>OU611886.1:1250000-2500000 GCA_914767815.1 Eupsilia transversa | reverse complement strand
CCCCATAAGAACCAGGCCCGGGTCGACAGCGCGTTGTGTTCCACGCGCGCCTCCAAGATATGTCAGCACCAATGGCAGGGCCCGCTAGTGCCGATGCCTGCCGGGGTTGCGGGAAAGTCCGAAAGGGATACCGTGGCCCAGGCATATAAGGGAACACGGGTGAGTTTTAGTCAGTAAGAGGCTGATACGTCCTCCCGCTCCGCCCAGAGCGGGAGAAGTTATTTGATGATTTCCCAACGAAAAAAAAGAAAAAAATAATGGCCCACCACTGCTCGTTTGTAATTAGCGAGACCCACGCCATTGTCACTTGATGTGCTTGCTTTTTTATCATCCGCTTTATCGTTATCATCATTAACAGTTTGCAGTTTTTTTCATAAACTGATGTAATACATCGTGAAATATCATTCACCTTGGGCAACATTGTAAGCTTGTGGTAGGACAGGGCATGCTCATATTTGACATTTTCATATCTGAACAGCGGACCCTGACATCTGACCACCGTCATTTAGTACCAAAAGATATCTTTAATAACTGGTCGCCTTAAAGGACCATACTTAGATGGCCCCGAAGGACCAAGTTAACGTTCGTAATTGGGGATTTTAGTAAGCTGGTCTTTTTTTTTGGTGCAGCCATTCTGCATAGGCCTATATCTCCATTTTTTAGCTATGTTTGTTAGGTTCATTGAGTTTGGTCATGCAGTATCATAATATAAACAATGCCCGATTGACGTAAGCATGGGTAGATAACGAAAAAAAGAGGTAATTATTTGGCATGTGGGTAGGTAATACTTTTTGATTAGCTGTCAAGTTCTTCGGCGAAGTAAATCTCATGCTATTACAGTTTTAGGACTGTTAAAGTCCCGTACTAATCCAACAAGATCTATATTGTGTTCAACTTTATCAATCGAAGCTATTTTTATATTTTTTTGTATCATGCACACTTGTTTTTCCAACTCACTTTTGACTTTGACAGAATAGTCGACATCGGGTTTGCATTTTAGGAAAACCTTCTTGTAAACAAAAGCTTTGTGCTAACCTGTCTTTCATTTAACTGGTAAAAAAACCTCACCTAATAGGAAACGATGATGCGGCCGAAACTTGAAGCCACCCAGGTTACAGATGTGCTCATTATAACCTACCGAAAGTGCGCTGAACATACTAAGGTATGGCCCGTGGAAGCTCCTATTTAGTACCCCACAATGCAGACGACCCAATATAATAATGTTAGTAGATTGTTTGCCTAGGGAGTAAACAACTATTTTAAAGGCGAGAGTATTTCTCTGAATCCAGAGCGGAGCGAAGAGCGAGCTGAGCCCAGCGAATCCCTCGCTCGGCTCAGCTCGCTCTTCGCTCCAAGTACGTTATTCGAGTTAAAAATAGTGTTGCTCCCGAGGTGGACACTGTAATTTTTATCACCCTCTATGAGAAAATATGTAAGTGCAATTTATTAATAAGAATAGTACGTTTTTATTTTATTCTCACTACTTGAGGAAGACATACTCAGCTTTATTAGGTACCAGGTGTTACTTATGTCCTTCTCCAGGTCATGGTCTACCCATGTGCCAAATTTCATCCATATCCGTTCAGCCGTTTTAGCGTGAAAGCGTAAAAAACAAACAAACTCACATTCGCATTTATAATATTAGTTAGGATTACCAGTTTCATTTATTTCCAGAAAATAATTAACAGTTTCAGAAATAGTCACACCATTTTACAAATCTTAAATGATCCCCATAATATTTCCAATCAACAATTCAATCGTGTAACCTAAACCAACAAGCAAGTTTCTAAATCTATTCAAAACGTATCTATCGGAAAATTTTCTAATATTAATTAGTAACAACCAGTCTGGTAGTAAATTGGACCAGTTGATGATATAATATAGATTTGTAGGTATATTATAATATGTATATTATGTGCTGCAGGTTGTAGACCGATACTAGCCTGTATCAGTTTACATATGTTTGTGTTCGGAAAACTCTGTTGCTATGTGGAGGGTTAAGTCATGGGCGAAAGCGGGAGAATCAGCTTTCAATTTTTTAAAGTCATAAAGAGTCCTAAGGTTTGTTTATCTAATTAGTTCTCTAAAATAACCGAAAGAAAATCGATATAAGATTTTGCAAGAGATTTAATTGAATAAGGTTGATACTTCATATCGCTGAATTATTTACAAGACCGGCCCATCTGTTGATTTAGGATTTTTGTACGTAATCTCAAGCGTCACAATCTAAGCACGAAAAACACCGCTGAAGCTCTGCTAACTCGCTTTTATAAAATCAAGATTTATTGTAAAGACAAGACTCAAATACCATCTAACTAAACCAGCGTGTCTGTAGCATTACCTCCTAACTTGCGTTGACTTTCCCCTATAATGTTATGTAAACAATTCAATATCACAGTGTCGAGCTGAACCTATTGTGGTTTTTATTTTTTTCATTTAGTTTTGCTATAATGCAAAAGACGGGCATTATTTCCACAGGTTTGAATGTGCAGACGTAGTACTTGGAGATATTATAGACGATATAATATTAGCGAAAAGATGAAACACAACTGGTTTTGCTACAGATACAGCCAAAACTAGCACCACACAACACGTTTCAAAATTCGCTAGATAAGTGAAATCAGCCAAGGCCGAGCCTATCGCTGTAATTGCAAGTATCACCGCATTCGCTCATTAGTTTATTAATTACTATAATTATTTATCGAACTATTGGGTGCGTATTATCTGTTAGTTTGATTATCTGTTTCTGACCTGCTCTGGATTCGAACAGGGCCGAGGGCTGAGGGCCGAATGAAAGGATATTGAAGTACCGATGTACCTATATTATTATTTGCTGCTAAAGGTATGATTGTGTTCTGAGCGGCGCTGATTTTCCGGTCCTAAGTGGCGCAATGCTTTTGTTTCAAAAATATACCTTAAATACCTGTCCACAAGCTTTGAAATATTCATCGCTGTGGTCTTTCTTGACAGTAATATTATTCGACCTGCAAAAAGTTTTTTTCTTTTTCTTGCGTCGGTCATTATTATTAGATATTAGGAAAGATCGGCTCGGATCGGATAGATTCGGCTGTGCAAGTTGGAAGAGTAAGTCAGATACGAACGCGGACTTTGACTGTTGCACTTTTATTAACAAAAAACTAGGCAGAAAGGCATATAAAGCTGATGACGATTCGCAATCATCAGTAAAGGGAAAATTCTGGTGTTAATTTTGGACCAAAACTGCTACTAAGAATTTCTGAACCAGTTTCAATAAAACAACGTCGTCGAGAACGTTGTCCTTTTAATCAATTATAATACGACAAATTAATACGTTTTTTGCCTTTTAGTTAATTAAATAAAGTGATACAAAAGAACAAGATTCCTTGTACCAAGCTTGAGAACTACCTACGTTATCAAAAGTTAAAGCAATGTCAGACGTGGACGCAATCCTGATATCGAGTGTCATTGACAAAAGTATAGATATTTAATTGTATTGTAGGTATAGTGAATCGTATCGCTGACCAAAGTACGCGACGATACAGAATATTTATCTAATAGGTCAATCTTCTACAACAAGTCCAGATGTTGTGGAGGAAGAAGAAACCCACTGGTATAGTGTATCTATACACTATACCAGTGGGTAGATACACCGACGTTGGGTGTTTGGTAGAAGAACCGACAATTTTTTTTTATGGATCTGGGTTGTCATATGCTAGCACAAAATAGTTTAATTTTTCGTTTTTTAAATTAATTTTAAAATAGAAATTTTTCGTACCTAAACACAATTTTAAGACTTCAGAAGCACACAAGTCGTTTTCTTTTTTTCTATGTATTGCCGCTAAATACGCCATTATTGGCAAACAGATTAGTGATCAACGTTTAAAGTGATAACGTATATTTTCCCACTGCTTATCAAAGACGGAAAAGTTTTATGACAAGTTTTTCTCTTCACAAAACCAAGTTTTTCCAAAATAATAGCACTTATTACTCTTCACGTATCCACTTATTATTTGTGGTCTCACATTCCGAGTGCAAAATACGGTCTTTTCAGTACCGGAACCACGCTGCATTTGCACCACAGTATTCAGTAGTAAATAGTACAATCTTTTACTTGCACTTATTACAACACATAGAAAGTAAACAGTAGATAAACACTATCTTTCATTCACAAATGCACTGCACTTAAAGAAAGTTCAATGAACATGCAATTGGCGGCAATAATTTTACGAGAACAGTACTTTTGCAACAAAATGCATGATTGATAAGAAGAGCCAGGTTCAAGGGTATCACGTACGTCGCGGATGCACGAGTGGTGATAAGAGGGACACAAGATACAAAGGCATTCGGCATTTTAGGGTTATCGCCAGAATCCGTATTGCAAGACTTCGTAAGAAATTGGGCCTCTCAATGACCGCTACATTGAACAATCGGTCAAATTGTTGCTTTCGTCATCGCTTGGCAAACGGATCAGTGATCGCTTTTTGTTTTACTACAAGACTTTAGGAAGCTGCGTTGAGGGGCTCCTGGCTAAGTGTAAAAACAGTCGTACGGATCGATCAAAGGCAAAGTTACGCTTGCCGAGGTCGTTCCGTGGATGGGTGACCATCCATTTCATACTGAGACTCCTCCGTGCTTCGAAAAACTCGTTATGCCGTCGGTCTCAGTTGTCATTTATAAATCTTCAAGATTTCTGAAACCGTATTTGATTATTTCTAATTCTATTGTTATTTTGGAAAATCAACCCAAGAGCTTATCGCATGAGATGTATCAGCATGGTTTCCTGACAATCCTGACCAGTCTTAACTCTTGATCAAGCCTTTACTATTGACAAATTATGTTATTGCTGTAAGCAGGTCTATAAAACACGTTTTACACGTCCATTATATTTTATAAACTAGATAAGGCGGTGCTTCCTATCCGACTACTCTGAGAAGAAACACCAAAACAACCTCAGAGGTCACAGTCTCTTATAAACAACTAACTGAACAGACAGCTGTGCTGCTGGGGAATTTGTTGCGCCACTTCTTCTTCCCAGCTAAAGCACTAGGAAGCGGTGAAGGGTAGGCGTTTTGAGAGACGGTCTTATGTAATTATGACGTACGAAAAGTGCTGATTCTCAGCAGTTTTGATTTTGATTTTGAAAGTCAATACATTATCTTGGTCTGATCATGTGAGAACCATGTAGAGAAGTTTTTTTTCTTTTTTTTAAACATTGCCCCACACTAGGAATCTCCTGTATCGTGGGTACGTTTACAAACATTTAAACTGACATACACAAACAGCCAGACCCGGAACAACTATGTATGATAATGTAGGTCATACAAATATTTGTTCCGTGCGGGAATCGAACCCTCGACACGCAGCGCAGCAGTCAATCGCTTAACCACTGCGCAAACCGTGCCGTATTAGGACACCCACGTCCACGATTCGAGAAAAGCTGGCATAGTCCCGTCTTGTCCTGCTCATCACACGTCACAATAACACCTTATTTACCTTTTAATTAACCGACGTAAGTTCCCACGTTACAACCTACCCGCTACGATGTTGATGAATGGATCCATTCGTTCCGATCACGCGATCCACAGGCACCGAGTAGATGTTTAAAATTAAGCTGTGTAGTATCGATATTCTCGATATATCACTAAGGAAAAATAATTGTTTTGAAGTATTTATCGTTTAGCTATTTTTGGACCACAATCTAAGTTTCTGAGAACGACTGGTTTTAAATTACGTAATTTCAATGATTGTTGTTGCTTTATTAAAGTTTATATTACAGTAAGCAGAAGAGTTAATTGGGTACGTGGTATAGGAACCTAATAAGTGTAGGTGTAAGTAGGCTTAGTCTCACTAATAAAAGACTTTAACTATTCCTGGAGGCGTTCTAATAGTTATTTATGCAACTGTTGTATAATAAGGGGTATTAAAACACTAATATGGGTTTATGACTCGAGTGTTTGAATACCTAATTATATACAGTTGCATACAAGACTTTATCTACACCTATGATATGAATCCTCTATAAAAGTTTCTGAAACAGTTAGCTATTGCCAACATTAAACCGACCGACCATAGCCCGTAGCCCTCGCGCGCGTGACGTACCTATCGTATTTTGGAAAAATGTGTCAGATGTGTCGGCGTGGGGGTCTGCACCCACTGACCGCAAGGAATCGAAGGAGCAAACGAGTTGCATTATGAAATTTAGTACAACATTATAAAACTCGTTTGGATGATATAATGGTTACTATGACACTGGTCGTTTTAATGTTGGCAATAAGCTAACTGATTCAGAAACTTTTATGGAGGATTTATAGCATGGGTGTAGATAAAAGATTTGATGACGTCAAACTGCAGTATTAAAACAATCTGAAAAAGTAGGGGCTTACTTTCTCAGATTTTAAGTGCGGACTTTGCCAATGAAACTAAACGCGATCAGTACTTCTAAACCACGTTCAACAGCTGTTAATCTCAATACGCCAGAACACTGCTGACAGCTCTTGAACGCAGTTTGCGTGTGCTAGTGCTTGATGTGCTGAACGCGTTCAGTTCCATTGGTGAAAGTAGCTCTAAATCGCTGATCAATCGATCATAAACGTGTTCCTCTATAAAACAGACTTGCCCTACCTATTCATTTCACTATCTTGACCTGTATTCGTGACACACATTCATGAAAATAGGATAAGGACAATTCAATTCGGGACAGTTCATGAAAATACAATCGAGGGAAACTAGCCGTAAACAAACAAAGAATTATAAAAATGGCGGCCTTTTATTTTATTTCATAAGTTCTATAATGATCCCCACTTGTATACATCTATACTTATAATAAATCTGCAGAAGTGAAAATTCTGTACATTGAAAATATAAAAAAAAAAAATGGCAGGGGGTGTTACTAGACCGACACCGAACCCAAAAATGTGACTAAAAAAATTTTTGTCTGTCTGTCTGTCTGTCTGTCTGTCTGTCTGTTTGTTCAGGCATCACGCAAAAACTACCGGTTCGATTACGATGAAACTTGGTATAATTATTCTTTAATATCCTGGGCACCACACTGGGTACTTTTTATCCCGGAAAAGTATCCTATCCTACGGTTGGGGGGTGTCAAAGTTTGTATGGAAGAATTTTAACGCGCTGTTCGATTAACTCGAAACTCAATATTTATACTTAAACCCAAAAATTAAGAATAACGTGTATCAGGATTTTTCGAAATTCAACCCCTAAGGGGGTAAAATAAGGGATGAAAGTTTGTATGAAAAACCTTATTCCTTGAGGTAATAAACATGAAACTTCGCACGAATAGTTATCTAAATAAATTATAAAGTTTGTAGTTTTTGTTTTTCTAAATTACCCCCCAAAGGGGGGTTGGTGGGTGTCAGTGTTTGTATGGAAGAATTTTAACGCGCTGTCCGATTAACTCGATATTTATACTTAAAACCCATGGGGATGTATGGGGTAATTTCCGACACTCACGCGGGCGAAGCCGCGGGCAGCAGCTAGTTCAAAATAAAAATTAAAATCTTTATTGTCGCCTTAATACATTCGTCTTAACTTAGAATTATCTAACTTATGCATCGCATTAAAATTCTGACTATAACTGGCAGTATAGACGCTATCCTGCATTTTATATTTAGAAAATATAATATCACACTAGAAATATTAACTGCCTCATAAAGATTTTTCCACTTTTTTTCGATTTACTTACGACTTTTTAAACATATTTTGACATTTATAAAAAAAGTATAAATGTCAAAACTCATTTATTCAAACTAGGCTGAGAATCAGCACTTTTTGAAAGTTTAAATTACATACTTAAGACAGGGACTGTTTAAAGGCTCGTGCATACAGGCGCGACTTGTCGCTCGCCGCGACACCGCGTGAAGTTTACTAAGAAATTGTATTGTTAAAGACGCGTCGCGCCTGTTTGCGAGAGCCTTTATGCGTTTTGGGGGACCAAATCGCGCGCCCTTCACCACTTCCTAGTGAAGTGGCGAACTCTCCAGCAGAACAGTTGTCTGTTAAGTTAGAACTTGATTCTAACACAAATCATTAAATTAAATTATTTGCCATGTCACCTAGCACACACCAATTTACCAACATTAATACCTAAATAACTTATGCTGCGACCATTTACAATAACACTTAAGAACGAACGCAATGCGATCGGAATTATAATCTCTTTCTAGTAACCAATAAATCGAGGTTCATTCATGCTTACGAGTCGTAGCTAGTATTACGAGTAGTAAGTGGTTATAGGAATGACCTTTACTGTCGATACAATCATCATTATCTGCACGAGAAGTGCCCACGTAAGGCATACTAGTTTGTGCTTCGTTGTTTGCATGGTCTTCATAGAATTTGTCTAATGGAATGTTATTTATTGAGTTTGGTTGCGTGTTTGAGGAATGTTATCAAATTATCAACCTCACAACGTTTACTGCTAAACTATTGCTTCTGAATAAGCGATCAAAGACTATAGTCCCAGATCCAGACGGAAACTTGTCACAACTACCACGATTTACCACATTGGTGATCACAATTTGTTATATACATCATCTGGGAGCCGTTGCTTCATCATCATCATCGACATTTCAGCCGAAAGACGTCTACTGCTGGACATAGGACCCGCCAATTCGACCAGTTCTATGCTTCCCGGAATTGGGTAATTGTAGGTAAGCTGTTGCTTATAATTACCCAATTGTTGAAGTTATCCAGTCGTCTTTGGTAACGACCACGGCTAGAAAAACAGCGACCACTTAATCACACGAATCATATCGATTTATTTTAATTCTACAAAAACAAATTAAACCTTACCCCTCTAAGGGCGGATTCGACCAAACAGGAATAATTTGTATCCGCGGAATAAGCCTTCTCTTCCGAATAAAATTTGAATTTTTTACAGTTTCTCCATAGGTACGAAAACTGTCAGAGTAAATCTTATTCCGCGGATAAAATTTATTCTTGTTTGGTCGAATCCACCTTAAACCTTATTCCTCTAATATCTTTATCAATAAATTCAATATTTTCCCATAAGAAAACCCGTACAAAAGCATATTTCCACGTACAAACATACAAAGACCACCCACACAATTGTCCCGCTAACACACTTCATCTGACATTCTGTTATCAATATCAATATTATCAAACGTAATACCCACTGCAATGCACGACATCTGTAGTACATGACGTCACAAGCTATGAATGGGCCCACGCTACATGTTGGATTGGCCCACGCTTCGCCACGCGCCTTAGTAGGAGAGTATTTTCAGCGCTCCCCCCGACGCCAAGTTCTAATATTTTTTATGTAAGCTAGATTTATGAAAAAAGCTAGAGTAGTATTTTAGATTTATTTCACGTGTGTCCGTACTTTTGTTCGTGGGTGAGTTTTAAGTATTTTAATTAGTTTTAGAGATTTTTGAATGGAGCTATAATTTCAGTTCTCGTTTTTGTGTTACTGGTAATGAGGTTAGATGTTTCTGTAACGTTCTGCCTCGTTGGTCTAGTGGTCGCAAGCACTGTTGCTAACTATGAGGCCCTGGGTTCGATTCCCGGGTCGGGCAAAGTGTAATGGGGTTTTACCATCTGGGAGTCTGGATTTGTGCCCGGTTTATGAAAATAGGCTCGTCCCCGTTACATGGGACTTAAACATAACTAGTGAAATGTGGGGGTTACTATAGGTACACCTCTGCCCAACCCTTCGGGGAATACAGGCGTGATGTTATGTATGTTTCTGTAATGTTTACCTACCTAGTACCTACTTATTTACTGACGTTACGTCTGCTCATTCAATTAAAGTTTATTTTTACAGATCGTGTTGCGTTGTTTCTGTTATAAAATACTATTTCCCGATTGTCTCTAATCTACATATATAATTAATATCCATTGTCTTAAAAACCTTTTTTAGGACCCGCCGCAGTCAGTCATAAGGCGATAATTTTAAAGTGGTTCCCTGAGAGTAAACACACAGCGCGACACGACTCTCCTAGAAAGATTTCTATTAAAACTTCATGGACATTGTCTTACTACAATCGCGTTGCATCGTCGCGTCGCGCCTGTCTGCGGGTACCTTAACTTTTAAATCGTCTGATTTCCACCAAAAATGTGGAACTGCAGTTAAAACCTATAAATGAACATAAAATAAATCAACACTGGTCCTTGTATGCGGCCAATACCTTTGCAAATTTTTTCACACACTTTTTTACGAGTGAATGTATGATTTGACGTATTGTTTTTTTAAACCGTAGGTCAAAGACAAGGAGACAAAGCCAATCGGCAGCAATTCCATTCACTGCCAAGGCCTTTTCTAAGCAGACTGGGTTCAAGGGAGTGCAATCAATTCAATACTGATTAATTATAAATAAACATTGAGTTTTTTTATTGAGATTGTATTTCGTACATTTTTTTTTGGAACTGACGTTTATACAGAGCTTATCAATCTCGATGTATATGATTGATTGATTGACTGATTGATAGTGATTGCAGTTTATTGTTATTAATTAGCTGACAGATACAATTTCTATATACGGACTTACGGAGCGACCCGCACTGCTGTATTTAGTCATTCACTTAGTGACTAAAAGAGTTTTATTCACTGGTAACGATTAATCAAATGCCCTTTATACCATTCCACCATTCCAGTCGTTAGAATCCTTCACTTGCTCGTGATTCATCTATGGCCCTCGCTTTAAATCCGTCTTTTATTCACTAGTTGCATAATATACTATTATACCATTCCCCCTCTAAAAAGCTTATTTTATTCACTGAAAACAGTGAATAAAAAGCACTTTTAATCACTGTTTTGGTGTTTGAATTTAGAACACACCAATATATCCGACCTCCTGCTTTTTATTCACTGTTTTGCGTGAATAAAATAAGCTTTTTAAAGGGGGAATGGTATATAGTATAATATGCAACTACTGAATAAAACGGATTTATATCGAGAGCCATGAATCACTCGCGTCGCTCAGGATTCTAACATCATGAATCACTCCCTACGGTCGTGATTCAGTCGTTAGAAACCCTCACTTGCTCGTGATTCATCTATGGCCGTCTCTTTAAATCCGCCCTTTATTCACTAATTGCATAATATACTATTTTCGAGTGGACATTTAGTGCTACAAATTTACTCTGTCCATGCCATATTTTATTTTCGGTGACACTCCACTCTCTCAGCGGGAGTACCTAGTACGTAATTACCAAGATATCATTGCGGTTCAACTCTATAATATATTCATAATTACTCTCCTACTTAGTTAATTAGTCCAAAAATATAGTTCTACATAATAAAATGGTTTTTAGTCACGCCAGGAGGTACGAGGTTAACAATTTCGCTGGAGATCATGGGGCTTTCAAATTATACGGCTACAAATAATCGTAGAAATTCCTATTATCACCCCTATTACATGGGACTTAAACATAACTGGCGAAATGCGGGTGTATTACCTAAGCTACCCACAAGTACACCTCTGCCTAACCCTTCGGGGAATACAGGCGTGATGTTATGTTATGTTGTCGACTTCGTATTGCTTTACCCCTTAAGGTTGAATATCACTTGCATTTCATAAAACGACAAGAGATATTTTTCTATGAGACAATAAGAGCTCTTACACACGAGCGGCATGTTCTCAACGGCAGAGGTAACTGCAGCCGTCGACGCGCGTCGGCGGCAACCGTCGACGCGTCGACGGCAGCAGTCGACTTATAACGACACTTGCAGTTGTAGTGTGCCGTGCAGTTGTAATGACGGCTGCAGTTACCTCTGCCGTTGGGAACATGCCGCTCGTGTGTAAGAGCTCTTTTAGATAGTTTCAACCTTAGTAAAATTTCAATGTACTGGGATTCGTTGTCAACCAATTACGAGTCTGACTGTACCTACACTACTCTCAAAAACGGTGAAGGAAGAAGAGAAAAGAAGAAGAAGAAAATACGTTTATTTGCGGCAAACATGACGCAATGAAAAGGAGAACATCGTGAGGAAACCGGCATGTCCTAGAACCAAAAATTCTAAGACATGTGACATCTACCAACCCGCGCTGGGCCCGCGTGGTGGATTACAGCATTTACAGCCCACTCCCTCTCGAAGAGAGGAGACCTGTGTCCCAGCGGTGGGTACATTATAAGCTGCTTACGCTTACGCTTATGCTATACCTACCTAAGGAAAAAGCTCTGTCTCTTTCTGAGAACAACTCTTTGTCACACAAAGCTATCCAGCCTATTACAAATAACAGTATTTAACGTATTACCTAAGTTATAAAATATGGGAACGGTAATTATAATTGCGTGGTTATATTACCACCCAGCTCGTGGGCGGACGACGTGGGCGGATTTAGGGCCAACACTTAAACTGCGAAGCTAATATTTTGTTTGATAAAAAGGGTAAAAAAAATGAATAATGTTTACTGAAAAACATGACATTTACAAAATAAATATTGTAATGAACTTAGGTTTTTCAAAGGACTTCAGTGAAATTCGCGGTTTATTAAATCTGTGTATCCCTCCCTATCCGTACAAAGTATAAAACAATATTATTTAAATTACAATGTTATTATAACCTACATTGTAGGTAGGTATTGATTGTCTAAAGACGGTAGAATTAAATAAACTTATCATATCCGTATCGTTTTGAATCACAAACAAGACTAAAAACTAATTAGTGACAGAAACGTTTTATATGATTGACAAAAAGTCTAGTTATTAGAAGACTTGGCTAAAGAAAGAAGTTATTTATTTCACGACAAATGTTCGTCATGGTCTTTGAAACCCGACGATTGCATGGACCTTTGAGACAGAAATGTCTTAAATATCTATTATATGAACTCCTAGAAGAGCCATATCTTTTAACAGTAAAATATATGTCTCTCTTACATTTGTCGATGGCAGGAGTTCGTTTATAGACCACAGACAAAGTTGCACCCACGACACATGGAAAGCTCCAAGTGTTGGGAAACATTTTGTTTTCTTTTCAATTTCCTTCGCTCTTTTGATCAACCCTATTTCAACTTTTGTATGGGAAGCCAAACAGATGTCGATTTACGTTTAACTGTTTCACGAAAATTATTTAATTATTCAATTTCAAAGTGTTTTACGATAAATGGCTCTGATTTTAGGTTTGAAAAGTGGTTTATAAAATTACATGGAAATTATACTCTTTTTTGTAAACTTGTTACCGGGTTAAAAGAAAGTTGTTAAAACTTTCTTTTAACCCGGTTAGTGAACTTAAAAATAACAACGTATTGTTTCAAATCAAATATATTTATTTACTAGTTTATGGTACTTACAATAGATATTATAGTAAATTTAGTTTCAGCATATCCTGCCACGATATACATTTCATGTCAATTAAAAAGTCATTACCTATCATAAACTATTAAAGCTGACCCGACAGACGTTGTTGTCTAAAGTTCATACAAAAATCCCATACAAAAATGGAATTCAGGTCTTCCCAATTTTTTTTTTTTTCTGAGAACTTCTTAATATTTTCTGTGTCTAAAAATCTAATTCGGATTACTATGAATATTTTAACACAAAAAAAAAGCCAAATCGATTTAGCCTTTCTGAACTGATGCGCTTACCAAACAACAGCATTTCATTTATATTTATATTATAGAAGATATATAGATATATATATTCGACAAGATGACGTCTGAGGAGGCCCACATTCTGTACCTAGTGGATTTCCAAAAATGAGAACCATACGTCTGATTAGCATTGAATACAGTAAAATTTTAGAAATAATCAGGAACTAAAAACATTTATAAATTGTACACAGTGCAGGTATCGAAGAATTTTGGTTACTTCTACGACTAAGGTAACCGCTATCTGGGTAACCCAAGAAGAAGAAACATGTTACCTCTTTTAGGTTACCGCTTTAATACCGGATACACACACACAGGTGGTGCGCCCCCTTTGTCTAATGCCGACGGCACGTGTAAGATAGAGGTAATTTTTATTTCGGTAACCGATATTAATACTGGTTATATTAAATTTAAGGTAACCATTAAAAATACCTGTCAAAATATAAATGTTGTTACCGAAAAACTAACCCTATTGTATTGATCATACCGGTTTCGGTACGTAGCTGTTCGCATACAGTTCATTCAATCACTTCCCTGTAGGCCACGAAACATTGGCTTTTGTATTTTTTTATTAATAAGCCCTATTAAGAGCCCACCCAACCTCAGGTTTTTATCTCGCTCGTACCATACTACTCGCGGACTGAGTGCGAGCGAGACGGAGTCGGCAACAAATCGGCAAAAGTTTAGGTAATTGCTTTTTACGGCGAAAATAATGGTAATTTCAAAAAAAAAAAAAAAACAGTCTGCTTTATATTTAAAAGCAGCGGTTTATTGTTCTGATTGGAGGTCACTTTGGATTTTTTTTCTATCGAGAAAATTTTATGAAATCGTGTTTTCGGCTAACATAGTCGCTAAAATTAATCCTCAACTTTAACATATATTTATTTCAAAATTAATGCTGCAGTAGTTTCGACATAACGGCGGATCTTGCTAAGCAATTTGACGACATATAGGCCCTTAATAAAAAAACAAGAGCCAGTTCTAAGTTTCCCGCTCAAACAATGGTTCCGCCCTTTCCACCTCGTTATCAGCTTACATGACGTCACGGCACGACCTACCGTTTTGACTACGCTCAAATATTGTATACCTACACATTTTAGTCACGAATTTTCGGTGTTATTTTTTTTATGGTTATTAAGTAAAGATCCTTTGAAAAGGGTCTGCAATCACACACTGAATTTGAATCAGATTTTTCCATTACCATTTAGAAATATGAAAAATCCATTTTCCCAAACTAAATTCAACCACAAAAGGATAAATTAACTGGGAATGTATATTTTATTTATCATAATAATTTTATTATCATTAATGGTATTGGTGTGTGCTATTGTTGTATTGTATAATGTAAATGATTTTGCATACTAATGTAAGTATGGAATCATTTTTTTTCTAACTGAACAGACAGCTCAGCTGTGCTGAGGAGTTTGTTAAGGCTCGTTCACACCGGCGCGACATGTCGCGCGACGCGACACCGGCAATTGTTCAATCGTGAAGTTTTATTAGAAATTGTATTGTTAAAGTCGCGTCGCGCGACAAGTCGCGCCGGTGTGAACGAGCCTTTACGCCACTTCTTCATCTCAGCTAAATTACTAGGAAGTGGTAAAGAGCGTTACGATCGAAAAGTGCTGATTCTTACCCTATTTTGAATAAATGATTTGATTTTATTCACACCCTTTCTGTTTCAGGTTGATGCTGAGCTGAATTCTTTTTTACTGCTGGCTGTCTTGTCTTTGGCCTATAACAGGCACAGTTCAAGATTAATGCCTCTATGTCCACGATCTCTATTTTCAGAAACTCCTAAGTTTATTTTTAAAAGGGATGTTAAAAAAATAACAGAAAATTCGATTAACGTATTAGTAAGAAAGAAAGAACCCACACAATTTTCACATAAAAACAGAAAAATACAATGGCCCTAATAGGCCCAGAAAATAACTCCCCAGCAACAACGTAACAACTACATAGTTACCACAGTAAGGACTTAACCCACACGAAGCACTAAGACAATTAGTTAATAGGTAACACCCAAATTGGGCCGCAGATATCCTGCCTGCGGGCTACATTTAATCCGTTTACCTTAATTACTGCCTACAATTCGCACAGGCTGTTTGTAGCACTAATCTTTGATTTACCCAAATTTCATTACCTAATGCCATAAAATTGTAAGTATTTTTTTCTTTTGGAATTAGACCCGCGGCTGGCAGAATGGCAGAAATCGCACAGGACTTTAAATAGCAAAATAATAAATCCATACATACTCATATAATCTATTAGTTTTTCACGCCTTTACAGCTGAACGGATTTGGACGAAATTTGGCACATGGATGCATAATACAACAAAAGGAACATCGTTCCAACCGGGTGTCCCATGACATCTCCCGACTTTTTTATTCTCATAGCGATCTCATCGCAAAGACACCGACATTAAAATGAATGTTGTACCTCCAATTCGGGGCTATAGCAACAAAAATACTCTCAGCAGACCCCAGTAAATCACAAAGGTAGGTCAGGGTACATCGCAAAAAGCGAACAAAGAGACGACAACCCGTCCTCTTGACTTCCAGACGGCGGCCATCTTGGATGGCGAGGGTTGTCACTCACTTGTTGAGCCGTCGGATTATTTGAATGATGAGAGTTTTGTGAAGACCCCCAGGCGACTAGGTTCTAATGTAGCAAATATGTGTGGGGTTATAGATTAAACATACAACGTGTAACTTTAAATGTGCAAAACGTCAAACACCCCAATTGATTTTTAATTCAATTGACCTATTTCAGAGAGAAAAAAAAACCATTAAAAAATTGTAAAGGTTTTATGTGCTGTTTTAGTTTTACTGGCAATTCTTTGCATTGAAATAAAAGCTATTATTAACCCGCGTATGAGAAAATTTAAATTGGTCGACAACAATTTGTGTTTGTTTACCTATTTTGGCGGTTTTGCGCATGTGATGCCTGCGCATGTTTTTTTTTTTTAAATTGACCTAATGTAGGTCACTTTTAAAAAAAAAAACATGCGCAGGCATCACATGCTGCAGGATATCACATTAAAAAAAAAGTGGTTCAATTGATTCTGCTCGTTATTCTGATCAAACTATTTTCAGGTTTTGCGCATATTTAACGGCACTAAGACATCGCAATATACAACGTGTATTGCGATGTCTTAGTGCCTAGCTAAAGTACACAATCTTCCCAGAAAAGTTGATGTTTCTGACATAAATGAGTTCGTATGACAAGAAACAGCTATATAGAATAATGTAAATATGACTTTTCAATAAGAAAATGCCCCTAATAACGTGATGTTCAGTACATACAGGACATCTTGCAGAATTAAAATGATAGCTAGAAAGGAGGTCGTAAGGCTTCTTCGGATAAGGTGATAAGATGCTAATGTCTACCTCTACGATTCGCCGGTTAAATTCCAGTACGAAAAATCTATTAGTTTGGATTATAAATTTTTCCTCTGGTATTTCTCTAAACAAAGTATTTGTCTTAAATACATTTTTCCAGGTCTAGGTGTTTCCAAAGGTCTGTAAACCCACGGTACATGACAAACCTAAGTGGGGCAAAGTTGTATACAAAAAAATGTAAACTTCTTCGTAAACGAAAACTTTTACATTTGTGAAACAAAATCCGAGTTGACAAATGCGTGGTGACCTTAGTTTGTAAGATACGACATCTGTCAAAGGTACTAATGCTGTATGTGCTAGGCGACTACTAATGTCTCATATTAAGAACTAATTTACTCATTTGCGACAACGGAATAATTCGTAAAGAACTTAACAGTTCAACGAACCAGGCGGAGACGGATTTATATAAAAAATTGGTATTTATGAAAAAGATTCCGAAAACACTTTTGAATATTTTTGCGATGACTACACATACATACAGTACGTCACTTCCGATGTCTGACCGATTTTATTACTAGCTTCTGCCCGCGACTTCATCCGCGTGAATTTTCTTGTTCCCCCGTCCCATCCCGTGCGTCACATCGCATCGCCCCCAGCGCTGTACCTTCATTTTCGCTTAGCGTTAATTCTGATTTTTTCTTGTTGCTCGGCTACTAAGGGTCGTAGCGTGTTATGTTAAATAACCGTGCTCAAGAATTAGGTTATCAAATGCAAAAACATTTTTTCAAATCCAAATGGAGATCCCGAGATTATCAAAGAAACAAACTCTTCAGCTTTATTATTAGTATAGATTCTTAACAATAACGATGAGGGTTTAATCGAGACCCCTCCGTGTCTGGGACAGTTGTCGGACCCTTTGACTATTAATGGTCGCCGAAAGTCAGACACTGGTCTCAGATTACATACCAAGACTACTCCGTGCCTCGGAAAGAACGTTCAATAAATAAATAAATACAGAAATTGTTGTATCTATTTCTATGAATGAGGTTAGTATTGCCATGGTGCCAGACATGGTTCTAGCTAAGTTGCATTACTCAAGGTTTAAGGAAAAATAAATATGATAGTTAAGTATAGCCTGGTAAATGTAAAAGTTATAATTAAATAAATGTATTCTAATACAATCATAAAGCTTTTGTCCTTTATAATAATAATAATAAACTAGGTAAAGTAATGGTTATAGAATAACATCTAAAGGTAGACACTGACTTTGTAACGTTTGTATCTAATGTATCGAGTTTTTGTAATGCGTTACAGTAGTCTATACAGCGAGCCGAGCCGTTCGACGCGAGCGCCTCCATTCGACGAGGATCCTCCGCTCGACTGTTTCTTGAATTCAATTGAAACGGAATAAATATGAGAAACGAAAATTTCATGGTGCTTGAAGCGAGCGTTTGCCACGCCTTATGTACCGCCGTATTGTAACCAAGCTCGTCTTGAACGATACATTACAAACGAACGTTACAAGTCAGTCTCCGCCTTTAGAATCCTGTATTTGCATAGGTTGCTCCAAGGATTTTACTATATGCGGCAAATATTGACTACAATAATGTTCTTTGAAATAATATTATTTGTTTAATTTATACATGGATACCGGGAAATGGATGTACGGCAAAGTTTAAGTACATAATTATTTTAAGGTTGTGGGAATCATTTGTTAGGTTTCCTACTACAATAGGCCTTTAATGTTGAAAATAGTCAGATTTTATTTGATCTTTTTTTCTAACTTTAGCAGCTGATCCAGTGTGATCTTAGCTATGAGTAAGTATCTAAGTACTTACATGAAATTAGACTACAAAATGCTCTGTATAGACTTAACGCCATTATAGAGAAAAAATCTATAATAAAGGCTTAAGTTTCAGAGTTTTTGTAATTTGATTAGGTAATGTAAATAATTAACAGACACACGATGTCCATTTAAAGAGTTAGTTAATAATATCTATAGAGCAGTGGAAAGGGCCGCGACTTCAAGGTCAAGGGTTCGAACCCAGGTAGGCACTTTGTGTAAATGATTTCACCACCACTGCTCTTAAAACGGTAAAGGAATACATCGTAAGGAAACCGGTCGCGCCCGCGATATCTCGATAGTGTGTACAAGCCTTAATATAATAATTTAAGTAAACTAAGAGCTGTATCCACGAGAACACTGACGATAAACTGTCCTGCTGTTTGGCAGAAGATTTGTGAAATATCTACTTTTTTGAAGTAAAAAAATTAAAAATACATTTCTCAGCCCTTATCCACCAAGCGAGGATCTTCCCACAGGGTTCAATCTCCCATGGCCCACTTGGAAGTCCCTGAACCGCCTCCGAAATGAAGTGGTAAGATATGATGATAACTTCGTAAAGTGGGGCTAATAATATTTTGTTTCCTTACTAAAACATTCAGCCGTTTCATTCATAAGAGTCATCAGTAAAGTCCTGCTAGTCATATACGTAACTAAAATGCTACGCTGACTGATCGCACGAACGCCTCCCAAAATCTTCACCCCTACTTCGGCCATACCCCAAACTTTACTTGCTGATCCAGTTAACGCTGGCACCCAGCCATAAGTGGAACAACTTGATCAACTTCTGACCCAGTAATTATATTCACGGGGAAGTTTCACGTTAGTTTTAACAACAGTCGCCGATCACTGGTCTGACTGCCAAGTTAAGTTATAAAATGGAATTTTCAGGAGATTCCATTGATGGTTCTCGGTTAGATGAAGATGTCTATTGCCAGCAGTGAACGCGTATTGACATGATATGATTTTCTCTGGACACCATAATCATTTTTCTTATCCACCAAGCGAGGATCTTCACGCAGGGTCCAACCTCCCTACACGGCGCGGCATACGCTGGCAGAGTGTGCCGCTTGGGAGGAGCCGCGCCGTGCCCTCATCTCAGAAGTAGGCAGTGACTTGTCGCTGCCGGCCGTTGTGAATGCGATGGTCGGCGGCGAGGAGTCCTGGGACGCGGTGGTTTCCTACTGCGAGACGGTCGTCTCGCAGAAGGAGGCTGCGGAAAGGGAGAGGGAGATCTCATCCACTCACCCGGCCCGCAGCAGGCGCACCGGGCGTCGGAGGAGGGCGGACAACGCCCTCTTCCAGCCCCCCTAAATGGGTCCAGGGGCGACGGACTCGGGGACGTCTGTCGCCCCCCACACATCAGGACCCGAGGTGGCGGCGCGTAGTGTTCCACGCGCGCCCCTCTTAGACGGCGCGGGGGGAGTTTAACACCTCACTCCCCCCTGACCCGAGGAAGAGGCCCGCGTTCGCGGGCCACCGGGGTGGTTTTTAGTCAGTAAGAGTCTGACAGACCCCTCCGCCCTCCCCAGGGCGGGGGACATCCATGAGGATTTTCCACCCCGGAACAAAAAAAAAAAAAAAAAAAAAAAAAAAAAAAAAAAAAAAAAAAAAAAAAAAAAAAACCAACCTCCCGTGGGCACCTCGAGTTAGCCCCACATACGGTAGCAGGGTGTGGATGTGGCAGTAGCAGTAGCGCAAACAATAACCCTCCTCTTGCCCCAAAAAATGCAGTCTAAGAACCATAGGGACGCGGGTTGGCTGCGCTTGCGATTTTTACATAACAGCCTGGCTACTTAAACTACCGAAAATAAAACAATGAATTTTGGAAGTAAATAGAACAAGTAGGTATAATGTTTTGTAACGGAAATGTCAAAGCGCTTTCTAACTAAAGGGATATTGCTATGACGTCATCACAAAATACATAATTCATTCTAATGTGACAGTAACCTATCCACCACAAAATGTCATATGTCCTTACACTACAAATCCTAAATTGCACCTTATAACAAAAGCATAAAGTTGAAAGTTCTTTCAACACTAAAAAGGAAATATGTTGAGCGGTCACATCAAAATATTTTGTTTGAAATGAAAACGGCAGAATTATGGAATTCAAGTAATAGAATACGATTTGACAACATCGGGTGTTAATTTACATGGAGTTAGGAATTCGCATCATCGCGAAATATGAACAATATTTTATATGCACTTTTAAAACGTTGTTTCTATGGATATTAATTGTTAAGTTTTTATTACATATGTACAAGCCTATGTGCGTGAATTCGTCTGCGTGGAAATGTTTACTTTTTTAGAGTGGAAAATACTTTATTGTTATCAACAAAATAAGTTCAACAGAACAAATGTAAAATATTTTTTTATGAATTTGAGAATTACTTTAAATGAATACTATGTAGATGGATTGGCTAAAGGGTACCAAAACCCTCGACCCATCCTAAATACACTGCCAGTGTGGAGCCTCTTCACAGGATATACTATCCCATCCCATCATGCATAACCATATGCACGTTTATTTTTGGCCAGTCTATGCATCGTAAGAAAGTAGGTTGGTGTCTCATTTCCTACAAAATATATGGGAAAGGTTTTTGCGTTTTCCGACTTTTCTAGTACTCAAACCTCAGTTGGTCCGATAGAGTTTTTGGATCCTTTTATGAAACCGGATCGATTGGCATGTTTTTTTTTTTTTGTGAAAACTGCCTATTTTCTTGCAGACTGTATTTTTTTCCTCAAAATCTGTGAATGCAGATCAAAATGTCCTAAAAGTTAAAGACAGTCTCCTAAGACCGTTTTCCTGTAGCTACAACGGTTAAGGTAGCTGCCCTTACTACCCCCTCTCAAAAATCCACCCTATATACAATGTGGAGACGACAATACAACCATACATTAAACTGTGTAGGATATCTAATGACGTTCCCAGTCTGCAAACGAAAATTCAATAAAATATTTCCAATAGTTTAATCACCAAAGTTAGTCAAAGATTGGCAAAACACATAGTCGGCCCATCACTACTAATTAGTTTGTTAGAAAAAAAACACTTTTTTTATTTCAATATTCGGATTTATTTGTTAGTTCCTAAATACTCCTATGCATTATTATTGCCAGGGTTTTCATTTATTGTTGTATTGTCGTCGCCACATTGTATAGTATTTAATTACAAAATATATCGTAATAGGCAATTGTATTCATGTTTTTTTAACCGGATAAATTACAATTAGTAACCCTTTACCTACAATAAAGTTAAGGAAAGAAAGAATCTAGATTATTATTTATATAATAATTAACAGAACATACACACGGCCTTGAACGATTATTTTGTTACAAAAAGTATTATCGCCATGCATGAATATTTCTCTAACCACGTCCGTCGAGCGATTTGGCTAATATCAAAAACTACTGGTCAGATTGTGGTAAGTTGTATAAGCACCTACAGAAAAAAATAGTTTTTTTCCTGCAAAAACACGATACAGGAAGCATAATCAGCCTATTATATGCCCATTGCTGGGACTCAGGCCGCCTCTCTATGAGAGGGAGTGGGAAACTGAAAACCAGCGTCAGGCACTTATTGTTGTCTGACATTTTTGCTGAACTGGGCCTTTTCGGCGCAGCCGTGAGGTACACTACCCTGCCTATTTTCTTACTTCATACTTTACCCCCTTTTGTTTGTTTTATTTTTTTATCTTTTTTATCTACTGTATGTTATATTGTGTGTCTTTTAGTCTGTGTTAAATAACTGTGTTTTCTTTCTTTCTTTCCATAATCCACCACGCGGGCTCAGTACGGGTAGGTACATGTCACATGTCTTCGAATTTTTAGTTCTAGGACATGCCGGTTTCCTCACGATGTTTTCCTTCACCGTTTTGATAGCAGTGGTGATGAAATAATTTACACAAAGTTAATTGGCTGCTTGGTTATGAAACCACGACCTTAACTCGTAAGGATACAGGAAGAAATTAGCGTAATAATTTAAAAACCGTTAGGGTTGGCGATAATGTGAAGCAATTTTCAAACAAATTCCTTTCCCACATAGCGAGCACATGTCTCTTTTTCCAACGGCCATTTTCATTTAGAATGTTGGAAATGACGTTGTCTGATAAATAATTAATGATGATTTGATTTGATTTGATTTGATAATAAAGTACAAGCAAAAAAAACGTTTTAACAAAAAAAAAAAAACATCCGACTTCCAAAAAACACTACAAAGTGAACAATAACTTTTTTGGTTTTCATTTTTCGTTTCACTGTCCAATACGTTTTATTAATGACTAGCTGCCCGCCCCAGCTTCGCACGGGTAACACTAAGTACTTATCTACGGCTGCCTACCTACCTACCTGCCCTACCTACCCACCTACATACCTACCCTACCTATAGCATTTTCACCATATTTTCTCACCATTTAAACCGTCCCTGGACTTCCACAAATATTTCAAAACCAAAATTAGCCAAATCGGTCCAGCCGTTCTCGAGTTTTAGCGGGACTAACGAACAGCAATTCATTTTTTATTATACAGAAGATTCACGAAAACAGCCCATTTCACAATGTTGTAGGTAGGTGGCCTCCAAACGGGTGATTCGGGCAATTTCCTTATCCCCCATTAATTAAAATTGTGGTTTTGTTGATGTCAATGAAATAGAAATACATACATACAATAACAACAAAATACATACATACAATACAATAACATTGCATGAGTAGTCATGCAATGTTATTGTCATTTTAGACATAATTTGTATCAATTGTTATTTTACCTGGTAGAAAGTGGTTTGTGCCTTGCAAATACAGAAAACGTTGAAATCTCTTCTTTGCTTATAAAATAATAAATACTTTTTATTTATTTATATATTAAATAATAATAATACTGAAGTGGGTCGAAAGTCTGTACATGGAAGATATTCGAAAAAAAGTTGGCTAGGGATAGGTACTTAGAATCGATAACAGAACACACGGCAACAGTTTTTAGAATTTTTGTCTGTTTATCTGTGTTTCTGTTTATTTGATAACGCATCACGTGAAAACGGCTGAACGGATTTTGATGCAAACTTTACTAATCTGTCGAGGAAATCCCCGGCCAGGTTATAGGCTATGTAACGTCACGCTACGACCCTTAGGAGCCGAGCAAAACGGAAACAAGTCGGAAAGAACGCTAAGCGAAAACGAAGTAATAGCGCGGGCGGGCGATGGGATGCGACGTGGCAGGTCGGGGGCCGTTTCACGCGGAAGAAGTCGCGAATTATAGTGAGAATTATAACAACTGAAATGTTCTAAGAAAAGACGAACAGCAATTTTGATTTGACTTGTTCCAACCAGGGACCGAAAACCTTTATAAATTACGTTACAAGTATTGAATGTATGATGGTAACCAGTTTTAATACTGGTTGTGTTCAATTTAAGGTAACCTTTATAAATACCTGTAAAAAAATATAAATGTTGTAACCAAAAAAATACCAGTCATCTTGTACCTCGACCCAATTTAAGGGGTATTCGCCAAGAAAAATAAAAATAGCAATTTTTTCTTTAAAAAAAATACCAATCTAATATTTTTTTTAGGTTATTGCGGAAAGGTGATACGATATCACATAATACATTAGTCGGGTTTCCCCTACGCACGTTACCCACGGGATCCGTAGTCACGATAAACTGGGCAGGAAGGTTGCGGTTCAGTATCGAGTATTTACTTCCGTGTATAATCTAAGTTTCTGATAAAAGCTCACTAATTGGGTGTTTTGAACCTTTGTATTAATAAAATAGTTCATTAAAAGAACTGTGAGCCATGTTATGGGTTCCCCAGTCGTTGCTATGAGCTTTGAGGATAAATTCGCTTTGTTTATCCTTAAAGGGACGAAGGTATTGTTTAAAGAAGTTATTTTTATTCTTGTTTTATTACTACGATGTATTAAACTAGCCTGAACCAGCATTTTTTTTTCATATTCTTTATTTCACCTCTTTAGGTCATGAGCTATCCAAATATCAAAAAGTATTTGGCCTAGGTCTTAAGGGGGAGGCGTGAAAATTGGTTCGCTGTTACTTTGTATAATAGATAGATTTGTTATAATATTACTATTTCCTTGTATTTGTATGCATCTATAATTAGTTAATTACTCATCCTAGTGTTTCCTGGGCGTATGAGTTTTGCAAAGAGCTGCTTATTATATTACGGCTTGTTTTTATACGGTCACTAAGCGCATCTTGTCTGAATTTCTGCTGTCTGTTTTCGCGGTCCAACCACGATATTTACAATCAACGGGGAAATGGACATAAAACCAGCACTTGGCAGACGGAATTATGCTCATAGTATGCTGAAGACACTAGAATATTATAGAGAAATTGATTGAAGAATGTTCTTTGTCGAAAATTGTAAGTACCAGAATGTTACATAGAAATTGGAGAAACATTACTTTGCCAAAAGAAAAACGGGACCGCCAAGGAAAGAAATCGCAAGAAATATTGTTTCTTCACAAAATACAAATATTTATTTCCTAAAAGAATAACTTTGAGAGTAGGTACTTTGTTTACTAACATTACACCCTAAATCTAATATGGCGGACTCCAGATCCGTGTTCCGAAAATAAAAACAAGAGTAATTTCTTGCGTCACGGCTAAACATAACAATATTTTGTTATAATTAGCTGTTTTATTTGCAAATAACGGTAAGGATAAGATTTGCTTTTATTTAGGGATTAATGTGTCATCGGATTATTTGTTAATATATATGTCTAAGTATTGGCATATTTATGTAGGTAAGTAATAATAATGTGAGTCAGTATTGTTGGTATGGTTACTAATAATCGTGTTTGAAATAAAATAAAGTGTGTACGAGCTTAATCAGCTGGTTTTTCTGTGTATTTTATAAAATAAGTACCCAGTTATTTGCGGGCAGTTGATCAGGATTATCCCTTTACGGCTGTCAACATAATCAACACCCTGTATTTTAAGTTCGCGTTTTGACAATACCGCACTCGTACATTTTTGTGTACTTGGTTTTTTTATTTTATTGTTTTATGTGCCAGCTCTTGACCTCGATCTCGCCTGATGGAAAGCGATGGATGAGGTCTTTAGTAACTTGGTTAATTACGTTAAGAAAAGCACTTCACATTCAATTGACTTAGAAGACTCTTGGTACAGACGTTCCTCTTCTGCAGAAGAAGGGGTAACAGACCTTATTGTTTATAGACACACTTTCTCGAATAAATGATTTGTTCTTCAGAAAGGTCAGGTGCGTAGTACTTGCAACCGGCGTGCGTGTATGGCCAGATGTATGAACGTAAACGAAGCAAAAGGAATATTCCTTTTGGTTCAAGAAAACAGAACGGCCACCTGCTAGCGGTAGTAGGTAGCGTTTCTGCCTGGGTAGGTAAAAAATATAAATTAAGTACCATCGTAGATTCATCGAAAACATTTAAAAATGTTATGTATCGTTAGGTAGAGGATACCATTCAAATATCGGTAGACATACCTACCTACTATCCTGCTAGGTCGATATCACCTAGGAAAAACATCAGCTGCAATCAATTTGAATAACTAATCAATTCAATATAAAACCCAGTCTTAACAAAACAGCGGGGTTGACAACATTTGTTTGAATAAAAAAACAAATACTTTGGCGCTCGTTGACATCCGGATTAGATAAAAAAATCTAGCACGAGAATGTAATTGAAAAACAAAGCGACGAAAATAATGCTCTTCACTAGGTAATGCCCGTGACTTTGCTATGCTACTTATATGCGTAAGCGAGTCTACTTGATAAACTCAAAATCAAAAAATTACCAAATCATCAAGCTAACAATATTTATCATTAAACCTTCTTTATAATATGTAGATAGTCTTGCGTTTGGCCCTAGGATTATCACCAGATGTCAGCACATATCATCACATAAATCAGCGCATATCACCAAATAAATCAGCGCATATCACCAGATAAACCAGTCATCCAGCTTCAACAGTAGTCAGCTTCTTAGTAGAGTCACGAAATAAAAAACTTTTACTATAGAACCAAACATAAAATAGCGAAAAAAATCTGCGTTTCCCTACATTTATGTTCGCGTATCTCGTCAAAATGTACAGCAGATGTTTTTTTCTCACGATTTCAGGTTTGGTCCCATATTAAAAGTTGTTCATAATGATGAGTACCTAAAGTCTTGTGTTTAAGTATCGGTCACTAATTACCAGTCACCCTATATATGTAGATAGGTACTACTCCTAATTCCGGAAAATCAAAATCTTTAGCGATAAAGATGAATCTAGAACCTGACTTAACCAATAATGATGTGGATACTATAAAGAAGAAACCGTCTAATCGTATCGGCCAGGATCTCGCAAAGGAAATGACCGTACCATTATCGATTCTCAGCCACATTTCTTAAAACAATAAACAAACAGTCACACCTGCAATAATACAACGCACACAAAAACAAGTAGGTAGGTACCAAAAAAAGCAACAAGTACAGAATTTTAAATGGCAACACAGCGATCAAAACACGCCGATTGCAGGTAGGTCAACGGCCTAGGTATTGAGTAATACAAGTATAATATATGCTGTACATGTCTTCGGCAAACAAGTCCGAATTTTTGGAATACCACGCGAACTGGTATTTCGACTTTAAAGTACTAAAAAACGCGGGCAAGTGTGAGCTGGGAGCTTAATGATTATATTCCTTATATGGACACCTATATCATAAAACATCATGGTTTTTATCAACACTTTTTTGTCATGTCGCGTTAGGTATGGTATACGAGAGAAGTTCATGCCGTGGCAGGAAAAATGAGCCAATGACAGCGGGACTAGTTTCACTGGATGACTGTATAACCCGGATGAATGAATCATAAAAAGTCATTCAATAGACCAATAAAATTCTAACTTAGAGCGATGTATTAATGATTCCTGTGATTATAATTCTGTAAATATATTATTTGTTGTGGTCGCGAATTGTATTTTGGCCTCTTCCTGCAAATTATAAAAAAAGTAGGATTATTTTAATTTCGCGGGCTACCTTTGCGCATCCACCTTAAATATGGACAGTTATTAATTAATTAAACTTTTTAAAATACTCTCCTCTCTCGAATCTCGAATTTTTAAAGATAGTAAGAAAGAATCGTCAGGACAGGGCGAAAACAGAACTTCATGAAAGTTCTTTAGTGCAAATCCAGGCCAGAATCTTTTATTAAGTATATCCAAAAAATGTCCGACACTTAAATTAAAGATTGAATGAATGAAATGCACCGATTCCAGCGTGGTTTAACCAGACTCGATAAATCGAATGAACCCCCAGATTGGCACTAGCCGCTGGATTCTTGTTTCATGGGGAGAGGCCATTGCATATCAGGGAGTAGACCAGGTGGCGTAGAACCCTGTGAGAAATCGACACCTGTTTCACCTCTCAACGAGGCATCCTCATCCGAGCGCTGGTTCGTTCAGCGCTCGGCGTGCTAACACGTCGTGTTCGGGTTCGCGACAAGTCAATCGTCATCCTGAGGATGCCTCGTTAAGAGGTGAAACACGTGTCGATTTCTTACAGGGTTTTTTTAAGACTCTTTAAGAATAGTTAAGAGGAATAGGTTACTAAATATTATATTTACGTCTTTTGTATTTTAATAAACAGATGAACACTTCAAACCTCTGTCAGTTACATAAAGAAAATTAGATAAAATACGGTTTCTATAATAAAGGATTGATTAAAATGAGCCGTAGCCTTTCTTCCCATTGTGTGGAGACTGCGAAGTTATTGATGTCTGCAATCAATTACATCACCGTTACGAGAATAATGATAAACCTGGGAACGCTCGTCTTTAGCCGCCAAATGATAATTTTACACGAGATTTTGTTTTGCTTGTACACAACATTAATCGTAGACCGTAAGACAATAAACCTAAGGTTGAAAATTAAATGGCTTTTCAGCGATAGACAAGCAAATATTATCCTTGTTATTTTAAAGACATTTTAAATAGGAAAGTTTCGGTTTCACAATGCATTGTTGGCTTTTCAAAATGGCGACTAATTATTGCCTATTCGTTATTTTACGATGGACTTGGGGGACAAACGATTTGGAAATATTTCTTTACGTAGCGTTTTGTCTCATGTTATTGTGAAGAATATACGCTTTCTGTTGTTGATGAATTATGTTTAAGCGGTTTTACCGTTTTCTGGTAATCGCAGTTTTGTTTGAATTGCCATGGTTAAGGCTGGAACAGACTGGTAACAAAACACGCGACGCGAATGTAGCGTACTACTATAAATTTTAGCTTTTTAATTTATGTTTTGTAATTTTGTTTTTATCATTATTACTAGCACTTCGCCTGTGACTTCGTTCGCGTGGATTTCGTATTTTCTCGTATAAATTTCAACGATCCTTCTGTTATAAACGGTTAATTTCGAAAGTAGATAAGTATTTGGGCCAAGTTTTTTAGTAATTTATTTTTATTCTAAAATGTGTGAATTATTTGTGCAGAATAAACAATTTTTCTTTCTTGTTTTGGTTTCTTTACTCGATGGCCACATTTTAAATTGTTATCCATCTGTTATAATAGCTGTTGGTTCTCCTACATATAAATAAATAAATAAATGTTGATAGAGCTTAGTCCTATCAATGATCACTACGATAAACGGTCATAACTAACATAACCAGAAGGGATACAAATGCCCTACCCCTTAAAATAAGGCATTTCGAATCATGATGTCCTCATGTCCTTAATTGTCCAATAAGCCCGCGTACGGTGTTACAAATGTGCCGCACCCTTTAATCGGAATCAAAATGGGTGATTTTTAATAGACAGATATGTCAGCAACCGTTTTCTGACCACCTTATCTTAATAAAAAGTTATCGATGTCTTAATGAAGAAACAATTAACCTCTAAAATTAGGTATAAACATCATAATAAACATAATGTTACCTGTCTGCACATCACCTGTCCAAACACAACATAAGCGTAAATTTCATGCGATATAATAAAAACACCTTATTTTTTCCTATCGGTCATTCGTACGACCTATAAGAACCGTTATCCTGCATTCGATAACCGACAAAATTAAACAGACGTTCCACCTAACCAAACCACACACAACAGCTGAACTTTTCAAATTGTCCGGTTTATAACATACTCCTTATTCCTAGAGCCTGCTTTCAATTCTAATTTAAACATTGAATGAAGACAATTTAATTTGGCCGTGTTATTTGTAGGTGCGTTCCAAATGACGTCAAGAGGCGCATTCCATTCGACGAGGAAAATGAACGCAGCGAATTCGCAGAACGCACCGTTGCACTATTTATAGGTTGACAATCAATTTGCTATCACGTTTAACACAAAGCCTTATAAACTGACCCTTATTTGCTTACAGAAAGGGTGTTGAAAGCCTAATGTTTTACTTTTCCGAGTGTTTGTTAAAGTTTGCAGTTTGCGGACTTTACGCGGGAAAACGTTTCGATTCTGACGTCGATGAGTCAACAATCGAATCTTTATTTTGAACGCATTCGTGACTTGGGTTTCAAACAAACTGCGGTAAATCGAAGAAAATGTGAAGATATATTGACCTTTCTGGTGGATGGGTTTATTGCGAAGAGGGGTCAGTTTATAATGGAAGAAGGGGACGAATTCTTTGACTAATGTTTGATGACTTAGCAAGAAATTGGCAACATTCATGATGTTATTTAAGGGGCCTTCTAATCTAATTTTAATGTTATCACCAAGTGTTTCCCTTTTACTGCAAAATCAGATCCTTCTAGAGATCCGTTCTGACAACTAAACGTGGTTTTATGTCACAAAATTCCCATTAACATACTGGTTTTCCGATTGTTTCTCTCAGAATCGTAACTAATATTAAGTGATTCGATCTTACCCGGATAGACTCTAGTTCTATTCTAGCTAGATGTACGATTCGTACCTACTAATCGTAGAATGCACCGTGGATGTGGACCTTATGCGTCCTTCCTTCCGTTGTCGGCTTCCTTGCATAATATTTAGTATATATTTAGACCACACGCGATTGCTCCCGAGGGCAAACCGGTAATAAAGACATTGGTTATAAAATACAGAGATGTTTAGAAGAAAAATGTTTAGTAGAAGACTGTTTCTACCGGATTTTGGTAACCGTTGTTTATTTTTATTTTAGAAAGATTATTTTTAATCAGTAGTTTTTTATTTTATTCATTACAAACAAAAGTACAAATCTTTTGGACTATAATCTCGTCCTAAAGTTTTTTTAATTTTTTATTTCCTTTATTTCATTAAATACATATATTTTACATTTTTAAATATTAGAATATAAAAATTATAAAAACATTTAAAAATATAAAAAATAGTAATTAACTTCATAATTATTACTTACTTGTTATAATCGTGTACCTTTTTTCATTGCGTCATGTTTGCCGCAAATAAACGTATTTTCTTTCTTTCTTTATTTTTCTAAAATGAATATAAGGCTTGTTAAAATATTTGTAACATTATATTACCGTCACCTACAGGTTTTTTGTAATAAGGTAAAAACAGAGGGAATAAATTAAGGCAATTTATTTCGTCTAAAGTTTCTCTGTGCCTCCGGGCAATTAAACGTCTAGGTATAATTTAGTCTGCCATCTTTCTAGCCCTTTCTCAACTATTTTGAGATCTTCTGGTTCAGATGTTGTCTAAATGCCATTATTTTACCCTAGCCTCCGCCAGCGGCTTCTCCCACCTAATTTATAAACATACCACTCTTTATAAATTATAGCCTATTATACGCAGTGATATTATAGCATTCTACTGAAAAACGGCTGCGGAGTTGGATGAAATTTGGCACACAGATAGTTTATAAAGTGGATTAACACATAAGGTACTTTTAATCCCGGTAGTACATTCCCGTGGTATATTTTCCGACATCTACGCGGGCGAAGCTGTTAACTGATCTTATCTGTGACTTTTACAGAAATATTAGGTACCAGAATAGCCGCGAAAATCACAGAAGTTTATAAAAAAAAAAAATTAGATTTTAAATTCATATTTTATAAGGAATCTCTTTAGGTCATGAGCTATCCAAATATCATGGATGGCGCCACTAGTGCCAATGTTAACTTCGGCTCCGTAATTAAAATTGTTTTAAAAATATCTAAATCGTTTTCAAGTGTGAATAAGTAGTGAAATAGCATCAGTGTATTCCGATAAATAAGTGACAGTGTTAGCAAACAATCCTGTCAGTGAATAATAGTGATTTAAGTAAAACTATAAAACAGTGTAAACATAGTGTGCACAAAAGCAAAACTTTCGTTAAAACATAGGAATCCTTGTATAAGTAAGGATTTAACTAAACAGTGCTAAAATCCGGTGACTATTTCATTGTTTTACATCTAAAAAACATAAAAAAGTAACAAAAGAACTTTTTCAAATCGCGGTCATAACAAGAAAAAAACGGTCAATTTAATATTCAAAAACATTAAAAATAAAAACAGAACACTATTTTCGAATGGTTAGTCAATGAACGTTTGGCTAAGCTGCCAAAAGGTGAGTCTCTTTTTAAGAGTCGTGGTGCACGCTCGAGGCCCGAGTTCAATCCCAGCCGAAACATAGTTCTTTTTTCTATTATTTCTCGACCTTTATCAGCAACAAAAATGGAATTCTTAGAAAACATTACGTTTCGGATGAGAAAGCGTGCCAAATCACTGTCAAACGACACATTAAACGAAAGTACCCTTAATAATTCTGCGAGCTCACCGCTAGATGGCACATCTAGTAGCCTACCTCCTAATATTTCCGATGACGAAAGCGACGATGAAATCTTGCAGCTTAAAAATGAACTACAAAAAGTTAAGTTACAACTAAGCGAAGCTCACGAAGAAATTAATAACTTATGTTTAGAAAACATGAATTTAAAACAAGAAATTAAAAATTTCGATTCACAGCGCAAACAAGTTACAAGTAAATTAACATCTGAGATAACCGTTACCCCAAAGAAAAAAGGAAAAAACATACTGGCACAATCATGTGCGAATGTTCCTTCTACTCCTCTGGAAATTGACATTCCTTCACAGTCACCAGCAACCAAGGAAAAGCTCTCTGTACAAAATAAACACACTGAGGCAGTCCAATCCCAAGAAGCTGAACTGTCTATCACGTCAAAAAACAACAAACTTAAGCTATGTATTATGAGTGCAAATAAAAATAACAAGATTTTGTCTATAGCCGAGGATACATTTCAAAACTGTGAATTTTGTCATTATGTTTCCCCGAATTGTGGCACGGAGCAGCTTATCAACAACTTGGAGGAGAAATTAATAGAATATACAATGGATGATTTTTGCATTATTTTAATCGGAGAAAAAGACTTCCATAAAACTGAAAACTATGTGGATATAATCATAAAACTGAGAGAAAAATTGCAGAAAATTCAGCACACGAATATTATAATATGTGTTCCTACTTTCAAATTATGTGATCATTCAGCATTATTTAACTGGCGCATAGAGACCTTTAATACTCTACTTCATTTAGATTTGCAGACGTACAACTATGCAACGGCGTTTGACACTAATTTAGACTTGTGTTACGATTTTACAATGTTCTCCAAGTTCAGTGGGAAAATAAACGATCGTGGTATGCGAAATGTGTTTCATAATCTATCGATAACTATAGCTGATTATAATTCATTTTCTCAGCAAGAAAACATAGCTGACAACCAAACCAGCATATCGTCTCCACGATGCGATTTTTTTCGCTAATCATATAAATATAATGCATCAAAATATTGCCGGTCTCTTAAGCAAGTCCGACTTACTGATTATTAATATACAGGAATTGATGAGTAAACAAATAAATGTAGATGTTTTATGCATAACCGAGCATTTTATAATGTCGGGCCAGGAACAACTTTTACATATACCTAATTACAAGCTTGCGGCATGTTATGCTAGAGGCAACGCAAAACGCGGTGGAGCCTGCATTTTAGTCAAAAAGGGTCATGAGTATAAAGAATTACCCGACATAATGAAACACTCGGTTTCAGGAATAATAGAATGCTGTGCCATTAAAATGACACAACATAATTTAATTATATTATGTATCTATAGACCGCCTAAGCTGTCTAACTTAAGTAAATTTTATGAAAATTTAGATACTATTCTAAAAAATGTATGTACTAATCGTCACACAAAAATAATTGTATGCGGCGATTTTAATATAGACGTTTAAAAAAATAATAGAATCACTTCGGAATTTAAATGCTTTCTCCTGAGTTACAACCTTATTTTAGAAATTAATAAACCAACACGTCCTGTTAGTAATACCTGTTTAGATAATTTTGCACACAATACCAAACATAAATGTCATTGTGAAGTAATAGACTTCGGGCTATCAGATCATACAGCTCAAATAAGTAAGATAAAAATAAATAAATCATGCTTGATTAAAACTTGGAGAACTAAGATTCGAGATACTTGTAAAGAAAATCTCATAAAATTTAATAACCATTTGCAAAATCTATCGTTTTCCGACGTATATAACACAGAGGATTCGAACAAAGCCTATGATAATTTCTTTGAAACATTTAAGCTCATGCATGACCTATGTTTTCCCTATAAGCTAGTGACAATAAAATCAGAAAAACCAATTAAGTGGGTATCGCGTGGCATAAGATTATGCAGTAAAAGGCAACGAAATTTACTTTGGAAACATAGACTAAGACCGTCACCAGAAAATAAAAAATCTTTTGTTGATTACTCTAAGAGGTTTAAAAAAATAATTAAATTAACTCAGAAAGCCCAAAACAATTACTTGATCAAGAACTCGAAGAATAAATCAAAAACCTCATGGCAAATAATAAATAACAAAAAAATGAATAGAAAACCAATTTCACAGATAAGGAATAATAATCAGACAATAACGGATCCGAAAGAAATAGCAGAGTCATTTAACAATTTTTTCATTGACCAAATTACTAATTTACCTAATAAACCAATCCACGACGTTAAGAATATAGACTATAACCCAAACTCAATATTTGTGCCACCAGTCATACCTCAAGACGTGATTAGAATAATAAAATCGCTAAAAAACAAAAAGAGCTTTGGTTATGACGGGATTTCCACTCAAGTCACAAAATTCGTTGCTAATAGTATAGCCGGGCCCTTAGCTCATATTATAAACATTAGCATATCATCAGGAACGTTTCCTGACAACTTAAAAACTGTCATTGTAAAACCTATTCATAAAAAGAACAGTGAAGATGACATGTCCAATTATAGGCCGATAGCTTTAATTCCCATTTTTTCTAAAATAATAGAAAAAGTCATCTATGAAGCAATATCATCTTTCCTGGCTAAATTTAATATACTTTGCGATGAGCAATACGGGTTTAGGAAAAATAGGAATATAAATATGGCAATTTTTGACCTGTTGAATATTATTATGACAAATGTTGATACGAAGACGCCTATATGTGCTATATATACAGATATGTCGAAAGCTTTCGATTTTGTCAACCATGACATACTGCTTCAAAAACTAAACGCCTATGGCATTCGAGGTAATATCCTGAACCTAATAAAAACATATCTATCCGGTCGTAAACAGATGACAGAAATTTACAAAATATGTAGCAAGTCTAAATTAGAAAAAAAATACTTGTCTTCCAATAGAGATATTAAATTCGGTGTACCACAGGGAAGCGTCCTTGGGCCTCTGTTATTTTTAATTTACATTAACGACCTCCCACGCCAAATCCACCATCCCATGGTACTGTTTGCAGACGATAGTACAGTCCTCTTAAAATGCGACAATAATGAAAATTATGAAAATGATATTAATTACACCATTAAAGTTATAATAAATTGGCTAAATAGTAATAACTTACAAATAAATATACAAAAAACAAAGATAATGCATTTTTACCAAAGACTTCGCACAAATGATCTTAATATTAATTATAATAGCCAAAATGTGGACAGAGCAGATGTTACAAAATTTCTAGGAATTTTAATTGACAGTCAACTAACATGGAAGGCACAGGCAGAAGCAATCTGTAAAAAACTTAGCGCATCTGCATATGCACTTTATAATCTTAAGAAAAAAGTTAATATCCAAACGGTCTTACTAGCATATCATGGTCTTGTCGTTTCCATTTTAAGGTTTGGTATTATTTATTGGGGCAATTGTACTGAAAGAGAGAGTATTTTTAAAGCCCAAAAACGCTGCCTACGAGCAATATTTGGATTGAAAGTTACTGACAGCTGTATTCCAATTTTTAAAAGTCATAATTTATTAACATTACCGTGCCTTTACATTTTAGAAATTGCTCTTTTTGTTAAATATAATCGACATCTATTTTTAACTTTATCGGAAAGCAGATACCGAGATGTAGCCTTGCGATCAAAATACCAAAATTTGTTACGCACAGGTGGATATAGGACTGCTTTATTGAGGAAAAGTGTTTTTGGTATGGCACCGGCTATTTTTAACCACATTCCTAATTCAATAAAAGAGGAACCAGTAAAAACTTTCAAAAACAAACTAACTGCTCTTCTATTAAATAAATGTTATTACTCTGTATCGGATTTTTTAGCTGATAAATTTTAGTTGAATGTTTTTAATTTAGTTGTAAGTTTGTATTGTTTTGATGCTTCACTGCATCAATGTTTGCATGCCTAAATGGTAGAATGTACCAGGATTCTGTAATATGTCTGTAACCATCTTATTGTAAATACCTACATTCCGAGCAAATAAATAAATATTCTATTCTATTCTATTCTATTCTATTCAAAAAATATTTGACCTAGGTCTTAGTCTTTACCAAGGGGTATCGTATTACCCGGTTACTGGTTTGTGGAGGTCAGATAGGTAGTCGCTCCATGTAATATACTGGTATTCAGCTGCATCCGGTTAGACTGGCAGCCGACCCAAACATAGTTGGGAAAAGGCTCGGTAGATCGGAAGACTGGTTGTCAGACTTTTGGGCTTCTGACGACTCGTAACGACTGTCAAAGATTCACGAATGACAGCCGGGACCAACGGCTTAACGTGCTCACCGATATGTAAAGAAGGTCACCCATCCACAGACCAACCCCGGCAAGCGTAGCTTAACCTGATGGTTCGACCCGTGCGGCTGTTATTACTTAGCTTCGAACTCCTCTATAATAGATACTATGTCACATGAAGAAACCAATACTGATAAGTGTTTTTCAAAAGTTTCCAAACGTTTCAAGCATTATTTTAGGGCTTCATCCCATTTTCTCCAAAGTTCAAGTAAGCAAAAACTTTAAAAGCAAGTATTGCTCACAAAAAAATACAGTTACAAAACCTTAGCAGCCTTGCAATTTACCCAATCATTGGAACTAATAATATTTATAATGAGTTTTTTCCTCATAGGATACTAAAAGTTGCAATAACCGAAACCGGTTTTTATAGGGATGTGCTACGTTTTTTACCACGAAGCTTCGGTTCGATGGCCGGTAGCGGCTATGGCAGGAATGTCCGGTGTCAGACCGGCCGGAAGTGACGGGTCGGTAGCAAAGGTCAATTTCTGCGTTTTTGAGGTGATAGGCGAATAAGGGAGTTGTGTTGCTTGATGGTTGTATTCTTGTTGGATGGGTAAGGTTTTGTTTTGTTGTATTGAGTATTTTTAATGTTAAATGTTAACAGAATAGCCCTTTTCTTCTTTATAGGTTTTGTTTTACAAAATCTCGCAATATTGTGCTTACATTTGTAGTTGGAATGTATGGGAGAATATGTTTTTCAACTACAATATAAAGTTTATTCTCGGGATAAATTCATCCCAACTACGGAACCCTTCATTGTGCGTGATCCGACACGCACTTGGCCGGTTTTTTCTTTAGATAAAAGCCAGACCCAAGTACCTGTTTTGTACTGTACTGTACTTGCTTGTTTCTGCGACTTTTACCTTCATAAACCTACGACCACACAAGCGCTGCACGCGTCATCTTTAACACCATAAATTGCAAAGATTTATACCACCCACCACCACCCGCAAATAAAACAAGCAAAACGTTTCCCACTTATTACTTAACATATTTTATGCAAATCGAAACAGTATTATCAACCAGTAACGTCTACAGGAACAGAAACTATTCGTATTACCATAATTCACCATATTATTCGTAAAACCGGTTTCTTGTACGGTTTTCCCCAGTAGTATGCAAAACACCCTGTGTATGCAACTTATCAGGAAATTGTGATGTAACACGGAATTGACGGGCAGTGTCATAATTGTATTAATTATGCAGTTGTTGAGTTGGAATCGTGATGCAGTATTTTATCGGGATTTTATCTCGGTGTGTACAGAGAATCAGGTTATTTATATCCCTATGCTAAGCTAGCAAACTATGGTAATTCTATTCATACCGTGCCACGTGTAAGGGAACGGTATAATAAAGTACATAAGTACCGTCAAGTTAGAAGATCAACTAGTGTCAAATGGTATTATTTTTGATTCTTCAGTTAAATACTATTCTTATTTTGTAGAACGAATTATTGAAATCAGAGCCAACAGGAATTTCCAAGACCGCTATTTCAATGATTATATTGTGTGATTTTTTTTACTATTTCACCCCTTTACAGCTACAATTCTACAGTCCCACATGAAAGAGCGTAAAGTACAGCATTCCAGCGCATAAAACCTTGTTTTACAATATCACAAATATCCGAAACGATCTCTATAAACTCGCTCTGTTCCAAAGCTAATATTTTTCTCGGGAGCACCCCGTATAATGTTATGATTTCCACACAAAATTGTTAGTACACCCTGTATGCACGTTCGTGTTTGGAACTCCTTGTTATAAATGGCGGATAGACGTACTTTCTTAAAAAAATATACGCACTTTAAATTCGGGGAAAATTTGAGTTTGGGAAGATTATTTGAATCTATTGTCGAACTGCAAAATTACGATGAAGTCTGTAATGGCAGTTGTTTATGATAACGGTTTCTTTCAACCCTCAGTGACTAGGCGTGGTGTTTATTTTGTGGTTGTTGCATTTGATTAGTTTAAAATAATCTGAACTGGAATGCTACGACCGCTATATATACAGCGGCGCAGGATACCATAAGTGCTCATCGTATTAGTGGTTCAGCCGCTTCCATATCATCAGGATTGTACCAGAATATAGCAGTTCGTTGTGGTTGTGGAACGACAGTAGCTTCCCTGACATCATCTGTCATCAGAAGATATACACATAATTATATATATCCACTATTAAAGTAATCAGGGGAATTACTTCCAGCACTGCATTTTATTTCCATTTGAAGGAGTTCCAAGGAGCTAGGCACTTCTTGGAAATCAAAAGCAAATCGAAAATAAAAAAATCTGTGTGGTGGAACGGTCGAAACACGCTTTTTTTTTCTATAAGATATCTTATTCATGCAATGGTATAGTTTTAACCCATTGAGTTTTCGAAGAGCAGTGGTGGCACAGTGGTAACGGCTGCCACTTACGAGTTGTAGGTCGTGGGTTTGAACCCAAACAGACACTTTACTTTGTGTAAATTATTTCATCACCACTGATCTCAAAACGGTCAAGAATAACATCCCGAGGAAACCGGTATGTTCTAGAACCAAATATTCGTAGAAATGTGGCATGCACCAACCCACACTGGCCGGCGTGGAGGATTATGGCCCACTCCCTCTCATAGAGAGGAGGCCTGTGTCCCAGGCGTGGGGTCATCATAGGCTGCTCATGCAGTTTTCGATATATTAAGTGCATTTGCAATACTAACTTGTAAATCCAAATACGATTCCTATAGATAACAAAACAAAATAATAGTTAGAAAACCTTTTCATCGCGTTGTTTTATCTCTTGCGTGCGTTCAGACGTCCAGATACACGTGTCGGTGACGTCATCGAGAGGGCTGTGACGTCGATGTGACGAGATTTGAGAGGTAGGGGGGTTTGAACGATAACAGTCATTTGTTTGAACTTGAGCTCTTGTATGGATTGCCGAGTAGATAAAAATAGCACCATGTATTTATTTAAGAAGTGAAATTTTTTTTAGACGCGTTGACCGATTTTTGGTAAAGGAAAATCTTATGCGTTGGCGTCATCGACAGGCTGTTTACAAATCTGAAGCTATGAGTATGACGTGTTATTTCAAAGCTCGGCAGTCCCCATGACGGTCACGTTTTTTTTTTTTTATCGGTCTGAACTTTCTGCGTTTGGAATACCTCGTAAGATTATGGAATTAAGTAACTATTTTGAGGTCATCTATTCTTCAATATTCAAAGGAAAAGCCATATGGTGAAACTCCGTAGTGGCGAGGGAAAGAAGGGTCGAGAGTTTGATTCGTACTATTGACATACCTAATTCATTCAAGTTGTAAAACCAATTTACAAAGTGACACACGTTCAATTTCATTCATAAATAGGTAAGTACTTTACGACCCACACACAAACAAAAATTCATTCGATTAACAAAATGAATGTTTACTCAAATTATCGCATCGTAAACATGGACATGTAGCTATACAGATAGACAGTTAATAAATCAGTAGGCGGCTGCAACTATACACCGGACGTACCGTAGATATATGTTGCAACATACCTGGGAATGTGTACAGGGAACGACAGTAGATCAAGTCCGTGCAATAACCACAAACCAACGTACAAAAAAGAATGATAGGCTCGCAGAACGGCGCGACGCGATTCTTGAGGAACAATTTCTATGAAAACTTGTGTCGCGTCGCTTCTATCAGTGCAAATTTACAAAACGGGCGGGGAAGTACGGAGTGTTTTTTTTAAATTACCTTACAATGACACATCCGTTTTTTTAAATGGTGTAGCGTTTTTTTTTCATGGAAAGCTGGAAAACGCGTAATTTTCGGCACGTGTATTTTTACGCTAAAAGGCACTAGGAGACGCATACAGTATTGGAGCATGTGTCCATGCGTGAAGCGTGAAGCATGTGAAGCGAGGAGCGATGTACTGGGAATCGAAGTAAAACTGCAAGCGACGTACAGGGAATAAACCGTTTGGTGGATCTGGACAGGAATAAGATGATCATATCTGAATTCTATGAAATTCGTGCGTTCTTTCCTCAAAATACCATTTCAGACACCAATCTTCATGGTGTTCACATGATCTGAAGATTATATCTGGATTTTAAAAGAGACCTCTGAGCTTCTTTCGACCTTTCTTGACAGAGTATAGTCAGATAGGGAATATCGACTTCATCTAATATTAAAAAATATGATCGACGTGTAAAAGTGTTTGTACAAACCTACAATAAAATTATTTATTATTAACTGTGAGATGAAGGGAACCTTCTGTGTTTTTATTTTAACCTTATCTACACCATGTAGTATCTCTGGTGCAACTAGGGCAAAGTGTCAAGTGAAACCAAGTTTTTATCGATTGTGGTTGTATATGATTAATAAGTTCGCCAAGATCGATCGCTTTGAACATATACCGTAAAGACTCCCGCATACTGGCGCGACGCAACTCCTTTAGAACAATTTCTATGAAAATTTCACGGAAATTGTTCGACCGGTGTCGCGTCGCGCCTATAAGCGGCAGACTTTATTAAGAATGATGACGTAATCGTTAAGGGAATTAAATATGTATTCATAACGGTCTGATTAGGTCAATCAGTCTGCCTAGCAGAATAATCCTCAAATGTCATGATTTCATGACATGTCATTCAATAGGACTATATGAACTTGGAGAGTTGTATTGATATTTTTTATGACTTTAATTCTATAAATAAATAACTGATACGTTCGCGAATCATATTTAGATCAATATACAAACTGATACTGACCTGCAAATTGCAAAACACGTTACACAATTTGAATTTCGCGGGCTACCTCGGAGCATCCACCTTAATAGTGAGATTTTAATTAATACCTAGACAAAAACAAAATAATCACCACAGCCACCATCAACATTGGTTTTCCTTAAAAGCATACAAAAAAAACAGTTTTAATTAATGGAAATTCGCCATGACGTCAAGACCCATAATCTTGTTAATACATTTATTTATGAAACGAAAAACATTGTTTTTAGCTGCAGTTACAATACTCATTAGCACAATCAATCAAACCACGAACAATTAGGTAAACGCACGAAATATACGTAAAAGGAGAAATCATAACATCACGCATGTATTCCCCGAAGGGTTAGGCAGACGTGTACCTATAGCACACCCACATTTCGCCAGTTATGTTTAATTAAGTCCCATGTAAAATGAGGTGAGGCTATTGCCATCAACTGGGCACAAATCCAGACTCCAGGCTGCTACTGAGAAGTTTTATTTGGTTTTTCCATCTGGAATAGCTTCCAGATGGAAAAACCAAATTAAACTTTGCTCGACCTTGGAATCGAACCCAGGACCTCCTGCTCCGCAGTAGCGCCTGCGACCACTAGACCAACGACGCAGGCAAAAAAAGAATAATCACTAGGCACCAAAATACTGTAAGTATCGCGTACTAAATGTACTGAAAAGCTTATTTTTTAACCGACTTCCAAAAAGGAGGAGGTTATATTATGTTCGTAGCGTATGTATGTTTTTTTTTTTTTTTTTGTGTTTGTCCGTCGATATTTCCGTCAATTGTGGACGGATTTTGAAAATTCTTTTTTTGTTTGAAAGGGTATGCTCTCAAGGTGGTCCCATATAAATTTTATTAACTTAGCTTGAGTACTTTTTGAGTTAGCTTCATTAATACGAATTTTTCCCACTTAGCCTATATGGATGATCTGTTAACATTTTCCTGTCACTGTTATTTACATAGCAGAACTAGTAGGGGGTAGGTACCACAACTAAAAAGTGAAAAATAAAAAGTTTTTACAAAAAAAACCAACCGACTTCCAAAAAAAACACTAGAAAGTGAAAAATAACTTTAATTTTGGAAGTCGGTGGCTTAAAACGAAAATTCAAAACCAAAGACACCGACTTCCGAAATTAAAGTTATTTTTCACTTTCTAGTGTTTTTTTTGGAAGTCGGTTGGTTTTTTTTATAAAAAGTTTTTCATTATGTTGCGTCAACATCATCAGCTTATAGCCATCCACTGCTGGACATAGGTCTCTCCAAACGCAAGCCTTTTTAAAGGCCCCTGCATACAGTAGCTTGCGAACGTATCCGTTTCTGCGCTTAGTCAAATAGTTTCATTTCTATCGTGTTACAGCCGAAAGGATCCGATCGGATGCGACGACAGGCGAACGGAGCCGATCGCGCGTCGTCGCAGCATACTTTCGGCTACGATTGCGTGTCGCGGAAAACGCCCGCGGTTAAGCTGCTCTGCATAGATTGGTAATTATAGACCTTAAATACCGTGTATATGATTTAATATCGTTTAAAGATTGTAAAATCCGTTCCGATCCGATGCGATGCGAGCCGTTTGGTGAATATCATCCTTTAGTCTCAACAAGAAGGCGACCATTGGAACTCCATACCCCTTTCGAATTATTAGGCAGTACAGATAGCCCACGTTTCTGTACTAGATAAAATAAATCATCAAAGTACTCGAAACGAAATCAAAATATAGTACCTACCTACAAAATATTGTTCGAATTTTCTTTCTCAAATACATTTACTTTCATTTTTACTAGGGTTGCCACTTCCCACTTTCGCCCATGCGAAACTCCTATAACTACTACTACTATGACTTCTATAAGTGAGTAGAGCTTCAAACTCAAACTCAAAGCTTTTATTTCAATTAAACCAATTACATGCACTTTTGAATTGTCAGAGGGTCAGTTAGACAGAAAGTTGAATCCAGTTAGCTTTTAATCAACCGATTAAATTGTTTGTGAGTGCAAGATAAAATACAACTACCTATAGCTATAGTTTGCTGAAGATGGGTTGACGATTTCAGACTTATATTAACTTTATGTGAGTGAGGTAAGTAACTTATACTTATGCTCAGCTTTTGGATAGGGCCAGCCCCAGTGGCGTAACAATAGGGTGGCAGGGCTGGCAAAATGCCACGGGCCCCCGACCCAAGAGGGCCACGGCCCAAGAGGCCGTGAGTTCAAAAATATTTTTTTACATTGCTTAAAATCTAAAGTGAGACAACTAAAGACCATAACACAATTTCAATAGATGATGAATGCATTGAGATATTATGTTTTATGGATGAATGTGAAGTCTCCGATACGCATTGGCTAGCGTGGGGACTACAGACCTATGGCCATTAGTGGGCCGTATACAACGTGTAACTGAGTACGCTGAAAATCTCGAAGTTTATTAAAATTAAACTGAGTACAACGTGACGATTTTTACTGATAGGAATAAATATAATAAAAATAAAATAAAATAAAATACCCATCAAAAGAATTTGCCACGGGCCCCAGATGGTATAGTTACGCCACTGGCCAGCCCTATTCCCGATCACGAGCAGCGGATAAATCTATAAAAAGGTCGCACGCGTTGTACGGTTCAATTTAATAGTAAACCTATGGTGTATGGACAATAAACCGATCGAATAGCCGTTTGTTTTAGACAAACGATAGTAGTTAAACATGCGGTGTAAACAAATACTGTTTCCGTCATAGTTAGTAGGTGGGCGAGGAAATGTGGGTCGTATGCATGAATGGGATCGGTAGAGCTTCTGGCCAATATGAAGAAAATAATTATTTATTTAGGAAAAACACTAGAAAGCGAAAAATTACTTCAATTTTGGATGTCGGTGTCCTTTGGTTTTGAATGTTCGTTTTTTGCCACCGATTTCCGAAATTAAAGTTATTTTTCACTTTGTAGTGTTTTTTTTGGAAGTCGGTTGGTTTGTTTTGTAAAAAGTTTTTATTTTTCACTTTTTAGTTGTGGAACCTACCCACTACAAGTTAAAATATGCCTGCTATGTAAATAACAGTGACAGGAATATGTTAAAACATCGTCCATATAGGCTAAGTGGGAAAAATACGTATTAATGAAGCTAACTCAAAAAGTTCTCAAGGAAAGTTAATACAATTTATATGGGACCACCTTGAGAGCATACCCTTTCCAACAAAAACAGAATTTTCAAAATCCGTCCACAATTGACGAAAATATGGACGGACATACACAAAAAAAAAAAAACATACATGCGCTACGAACATATAACCTCCTCCTTTTTGGAAGTTGGTTAAAAAATAAGGACATGGGTCCGACAGTCTCCTGCAAGCAACATACATATGATTCACAAGATTTCATAGACACTTCTATTTCTAGGAGCAGTTATGAAATGCGTAGACGCTTTTAACGCTCTTAACGGTCAAATGGGAGTGACCGATATCATATTTCCCTCCTTCAAATCATAAGGCTGGCAAACCCATCTCTCAAAATATGTTTTCAGTTGCTCAAAACTTCTAAAAACAAATGATGACTAACGACTGCACTAACAGACATACGGACAAACATACGGATATATTAAGACTGAAAAATGTGTTCCATTTCCGAATTCCCCGACAGATGACGAATTACAAATTCTATATTTGAATCGCGAAGTGACATTTCTCATGCGCGTGAGTGGAATTGTAAACAGATAATGCTTTTAGTGTAGTGATTAAGTGATTCATCCGATTTAGGTAAAGAATATAATTATGGGCATATGTTGGTACTTGGTGGCACCGTACCGTATCATGAGCTTTTTATCCTTATCGCATGACTCAAATTTCATATGGCTCCAATAGATGCGTCAGATTCGATTGGAGTAATATCTAGTTTAATAAAATGGGAGATTATATCTCATATCCTACTTAAAATATGTTGGGGAGATGAAATAACGTACTCCGATGATGGTTGATGACTTTAATTTCTTCTTTAGGGGCTGCGCAGACGACACACTTTTTGTGCGATCGAGTCTGTAGTGCGGCATATAATTGCTTAGGTTCTAATGTAAGTAAATAGATATTTTTCGACTCATACACTTCTTTTATCTGTACTTACAATAAAAATAGTAACGAAGGCAAAACTGTGCATATAATTGTTTAGGTTCTAAGCAATTATATGCATCACTACAGACTCGATCGCACAAAAAGTGTGTCGTCTGCGCAGCCCCTTACAATGATAAAGAAAATTAGAGTACGGACACGGACACGCATGTCATTGCAGTTTTGGCGCGAATGCATTCGCTTCTTTTCTTGACACTTGACGTTGATGACATTGACGCGTTGATGACAGCGTCAAATTGGCGAGCAGTGGCGCCAAATTATCATAAGTTAAAATAATATTATAAATGTGAAAGTTTGTATGTTTGCATGTTTAGATGTTTGTATGTTTGTTACTCAATCACGCAAAAACGGCTGAACGGATTTAGATGAAATTTGGCACACAGACAGTTTATAACCTAGATTAACACGTAGGTACTTTTTATCCCGGTAGTACTTTCCCGTGGGACCTCTACGTGAGCGAAGCCGCGGGTAAAAGCTCGTACTTATATATATAACCTTAAAGGTACCATCAGACATCTTCAGTGAAAGTCGCAAAAAGATTCGAGCATGTATTTTCGTTAGGCGGAAGCTGTGCATTGTTTAAACCTCGCATGCATTTCAGTGCTTATACATATACTTCTTTATACAAATATGCTGAAAAATCCTTAAACACATCCTGTCTTATTCTCATTAAAAATGTTATATCTCTAAAATAACACGATATTCAACACTTAATTTATATCAGAAAGCGGCATCACTTAAAACTCAGCAGCATTCTTCAAGTGAAACTGGCTGAGTCCTCTGTCATCTTTAATTAAAGGACCAAAGAGGCTAAAAAGAAAAAAAAACAGTGGTTACAAATGTAACCGATACGTTATCTTAACCGGAACAGTTCAAGTAATTAACCTCTACTCCGATACACGCTTGACCGAAATATTTCAGCGAATCAAGTTCTGTGTTGCCATGTATAGATAACTGAGTTTTGTAATAAAAATTGCTGATATCTAATTTCTTTATCTTTTGCTTCTTTTTCTGCTCGGTTTGGTTGGTGGTAGGGCTTGTTCTAAGTCCGCCTGGCTACCTACCACCATGTTATCTAAGTCTGTCGCCATAACAACAATGTTAACAGCATTATTTTGTTTCAGCAGTTAGTGGTAAGATAGCCAGTTCCTCTGTGATTGAGGATTCCGGGTGAAGCTCGCTTCCACATTCAGCCTGATCATCACTTACCATCAGGTGAGATGCAGGTCAAGAGCTCCACAGAAGGTTAAAAAAAAACTTCTAGAACTTACCGCTTCCCACTCTAAACTCCCCAAAATATGGCAAAGCAAAGTAGTAAACCACACTATTTACATCAGTTCACCACATCGATCTAGGACAAGTCTAGGATCTTTCAAAAATTTCATAGAACCAGCATGGGGTCCGTTAAGATAGTAACCTACTCTTATTGTACTGTATCTCGTGTCAAAGGTAACGGTGAGATCGAGATCGAGATCGAGATACGTATCTCTAGACAATGAGCAACTGACCACGGCATTAAAGTAGAAATATTTTTGGTTAAAAATAAATTGAAAGCATAGTGGGAGAGGTGATTTAGAAAATACAATAGACGTAGATATATTTAGTAACCTATTCCGCTTAACTATTCCAAAAGAGTTATAAAAAACCCTGTAAGAAATCGATACGTGTTTCACCTCTCAACGAGACATCCTTAGGATGACGATTGACTTGTCGCGAACTCGAACACGACGTGTTGTCACGCCGAGCGCTGGACGCTGAACGTTCAGCTCACAGTTTACTCAGCGTGGTGTGGTACAAAGTTGTAAAAAAGGCAACCATATTTTTTTTGGCCAAGATACAGTCTGTTCTATAAATAGTTCTCCAAAATTTGGCTTCGATCATATACAATTCTTTTGGAACTATTGTGTCTGCTTTAAGAACAGTGAAAGTGTTAATCCATTGTCTTTCAAATTAATTATTGTGATTTAGGTTTACCTACCAATTAAACAATTTCAAGTAACTTTTCTCATAATGGAGATTCATGTTTCAAAGGTTCAAACTTCTATGTTTCGCTTTTCTTTGGGCACCCAAATGATTCATTCATCTTTATATGAAAATCATAAAACAGAACATTTGTCACTTAATTTCGCCTTTGACCGCACCTATGCACATTGAAATAAATATCTAATCAATTAATCTGCTATTACAGCGCAGAAATGATAAATAATTGATCAGTAAAACCTCATACAAAATATACTGGGGCTTAAAATTTTACGTCTGACCTGGGACGACGACCGTTACAGCGGGCATTTATAATACCTGAATGAATCATTCTGCCTAGCCTTTTCCCAATCATGTTGGAGTCGGCTTCCAGTCTAACCGGATGCAGCTGAATACCAGTATTTTACATGGAGCGACTGCCTATCTGACCTCCACAAACAGATTTGCCATACAAAACCTGTCAAAGACTCACCATTGAGAGACCATTGTAACGTTTATAATTTAGTAGACTTAGGCCCCTGAAAATAACATGAAAATAGGCAGAAAAGGGACGTCCTTGAGAATCAGTGATCACACATGTAGGTCAGTTATGATATTATTATAATTTATATTATTACCGGCGCCATGTTTGACCTGGCTAAAATGTTCGTCAGGCATGCAATTCAACCGTCGAGCGCCATGATGAAGATTTGCGAATATTTGATGTTCGTTTAGGCACGCGAGAACACCTATGTACTGTGTATTACTTCTAGCTGTTCCCTGGGACTCAAGCCTCCGGTAGAACTGTTTTGCAGGGTTTGACTTGACTAATTATGTGTGTCTTTTATAGTATAATATATCTGTAGTAGGTACTATTATTTTGCACTAATGGCAACCCCATTTTTATGTTCAATCACTGTCCATTCCTAGGTGGCCTGGAAGAGATCGCAGAAAGCGACAAAGCCGCCCATTGTATGTTTTATAAAGTTTTTTTTTTATAAATCATTTCTTGTGCATCTTTGCATACATGTGTGCAGGCTTATTAAGTTTCGTGTGTGTCAATGAGCTGTCACTGAGGAACTAATAACAGCCTTACGAGTCAATCCATGAGGTTAACCTATGCTTGCCGGGGTTGGTCCATGTATGGGTGACCATCTTTACATTCCGAGATTCCTCCGTGAAATCACGTTAACCCGTAAATGTTTTCACCATTGTCTAATTATCCGTGTTTTTGCAAAATCCCTAAGGGTTTTCGCAAAAATTCGAATTATCAAATCATCTTACGACTTATGCACTGGGTGGAAATCTAAGGAGCAAAGGCAAAAGTGCATTTTTCTCACAATATTTTTATCTCACTCCTAACGTGACTTCCACAAACGTATACTATACGTTCCTCAGCCGTCACGCCCGTCACATAACTTTTATACATAAAGTCTTAAGTACACATGCGTCAGTAGGCATGATTCAGATAGACATCGGCTCTGAATTCTGCGCTTGACCTGGACATTATCTGCTATTAATGAGGCTAGATCCGGCTGGCAACAAGCGACATACAATGTCGTATAGAGTTCCTTAGCATTCGCTGACAAACCGTAAGTGAATTTTATGAAATTAGTTACAGTTCAGCGATAAAATATAAAATGAAAGTTTGCATTACGCCTCGTGCAGACCGGGCGATATGGCGGGGGCGACAGGCAGCGCAACCCCAAAATTTATTTTTTTATGTCAGTAAACCTAATTGCGTAATGCACGATCAATCACAATCTGAATCAGTTTGCTAATCCATTGCTTTGCTTCATAAGTTAAAAAAAAACTGCTCAACAAAGTAAATAACGCAATGAATGTTGTTGAACAAAATGAAACAGATCAGTCTTAATCGTTTACGAAAATGTGTTACGCAATTAGATAGATGGGCTTCAGAACTTTATTCTTATTATAATTTGTTATTATAAAATTATAAGCCTATTACCAGCGGACGACCGAGACGCTTCCAACATCCCATTTGTCAAATTATGATGAGGAGTTTAGAAGTTATGAGGGAACAGATGAACATACATACATACATATCGGTCAAAATCATTACCCTTCTTTTTGCTTCACCGTAGTCGGGTAAAAATCAGCCATTAACATGTGATAACTTAATACAGAACCATTGCACGTTGTTCAGATCACTCGTTTACTTTGAACGGAGTGCATGACCACCCGGCGTCAACAAGCTTATCTAAATCGACTTTTAGTATCAACATTGCCAAAAAAACTGTCTTAATTAATTAAATGCATTGATAAGAAGCTTCAGCTGACCTCGATAAATTGACACTATTAATTTATTTTAGCTACTACACGGATACGATAGCAGAATCTGCAGTTTTTGGAACGACTTTTCCTTAAAGCCTCGTGAGACTGGCGTGACGCGACTCTAATAATACAATTTCTAACAAAACTTCACGGTAGTACGATTACCGGTGGCTCGTCGTGCCAGTCTGCATGAGGCTGAACGCGGCTTGCGGCAGTAGTTGAAAGGTAGAGGAATGAAAAAAAAAAAGAAGAAGAAAAAGAAAGAGGAAAAAAATAAAGGAAAGGATCGAAACGTATGGAATAAGCTTTATGGGCTTGCGACTTTCTCTATGTCTGTCTCTTTTTATTATATACGAGTGTGTGTGCGTTTGAGTACTTTCCCCATAGAGTTACCACAGAAAAAGTTGATTAAAGATGGGTAGACTTTGAAAACAATCGACAAAAAATTTTAAAAAAAATTGTCGAAAAAGATAATGTGAAACGAATTTGCAATTATTAATCAAGCTTTTACCTCTTAAACTCTTCAGAAAATCACTTCAATTGTTTAGATTTCAATTTATTATTTTGTGAAAAAGCCACGACCGCGTTTACCTTTTAAAAATTCAAGGTAACAGAAAATTCCAGGAAAAAAGGGAAGAAAATTTGATCAACAGTACGACTGAGTGAAATTATTGCCTCTCAAAAATTGTTTAAGAGGTTTCCTTTCGACCCATATTTCGTAATTTTATCTCTATTATATTTTAGCACTTACAATAATATAAATTTTATTTTATAAATAAGGCTAGTTAGAAACATCGTTCTTTGTGTTCTTTTTAACAATAAAATACAATAGACGTAGATATATTTAGTAAACTATTCCGCTTTACTATTCTTAAAGAGTCTTAAAAAACCACTCAGCGTCTAGCGCTAGGCGTGTTAGCGGTTAGCGACAAGTCAATCGTCATCCTGAGGATGCCTCGTTGAGAGGTGAAACACGTGTCGATTTCTTACAGGGTTTTTTAAGACTCTTTAAGAATAGTAAAGCGGAATAGTTTACTAAATATATCTACGTCTATTGTATTTTATAATGGATTTCCGCCGGGGTCATGCCTGAATCAAGTAACTATTTAACAATATAATACAAGTATTGTGTCACCTTTTGTTTGCTGGAGCAATGTCTTCTAAGAAAAAAATTATAAAAACGAAAACCCAACTACGACAAAAACGCCAACTAAAAAGTTATAAACTTGAAATCACAAACAGACAAATTAAAAATCCGGAGTCACACGTGTTAGGGCATAAATCGAACAGATTACGTGTGACTCTGCAAGTTTAATTTGTCAGTCTGTAGATCCGGGATCGAGACTTATGCGGGTACAACCGCGGGATGCAGCTAGTGTACCTTCTAGCTGCCTTCCGGAATAAATTATTTCTATATTACTATCTTTTATAAATGACTAGCTGCACCCGGCAATGCGGCGTTGCAATGCCGCTTATTTTTTAGTTACATTTTTAAGCCAAAAACTCTCGCGGGCGTCCTCAGCACACCCTACCAAATTTTCATCAAAATCGGTCCAGCCCTTATGGAGTCCATAGAGGACAAAGAAACAAACAAACATTGATTTTTATGTATATAGAAGATATATTATTGTGAAAACCGCATCTAAATCCGTTATATCCGTTGTTGATTAGAAGAAGAACGCGGTCACACAGACAGACAACCTATTTAATTTATAATGGACTAGCAGCGCCCCGCATAAGTCTCGATCCCGTGGGAATATGGGACAAAAAGTATCCTATGTGTTATCCAGGTCCAGGTTATAAACTGTATGTGTGCCAAATTTCATTCAAATCCGTTCAGTCGTTTTTGCGTGAAAGAGTAACAAACATCCATCCTCACAAACTTTCGCATTTATAATATTAAGTAGAATTGTCTAAACAAAGAATTTAGCCCAACAAAGTTCTACATTATTTTTAGCCTACCCATCAGAACAATGACCTCGTAAACGACATTGTGATTGCCAATCAGCCCCTACCGATGACTAGGCAGATTCTATTTAAAATATTTACTACTACTTTCGGCCTGCGACTTTGTCCGCGTGAAATTTCTATAGCGACCGACCGTGTCGCATCCCATCGTCCGCCCGTTCTATTACTTCGTTTTCTCTCAGGCGTGAATTACACAGAGAAGGCGTAAGGTAAAGGCGCGGCACAGGCGCAGCGCAGGCGTGGAACGGATAAGGCACGGACGCGTATTAAATTATGACGAGACGTTACGATGCATCATTATACAGGCTTACTTTGTTACGATAGCATGTCTTTCTCTCCACGTGGTTATAATCATTTAGGGTGCTAGAGTAGCTTTGATGTTTCAGTGCATAAATACTGCTCATACTGTATATCAAGCGACGTGGCACAGGCGAGAAAGCGGCGTGGTGAAGGCACGCCGCTTGAGTTTCAAATGTTTCAAGACACGTCGCCTACGTACATTTTGTATGAAAACTTTTTGAAGCGGCATCATGCCTGCGCCACGCCTTCACCACGCCGTTTCTGTATAATTCACTCCTCCTTAGGCTTCTTTCTGACTTTTTGCTCGGCTTATAAGGGTCGTAGCGTGATGTTACATAGCCTATAACGTTCGTCAAGAATTGGGCTATCCAATGCAAAAACAATATTCAAATCTGACTGGTAAGTTCCATAGATTACCGTTACATACAAACTTACAAACAAACAAATTTGACCTCCATAATATTAAGTGTAGATATACATTACGACCACAGTACAATGACATTTAATTTGTTATGAAAAAGTGAGTTAGCAACTAGTAAATATTCAATACCTAGGCATTTGTTTTGTATATATTTATTGCCTCATTGGTCTAATACTCTCAAGCGCTACCGCTGAGCTGAGGTCCTGGGTTCCATTCTCGGGTCGGGCAAAGTGTTATTGGGTTTTTCTATCCGGAATCAGTAGCAGCCTGGAGTTTGGATTTGTGCCCGGTTTATGGCAATGGGCTCGCTCCCTATTACATGGGACTTGAACGTAATTGGCAAAATGTTGGTATAGGGTACATATCTGCCTAACCCTTCAGGTAATGCAGGCGTGATGTATGTAATTATTTATGTAATATATAAATTTTATTTTAAATCAAATAATTAAGTACATAATGAAGTAAAGACAGCGTTAAATTTGACAGGAAGTGGGTATGGTCGTCAAAGCTAATGTAAAGATGAGTCTGTAACGTTTCATGGCTAAATTACCAAACCAGAGTTTGACTAAACAGGGTACGAAAGTTACTTGAAGGCTCCTGCAGACAGGCGCGACACGACTCCGGTAAAACAATTTCCATGAAGTTTCCATAGAAATTGTTCCTATAGAGTCGCGACGCGCCTGTCTGCGGGAGCCTTGATACGTAAATCTGTGGTCGTAAAAATAACGTAACATAACATCAGGCCTGTAATCCCCGAAGGGTTGAACAGGGGTGTACCTATTACTCCCACATTTCACCAGTTATGCTTAAGTCCTATGTAATAGGGGCCTGACTATTGCCACAGTATAAATAAGTAACAGTACGACGTGCTTCGAAATCTTAGTGCATATCAGTACGCTACGGTCGTCCTGAGTGCGCGGAAGTTACACACGGACGCGGAAGTTTTACCGAGCGGCCGTAGGTAATTATTTTAAGGTCACTGCTGAGACATGATACTGGTACTTTATTATACTGTGGTATTGCCATCAACCCGGCACAAATCCAGACTCGTAAAAATGTGACGGTATATTTCATTTTAGACGCAAGCCGTGCGATTCGTAATTAATTGCATTGTCTTAACAACATCGTATAATGACTAAAACTATAACAATACAAAAACCATTAATGGTGCACACTTTTATGATGTTTCTGCGTCGTTTATTTTCATTAAAGTTGTATTTTATCATCCTGCACATAAAAGCTGCCGCAGACAGGCGCGACGCGACCCCGGTAGAACAATATCCGTAAAGTTTTCACCGCTCCTGTCTGCTGGAGCCTTTATGTGGAATATAAGAATGAAATAAAATAATAACAAGTACTTGTGACTAGATTGATATCATCTATCATTTTAGTTTGTAAACTTTAAGATCAATAATTACACTAAGGCTGGATTCGACCAAACAGGAATAAATTTTATCCGCGGAGTATGCCTTCTCTTCCGAAGAAATTTTGAATTTTTGACAGTTTCTCCATACGAAAACTGTCAGAAGTAAATCTTATTCCGCGGATAAAACGTATTCCTGTTTGGTCAAATCCACCCTAAAGCGAATAGAAACTTTAAAATAAAGTGTATGGAGGATAATTTTCCGATAAATAATAGCTCAGATTTATAGGCAGTTATTTTTTCAGCTTTCCTTAAACGGTTTCATCTGCACCCTAATAGCGTAACACATGATCAATCACAATCTGTTTCATTTTGACGGTTCAACAACATTCATAGCGTTATTTACGTTGCTAAGCAGACAAATTTTTCGAACATACGAAGCAATGGATTAGCAATATCCTTCAAAATGATTTAGATTGTGGTATTGGTATTGCTACAATCGTGCTAGAATTTCTGTAGAAACACAGCCTACCACATGCCTTAACCGCTTAAAGTTCAGCACATACCTTAGAAAAAGCAAAAATGCATACACAAAAAAAATGTAGATCAAGAATTTCGCCAGTGTTTGTTTACAAGCTAGAATTCGCCTACATTTCTGAATTCAATGTCGTAATCGGTAATTGGTATTATTAACAATTTTGCCAACAAAACGAACGTGCGCACATCATATTACGAGGAGTGTGGTAACTGGCACGTGTTCATGCATTCTGCTGTGTTCGATTTTTGAAATCCGGTGTACCTGGAAAAAAGAAAATGGAATTTAGTCTGTTGTTCTGTGTTTAAAATATTATGTTATATGGGATAAAATGGCGGGTTTTCACAACTGTTAATTTTGCTGTTTTACAGAAGCTTTGTCAACGATTGATTTAGTTAGTAGCGGTTGATGTAGCATAGTTGTCGATAGACAGTAAATCTGGAGCAAATGCATGTCAGTTCGGTTCTCGAAAACACGAAAGTTAGTATTTTTCACGATATCGCAACCATAGATTTCCAGAGCAACTACTCTGGTTTATGGTTATGGGCTCTAAGAAAACCTAGTACAATGTCCATTTGTTTTTTGAATCGTCGCTCAGTATTCTAGCACCTGAATCACTCGCTATGCTCGTGATTCAATCATCATGTATCACTCCCTACGGTCGTGATTCAGTCGTTACAATCGTTCACTTGCTCGTGATTCATCTATGGCCCTCGCTTCGTACTTTATTCACTAATTGCATAATATATTATTATATGCCTGCACTTATTTGCTATGTCTAGATATTTTTGAAGTTTTAAAAACTCTGTTTTATAAGGAAACAGGTCCGTTGTCTGCTACGACGAGTATGTAAATATTTTTATAATAAGTATTTCTTCTAGTTCCTTCTAGCGCGGATCTAAAGACTGTTTCAGAAACAAACTTACTTATTCAAAAGAATTCTTTGTGAACTGCATTAAGCTAAAAAGGTAAGCATTTTATGGTTGTACCCTACATTAGTTTGTTCTATAACATTGTGTTACATTTTATACCCAATTCTACAATCATTTACATGACATAATAATGTCAAACTGATTCCATTAAGGAAACAAGCGTGAAGCCATAAAAATAACAAGTTAGAAACACAAGTATGCAAATAAAATGGGTGATAATTATCATAAATTATTTAATTTATAATGTTAATTGTTCAAGGTCAGGAGTATGATTGATAAAAATCGTAGAATGTCAGAAAACTTGTTCGACAGGGTTTACTATTTTACTACGAAAACCTACCAATATGACAGCTTTTATTATTTTTAATAAAACTACAAGTCAGTCTAGATACCTACCTTTAACATTCTGCCTTCGTTGAACTGGTATTACTTGATACGGTAAAAACATGTAACGTAAAAAAAAAACACTACAAAGTGAAAAATTACTTTAATTTCGGAAGTCGGAGTCTTTGGTTTTTAATTTTAGTTTTTTGCCAGCGACTTCCAAAATATATACCTACATAAGCTACGTACATAGAACCTTATCCTTTTTGGAAGTCGGTTAGTTAATGGGCTTGCACGCGCCTCCCTGCGAGAGCCTTTAAGATGGTTTCTATTTTATAAAGAAAGGATTTCAGCTATTTGAAAAGTATTGTGTTTAGGGCAGAGCTGTGCTTGATATGCATATAGAACGGTCCTCAGCAAAACGCCAACCGACAACCCAACTACGAAATGGCCTCGCAAAGCGCACCTTAACTTGCCAGATTAATCGATTGGTGTTTTTGTATGTAGCCAGGAGCCAATACATGACCTTTCATACTTTGAACATAATAAAAACCTAAAACCTTGACCCCTGAAAGATTACGCAGCACTTTGCTATAAAAAGCACACAGTTCAATGACTTCACGAAATTCCCAAAGTAAAAAAAAAAACTTACGTAGATTATTTACACATACCTAATAATAAATAAGTACATAATGGTATTATGATAATTCCTAATGTCTTTTGTAGTAATTACTGTAATGTATGCAAAGTGCGTAAATGAGACTTCAAGGTCGACAAATGACTTAATATTTTATGTTGCTACGCACTATTTGGAATTTAACATGAGTAATATCACGCCTGTATTCCCCGAAGGGTTAGGCAGAGGTGTGCCTATAGTACACCTACATTTTGCCAGTTATGTTTAAGTCCCATGTAATAGGGGGCGAGCCTATTACCATCAACCGGGCACAAATCCAAACTCCGGTCTGCTACTGAGAAATTTCAGATGGGAAACCCAATAACACTTTGCCCGAACAGGTTTGGATGAAATTTAGCATATTGGTAGGCCATGAACTGGAGTAGGACATAGGATACTTATATCCTGATATTCTTACGGAATAGAAACTTACGAGTGAAACTACGGGGCGTAGCTAGTTACAATATAGTAATTCACGCCACCAGTAGGCGCCACTTAATTTTTTTAATAGAAGACCCATTTCGGCTATGAATATAAAACATAATTATGTTGACTTTCATCATTTGTTACATTCATTCGTTCATCATTCAGTCACGACTAAAGAAAATATAGGCACTTTGACATTTTTGACAGATGCCAGGACCTGACGTCTCAGTGCTGCCACCTAGTCAGTGTCCTCATTGTGGCGATTTTAGCGTGTTCCTTGTCTACATGAGAATCCTGAAATCTATGATAATACTCGTAATATATTTACGTTAACGCGATCGACTACGTATAACAAACTCGCACTAGGCCTTCGGTATTAATTACAGTGTATTATAGTGTGATCATGTTTACTATAGGAGTTATTGCTAGTGTGGGACAAAAAAAAAATGTCTTTGACATATCTTGGGACCCTTGGGTCCCGGATCTTTGGAAGGGATACGAGGGGCTGAAGCCAACTCGCAGAGGCCCCTTAGACAATTTTAGGTGTTGAGGCACCAACCGACGATTAACCCTATTAACCCATTTACTGGGTTGCGTATACTGGTGTTCAGCTGCATCCGGTTGAACTGGAAGCTGACCCCAACATAGTTGAGAAAAGGCTGTGCAGATTGATTGAGATCGGTAGGTATTGAATCTACCGACTACAGGCTCGTACACACAGGCGCGATATCGCGGGCGCGACAAGGGTAGCGCTGCCTGTCGCGCCAGTGTGTACGAGCCGTAAAACAAAGCAAAGTTGGCCAATGGCCCTTCTGAAAATGAAAATCAGGTGATTTACCTGTAAGCAAAAACCTAGGCTAGGGTTACTGACCTGAAAAGGCATTAAGTTCATAGCCCTGATATCACTTAACGAAAACCTCATCCATCATTACAATTTCCCATTAAATGCCTTAAAAACATGCGTGTGATTACAATCAGCTGATGCATTGTACTTAAGTTACAATGAACAACATCCATTGCTTGCCTACCATTAACGTAGACTAACCTCTTTAAGTCCAATGAAGCAATCTACGGAATTTTCTAGCCATTAGCCGACAAGGCGTAATAACACCCACTTAGCGCACAAAAAACAATAACACCTTTGAAATCAATCAAAAACAAATAAAGTAAGTATCCCACGGCAATAAACTGACAGATATAATAACATATTCCTTAGATAATTGTTCAATTTCATTCGGCTGTGTACTGAGACCGACCAGTATAACTTGACATCCTGGGGTGGCGCTGCTTGTCAAGAGAGTTGTCAAAACAAATGTCAAAATCGGTACATTTTAAATTTTAGTTCCATTTTTCGCCGCGTTTCATGGTATAGTGGGGAGTGTACACAGTGTACACGTTCGGTTTTAGAACTGAATTTCCTAGTCAATGCCAAGGTTAGAGTCGATGACCGAGGCGGTGGCGACGGTCGCCAGGCGAGTGTAGGAGCGGGGATAAGTCTGTGTTTATGTTTTGAAGGTGAAGAAGTTGTTGTCTTCACTTTTGGTACGGTTAAGTTGATTTATTTTGCACTTGTCTCTTGAAAGGAAATCACATGCTGATTAAAAGACGATTAGTGTATCGGATGAGTTATTTAGGTACTTACTTAAAATAATCTAATTAAAAATATGAAAGCTTTCATACAATGCTTTTTCAAGCTTTCAGCTTTTTATTATTGTTGATACCATTCAATTATAATTAATGATTACTAACACTAGTTTTTAAGCTCGCAATTCTACTAATAAATATAATGTAATCGTAAGATGAATCTGAAACAAATTATTATTTATTTATTTTATACAAGAAAACAAAAATTATATTTTCTGCATAAATAATAACTTATCTATTACTTGTCGCTAAAATAATTTAGTTTTATTTTTAGTTAATGCAATCTATTCACTGCACTAATCAAAGAAGAAATGGAATAAAAATCATAAAAAAAAAACACTGTCCGTGCCTCCAACCAACTGTTGGCCACTCAAACGCTAATCGGTCTTAATCAGTCACCTCGACGCGCTTACTCTTAGCCGTAGGTACTCAAACAAGTACGTCCTCATAAAATACGCATATGAGTCCGTCCTCATACGACAACATACTCATTATGCAATTATGTGCAACCACATGCCTCGAGCGAAGGAATTCAAAGGTAACTGCGATTTGTATGGAAAGGGCTTCAAAGTGAGGAATTTTTAGGGATAACTGTTCTTCTGTTAGTGAGTAATCAGTATGAGAGGCTTATTGCAGATGAACTATAAGATTAAAAAGGTGAGAAAAGGTGTTTGATTAATATTTAATCAATCAAAACTTTTATATACCTACAGGATGAAAGTGAATTTATGGTTATGTTCGCATAGCTCTTCAAAATGTAGGGAACATTAGACTTTTTTTTCGCGATTTCAGGGTTACTCCTATAATGAAAATTGTTCATAATGATGCGTACAACGACCCCAATTTCAGCCTGTATATTGGGTTTAATATGAACAAAGTATTCTCTGATAACAACAATTGTTATCGGTCACGGACTTTTTCCGTTTTTTAGGTAAATCTGGATCAAAATAAAAATGTACCTATTATTTTTCCATTTTTTTTAATTTTTATTAATAATTATTTATTTTATTATTTGTTGTAGCGTTTATCAATTCATCTACCTAGTGTGATGACCCATGATACAGAAAGGATCATCATTCTAAATCCAATTAGAGCATTCGCTAAAGATTAGATAAATAATGAACTCGTGCAAAATTAATCAGCTTATTACAATTTGTAAACTAAATGACAACATAAACAAGGAAACTGCATGAACCATAACATAGGCAATAATAATTATAAATAAACAATTACATCAATTAAACTAATAGTTTGCTCTCAATACAATCATGTATTGCATTTTCCTTTACGAAGTGCTTCATTGATAGTATCATTTTGCCGCCAATTCTAGCGTACATTCCATTGGTGCACTAATGAATTGACGCCAACTGCATTGAACAGCTTCCGAACTATATTTGGTATTATATTTTTGAAATAAAAACTTCTTTTAGTGCACTATGCGCTCTTTTTCAGCAGTGAACGAAACTGACCTCGGATCGGTGACGCTAAGGGACTACTCACACTTATTCAGCTCTATTCAGCGTTTGCCCATAGAAAACAACGATTTTGCTGCGAACTGAAAGGACGAGTACGTAAAATCGTTGTTTTCTATGGGCAAACGCTGAATAGAGCTGAATAAGTGTGAGTAGTCCCTTAGCGTAAAACTCTGAATAGAGCTATTCGGCTCCAGTCAATCCGAGACGCTGAAACGAGCATGACTCGCTCCAGACATAAGTTTTTACTTGTATCGTGTGTGTGATCATAAGCTCACACCCTCTTTGTCACTCTTAATTACGAGTATATATTATACATGTATAAGTATATATAGTCTAAACGTAAGCATCTATTATACATTGTAACAGCGAATCAATTTTCACGCCTCCCCCTTAAGACCTAAGCTTATGTGCGTTTAGTTTGTGCAGAATAAACAAATTTTCTTTCTTTCTTTTCGTCAAAAGAGACGGTTAAACAGTAAAAATGTATGGTAAAACAGTCGCTAATCATTACTTAAATTCAAACAACGTTCGATCGACATCAACGTCAACGCCAGCTGTCACTGAAAACCAGCGCTGAGGCTCTATCCCACAAAGGGTCGCAGCATTATGCTGACCGTTTGCTCGTTGATGCATATTTTCCCCCAACTTGTTCCTTTGTTTTGTGTATTTATTTTGCGTCATGTTTACCGCAAATAAAAGGTTTTTTTTTCTTTCTTTATTGATAAATAAACCCCAAAATGCTCGGTGTACTGATACAGTTTACATCCAAAAAAAAGTAGGTATTCCATTATCTATCTATGCTTTGCTCTCAAACTCTTTCACCGTTCAACTTATAATAAGTGGGTACACATAGGCATTATACACAGAGGTCTCGCAGGTCCGGGTTCGAACTAACGGCTGTTTTTTGTCTATGACCACTAACAGCTATAACATTGCTTCTCATAATTTGAAAGTTGAAACTGATTAAAAGATAAACTGTAAGAATTAGATTGGTAGTTGTAAAAAAATGAGGACAAGTGCGAATCTTTGTTATGATTTGGAGATTCCGTACCTTATTAAACTTTAGTTTAATAAAAATATACACCTATACAGGCTGAATTTGAAAAGATGCGACAAAATTTAAGGGGGTGTACTACCCATCAATATGAACAACTTTTACTATAGGACCAAATAAGAATTCGCAAAAAAAAATCGACCTTCTTTAACAAAATGGTCCAATCGGGTATACCTTTATACAGAAAAGTCGTTTTTTTTTTGCGAATTCTTATTTGGTCCCATTGTAAAAGTTCATATTGATGAGTAGAACACCCCCTTAAACTTTGTTGCATGTTTTCAAAGTCAGCTTGTAGATAAATGGAAATCATTTATCTACTTTAAGTGTGATATTTTTCTTTAACTTTATAAAATATTTGCAGATTTTAACAGATACGTAGGTACCTACTTATAGGGACGCAACAGGAACCTAGTTCTAAAATAAATCTGCATATTTCTTACTCCTATTCCAATTTATTTGGGGTCGGCGCAGTATGTTTTTTTCTATACATAAAAATAAAGGTCTGTTTGTAAAGTTAAAACAACGGCTTTTTACTAAATGCATGTGAAAGTATATACGGTACCTACATATAAAAAAATGTCTGTCTGTTTGTTCCGGCTAATCTCCGAAACGGCTGGATCGATTTTGACAGGACTTTCACTGGCAGACAGCTGATGTTATAAGGAGTATTTTAGAAAAAGAAAAAGTGACCACGCAGGCGAAGCCGCAGGCCACAGCTAGTCGTCCATACTTCTAATCTCAGTATTTCTAAACTAAATCATAGATAACTGGGCAAAACTAAAGACGAATAAAAACGACTCAGAATCTATTCTACATTGTAACAGCGAATCAATTTTCACGCCTCCCCCTTAAGAGGGTGCATCCTGAAAGTTGGCAACGTCGTAAATAGCTGTCAAATATTTACCTGTTTCGATTAATTTGGAAATAATACTGTATGGAAATAAGAAATGTGGCTAACCAATTGACTAGAATATTAATAATGAATTGCAATTATAACATTGAATTTGATGTTGTAACCGTTTTAGGTGAAAAAAAGGCATTTGGAAAGTTACCAAATACTTTTTTTACATCTAAAACTAACTATTCGGTGTTACGATATTAATTATTGCATTTCATAATCAATATTCTAGTTCGCTAGTTAGCCACATTTTTTATTTCCATACAGAAATATTATCAAATTAATCAAAACAGCGAAATACTTGACGTCTATTTGCGACGTTGCCAACTTTCAGAATAAACCCTCTTAAGACCTAGGCCAAATATCTTTTGATATTCGGATAGCTCATGACTTAAAGAGGTGCCATAAATAATACGGATAGAATATATTACAAAAAAAAAAAACGCTATTTTTCGCTGGTGAGAGCTAGTGTATTACAAATAAACGTTTGCTTACAGAACCCTAAAACTGAGCCTAGTATTAATATTAATATAAGTACTTAATAAGTAGGTATAAGATATCATCACGCATGTCTCAGTGCGGGATATGTTTAATTGCAAGTGATATTAATACAATAACAAAAAAAAAATGGCACGTCTGAGCGATGTAGGCGGGAATGAATCTTTGAAATCAATGCTACCTTTTTTGTACATCGAAGAAGGTAAGAAACAGCCTAGCCTATCTCTTTGGGCACGAGGCTAATCATGATAAATGCTATCTACAAATAACATCACGCCTTGTTTCCCCGAAGGGTTGGGCAGAGGTATATAGTCACGAGCAAAAGTATGTAAGCACTAAGTAAAATTCTAAAGCTATTTTCTCATTAGAGTATGGATTGAAGTATTGCAATTTAAAGAAAATTTTAAAAGTTCTGTTTATAAGTTCCGTCTGCACAAAACCCTATAATTTCAATAATTAATTTAAGAGTAATTCGTTCTTGAATTTTACTTAGTGTTTACATACTTTTCCTCGTGACTGCACCTATAGAACACCATGATATTTATTTCTGTAAATTTTATTGGTCAAAAAACACTTTTACGTCAAAAGTAACTTACGTTTTAAAAGAAAATGAGTTCGGTAAATGTAGATCTTAAAGAGTTCATAGATCTCATAGAGCTCTGAATCCAAATTCAAATCTAGCTAGAGAAATCGTGGCCAGCTTACAATGATCTGAGTAGGATGAACGTGTTTATTGGTTAAAAATCTGCCTAGCCGTTTCCTAACTATGTTGGGTAATACGATACCTCTGGGTAAAATACTGGTATTCAGCTGCAGTAAGACTGGAAGACGACCCCAACATAGTTGGGAAAAGGCTAGGCAGATAGATTGGTTGACAAGAAAATCAAAGTAAATACAGTCCTTCAAAAGAAAATAAACGCAAATCTCAGTAACCTTGGCATCCACAATCTATGATTGGCTGCCACGTTATGCAACAACGTGTTAACTATTGCAATTTCCACAGCGATTAGAGAAAGAAACATTGGTGCAGTGAAACAAATGCTTATCATGCGCCGCGAATCAGGATAAACTAAGTTGCTATGGTGATAAGGTTTTGTGGGCTTTAGTTCTGCAGGAAAGAAATTACATAGTCTCTGTTTCCGTATTCCCCAAAGCCTAATTAGATGTAAACAAGGCTGTATCAGCAGGGACCGTAACCGGTATGTCTAATACGAGTATTTTACAGGTATTTTTAAAGGTTATCTTAAATTGAATAGAACCCATTTTTTTTTTAAACCCGCTAGCAACGCAGCAGTCAACCGCTTAACTACTACGCCAACCGTGCCGTCAATTTATACCGGTTACCCAAATAAAAATTACCTACCTATGTCTTATACGTGCCGTCGGCATTAGTCAAAGGACACTCATCGCCTTTGTAAACCGGTATTAAAACTGTAACCTAAAAGAGGTAACATGTTTCTTCTTCTTGGGTTACCCAGATAGCGGTTACCTTAGTCGTAGAAGTAACCAAAATTCTTCGATACCTGTACCGTAATTTATAAAGGTTTTTTTTTTTTTTTTTTATTGACCCTTTCTTATTAGCTCGGTATGTGTCGCACTCCCGCACATACCGACCTAATCAGGAAGGATCAATTGCAATATAGGCGCTCGGTCTCGGTAGGTGCTCGGTAAGCTTTCGGTACCACGTATACCGAGCATGCTGATGTCGCACCGCTTCTGTACCGACAAATCAGAAAAGGACCTTTGGGTGTATTTTCGTAAAAATATTGATTTCATGCACATAGACCCTTTAGATTTTCAACCCGTCATTGCAATCGTCTCGAAATCGGCATTTTGGATTACTGCGATCGTTTTTAAGCGGACGCTGCCGCTTGTATAATGAGAAATCATACAATCTACCTGCGACTTTATACAATAAAGTTAGAAGAGGATGACACCTTCGTGAAACTGTTTCAATGATTAACATAACTACCAGGTCTATGATCTATGATTTGCAATACATCGTTCACACTAAAAAAAAACTATTCATTGTCCTTGCATTTAATTACAAAACGCCTAAAACCAATGCCGCATTTAAAACACATTATAAACACCACAAGCACAATTTCTGCAACCAAAATGGCAGTTGCAAAAAATCGAAAGGAAAAATATCGAATAAAAATTCATATCAGACGTTGTATGTACAAACTAGGACCGGATGTTACGCAACCGGTAGTGGTTATACATATATACTATACATGTATGCATGTGTACATTGTGTACATCGATCCCTTATGTATTCAGTGGACGTTCTCGTCGCCCTTTACCTTTAGGGGACTGTGACCCTGGTACAGTGGGGCAAAAAAGTTTAGTTATGACTTTTTATTTGCGTTTTTTTTTATTAACTTATTTTGTCCCACCGCTGGGCTAAGGTCTCCTCCATACTCTTTCAGTTTTCCTTATGTTGTGCCTTTTCCGGCCAATCGGTTAGGAACAAGTCTAAATCGTCACGCCAGCGTTTTTTTAGGCCTGCCTCGGTGACGACGCCCGTCATCAGGTACCCACTATGTAACTAAAAAAATTTGTAAGAGGAGGCGCTCGTGGCTAAGTAATAACAGCCGCACGGGTCGATCCATCAGGTTAAGCTGCGCTTACCGGGGATGGTCCGTGGATGGGTGACCATCTTTACATACCGAGACTCCTCCGTGCTTCGGAAAGCACGTTAAGCCGTTGGTCCCGGCTGTCATTCGTGGATCTTTGACAGTCGTTACGAGTCGTCAGAAGCCCGAAAGTCTGACAACCAGTCTTACCAAGGGGTATCGTATTACCCAGTTACTGGGTTGTGGAGGTCAGATAGGCAGTCGCTCCATGTAAAATACTGGTATTCAGCTGCATCCGGTTAGACTGGAAGCCGACCCCAACATGATTGGGAAAAGGCTAGGCAGAATGGAGTTTTTAATTTTATAACATTATTTATTTCCATATTAATCTTTTTATAGTTATTTTTAATTTCTGTTATTAATAAAATGCAATCCAATGACGTTTGACACTTTAAATGATGACACTAGAAAATTAATGACGCTATTTCCAATCTTTTTGCCATTTTAGCAAGGGGCAGTCACCTATGTAAATGAAAAATATTCAAAAGGTCGTCTATATCTAACATAAAGTAGGATTTAAAAATAAAATAAAAAATTGTTTATTATTTGCAACAAAAACAATAATAAAAAAAATCTTCGTGCAACAACTTTTACTTCTGCTGCTAACCCTACCGTCTATTAGGGTAGTTAAACCCAAGGTTTTATTGATAAACTTGGTGTGTAAAACGCTTACTATATTGTTGTTTTTGGATGAACAGTTGTAGGCTTAACAGAGTGCAGATTTGTAGACCATTTTCTACTTGTTGACAGGTCTACACCAGGGCTTCTTAAACTTTTAAGGTAATGGAACACTCACCAAATCCTTTTTATTTTATGGATCCCACATCAATTAAAAAAAGAACAAAAACTTTTATTATAAATATTTTAAAAGCGAAACGTGTTTCTAAATCTATCTAAGTAAAATATTTTATAAGTGAAATTATGATTAAAAAAAAACATTCTTTACTTTAAATATTAATGTGAAGAATGAATTTTTCAATGTTTTATTAATAACTAGCTGCTGCCCGCGGCTTCGCCCGCGTGAGTGTCGGAAATTACCCCATACATCCCCATGGGTTTTAAGTATAAATATCGAGTTAATCGGACAGCGCGTTAAAATTCTTCCATACAAACACTGACACCCCCCAACCCCCCTTTGGGGGGTAATTTAGAAAAACAAAAACTACAAACTTTATAATTTATTTAGATAACTATTCGTGCAAAGTTTCATGTTTATTACCTCAAGGAATAAGGTTTTTCATACAAACTTTCATCCCTTATTTTACCCCCTTAGGGGTTGAATTTCGAAAAATCCTGATACACGTTATTCTTAATTTTTGGGTTTAAGTATAAATATTGAGTTTCGAGTTAATCGGACAGCGCGTTAAAATTCTTCCATACAAACTTTGACACCCCCCAACCGTAGGATAGGATACTTTTCCGGGATAAAAAGTACCCAGTGTGGTGCCCAGGATATTAAAGAATAATTATACCAAGTTTCATCGTAATCGAACCGGTAGTTTTTGCGTGATGCCTGAACAAACAGACAGACAGACAGACAAAAAAAATTTTAATCACATTTTTGGGTTCGGTGTCGGTCTAGTAACACCCCCTGCCATTTTTTTTTTTTGATATTTTCAATGTACAGAATTTTCACTTCTACAGATTTATTATAAGTATAGATATAGATAGATTGCTTTATAGTTCGGTATTATGTCCGACAGTTGCATTTGATAAATCATTTCGCGAAACTTTTAGGTTCCGTGGAACCCACTTTAGGAATCGCTGGTCCACAATGTCCTACCATACCTAACACGGTATTTTAAAAACATTGTAAAAGCCAATTAATTTTAAAAGGGTAACTGTAGAGTTTTTTGCCGGCTCTTCTCCATAGGAAGCGACCAATTGGACCCGTGCATTTCACTTCTGACGTTTCAGAAGTGCCCATTTAGGGTTATGTTGAAAAAAATACATATAAGGATTTATAAAAAAGTATTTTGTTTTTGAAGTTACCTATATCGACAGTTATGTTGAACGAGGAAACATACTTAGTCGAAAAGGGCTCAAAGTGCGTGAAAATCATGCGTCGGAAAAGTCGCGTGATCACACGACAGAATCGTGATCACACGACAGAATCGTGATCACACGTCAAAATCATGATTACAAGACGCATATAATCGCGATCATGTGAATGATCAATGTATATCGTAACCTATTTACAAACGCGTGTTTTGGCTACCGCTGAAACTTATCAATATAAAACTTTTTTTTTAAATTAAATTAATTGAAAGGGCCTCCACGAGAGACAATAATCAGCCTATTATAATATGCCCACTGCTGGGACACAAGCCTCCTCATCTCAGTGAGAGGGATTGGGCCGTAATCCACCACGCGGGCCCAGTGCGGGTTGGTAGATGTCACATGTGTTCGAATTTTTGGTTATAGGATATGCCGGTTTCCTCAATGTTTTCCTTCACCGTTTTGAGAGCAGTGGTGATGAAATAATTTACACAAAGTAAAGCGCCTGCAGGGAGGGCTGATTAAGTGAAATGGTCTTTTTAATGAAGGTTTTCTGAAATGCAGTTGCCTTGTTGGTCTAGTGATCGCAAACGCTACTGCTGAGCTTGAGGTCCTGGGTTCTATTCCCGGGTCGGGCAAAGTGTTATTGGGTTTTTCCACCTGGAATTACTCAGTAGCAGCCCGGAGTCTGGATTGGTGCCCAGTTGATGGCAATAGGCTCGCTCCCTATTACATGGGACTTAAAAACATAACTGGCGAAATGTGGGTGTACCTACTATAGGTCTATAGGTACACCTCTACCCAACCCTTCGAGGCAACAAGGCGTGATGTTATGTTATGTTTAGTTATATTCAGAAAAACAATCATAACTGGAAAACTATAAAAAATCGCGGAACATAGGTACATGGGGGTGATTCGGATACCCCACGATACGGGGGAACAAATTTTTTTTTTGGACGTCAATGTTCCGGCCACCCTGTATATAAAGGGTCAAAACTTCTATCGAAAGCTCAAAATGAAAACTGTATTGGCATTTAAGACACAGCAAGATGCTGCCGCCATTAATCATGACATGGTCATGATGATCAACAAAATCCACTTGAACCTACACAAATATCACACATCTTCCTACGCATCTATAAATAGGTACATAGATAAACATCTTACAAGGGTGAACAAACGATTACAATCGCGGCCATAATTGAGTGAATTACAAGTCATTGTTCATGTGATATCCATGCTAAATAGATCCATGTGTTGAGCTCACACCTTAAGTAGTGCTGTGCGACAGTTTGCACGTGTTTAAGGTTGAGTCTCATTAGTGCGACATGAATTAATGGTCATAGTTTGTGATCTAATTTACAATTAGTTTTAGGATGTTGGTATTATAAAGATATAGACGTAATTGCATCAACAATCATTTTGTGCAAGCGTGGTTGAGCGTCTGTATGATTATTTTGTGCAAGCAAACTTGCTTGTGCAAGCGGCATGAAGATTGATAGAATTTTCATTATGCGGCTTAAACAAGCCACGCTTGTGCAAGCATGATTGAACGTGTGTATGCAGGTGCTTGCGCAATCATACGCACGCCAGTTGCACACAATTAATTCAGCTAGAGTAAGCGCGTCCTCGTCGCGTCGTCCATCGCTCAAGCAAAAACTGATGCTGCTCCAGCTTGCTTGTACTGTGAACCTATAGGGGAGTTGCGCACGCTTGCACAAAATGATTGTTTATGCAGGCTTGTCATGCTTGCAGTTACGTGTGTTTCTTAATACAGATTGAAGTCTATGCAAATGGATACCGTGGTGAATAGATTAGTTAGTCAGTAACGCTGGTCGCGGGGCAAACTGCCCAGTGTTTATAAGCTACGCTACGCTATAAGCTAGCTACGCTTGCCGGCGTTGGTTCGTGGATGGGTAACCATCTTTACATATCGAGACTCCTCCGTTCCTCAGAAAGCACGTTAAGCCGTTGGTCCCGGCTGTCATTCGCGGGTCTTTGACAGTCGTTACGGTTCGTCAGAAGCCCGAAAGTCTGACAATCAATCTTACCAAGGGGTAACGTATTACCCAGTTACTGGGTTGTGGAGGTCAGATAGGCAGTCGCTCCATGTAAAATACTGGTATTCAGCTGCATCTGGTTAGACAGGAATCCGTCCCCAACATAGTTGGGAAAAGGCTAGGCAGATTGATTGATCATGTGATATTTTACAGTACCTAGTAAAGAGTTATGCACATAAACTGGGTTTTTATTATTTCGAAAAGAATCGATTGTAGGAAAGTAATAACTTTTTCAAACAATAAAATGAATCATAAAACGTAGGAAGATCAACAGATCTAAAAGTACTTAATAAAGTTTAATAAACAATTCAAATCGTAATTGGTATAAACAAAAATTCCACCTACTTGTATTTGATTACAAAAACCGTTTAAATTCAAACGTTACAAAATATCTTAGATTCTAATCGTATTAAATAACGGCGATACGCCTAGAAACTTCCAATCCCTATCTTTTATGAGAGAATTTCCCACCAAAGATAAGAAAAGATAACCAATTTGTATTTAAATATTATTGACCTGTAGATATTTTTGTTAGATTTAAATATTATTGACCTGTGATATACATGTTGAGAGGATGAATGAAAGACGACTAACAAAACCTTTAAACGGAACAAGGCAGATGTGAGTGGAAACGCTGGAAGGGGGGGACGCCCTAGGAAGACATAAATAGTGACCTTATTGGTGATGTTCGTCAGAAGGGTCAGGTGCGTAGTACTCGCAACCGGCGTGCGTGTATGACCAGATGTATGAACGTAAACGAGGCAAAAGAAGTATGTAAGGATCGTAGCAGGTGGCGTTCTGTAGTTTCTGCCTACAGCCATGGGAAGAAGGCGTGAGTTTACGTATGCTATAGAAAACCTCTAAGCCTTGTGTTCACCAAAATTTAAATCAACTATTGAGATACTTAATCAGTTCTATTTATATTATTTCCATAGGAAATTTGACATAAACCAACTGTTTAATACATAACCGGTGGTCTGAATGTAGGTGAACACGGGCCTAAAACTTTGAACCTTCGATAACAAACGCGATGACAACCTTAGATCATAAAATGAATCTCAATAGGTAATAATATATTTTTATGGGCTGTATTATACGCAATCATTTGGGTCTTAAATTAATACGAACCAGTTAATTATGTCGATTTAATCATCCTGTCATCGATATTTTATGGAATGTTCTCGAAGAAACGAAATGTAAAAATTAAAGTCTCTTGTAAGCGATTTGAAAAATCTTGCTTTTAATTTTTTTTAAAGATTTAAGCGAAAGTACCTCCTTAACTAACAACAGCTTTCCAGAACAAAACACTGCAAAGTTAAAAATTCGGTGTCTTTGGTTTTGAATTTTCGTTTTTTGCCACCGACTTCTGCAATTAAAGTTATTTTTCAATTTGCAGTGTTTTTTTTTTGGAAGTCGGTTGTTTTTTTTTTATTTTTTTTTATTTTTCACGTTTTAGTTGTGGTACCTACCCCCCACAAACTCAAATATCTCGACCAGCTATGTAAATAACAGTGACAGAAATATGTTAAAACATCATCCACATAGACTAAATGGGAAAATACGTATTATTGAAGCGAACTCAAAAAGTACACAGCACAGTTAAAAAAATTATATGGGACCACCTCAAGAGCATACCCTTTCAAACAAAAAAAGAATTTTCAAAATCGGTCCACAATTGACGAAGAAATCGGTGGACAAACACAAAAAAAAAACATACGCTACGAACATAGAACCTCCTCCTTTTTGAAAGTCGGTTAAAAAGATTAAGAAACTAAAGTAAAAACACCTAGACTTTTCAAAAACGTCAACTTGGTTCCGTAAATCCGAAAAATATATTACCAAATGTTTTGTCAAAAAATCCACGTAACCAACCAAGCCAGCAGGTTATGCGACATCTGTCCAAACACAATTCGTCTATTTCTTATTTACCTTGCCAAACCGGCTTTTAAAAACGTCAAAATTTAAATGCCAAGTCTGAAAACAACTTTTCATTTCAGTTGTCCCCGATCTGCGGCACACATTATGGTAATACATACTGTTTCCGTTTGGGGAATCCTATTTGGGTTCCGTACAATGTTTTTGTTTGTAGAACATCTCGGTGTTGCCAGACCAGATCATTGTAAAATCGGCTCGTCAGCGGCACAGGTAGGGTTGCCCCCTGAGGAATTTATCCTTAAATTGTTTTGGCAAACTTGATTTGATGTTTATAGTTTTGATTGATGTGGATGTTTCAAATACTTCCTGCTTGCTGACTGAGGCTGTTCTCTCTTGTCCAAGTAATATTTTTAATTAAATTTATTTTAGCCATAATATTCTAAGTAGAAGCAGGACCCAAAAATTTTGAACATTTTGTGACAAAAACAAACCGCATTTTGGTTCTTTTAAAAATGCACCCTTTATTGTTTTGACAACCTTGACTATATGTGGAGTTGAGTATTGTTGGTTTACTCTAATATCCCGCGTCCCAATCATGCTAAATTATTGTTAATTTGGATATTCCCAAAAAGGCAGCAAAAAGCTCATTTTTGGAACATGTTAATAAATTCTGATAGAGATATGAGAACAGAACAGGTGATAATTTTAGGAAAATGGTGTTAAATATATTACAGTTGATTTTCTAATGGAATTATATCTTCTAATAGACACACCATAGGACACTGTTTAGCACAAAGTCGAAGAAATGTGACATCTACCAACCCGCTCTGCGCCCGCGTGGTGGATTACGACCCACCATGATCCTCTCACAGAGAGGAGGCCTGTGTCCTAGTTCCCAGTAGTAGTCCCCAACAATCAAGCCTGATTATAATTATTCTAGGACAGAGTTGAAGAGCTGTTCCTTAAAAAAACAAATAGGAAATCAGACAAAGTTTGTCAAGACTTCTAAAAATACAAGAGCTATGGAATCGATTACTAATCAATCGATAATTACGCCGAATTAGATCCGCTTAGAAACGCCTTTAGAAATTAATCAATAAATCCTATCCTACACATTGTATTAGAAAACTTAACATATTAAGCCGATTACGATCCTAATAAAAGTTAACGAGTAAATTAATACTGTCAACTAATCCATGGCGGAAAACTATAAAAACTTAAACAGCCAACTTTATTTATAAATTCTGTAGGAGTCTGTGACGTGCTTAAATTTATTTTGGTGGGACCATATACGACAGATTTTGTTCTTTTTGTTCTAGAACGGATTATTTATAGGCATAGCCTATTATAACATACATAAACTCTGGCCTTCTTCCTGTGAAGGTAGGCAGAACACCACCAGCACGTGCAGCATGACCACCGTACGGGTTTTGTCGACCGAAGAATAGACAAAATGACAGATAAACAATCACAATCTGTCAATTTGTCTATTCTCCCGTTGACAAAACCCGTTTCTACGGTTGTCAAGCTACGCGTGCTGCTACGACCCCCATTCTCCTTTTACTTCCTTTTATGTCATAACTTAATTTCGCTGACCACGACGTCCACCACACAACGTATGTACGATAAACCCTGATGGGCATCAGAGTTTAAATGTTACACCAAGAATATCGTCATCAGGATAGTTAACCCTAGTTAGCATCAGAGGTTTTGTAACCCCAACAGCTCAAACATGGACCCTAACAAACCAATAACCAACTTTTGCTGAAAAATCAGTTTGTTAGCCTTGTATAGACTCCTATACGTAGGTATCATCTTCCTGCCCTAGTACCATGTTACTTGACGTTTCGTTCTTCCATTCCCCCCGCTCACGATACGCACAATGATCCACCTGAGGGACTTAGTGCGGAAATCAACCCCTTAACATAGAACCGACATCCTACCCACCAGCCACAAACCATGCGCTTGAGCTCCGTTTCATGAACGGTGTGGCCGCTTTGCGTGGATGTGACGCATAATTTCCCCCAACTTATTCTTTTCATGTATACTGTGCTCTGTCTTTCTTATCTTTTTTCTTTATCATTTCCTCCAATAGGTAGGTATGAAGAAAATTTACGGTAAAATTATCGGAAAGTCCGACAATAAAATCAAATCAGTAAGACACAAACTTATAAAGTTATAACAGCATTTATTGTCTTTTACAGAATTTATAGTGATTAATTGCGGTAAAAGTTTACCGCAAAGCATTGTAACTTAACTGAAACTGTTGCGAGCACAGCTACACTTATAATGAAGATTTTAATGTGATTTTAGCACCCATATCAATGACTGATTTACACGATGCGATTTAATTTCCTGAGTCATATCTACCATAAGTTGAAGCAACAAGAGTGGCATTGTTTAGGCCGTGTGCATCGACTTTATTGTCGACCATTCGAATCTAAAATAATGCTATCTTTAATTATTGCTGTTTATGTTTTACTGCAGTTTGTATTAACGTGAATAGCTGTAACTTTTGACTTAATTTAGAAGATAGATCGATAAAATACTCTCTATTGACCGCCACCATCAAGAACTGAAAAAACACAATTAGGAAGAAGCTTTTGTTATTATTCGAGTAAACTGATCTTTTTGTTTGAACGTGTTTTTTTTTAAACTATCTTTTATTATTAGTTGTTAATAAAAAAGTTAAAAACGAGCCCAAACTCGATTGGGTTGCTTCGTATTATTACAGAGTTCCCGTGGCCACCTTCCGGCTCCATCATGAGATAGCTCCATGTCATGATAATATTGCTTTGTCTTCCGATTGGCATGCAAAACTTCAGCTCAATCGGAAACCGGGAAGTGGCTCAAATTACTTGCAAGATTTGCTTACAGACACTGAGACAGGTGAACCTAAATAAAAGCTTGTAATAAACCAATTTTTATTTCTTGCTCACCAATGAGTTACAATATGTACAACCAGGCAGTCGACCATTTTTCAACCGTATGTATTTAGTAATAAGGTTGAAAAGTCGTCCATCGCCAGTGTCCGTGACGTGCAGCTCTAACTTCTTTACAATTAAAGAATAGGTCAGATGAATCTGAAGGGCAAGAAGAATCAGCATCAGGCACCTGCACTCTACAACTAATTGGTGATTCTACCTTAAAGTGGTCTATAAATTGGCTATTCCTGACTTATCACTGACTCCATTAATATTTACAGATAAGCTGTTAAATAACCAATCAGAAGCTTCAACAATTAATGCTGAGTAATTAAAAATAAACGATTAATAGCTTTATTTACAACCAGTAAGCGACAGTCGTACCCTGAGAATCAAACCTTAACTGCCTTGAAAGGAGATCGCCAAAAAACGCGCGTTAATCGCACGCACGACTTTTTCATCGCAATTAGATTTAATTCATCGACTGTCGTGATCTGAACTTAATCGTTAGCGATCACACGCACATATAAAAACTGTTTTGTTTTTGTAGCAATTTATTGAATTAATTACTTACTATCATCATTATTAATATTTTATGGGAAGTGGAGGTAACTACTACTGAATCTTTCACACATGTTTTTAATTTTTGTGCGGTTTTTTACACCTTTTGGCATTTTAGTTTTGTTTTACTACACAAGCACTAATGTTGAGTCTTGTAAAACATCCATTAAGTACTTATGCTGAGCGATGACCGTTTTGCATGGATGTGCTGCATATTTCCCCCCAACTTGTTCTTTTCGTGTTTGTGTTCTATTTTTGCGACATGTTTACCCTAAATAAACGTACTTTTTTTTTTCTTACTTATAAACATCTCATTGCATCTGGATTTTATTAGGAAACATCTGAAAACCCCAGAGTAAGCTTTGCTTAGCTATTATGCTAAATAGTGAATAAAACATATGGTAACTTGTTTTAAAAGTCATAACAAACAACACTCTTCAATATCTAGAGATTTAAATAACATCGTTTAATCAGCTAAATGTTAAAATGTAAAAACATTAATTAAAATAAGCTTAACATCTAAACAATCTTTATGTGTCTATTTAAAATAGAATAACTAAGATTTAATTGTTTAGGTACTAATCTAAACAATTAACTTAAGACGTTGATCGTGAAATCATAATACTTAGTTATAAAAACGTAGAGAGCTAACATCTCCTTTTACTTTTAATGTTTATCTCCTTCTTATTGTTTGTTCTATCTATTTATAATTATTTCCATAGATTATTGAAACTCCATAGATAGTTAATTGAATATCCATAGACTGTGAGCAAAAATTGTTTATTTATTTATTTATTCATTTATACACACACATATAAACAGACCAGAAGAAAGGAACAGAAAAATGCGATACTCACAATCAATTTTATGGTCCAAAAATAAAAACCTATCGTGTACCCTGCCCTTAATTCTAACTCCTGCCATTCAAATTTCGAATACCTTCCGAAAAAAAAACAAAACTAAAATTCCATCATGGCCACCTGTTACGACAATAAAAACGCGGGAAAACATTGATATACAAACGTCAAACTTGCAATACGATTGAAATTCAGAGGGTAGTTCCACCCTATTTCGTATTCAGTTATATCCGTAATATGCGGATTCTTGAGGGGCGAGGAAATTCCTCCTTCTTGGATGTCCGCTATCGCAATACCGTTTTCCGTAAAGCGAATGAGCCGAAAAATGGCGTTGACTAATTTCGCTTTGTTTTATTGCGCATTGATGTAGGTGTTGGTAATGATCGAATTATACAGCTTTTATCCAGCTAGGTACAGGTAAACATCAGTTAATAAATATATCAAATACCTAATCAGCGAGAGAGGAAGACATTTATAGACGTGTGAATAATGAATTCAGGATATTACCATTGCATTTTAATTTCAAGGAGAGTTTTACACGAGTTCTTCCTGTAGATGAAAACATTTGTGTCTGTAATATTTCAGCACCATTACATTCAGTAAATTAATGTTCAGGTGCTAACTGTTCTCACAACGACGCAAACATCTAATGAAAACATCGGGTATAGTATGACGAGTTACTTACATCCTAAACACTATAGCTTTCAAATTTTCGTCTGTCCTGCTGTCCTTCTTTCCCTAGATATCCAGGGGATTAATAAAAGATGCATCATTTGTAATTGTAAGACAAGTGGATCATACAGTCAACCCGTACCTCTTGGACCCGTCTTTTGCATGAAAATACGTTCACTTTTCTATCTTCTATAAAATACATAAAAAATGTCATTGAATAATAAAATCAAACGCTTTACCTAAAATGGCCCCAAAACGGGCTGTATAAAATTCTAATGGCCGAACTACATACGTACAATTTTTTTGTCTCGGATCGTTGGCCGAGCAAACACACGTATAAGCAATAAGTAAGTACTAATAATATTATAAAAAAAACTGACCAAACGATTGTCGGCCTTCAATTCGGTCAGATCATTCACCTGTGCTGATTATAACTGCGGAAGACTTGTACAGAAATACCACTTTACACAATGTTGTTACATAACAGCGATTGAAGAACAACAGCTAAGGTATGTTGTACTCGAGTTCTCATGGAAAAGGAAGCAAGCCTATTTCCATTAAACGGACAGAAATAGAGACTCCGGGCTCCGGAGAATTTCCTGACAAAAAAGTCAATAATACTTTTCCTGACCCAGATATCGAACTCGACTGCTGGAACACCAAAGTTGGGCCTGAACCTTCTAATAAACGGTCTCAATGAGTACCTACTCATTGAGACCGTTGACATGGGGCAAGGGTAAATATTTCTAAAGTCACCAGTCTCCCAAACTTGGCAAAGGTATTAGTGATCGTAGTTTATTTTTACCACATTATATGACGCTGTCTATCCTTTCGACAGCGAAAGCTCTTTTTCTAGAAACCCTAGGGCTATAAACAGATTTACGGTAACAACGGTAACAAAACAAAAACACCGTGAAAGGGCGCGTGCAATCGATTTCGTCTGAAATTACGTTGAGCGGTTGCTGATGCGTAAGGTTGAAAAATCTTTCACTCGAAAAGTGAATCTGTCCATTATGTCTGCTACACTTCCAAGGTCAAACAGTCAAATCGTTTTTAATGTTTTTTAAAGAAAAGTGATAAGTTTGGAAAGACATATGGACGAATTCTCGAATACAATTTCATTTTATGTCGTCTACAGAGATGACGTCTAATAAAGAAGTATGGAAGAAGAAGAAATGAAATGAAATATTTTAATTTCCGGATATAAATCCACATATAAGTTTCAATAAATATTACACATAGATAATTGGCTTGGCGTGAAAACCTATAATTGGCTTCATGTTTCTTATTCCGTGTTTTTATTGTATTTATATACAGCTGTTGGTTTTCCATGTCATAAATAAATAATGTAATAAATATTCAATATCATAAATAAGACACATTCACATTACACACACGTGTTGACCCCAAAAAAATGACAATTCAAAAGTCCTATAATTGGTTTATTTGAAATAAATGCTTTGAGATTGAGTTTGAGTTTGAATGAAAATGAATGAATGATGAATGTCAAAGTGTGACCCCAACTAAATTGGAATGAGGGCAGGATAACGATGATGAACTAAATATTATTTCACCGTTCAGTCTTAGTAAGTTTAAGGTATATTATAGAGATGATGAGCTTGTTCAAGAAATCAGATTAAAGTTTACTTTTACTTTCGGAGAATTCATTACACGCACATGATTGGAACCACAAATGCAGCTAACAAAACATATCATAATCCCCGAAGAGTTACCTTTGTACACCCAACATAACTGGCGGAATGTGCCAGTTATGTTAGTTAAAGTCCCATGTAATGGGGGGCGAGACTATTGCCATCTAGCGGGCACAAATCCAGCCAAAAAATTAAATTCAGCTACTCTTGCACAAATGCATACAATAAAGTTAGCCTTCTGCAAGTGTGCAGTTAGGTATAATCAATGGTTCAGCGCGTGACGATTGGCAAACGAAGCCGCGTTCTGAGAACGCTCCTAGTTGGATGATCAGGCGTTTTTGCGCAGACCTGACTTATTAGTCACCTCCTAGGTTTTGTTTACAAATAAATCAAAAATCGGCGATGCTTCGCCGCGGGGATTAATCTGATCAATGTAGAATACCGTTGCATTTTATTCATCTCAGCCGCTCTTTGTTGATAAAAATAGACCTGTCTAGCCTTTGGGGTTGGCTTCCAATCTAACCGGATGTAAGATACCAGTATTTTACATGGAGCGAGTCCACAACCCAGTTATTGAGGAATATGATAGATAACCCTTGGTAAGACCGGTTGTCAGAGTTTTGGGCTTCTGACTACTCGTAACGACTGTCGAAGATCTACGAATGACAGCCGAGACCATAGATATAAGAAACCGGGACCATAGATATAAGAAGCCGGGACCAACGGCTTAACGTGCTTCCCGCAGCTCGGCCAGGTCTTGATATGTAATGGATGGTCACCCATCCACGTTCGATCGCCCTGTGCGGCTGTTATTAATTAGCCATGAGCCACATTTTTTTAATAGAATAATCTTGGACTTTAATGTCTGGAAGAATGTGACTAATTATATTAAACAATTTGTTTTGTGAAACGATTAATGTATAACTAACTTACAGTAAAAATAATTGTAGTACCATTTTATGATAACGTATCATAAGAACTCTTTGTAATCGCCACGCAACTTTATAATCTCCTCTATTCGCCATAAAATATTCCAAAATCTCCATGGAACGATGATAAACAACAATACACTATTCCAATATCGGCATAGTAAATAGGAAAATGGATATTCCCATACGTATCACCCTGGTATTTTCATAGCCCAAGGGCTCCCCCATCCTTTGGCAGAAAAACATCTGAAACGGGTCTCCCTTGGCATTCGGTACCGGGGATAGGGGGGCGGGGGGTTACATAATTAAACATTACCCGCCGACAATACACAAATAATTGAAATATTAACGTGCTAGATGAAAGATCATGTTTGATGCAACAAGTAGGAGGGAAGCGGAAATTAAAAAGCAGCAAATAAAAAGTTATGTTTACTTTGAACTTATCAGCTTAGCTCTAGTTTTTAATGCAATTTTTCGTCAGTCATTCTATTTATTAATAGTTATTTATGCAACTGTTGTATAATAAGGGGTATTAAAACACGTTTATCACACGAGTGTTTTAATACCTAATTATCTACAGTTGCATACAAGACTTTATCTAAACCCATTAAAACGACCATAGCCCGTAGCCCTCCAAGCGTAACGAACCGTATTTTGGAAAATGAAATGAATCATGTGTCCGCGCGGGGGTCAGCAGGTGAGCGGGTAGGAAGGTAAAGGAAAGGGAAGGGATCGAAGAAGCAAAAGAGTTGCATAATTAAATTTAGTACAACATTATAACACTCGTTTAGATGATACAATGGTTACTATGACACTGGTTGATTTAATGTTGGCAATAAGCTAACTGTTTCAGAAACTTTTATAGAGGATTTATAGCATGGGTAGATAAAGAAATTAAGATGTCTAATATTGATACGGTCACTATAAAATTTTGTTAACAATATTTATGACAAAGTTGTTGAATAGATGTTGAATAAATTAACCGACTTGGTTTTAGGTGTCACACTTTTTGCGGTAGATGAACTGCGTTGCGAACTTACCTTCTTAAATGTTATTTTTTTTATGGGATTTTTCTTTTCAGGAAGCCGGCCCAGTGCGTTTCAGACTACGCACTTTTAAGGGTTCCGTAGTTGGGATTCAATATTTACGCAAGCATAGTATTTATTGGTTTTATCGACCGAGTTTTTAATCGCTCGGTTAGATGTACAGGGAGAGTCAGCCCTATTGTATTGTGTAATTAATACACTACATCATTGTTTAGCGGTTCTCAGAATTTATCCTCCTTCCAATCTTCATCGATATAGTGCAAATAATCTCCGTGTAACAAAATCTGTCCATCCGTCCGGATGTTACACAGCCATCTGTGTAACATCCGGACGGATGGACAGACGGTCATGACGAAATTTTAATTTTTTGATCCGATTTTGCCATTTGGCGACATAACTATAAAAAAGCTAGTCAAATGATGACAAAAGAAAAACGTTTCTAGGTATAATAATGTCGACCTTACTCTGCCCCACCCTCTGAGTGTAGTGTAGTTATCCACAAAAATGACATGGCCTCTCCAAGATCAAACTTATGCCTACCTTCACCCCAGTGATCAAAAAGGTTGGTGACCCAGGTTAGAACCAGTTCTAAGTGGTTCAAAACATTGTATGATGAGTTCAATATGCTTTTAGTTACGCAAAAAGTTCGTTAACAAAAAGTACAATTTGAAACTGCTTAGCACTAACATTTTTTTTTTCGGAATGCCTAATCTGATTTTTTTTCTTTCTTGCCTTTTTAAAGCTCTTTCATTTGTTTTCAGAACCGTAAAAACGCACATTCAATTTTATTATCCGATTTCCAAAATGTCCGAAGGGGAGGTGGTTCTCAATTCGACGCACATGTTCGTTATTTCTTTTACTGCAATAATGTAAACAAGAAATTATTCCGTATTTTTAAAACACAACAACATGCAACGAATAGTCATTTAACTTACCACAATCGTGTTCTTAATAAAAAATAGGTTTATAGGAACTGAAAAATATTCATACTAAAATATTTACATAATGTATTTAGTTAGGTACTACTTTACATAAGAAACAATCCAATAACTAATACTTAAAGCTTCAATAATCTTGCAAAAACAAATCCTTTTACTAACAAGAACTCCATAGACATCCATAATTCCAAACCATTAATAATTTTCACCTGCCATCATTATTTTCTTTTAAATTAAACTGCAAAAGACGTTATAAAACTCTTACAGAATGTTTATGATTAACTTTTTGCTTATAAAATTAAATAAATTGGTAAGCAAATGGCAGGGCATTGTATTCAAATCTGCAAACAAAGTATACTTAGAATGTTTTATTTCTTTAAATTATAGAATGAAAACAAATGTGGGTTGAAAATGTAAGATTTCTACTTTTAAACAATTCGTTTTTTATGGGATTTTCTCTTGGCTACCTATAATTATGTATTAAAGTATTAGAAATAGATTGATTGAATTCAAATGCAATGTTTATTGACATCAACAACAAAAAAACGCGCCATTTTTATTAGCTCTGTAGGTACATCGTTTACATTTACGGCAGCACAAAAAAACCCGAGTGTAATACTCTTTTTTTTTTTTTTGGAACTCTGCTTACACCTTTTTAGCATGAATATACATAATTCCATAACGTCAGGTGCGAAATAATCAAATTATAAACGTTAAAATATTAATGGTATGCGAGTTCACTACGATTTTTTATCAAAAGAAAATCAATTATACAGTGTGCGCTTCATGTCGTTGCACGTGATAAAAGTACGTCCTCTATATGAAAAAATAAAATCACTTCTATTTCTAACTTCGTAAAGCCTATTTTCTAATGCAAGGAAAGTCGTGCCGATGCAAAAATGTAAATGCAACTTTGTGTACTAGGAGAAAGGGAGTGTTTTTAGTTGTAGATAGTCTGACTTGAGTCTATACGCTCAAGTATAATGTTCGGTATTTTAATAATGTGTAAACTAAAGGGGGAAATGTATAAAACATGTGTAGTGTAAGTATTCGATTCAGTCTAATGGTGTATTGCTTCTTGCGAGAAATCCGCCATGTTTATTATTGGTAGGTATCTACGCGGGTCCGTTACTTGATTTGTCAGTTACTTTAAGTATGTGGTTAGTTGCCGGGTTCCTATATCGAACTACTAATCGTTTTGTTTACGAGTGGTAATTATGGTAGTGCCAAACTTTTCCTATGGAAAGGCACGTTTGATAGTTAAGGCCGCTTTTGAGAAAATTTTAATTACAATCAATGCTCTTCCTATATTGTATAGTTTCCTTTTTTGAATACCATAAATTAATACCTACTACCAAAAATACCTGTAAAGGCTCGTGCACACCGACGCGATGCCGGTAATTGTTCGACCTTGGAGTTTTCTCAGAAATTTTATTGTTAAAGTCGCGTCGAGCCTGTTTGCGGGAGCCTTAATGACTACCGATATTCATAACAGTTCAACCTTGCAAGCCCTAAGTCCCTTCCCACAGACCCTATAATTGAATCCAAATCACTGTTGCACCAAAATTTCCCATAACACACTTTAGCATCCATTGACTTCTCTGCATCGACGTTTGAAGCCCATTATCTGTCCAAAAGGCGCAATGGATAATGTAGTACCCGACATGACAGACACAAATTAGTTGACACATGTCAAGGTGACAGTTCACTGACGAATTTGATGATACCTGTACTTTGTTGTGAAATATTAACAATGGTTGAAAAGTTTACGGTAATGACCCCAAAACAAAAGTAGTGATTAACATTATTTTGTGTGATTGTGTGAATATGTATTTCAGGATATTGCTCAAGTATTGTTGAGGGGCTCGTCGCTAAATAATAACAGCCGCACGGCTCGATCGAAGGTTAAGCTACGCTTGACGCGGTCGGTTCGTGAATGGGTGGCTGATGGCCTGAGGCCAAGTTGAAATAACTTTACCGGCACACATCCCTCTCTCTCCTACATTTATAAATATATACATAAACTAAAAATAGCCATATTGATGGCGGTCAAAATAACGACTGAGGTAGAACTTTCCCAAATTAAGGCTCGTTCACACCGGCGCGACTTGTCGCGCGACGCGACTTTAACAATACATTTTCTAATAAAACTTCACGATTGAACAATTGCCGGTGTCGCGTCGCGCGACAAGTCGCGCCGGTGTGAACGAGCCTTTAAGGTTTCCGCAGTCAGGCACGACGCGACACCTGTAAAACAATTTCCGTGAAGTTTTCATAGAAATTGTTCAATCAGAGTCGCGTAGCGAATGTCTGCGGGAGCCTTTAGCTTTTTCATAAGTAGCTCTCCCACCAAACACCGAAAGAGAATCTAAACACCTTTTAAAAAAAATAGGTTTAATTTCGTCCAAATCTTCCCACTCAAAATGATGGATGAGAAAGTTTGAATGAACACGAAAACATACCGCCCACACCCTTGAATGTTCCAAATTCAAAACCGAAGCGGTATCAAAATCTATTCATTCATTGGTTCTCCGGAGCCAAGATTAAGGCACAAACACCTTTTATGCTCAGAGTACACGAATTTTCACGAAGAAAAGTAACATGGAGCAATCGAGTTTATTTTGTCGGTGTAATTGTGTTATGTACACCCCATTTGATACTAATTCGATTCGGCGCCCTACAGGACTGAATGAGTGGGTCGTAACTAGAATTCGTCGAGTTTTCTGTTGTACTTACTTCATATAAGTATGTTAGATGTAGGGTTGTCTCACATGATTATTTTTGGCTTGTGTTTAAACGCCTCCTACTTCTGGGGAGTTTAAAAAAAAATAACCACGGTGGGGATGCCTTCTAACCTAACTTATCCGAGTCGGGTAGCCCCAAGTCCCGAGCTCGCTTCACTCGCTCTTGCATCCTAAATTCCGAATCAGCCCCAGAAGGAATTTCAGGGCTTAAAAAACAATATTTGGTGAGCATTTATCCATTTTGGTAGTCAAAAGGAATATAAATACAACACGTACAATTATTCTGATGAGTGTATAATTAGTTTAGAACTTAAAACGTTGTTCTTTAGGCACCTCGATATAGAGTGGGTTTATTTTACTTGGTACTTACGTACTCATATTAGGGTCTTAAAATTATTTTGGTTAGCATTTACCTAAATTGTAGCCTTTTTTTTTTGACATGAATGAAGTTGACGTTTTTGACTTTGGCCTACATTGATATCAGTTGATTCGTTTTACACCTTAAGGCGGATCTGTGGTTTTGCGTGACACCAAAGTTTAACTTAATGATTCGACGACATTTACGTTTTTTTTTTTTTAATTCGCAAAAAAGATTGTATTTCATCCTCTTGACCGGTCGCTCGTCTCAAAATCAAAGAACTGATAGACTAATGTTTTATTTTTAAATATGATTTGTGTCATGATGGGCACAAATTATTTGATTGTATTCTTGTAAGTAATGTATAAAGATATCTGTCAGCATCGAGTGATTTGGGAAACCCTTGAATATCTTTTTTAGATTGTCCCGCCTTGTGTGGTCAAGTTTTTATTACATTCTTGTTTATTTATGAAGTATTTTTAGTTAAGGCTCTCCGGGGTATAAAATCAAGCATGAATCACGACTTGACCCTTAGGTCCAATTGCGATTATCGTCACGGTTGGCGCTTAGCAGAACACCATTGTATTTTTTTTTTGCCAGAATCTTATAGAACTATTTTGATCACGACCATGACTGAGGTGGACATGAGGTTCATTCTCTATGGAAAACACTGCAAAATATTTACAAATTATTACATAATAAATAATCAACATCCCATCGTAATTCCCTATTTCTGGTTTTCATATATAAATATCACGGTATTGACCACTATGCGACCACAGAGTTCGCGCGCATGTGTGATTCGCGACCAAAATGACACAATATTGTATGTAACCCTTAAATGCGGGTGGAATGTTCAATTTTTGCGTGGGACGGCGGCGACCCGTTTTATCAGCGAGCGAGTGAAAAGCGTTTCCTGCGAACTTTTGCCTCGTAGGCACAAGTTGTGACTAGAATTGTTGGATATTGTTAGCTGTTCGGTGTTATTTTTTTATGAAATGTTTTCTGGTAGGTGTGTTGTTAGGGTAGGAGTGATCATGTATTTAGGAAAAGGTTTTGTGAGAATAAATAATAATAAATAAATAAAATAAAATCATTTAAGAGATCAATAAATTGTTGGTAACAGGATTGAACTAACAAAAAATAAGATTAGGTGCGAAATTTCCGCTTGCAATCGCCCTTTCTATTGAAAATGTTCTCTTTCGTAATATGTAGAACCAAAATAAGAAAAAGTCAATACTTGTGGCAGCTAATCGCTATAGGCACTTTAACTAAATGGCTCTTATTTTTACGACTGATTTAAAAAAGGGCTATGACACCATCAATCGGGCCACATTTAGAAACCGTTTATTTTTGAGTTGCCAGTTAATCCTCCTTTGATAACGACGGTTTCACGATCACTTGCTATCGCTAACTACCGTGAACAAGCGAACATATCGTCGCGTTAATTGGCAACATTCGCGTATATTTTTATTAAACGCATACAAACAAAAATGGCCCTTTAAACATTTGCAAAAAGCCCCTATCCTTTGGTGTAACAGATTCTAATTTGACCTCTCACCAATTAAAATTCGACTTTATTTTTTAAGGTTAAAGTTTGAATTTTGAATGGATAGGCGTGTTGCTAAAACACATTACTTTTTATACCAGGAAAAATAATCATGTTGGAGTTTAGAATATTATCGTAACTGGTTCGCTTTTTGTTGGTGGGGGTCGAATGCGCCTTATTTCATGGTTGTTAAGGGTGGTACGTAAAATCGTAAACATGCAAACTTTTTTTCGACCGCCCGGGTCAATAATGCGGTCGGCAAGCGGAAGGGTTAATTGGTTCCGTAGTACGAAAAAAGCATTTTTTTTTAATAGAATTTAATTTTGAACCCTTCTTGCTCTATATTCGAGACCGCATCTTGAGTATCTATGCTTTTATCTCGAAGGAACGATGCAGGATTTCGTTTTAGCTTTAACGAAATCCTGCACGGTCCAAAGTGATTATCCAGAAGGACAAAAAGAAATAAAGAAAACTTGTTTATTCTCCACAAACTAAACGCACATTAGAATAAACACACACAAGAAGGCGGACTAGTATCGCTACCGAACGCAATAGCGATATCGCTTATATCTAAATAGGCCTTTATAGCCATATATTTTCTTTTTCTGACTTTGCTACGAAAGTTCTGTACTATTACTACTAAGCAATAATATTACAGTTTACGCATGACCACTCTTTAACTTTTACGACTTGGTAATAATGCAATTCATTATCATACAATACGTAATAGCTACATTTTATTAGAAAAGACGAGCAGAAATGCGAGATGCGACTATGGTGGAACAATTTCTATGAAAACTTCTAGGGAATTGTTCTACCGGTGTCGCGTCGCGCCTGTCTGTGGGAGCCTTTACAGCATACTTACAGCTACAGTTGCTTAGCATACAATTTTGATGATGTCAAACATAAAGGCTCGACCCAACTAGGGCCGCGCGGCTCCGTGAGGCCAAGCCGCGCGTCTCCGTGAGGCCTCCCAGTTGAACAAAATGCAGCAATTGAGTATAAAGAACCATTGATATATAAAATAGGGAATAAATTACGCAAATGAACATTACAATAGCTTATATATATAGTTACTTTTCCTTATTAGATTTACAACATGTACAGAATGATAATCATCAATCCGAATGGTAAAATTTGTTTGCTTGTTTGTTTGTATGTCCAGGGTTATCTCCAGATCTACCATGGGATTTCAAAAATTATTTTTGCATTTGGTAGCGAAGTTCTTGAGAAAGGTTATAGGCTATGTAACACCACGCTACGACCCTTAGGGGCCGAGCAAAACGAAACAAAGTCAGAAAGAACGCTAAGCGAAAACGAAGTAATAGCGCGGGCGGGCGATGGGGGGATGCAACGCGGTGGGCCGGGGGCCGAAATTTCACGCGGACTAAACTCGCGGGCAGAAGCTAGTTTCTTATACAATTACAAGAGAAACCTCTTTACTCATAAATTAGAACCAAGCACAATGAAAACTGCGACTAATAAAAACGGTTATGCAAACATCGTACGACACTCGCTTTTATCAAGCAGAAGTTATTTTGCTCGTATCTAAATAATAACAGCCGCACAGGTCGAGCGAAGGTTAAGCTACGCTTACCGAGGTTGGTCCGTGGATGGGTGACGATCCATTACATATTGAGACCCCTCCGTGCCTCGGAAAGCACGTTAAGCTGTTGGTCCCGGCTGTCATTTGTAGATATTTGACAGTCGTTACGGGTAGTCAGAAAGCCCGAGAGTCTGACAACCAGTCTTACCAAGGGGTATCGTATTACCCAGTAACTGGGTCGGTAGGCAGTCACTCCATGTAACATACTGGTATGATGATGCATCCGTTTAGGCTGGAAGCCGAACCCGACAAAGTTGGGAAAAGGCTAGGTTGATATGAGGATGCTCTTTTGTTTAATACCAGAATACTCGCGAAATTTCGCATAACTTTTTAATTATTCGAGATTTTTAATTCTCATGAGCTATCCAAATATCAAAAAATATTTGGCCTAGGTCTGAGGGGGCAGGCGTGAAAATTGTTTCGTTGTTATAATGTATAGAATCTTGATTGAATTCTAAACATAAAAAATGGTTGCAGGTACATAAAACTAACATAAAATAATGGCTTTAGTGCAATTATTGCACGCCTACCGCTACTTTCAATTAAGCGTCGCTCATTTGCTTGTAACGAGGTTGTATTCTTTATTGAGTTAACGAGATAAAAGATATAATCTGGTGCTTACAGAAAGCAATTTACATGGCGATATGCAAGCGATTGCTTGTAAGTTGCGATTGGTGGTTAATTTTACATGACAGTGTTTTTTAAGTCATTATAATTAAGTGAGGTCACATTTTCATATATTGAGGAGCTCGTGGCTAAGTAATAACAGCCGCAGGGGTCGATCCGTCAGGTTAAGCTACGCTTGCCGAGGTTGGTCCGTGGATGGGTGACCATCTTTACATACCGAGACTCCTCCGTGCTTCGGAAAGCACGTTAAGCCGTTGGTCCCGGCTGTCATTCGTGGATCTTTGACAGTCGTTACGAGTCGTCAGAAGCCCGAAAGTCTGACAACCACTCTTACCAAAGGATATCGTATTACCCATTTACTGGGTTGTGGAGGTCAGAAAGGCAGTCACTCCATGTAAAATACTGGTATTCAGCTGCCTCCGGTTAGATTGGAAGCCGACCCCAACCAATGATGTTGTTTGTACACTAGAATACCCGCGAAAAGTCGCGTTTTAATTCATATTCCTTATGGCACCTCTTTAGGTCATGAGCTATCCGAATTATAAAAAAATGGCCTAGGCCTTAAAGGGGAGGCGTTAAAATTGATTCGCTGTTACAATGTATAAGTAGATACCGGAATACATTTTGTATGTTCAGTCTAAGGCTCGTACACACTGGCACGATATCGCGGGCGCCACATCGCGCCAGTGTGTACGAGCCGTTATACGGTTAGGCTGACATGCCACTGCGGATAAAAGCATCTTTTACACTAATATTATAAAGAGAAACGTTTTGTATTTTTATTTGCAATAAGTAAACTGAAAAACTAGAGGAACTATTTTAAAAATTATATCACCAGTAGAATGCTATATATAAACTAATATCATAAATGTGAAAGTGAGTTTGTTTGTTTGTTTGTTAGCTTTCAGACTAAAACTACTGAACGGATTTAGATGAAAAATGTTAAAGTTGTATGTTTACGTTTTATTTAGTACATTAAAAGATGTTTTTAAAAAAGATTTTTGCTTATATTTTATTACATCTAGTCAATAAGTCGCTTTTAGCTAAATTATGACACAACACACGGCAACTCTTTAATTTGTAAATAATCCAAATAATTTAATTGGGTTTTTTAACTTCTTCGATAAGAGTAATGGCCGTAATGACCAACACTAACTCTTCTATCAAGGATATTTAACAACGTGTGCAGAATGGCAAGGACGGCTGTCAAACCCACAGATCAGTTGCTAGATATAAATATAAAATGGCAGTAGTTTTACGAGCTGTATAATGAGGCTATCAACCTAATCTCAATGTTATGGATCGCATACACTCGGCGATAATGCCGTGGAAATGTTTATTTTTTATTGTATAATATTTTTTTTTTTTATATGGATCATGTAGTCTGCAATAAATATTTTTATTTTTATTCATGAAAAGTCTGTTTATTTTTTGCATTGAGAAGTACGACAAATCTGTTGATCTTTGGCATCATCATCAGACTACGTTCACTAGACTACTATCTCGTAAAGCAGTATTATTTTAATCTTACTTGAGTGTGGGAATGAGATAGAGCTAGACGACCTGTATAGCTCCATCTCTTTATTACACTTAAGTAGGTAACGATAAAATGGTGGTTAGTAGAACATAGTACCGTACAAGTCCAATACAGGGTGGCAGGGACATGGACACACAACCTCCATAGATCAGTAGGTACATTATACTGAACTTATATACGGAATTCTTGGCAGGTTATAAATAAAAAAAATAGTGTTCCATTCATTTTGACCGCATAGGTATTACACTTTTCTATGAAACAGCTAGTTTTTTTTTAAATAACTGACGACAACTTTCTACCCTCGTGGGTACACTGAATGGTGAGTTTTAGACAGTTTTTGTATGGCAAATCTGTCAAAAACTCACCATTGAGAGACCATTGTAACGTTTATACATTAGTAGACTTAGGCCCCTGTTGTGTACAGGTTTGCGCGCCGACGTATGCCACCCTGTATTGTACCTAAGTAATATTTGGAATGCTGGCATAGACAATGTACTGCTTCATCATGAAGACATCTTGTCAATGGCTGCCGCCCGCAGCTCTTGGCAATAAGACTACTGCGGTTCAGTACAAAAATTTAAACTTTCAAAAAGGAGAGACGCTTTTCTGACAATCCATGGCAGTTTCCATCCGACTGTCTGTCAGCGTATCTCATGAACAGATAAAGGTAGACAGTTGACATTTTTTCGGCGTTTTTTACTCGATCTTAATACGGTACAGAACCCGTCGTGTGCGAGCCCGACTCGCACATGGCCGGTTTTTCAACCCATAATTTACATGTAGGATATCTCATTTGGTAAACGACAGCGCTAAACGACTTCTAAACTAATGTAAAGGCACCACAACAATGAAGAGAATAAAATCATATCTACCTACACATAGAATAATAAACCTAAAAAAAAAGTTAACGATCTAGATTTATTACTAAAAATACAAACTAGCTCTGACTTCTAATAAGAATATTTAAGTCATAAAAACTGTTTTTATCAGAGCACCTACTAGCTTCTGCTCGCGGCTTCGACCGTATCTAAACCGTACCATTTCAAATACAAATTCGCCCAGTCAACTTTCATACAGCTCCGTTCAGCCGTTTTTGCGCCAATCACGGCGCACGAACAGGATTGGCTCAAAAACGGCTAGACAAACAGACAAAAATTGTAAAACTATTCTAAACAATTACTTTTATTCAAAAATATACAATGTACAATTTTGAGTTCGTTACTATTTTATTATACGTATTATATGCCTCCCACAAGGTGGACTGATGAACTGGTGAAGGGTCAGGAATCCGCAGGATGCGAGAAGCCCAGAACCGGTCGAAGTGGCGGTGCTTGGGCTAGGTCCAGCAATGAACATCTTTCGACTGAAATGATGATGATTAATGATTATACAGGTTGTGGATTTAGTGTAGTTTTCGAGTTCGAAGCTCCATCGACAGAAAATTCAAAAAAAAAAACAAAAAAACGAAAACTACAAAAATGGGGGGGTATTTTCGATTAGGTTGGTTTTGAGGAATTAAGGGACACTATTTGGACTACCCCGTATGTATAGATTAGAATAAAGGCTAGTACACACTGGCGCGATATCGCGGGCGAGACAAGGGTCGCGCTCTCTGTCACGCCCGCAATATCGCGCCAGTGTGTACGATTCTTAACTGACTAAACGCGAGCCGATAGCGTAATAGGTACCTACAGTTTACACTACCTACCCACACGTGTAACGATAGGTAAATTAAATGTTTTATTAATTTAGTAAAAACAGGAAACCTGTTATTTCCTTGTGTTTTTCGGTTGAATAGGGTACACGAGGCTAGTTTTTTAAGCTAGGATAGTAAACAAGTAATATCCTGGCTTGGCACCAAGCTAGAGCTGTTTACACGATGCTAGTAAATTTTAAGCCAATTGCAGTGCGGTAACTCAGTCCAGAGAGCAAAATAATAATAATAAAATAATCCGATTGGATACTATCTTCGCCGGCCATACGAGGCTATTACACAGCCCGGTGGTGGGCACTACTAGCTTGAAAATAGAAGCCCATTCTATTTCACTATCTCACTAGCTTACTAGCCTAAAAATGAAGATAGTTCTGTTTATACGAGACTAGACTAACTAGCTTGCTAGCTTGCACTATCTTGCTATCCTAGCTGTTTTTGAAGCTAGGATATTTGACCTCCACACTCAGTTACTGGGACCCGATAGACTTGCCTGGGGGTCCTAGCAAGCTCATCATTAAATATCGAATGTTAATAATTAAACGGTGTTTACTTGTTTCCAAAATACCTACAAGATGTAATGTGCAAAACCACCAAAATAATGTTTTAATTGATAATAATCAATGAAAATGTCCAACCAGCAAACAAGCCCAGCTAAGTGGTTCACTTAATGACTTTAAAAGCAGATTTCGGCGATAATCGATTCTGAAAATTCGTGACAATAATTTTAATTTGACCGATAACTTGTATGTATGTGTAGTTGTAAGCTACAAACATAACGGCTCGTACACACTGGCGTGATATCGGGACCGCGACAGCACCCTTATCGCGCCAGTGTGTACGAGCCTTAAAGGCTCTTGCATACTGGTGGTCTACCGTGAAGTTTTCTTAGAAATTGTATTATTAAAGTCGCGTCGCGCCTGTATGTAGAAGCCTCAAGACCGACCTCATTTAGTTTAAATAAATAAATAGATACCTAAATGTTATTTTAAACCAACTTACAAATTAAATATCATTTATCAATTAGTAATAAGAGGGTTCAATAAAAAAATAAGTTTAAACCAGATCTAAACAAGCTTTCGCAAATTCATGTTTACGTCAAAACAACAGTTCAAACAAAGGAGGTACATTTTCTTTTAAATATAACTTCTTAAAGCCTCTTCCTTCTTAAAAACCAGCTGCCATTACCATATTCTTCTTTGTCTATTAAGCCATTTAACTTAGCAACCGTCGATTTTCAACAGACTTCCGGGGGGCAACCTTCAGATCAACCTCAAATGAACCAGACATATTGAGGTTGCGAAATCTAAACACGGAAAACGAATCGCCATAACGTTACGGTTTAGGAATAAAACAAGGTAAGATTACACCATAAAGATAAAAAACTTGCCTTCTATTTAGTACCTACATAAAATTGAGCAATAAGGAATATTGCAAAAAAAAAATAACATGGGCAGTCATGGAGACTACCGACAGAGCTGAAAACTTAACTATGAAATAACTGCTGGCGAAATGCAGCACATAAGCATAGCTACAGATATAAGTAGGCTATTAAAGTGTTAAGAGGTGAATCCATAAAATTTTCTCCTACCATAAATCGCTCAACGCGCTTTAAGGCTCCCACAGACAAGCACGACGCGACGGCGCGACACAACTCTGGTGGAATAATTTCTATATAAACTTCACGGAAATTGTTCTACCGGTTCGCGCCTGTCTGCACGATCTTTTTTACATCAAAAATCTGATCAAGCAAAACGATGAGTAGGTACTATTTTATGAAACATTACCACTTCTTGAAAATAAACTGAGATACAAAAGGCTGCTAATCATTATAACAATATTTTCAGCATGCTCCTTATAAGCTTTAGCTCAAAGAAGGATGCTGCTCTCATCTTCTTGAAATAATTCATTAACCTCCTATTAAGGCACTGACACTAAAATACTACCTACTCATAACTAGGAGCCTACAAGGATTAACCTAATTAATCGCCACTTTTATTTATGGTAGTTACGTAGTAGGTAGTAAACTAAGACAAAAGATTGACAAACTCCTTTTAAAAATCACACAAAAACAATAGCACACCCTTCATAGATAAAATGGCCCCCTACTGGTTAACATTGCTATAACTTGCATAGTTCAACATTTAGCAAAAAAAACCCATTCAATTCGATTCAGCCGTTCTTAAGAAATACAGTGACATACTCACGAACATATTATATTTCACCAGACACGGTGAATCTAAATAAATGTTTGAAGTGAATATAGTAGACGAAGATATGCAGGTTTATATGGGTGATCATAAAACAAGGAATGTGGCTTCACTGGCTATCCACGAAAGCGATAGGTATCTACTTTAGTAGTACCTATGTGTTGATATAGGTCATCGATGAGGTCTTAGAAGATATGGTAAGAAAGTATTGCTGATTTCAATTGCTCTGGGACTGGTCATCTAATAGCTGCCACTGCTTATTTTAATTTTTGAATTGTTTCTATATTTTTATTACGGACGCTTTTAACGTGCACGTTTTTCTACATTGTTCTCATATGTATAATTTCAACATGAATGATGTAACAAATATTTTGTAACATATATTTTGATTTAAAAGAGTGTCCGTGGAGTTTATTGCCCGTTCTTCTCCATAGGAACCTACTTCGCTTTGGAATGGGCAACTAGCTTCATCTTTCTGACTGACCGACCCCTTGACAATTCAAAAGTGCTTGTAATTGGTTTATTTGAAATAAATGCTTTGAGTTTGAGTTTGCAACTTAGACCTCCTAGACAAGATTGCATGTTTTACTGCCACAATGGATAAGCACGAAGCAAAACTTGTCATTGATAATAGCTAGTAGATACATGTTTCAAAGTGTTTTTGGGCCAACTAAATGCAGAGTAGTTTATTTCAACTACGGAATTAACAAACAATAACATTGTATCATTGCAGGCACTGAAGATCCGGTTCAAGTTATAACTGATAATTACGAAAACATAAAAATTGCCAAACCAAAAAAAAAATGGCAAGCGACGGTGCCGAAAATTCACAACCCCTATTCCACCCTGCCTTTGAAACCAAAGCAGAAATCGTAACACGACCAACCAATACTGAATGAAATCCCATCCCCACCTTTGTACCATTCAACCTAAACTTACAACAGCCACTACAATTTTAGTACAAAACATCGCAATTTCGGAAAGCATCGTTCTTAAATTTTGAACAACAGACTACGATGTAGAATCTAAATCGTAACGGTCAACCTTGAAATTTTCGAGCGTGCCCAGCCCAGTTGCTTAGCGTGTAATCGGGTGACGTCAAGACCTAGGTTGTGCCAACGACCCGACAAGGCCAAACCGTCCGTTTACGACGCCATAGAAGTTTTATTCAAGCTGTTGTGACGCGGTGCCGGTTTTTTTTTTAATTTTTAAGTTTCAAGGTCGGTTCAGGTGGTTGGAAGCCTTCGTGGTGGATGAAACTATGTTCCTTCAGGTCTATCGGGTTCTGTTACGAAACAAAACCATAACTTGCGCACGGTTCAAGTTCAAGAATGTATTTGTGTTCAATATTTCTAAAGAGCCTTCAAGCTCTTTAGAAATATTTAGTCGTAACAGATACTATTTTATATCCCGGATGATTCATAACGAGTGCTGCAAGTTTACAATTGGCACAATAAGTATACCAGTTCAATACTTATGTTTTATCATTTGATCAGAACTTTCTGCTTATCCTCAAGAATCTAAAATAAAGGATATACCTTGTTAGCTCGGCGTTGATGGACTAGCAACCTGTCAATTATTAATAATTAAATCTTTGTCTATCTTTACATGTTGCAGTTAGTTCCGCTTCGTCTTCTCTGCTGACACCGTAGCAGAGAGAGCGTAAAGATAAGCTTTATGTTCTATATCAGCTATCACTTACTTTGCTAGTTAAATGTCAAATGGGGCCTTTGGGACTAATTATCTATTAGGATGAATTCGTCACTTATTTGAGTCACTCGCAATACTTTTAACTATAGGATATTCGACCACTGTTCACTGAAGTTTAAAAATATTATCAGCCAAGATAGGTGTCATCATTCATCTAGTGGTCGTATGAATGAATGTTGAGGTCAAGATGACATGAATGTTAAAGCTAAATAAAAGAGCTGTGAAGACTCACCTGTCCCATACCGCAGAAGAAGAAGTGGCAAGAAATTCCATCCTATTTTTATTGTCAATACTTAATATCTTTATTGCTGTACCATAATGTGTACTTAGGTGGTAACTATATAATTTGGATCATTATGGACCCTGTAGGGCACAGCAAAAATATAGGAGAGAGGAAGCCCTGTTTTAGGAGATCATTAAGTTGTTATTGTGGGAACAAGATTTAACTTCGCGATCGATACTAACATTTCGCTTTCTATTATTTATGTAATTTCGCGAAGGCAAAGTTTAAACTGAGGTTTTTCTACTGCAAAAGTTATCATTGATATATTAAGACTTACCTATGTAGCTATATCGAACTGAATTTTAAACAATATATGAAATATCTGTCCATTGAAAAATCCTCTATGTACATTTGTATTGGCATTTAAAATTTCAACTTTTATATCCATCCCATAGGGATTGTACCTCGCCACATAACATAGTGCTCCTCCGATTGTCCCCATTAATTTATTCTTCTATCTCGAACCAAGGGACGTATGGTAAGACTGCCCTGCCCGTATAATACTGGACCAGTGAATAAATATAATTGGTTAGGATCATTAAATAATTTATACTTGCAAGTTGTTACAAATTTTCGTAGTTTAGTTTGTGCAAGGAATTGAAATTATGGAAATATTGGAAAGTTATCTAATTATTACCTAAAGTATAGTATAGGTTACACCGGTGACTGAAAAGTTGTGCGGATATCGGTTGGCATGGTATGGGCATGTGATGCGGAGGAATGAGGAAAATGTCGTGAGGAAGGTTTTTAAGACCAAAGAAGTCGTGTGGAAGACCAAAGAAACGATGGATGGACTGTGTGAAAGATGATATGGCTTGAAAGGGGGTGACTACCGAGATGACGACTAACAGAGAAGTATGGAAGAAAAAGACATGTTGCGCCAACCCCAAATAAATTGGGATAAGGGCAGGAGAATGATGATGAGTATAGGTGATAAAAGGTACCATTAAACAGACGTGTCGCTAGCTACGGAATGTATTTCTTAGAAATACATAGAAACCAGTCGTGTCGCTGCGACACGTCGCCTGCTGCTGCCGCCTGCGGTCGGCTACGGAATGGTATCTTAAGGATCTCCAATTCTACAAGCAGGTTATTGAGATGAAATGAAATGAGATGATTTATTTCTGTAAATAGGTTTATACAAACACCAAGAATAAGAATAAGGTGATGAAGAAACACCAAGTTCAATAATGGTAGAAGATGTAATGCTACAGAGTGGTGGTTAAGTAAGCGATTATTTATTAATACGTAAAGTGACTAAAATAGTACGACTTCCTTGCTTTAATTTGCCCTTCAATCGTCATTTGCCTCTTGATCTTGAATCCCTTTGAGAATTCGTGACTGACTAATGAAACAGTCCGACAAAATTCCCTAAATCAGCCGTGATTCGAATCAAAAGGCAATTCATTGACGTAACACATCACAGACGATTAAATCTATTGTAATTTTATAGCTATGCAAATCGGGAAACTGGTATATGTCTAAATATATTTCAAGTAGATCCCACGATGATGAAATAAAATATGGTGATGCTTAGCGTCGTACTTTTAAGTTAGAAGAGAGAATAAAAAACTATTAATTTGTCACCAATACACAGGTCAATTTTTTATTGATATAACTGCCTAGCCTTTTCCGAACTATGTTGGGGTCGGCTTCCAGTCTAACGGAAAGCAGCTGAATACAAGTATTTTACATGGAGTATCTGCCTATCACCTCCACAACCCGGTACGGTAATACGATACCTCTTGGTAAGACTGGTTGTCAGACTTTCAGGCTTCTGAAGGTGTAACGACTGTCAAAGATCAACGAATGACAACCGAAACCAACGGCTTAACGTGCTTTCCGAGGCACGGAGGAGTCTCGGTATGTAAAAATGGTCACCCATCCACGGACCATCCCCGGCAAGCGTAGCTTAACCTGATGGATCGAGCCATGCTCCACCTCCTCGGGTTGATATAAAATAAAAACCAGAATTACCATTGAATCTATTACATCTGCCATAGCCACAAATCAAAGATCGCTCTTTGATGATAAATCCCACAATTTCCTTTAAAGTAAACCACCTTGAAAACCAAAAAGCAAACCTAATCATTTAACAAATTGCTTCGTAGTCGACAACTATTCAAATCTTCATTCACCCTTCAAGGGAGTTCAGACACGAACAAAACGATATGGCCATTGAATTTTAAATGTTATAGCTATGTAAATCAATAAAACAGGTCTGATTAACTAAACGAAATGTTACTACGCAGTAAAACAAGAAGTATTGTTTCCTTATTGCCAAATTGATTAACACTACGACATATTAATTTTATTGTCACAGAGAATATTTGAACACGTCGATAGGAGACAACACTGAATGATGCAATAGTTACGTTGTTTTCGTTGGTAATGAAGCAGACAGAAAAAGACGGGATAAAGATAGCATTAATGATGAAATATGAATATCGATTTCCTTAGGAATCTACAATTATATTATTGGAGATAAGAGATGAACTACAACATAATGGACATTAGAAGGGTTTGGCTCACTCAGTAGCTGATGAGTCAACAACCCACTAATATATGACTCAAACCCTGTTAAACCAGCCAATACCAACAGCCGGACAAAACTGTCCAGCCAATCACCATGTCCTAAAAACTAACGAAACAATGGTCCAAATACGATACACCCACACAAACACCATAATTTTGTTTACAATCCCCATGTGAGAAACGATGACCTATCAAGGCCGCCATGTCACGGCCCAGCCATCACAATAGCAGGTCGGGGAAGTCGAACATTTTCACTTTCATACAAATACCTACATAGTTGTAACTGAGCGTAGAATTCCAGTTTAAAGTGTATAAGCGAACCAACCTATTATGGCGTTCGCGAACGATTTTAGAATTTAGAACTGATTTTGTTGTGACCGTCGTTTTGGTGGTGACGGCTTTAGAAGCTTGGACATTGTAGAGAAAACTTTCCATGATATCTCTGAAGAGATCTTAGTCGAACATTTTAAGTTTAATAGCCCACTACAGATTGAAGACGAGATAACAAAGTAAGATGCTTCTACTACTCAACATGAACGATCCAGAAGCGATAGTGTTAAGCAATTTTCAAACAAATTCCTTTCCCACATAGCGGGCGTATGTTACCTATTCAAACTGTCATTTTCATTCAAAATGTGGGCAATACGTAGTCGGTAAAATAACAAGGTGCAAGTAAAAATTTTCTTCAAGTTGCTTAGCATATTCAATCTTTAACGGTAGGTACATATAAAGTCATGAAAACTGAATATCATATTTCTAAATATATTTCGTCACAGATGCTCCAGAACTGGGTCTTGCTTAGACTCTGAAACAGGACGCGAGTCATTAGTCTCAAGAATAAAATTAATGAATGGAAAGGATTGAAATTCCTAACGAAAGATTTAATATATGGGTTACGTTATATAGAAGGAACGAGAAGAATTTGTTATAGGATATAAACATTATCATGGTTAGTGATTCAGAATTGAAAGAGTATATAGTTCCTTAACCAGTAACATTAGTAGGTACAAAACATTAGGTTTAACAATACAACTAATATATTTAACGACTAAAATATTCGCACAAAAGCCGTAAATCAACACGCAAATAAAAACAAGACATAACTAAACGGAATATTCCCACATAAACCACATACAGCAAATATAAATCAGATATTACTAGACTACCCACACTATTTTAGGAACTTTATGCCTGTCATCTTAAACACGCTTGGAAAACTACTCATACAGACTCTCATACACATTCCGAGGACCGAAGATAAAAACCAATACTACCCGAAAAGAGGCTATAAGGAAAAATGGCCCAAGATTTGGGACAATTTGCTGGGACATCAAGTTACAATGTTTTTTATTGGCGAACGTGCGTTTTACATATTTATAAGTTGCCGAAAATATTATCTTGTTCCCCGAAAGTTTTAATATTAAAGATTAGAGTGGTCCTGTAATTTCGTTAGGAGACGTACGTATATAACTACTGTGTTAAATGTATGGGTATGTTTTATTCAAAGACAGAAATTCCATAATGGCAGGCAATTTCGCTTGAAACTATTCTACAGGAATAATTTGACTAAAGAATCGAATAGGTGAAAGTTATCACTATCAACCTTGCTTTCGTTCTAATCCTTGACATGATCAGTAGATAAGAAAACTAACTAGTTGAAGCAGTTTTATTTTTCTTTTTAATATGAGGGTAGTTTGATTTGAATCCATATATTTCCATGATGTCCAGTGTCATTCCCATTACCTTCATTAGCTAATGCATCCGTGAGATTGTTCCCAAGCCAAATGTCTAATTAAGTTCACATGTGCAATTGAAAAACTAAATGTTACGCTTAAGATGGAGACGAATAATTAAAATGATTTATAATCTGAATATTTACTCAAGCTATTGTTCTTACATAGACATGTTGGTAATTTTAAGCAAAATTACGAAATTCTACAATAAAATAAATACGAAATTACTCCAAAGTTTGTTATATAAAGCTAATTATTCTACTTTTCATAATTGAATATAGCTTATTACATAACGATTTTGATAGCCGTGGACAGCAGAAAATAGCAGATGAGACCACACAATCGATGCATAAATTACACAGTACTATTTCTGAACTTGAAGATCACGAATGTTAATTAAAAGATAACTTCTGGGGCCACAAAAATCCTGTAACGTGTTTATCCAAAGCACAAAGGGATAAAGGGCCAATCGACCTTCCGGGTGTATCCACTCGAAATGGCAAAAAAAGACTAAATAGACAATTGGAAACACTTTATACACGTATCAAAACAGAGGCTTGGGCAAACGAATGACCACAAAATATCGTCGTCCTATCGTTGGCAAAAAACTTTGTACATAAATAAAATAGTGCGTTTAGAAACCAGGAAAAACTTACTGAACTGTCTAACTGTGAAACTGAAGACTACAAACAAAGCAACAAAGATTTGGACTAGAATTTCAGTGTTGGGAAAAAACTCTCGTCCAGGTGCATCAAAGTTAATTTCAAAGATGTTAGCGATTTAATGTATTCATTGTTGACTCAGAGAGTTGTTGGAATCGATGTTGGGCCGTTATTACATTAGCAATCAATTGGTTTTTTCGGTCTGTCACGTTCGCGGTCAGAATTCAGTTCAAACGTCGATCGTCTTTTTGTTTGATATTCTATTGAGGAAGCTGAATTTATTAAACAGCTTTTTGGGCAACTTTTTTACGCATCGTAGCATGTTAAGAGTGAGCTGATAAAAATATATAAACAGACTCTAATCTCTAGTATACTTGGTCCCAAATGGGCTGTATTATTTATTATAAAAACCCTCTAAATAAAGATGAAACACAAATATTTGACAAAATAGAGACGCAATAGTACAAAAAAGTTCCGCGTATTCGCAATACTACGTTAAGATTCGTCCTGAAGTATTTCCAACATACAGACGGTGTGTACCATTTAAATATTTATAAGAGTAAAAACATACAGACACAGTGAAGGAAAAACGTGATCATATGCATGAAATACTTTATGTATGTACATTCATTCAATTTTTTCAAACTGTTCCGAAGCAAAATCAATAATGACAACAAGTTTTTATCATTAGGCGATAATGTATGCACATGTATCATTATTCATTACAATGCAGACATGTTATTCTTCGAGACTTCTCTAGTATTTTTATCTACTTAATCAGAATCGTAATAAAGCCCAAATTAATGTACTTGAAAGTAGGGAGTAATTAATGATCCATTCAAATAACAATAGAAATCGCATTGCTTTTATATACTAATTCATTTATACACGATACTGTAAAATATTTTTAAAAGAGGGAGGAGGTGGTAGGGGTGGAGTTTCTTGCCCATTGTATTCTACACGAAACTACCTCTTGGAAGGGGCGAATAGAATCATTTAAAAAAAAACTTGTTTTTTTTTTGACGTTCAATAGTGTTTTTATGTGCCCTATTTCAAATAAATGATTTAACTTTGACTTCGCTAAGTACCGTAACATAAATCTAAACAAAACGATAAATTGCGGCCCAAATATAGTCCCCTGAGGAACCCATCAAGACATCATAATTAACTTCTATCTGTTATGTCTAAACGGTTTTATAGCAATGGATAATGACTTAGGAAAAGCAATAATAGAAGAAGTGATAAAATTATTCACCTGTCTCAGTAATTCTAAGTGCCATTAGCCGAATCAATGTCTCGTGGGATTAAATCTTGTTTATGATACCTCATTCATCAAATCTTTACGTTCAGTCAACGTGGGAATGGAGACACAAATACTAATAAATATCAACGCCACGCAATTTATTGATTTTCCTGATGTAAGACGGAGTTTATTTATTTCAATATGTAATAAGGACTGCGGAACACAACAAAACTTTAGCACGTTCGTGTATTTGTACTTTGAAAAAGTTCTCGCCAAAATACGTGTTTGTATGGAACAGTAAAATAAAAGCTAATGGCATCTGCATATCAGAACCTGAATTGTTTTAAAAATCCACAGACAGCTTTCTCGAAACAAAACTAGAAAAAAAACTTCCAGAAAACTCATTATAAGTTCATCCGTTATTGTGTCAATATAACCATTGTTAATGTTACTACTAGCTTTTAAAAGGAAACGACATCGACGGTTGAATTTATAATCACAAATATGTTCATAAGTCATAACTATCCGGATCATCAATTACGTATTTCCCAGGCATTCCACCAAAAGATGTAGCGGCGAGACAGACTACCTATTTGTTTATTTCCAAAAAAAAAACATGATCGTCGAATTGAAATGCAAGAGCACTAAAAGTGGAGAACATGGCAAGATCAATGGCTCGCGAGTGCGACGCGGCGACGTTGAATAGTGTAATCTAATAGAACCGGCGGCCTCGGTGGGTCAGTGGCACATGATGTCATATCGCGAAACATTCCGCCTAGAGACTACTTCGGGGGGCCTTCGGACTCACCTGTACGAGGTGTGTTTTACTTCGCCCGCGTACCACGTTTTTGCGCAGTCTTTGTCTAGTGTTTGATGTTAAACAGTCTGCTGTGAGCGTTGAAGGTCGCGCTCAACAGGACGATACAAAGAATTTGATCAAATCTCATATTACCAGTTTTGGGCGTGTGAGACTGAGTTTACTCCAAAATTAGGCATGCAAATCGTGGTATAATTTTTTTCGTTATGGCTCTGTATTGAGTCGCGCCATGGGATCGTGACAGCTGTTTTTTCGCGTGTTTTATTACAGTTAATTGATGTAAAGGCTTTCAGTGTTGCTAGACTACGATTCACTTGAGTCAATAGTGTCACTTTCTGCATATATTAGTCATTGTAATAACCACAATTATTTTTGAATATTTACTTTTTTAACGCCACTGCAACAAAAGAATTTGCTGATTATATTTTTCCAACTGCAGGCACTGAGTTGCGCAATTTGCACAGTTCCAACTGTTGTACATAATAACCGTATTGTTTTATGGTTCCATGCCACCAAATACGAAAAATCAGAACCTACGTTATCCAAAAATTGCTGTTAGAAGTTATTGTTCGAAAACACAGCCGTTGTCGCAAACAATGAAAGGCGTTATATTCAGACCAATTCTTATAAGCAAAGCTGTATGTTTTTTAGATATTTCGACTAGCCTTAATTCCTATTCTACTGACAATTCTAAGACTGTCCAAAACATCTTTAAATGGTAGGTACAGTAATAACACAACAACAACAAAACTTACAACAGCACAAACAAAACCCATTCTTCTAAATACGAAACTACCTTTTGTAAGGGGCGAGTAGAATCAATTCCATTTTTTTGTATATTTTATCATTCAAAAGTTCCTTTTACGTGCCTATTTGAAATAAATGACCTGACTTTGAATTTTGTACTTTATCTTAGTATGAATGTTGAAAACCAATTAAAACGTAAATACACACGTAAATTTTAGCCTTAATAGATAAGTGTAGCTAAACCTTAAAGAAAAGATTGTCGATCTTAATTACATGCTCAAAACAGCCATCGATTAGAACTAGGCGCCATTAGCCAAATATAAAGACTATTAATCAAATTGTGTAGGCAAATATGGCCACCTAATTATGATAATCCACCGCTTAATGGGCGACTGACCTTATACTGTACAACATAATTAAAGCTTCAATTGTTTTAAGAGATGCTACCACTTGTAAATCAGCATTATTGCGTACATTCGTTGCATGACAATACAATCTGTCATTTAATTAAATAAATTAAAATGTAATTAACGTTGTACGTACGGTTTTCCGTGTAATATATGCTAGGAATTGGGTTTTTTCCCCTCACTCTTTGTTCCCTTGTCGTACTTTTGTTTTATTAAAAGTTTAAACTAATTGTACATTTGTTGTAGAAAATGTATTATTTAATGAAAATAGGTTTATAAAACCACTTAGTGGATATTCCAATATTGTTGTATTATTGATTAATAAAGAAAACAGTAAAGAAATTGAACAGATTGGAAAGAAAAAAAATTATATGATAAAACTTGTCTTTGGAGATAGAATAAATTCGACTCAGACTAATGATATGAATGTCTGAGAATCCGGATTTAATTTGGAGGGGCAAACGATGTGCTAGTGAGATGATAATCAACAAAAATAAAGCTTCCATTACAGATATGGATCATACAAGCTTAAAGGAGAAATAATTAGAACTAAACACTGAACAGTTAGAACTGAGAATTGCGTTTACAGGTCATGGTTTACAAATATTATGTAGAAACCACGTGATTTACCAATTTTGTTTAAAATCGCGTGATATACTCAAATCGAACCGAAAATATTGACATTACATCATTAACATCCATAACCAATTGTTCCACAGTATCAACAATTAAGTTTAGAGGTCTAAGGTTTCAAGGCGGTCCTGATATGGCGTAACTTAATAACACTATTTCCCCTTCGGATCCATTGTCTTACATTATAAACAAGTGACAGATTAACAAAAGGCTTAGGTAATTAATCAGAAAACTTGGAATCTGTAACAATGGACGTAAACATACTTGAAAATGTTATGAGCCCGAATTAACAATGTGACAGAAAAAAACAGAAGATTTTGAAACTATTTTGCAAACAATGAAGGATCATTGTTTGCAAAATAGTGAATTACTTTTGAATACATATATTATACAACGTGTTTTTTTTATATCCCATAACTCTAGGGCTTTATTCTATAAGTAAAAATAATACAAAAAGTCCTAGAATATGTATGTGGTCCAAAAACGCATAGTTTCGAAGATACTGTATCTAAGTTTCATTGATAAGTACGAGTAAATCATTTTCATTCAAACCAATCATTCATATTTAAAGGTAACAAAATGCGACGTTGTCATAATTCACGTGGTAAGGGTGTTTTTCATTAATAATCGTGGCTTTGTCGTATTATTTTGTATGAAAAATGAAAAAAAAAAAATGATGAATAATTCTTAAGCCTGTTGATTCTTTGATATGGTCTCATTCATATCCAAGAGTTATGGGATATAAAAAAAACACCTTGTATAAATGTAATCTAGTTAAGACCTTACTCTAAAATAATACAAAAAATAATCTAGACGAACAGAACAACGTAGGTAAGCATGATAACGGTATAAATGCTACGGGTCAGTACACATCAGCGTGATGCTGAAAGTGCAAATTTTTACATTGTCACAAACCGTTTTTAACGGTAAACAAAAATTGGTCCTTTTCGAATCTGTTTCAACTGTACAACATAAAATTAGATTTCAAAGCAGAATCATTTTTATTCCTATTGGACTAAAAAAGCAAATAATAACAAATAATTCGTGTGGAACACGTATCAAAGGAGCAATGATCTCTATCCACTGCAGCCACGATTAATGGATTTATCGAATTCTTTGACGGAGCTATACGAGACTGGATCAATAGACTGTCAAGAGTACTTAAAGGTGATTAGCAACCAACCACTAAAAATGGTTTGGGCCCAAACGGGCAATAAGAAAAAAAAAGAAATATACAATTTATAGATATTCTATATCACCGGTACGGTATTTTGTAGTACAGTCAGTGACCTGCATAACCGGACCCCTCTGCTCCCCTTCTTCATTATAATAGGGATCAGGTACTAACTGTCCAAACGTTTTAAATATCAAAAAGACATCGACAGCATGATGCTCCTACAATACTTACGTAACTGGGAATCCCGCTGGTCAAACGGGAATCCAATTCTTTCAATCAATGTCATTATCTAATCAAGCCATGAGTATCACTTTAAATCGACCAATCATTTCTTGTTTAAGTCATGGTTCAAGTGATTAGTCAGTGCATTACGAATCTAGTCAAGTCAAATCGGGCAATGTAATTTATACTGATTTAAACTTCTATACGTATTTATCACATTGTCTGGTCATTTAGAATATGGCTACGTAACGGTTGGGCAATTCGATATTTATGGTTATCGTTTCTTCTTCAAATACAAATACAAATACAAAATCTTTATTGCAACAACAAGTATTTACATTTAATGTGCAAGCCCTGTTTCCCAAACTAGCGTGAGCTGTATGTTGGGAATCAGTTCCTTCCAGATAAATATGTCCAGCTAGTGTTACAATCATAATCTATAATACTTTATCTATTAATCAAGTTTATAACTAAGTAACCAAGTTTATAAGTTTACAATCTGCGAACTAAAAATTGTGTGTTTGTGTGTGTGTGCGTGTGTTGTTTGTGAGTGTGCGTGTGTGTTTGTGTGTATGTATCTGACAATGTAAGAATGGGTTTTGTGTTTTACTGCTTTATTTTTATTTTAAAATTAGGAATAGATTTTCTATTTCGTCGTAATTTAATGGTTTCAGCCATAATTTTATTTTATTTTTAAACTGATAGTTGGATAGTTGTTTGGTTCTTCTTCTTCGTATTTCTCGTTACTCCGAAGGACCCAGTTGCATCGCATCGCCCGTCTGCCCGATCTTTCAGACTTCTTTTTCTCGGTTCCTTACGGTTCTAGCGTGATGTTAAATAGCATACAGCCTTCCTCAAGATCTGGGCTATCAAAAGTCATTTTTCCAATTCGACTGGTAGTTCCATAGATTAGCACTTTCAAACAAACACATAAAAAGCAAACTCTCCAGCTTTATTCTTAACATAGATATATGAAAAGCCAAATTTCTCAATGCATGAAGTATCCTAACTGTCCATTATTGTGTCGCCCTCAACTTACTACTAAGTCCAACTTACGTCATCGGAATTTACAAAGTACATACAGATGGGTATCCCATTATTTTAAACAGTATCGTTTCAAATCAGTGTCATTTATCAGATGTAACCATGACTAAGACCTTAAATCAGGGAATAATAAACACAGTCCGCTAAATTTACGTCATCTCTGCATTGTCACAATCTCATATCTCCATTAAGGATGACAGCATGGCAATTCTATGAACAGATACTTGTCGTTCGTATACATTTGACATGTTATTTATAGAAGTTATGCCATGCTGTGATACAGCTAGGTATGCTTATATGCAACTTGTTTATACTGTGACTATGCTATACTATGGGATTATCATAGCGATCTTACAAATGCAAAGATTGAGTAAGGGAAGATTAATCTGACTAGCCTTTTCCAAAATATTGCTGAATACCAGGATGTTATGGATAGGTAGCAATATTCCAATAGGTCACAATACGAAAATGAAAAGTCTGATTAGGACAGTTAGTTGTTTTTATTCCAATAGATGCCTCAGAAATCTGTAAACAACGTAAATTTGATGCCTCAAAAATCCGTAAACAATGTAAATTTGATGCCTCAGAATTATGTAAACGATGTAGGTTTGATGCGGTTTATTATCCCGAGAAAAGTGCAAGAAACTCTTTAGATGAAAATACTTTCAAATGATATGTCTCTTTCCTTCTACTGTTAATTCTGATGTATTTTAGTGTAATTCAAACATTCAAGACCGTAAAATGCCTATGACCTATAGTTTCGTTGTTCTGTTAAAGAAACAATCGAAACGTTGTATGTATACAAAAAACGAATCTGAGAACACTTTCATGATTCTTACACATTGAACAACTTCGATTATTACTTTAGAAGAAAACGTTTCTTTATCAAACATAAAGTCCAAAGAGTCTTCCATATCTACGCAAAATGAATCAGCGCGTCACACAACAGTTCTTTGACACTTTTCTGTGTTGACACCGACACAATAACCTCAGTACGTAAGTACTTCAAACGTATTATTTTTATCTACACTTGAGATCAGTACAACTAACAATTAAGTAGTTTAGTGATGAACAAGATACATGGGACTGTTGCCCTATGTGAATGAGTAGACGAAAATAATATATGTTTTTAGATTTAGGAGATTTTGAAGTGGCAAATGGCCATTTAACTAATAAAAAAGTAGTAAAATAAAAATACGGAAAAAATCAATTAGAATTCAGTCGTAAACTTAGAATAACTTAGCACTTTAAGTAAATATAAAGTTAAACGAATCAAACGAAATATATTACAGAATTTACATATACATATTGAAATTTAATCTAGGTAGAATAAATAACAGAGAATAACATCAAACAAGCTTAGAAACAACTTTAGAAAATGTAACTTGAAGGTATTCAACGAATCGTAAAACTTAGTTATTTGCCAATTCAATCTTCAATTCAAAGGTGTACAAAATTGGTTGGCAATAGGCATATCAAAGCACTCAACGACCCATTGCCAACCTCTGAACATTTAGCAGAATCGCGTTAAAAATTCGTAATGGTCAATATTTAGTACTAAAAAAGTCGTGTGCCGGTCATTGATGTAAGAATGTAGACGCCCTCAATAGCCATTCTGTTAAGAGCGCGTACACACGAACCACAACCACACCACTTCGCAGCGACAAAATGTGGGCAAGGAGTGGTTTCGTGTGAATAGTATCGCTGCAGCTTCTTGCAGTTGCGTTGTCGCTAGTATTTGCGATGAGGTTACGTTGTGGCTAGTGTTTCAAACAGGCAGATCGTTGTGTTTGCGATATGGCCGGCCGCTAGTGCGCGGTCTCACTGGTGGTTGCGTTGTGGCTGCGACGTGGCATTGATGTGGTAGGTATCGCCCACAGGGTTGATTTTGACGCAAAATATGGTCCGTGTGAATAAACTATTCGTTTTAATACAAATTAGTACCCGTCTACGTGTTGTCGTTGTGTTGTGGTTGTGGTCCGTGTGATCGGGCCCTAAGAGATTCGTAAAACAGCTAAAATAGAACATTCCACAGAAACCACAGAGTCTATGGTGTTAATAATGTGTCTGTCTACTACGTCACGTGTTTCCATATAATTAGCAAGTCGAGTCGTGTCAACTTTCCTCCATCGAATGCCAACATTTTTACCTAGATCTTCCAAGATGGCATGATTTTAAATTTAGACTGAGATAAACCAGATTCGCGGTGGTAATAGGCACCTGGATTTATGTGAGAGCTGGAATTTTTATATCTAGGAACACGAAGATAAATATTTTGATAAAAAAATGCTTACCTAAGATAAAGTGCTTTTGGAGATCTTGCTACTGAGAAAAGCTCTTTCGAGTTCTGACAACCCGCAATGAGAATTCCATTTTAAGGTTTCTGATTTTAAAAGGCGTGTCGCGGCAGTACAACGCCACATGCGAACTACACATCAAAGACCTGAGGTCACACAAATCCTTCATCGCGCAATTAGGTTTACCGCGCGATCAACATATATAAGACTATCCGACATCAATCGTTGGGCAGTCGCCCACCAGCCACGACACCCGTCTGGTCGGAGGTTCCTACCTTTAGGGGATGACTGAACTTTAAACCCTGTTCCTCTTACCTCTATACTGGTGACCCCGACGTGATGCAGTATAAATGTGGGTGTACTGTAGGTACACCTCTGCTAACCCTTCGGGGATTACAGGAGTGATGTTATGTGCAACCTTTATATCAGTTTTTTTGTCTGAGATCTATGCAATCTAGGAATTTGTTGTATTTGTATATTGCGACATGTTCAAGACGGGTTCCTGAATAAACAAGAACATCCGCAGCAGTCGAACGAAGGTTAAGCTACTTGCCGCGGTTGGTTCGTGGATGGGAGACCATCCATTACATATCGAAATCCCTCCGTGCCTCGGAAAGCACGTTTAGCCGTTGGTCCCGGCTGTCATTCGTAGATCTTTGACAGTCGTTACGGGTAGTTAGAAGCCCAAAAGTCTGACAACCAGTCTTACTAAGGGTTATCGTGTTACCCACTAACTGGGTGGTGGAAGTCAGATGATATTCAAAATACTGATATTCATCTACATTTGAAGCCGACCCCAACATAGTTGGGAAAAGGCTATGCAGATTGATTAACAGGTTCACTGGAATCTCCCAAAAAGACACTCCAATTTTAGCTATCACAAAATAATCCGTGGTAAATCCAGTTTATAACCTCCTTTCTATTAATAGAAATGTAAAATGACTAACAGAACGTATTCCCTCGTTTTTGGACAAAGACGCGTTTGGCACAGATCAACATTGCCCACTCTTGGCCAATGGACAAGAATAACCAGACAGTACATACATTGAAAGTTTATTTATGACGTAAATATAAAGATAAGCTCACTGATGTCTGATCAGTTGATTGTTAAAGCACAGATTAATACAGATGGTTCACTCCACAAAATAATTTAAATAAAAAGCTACTCTTGCTACAACACTATAAAGTGCAATTCAGGTCGCACAGCACTACTTACAGTTTTATTCACCTAGAAGTTGCTCTCTCTATCGATTACGTTACGGCTCGTACACACTGGCGCGATATCGCGGGCGCGACAGGCAGCGCTACCGATAACGCGCCAGTGTGTAGGTACGAGCCTTTACGCCCACTGAATTCGACAAGTCGAGCCCACCGCGTACGCATACTTGTAGCTTCATACCTAAAATGCGGAGTGAACTATCTGTATTGAATCTGTGGTTGAAGTTAATTTTGAAAATCAAACTAGACTAGAATGTAGGTGGTGTTATTAGACTTATAGACTTTCTATCATCATCATAATCAGCACCAATAGCCTATAGCAGTGCACTGCTGGACATAGGCATGTCTAATTGCACGCTATTCAGCTCGATTTTCAGCAACTCTCATCAAGCTGCTACCACCCTGCGAAAATCGTCGTTCCACCAGCCTGAGGGCGTCCTAACTAACGTTTGCTGATTTGCGGTCTCCACTCAAGAACACGTCTACCCCAACGGTCATCGGTTCTACGGCTAATATGGCCGGCCCATCGCCACTTCAGCTTGCTTATTCTGTGAGCTATGTCTACAACTTGTCTATATGACTAGTCAAAATTCAAAGACGATGATCAAAAATCTATAAACAATCTGGATGAGAAAAATATAACGGATTATAGAAGTCTGGATGCAAAAGCAAGTTGTAGCTTAGATTTTTTTTAGAATGGAGTAAGAGGTAAAATTGATTAAATCGATCCTTGATGTCAAAAATAGAATCTTATAGTTTCGTCTCCTTGTCCAATTCTCCAAGTTCAAACGACCAATGATAAATCATGACCCCAAACAAGGCTAATCAAAAAATTATACCCAATCGACGCCTTTAATTCATAAATGAAAACGCGACATCTGAATCCCATTTATACTGTGACAAATGTCTATTTTCTCTATTACAGTCACGGCCGCGAATCATTTCCAATCATTGTAATTTACACTACAGCTGTTACTTCTATAAATATAATTGCTGAGTGCAGTACATTGAATACACAGATGAGATGAATCACGAGTCTGGATCAGTCAAGTATGGGCGTACGCATGATGTCACGACAAAACACAGTAGGTACGGAACGGCTTCCCAAAAATTCAACGCAGATTGACTGGTCACTTGCGTACATAAAGGCTACAGATTCAAGTTGTGACGTCAAAAAGTTAAAATTACATAACGTAGGTTCGAAAAAAATGTCCGCAATGGCGCTTGAATATCATAAGAATAGATTTTATTGTTAGAACAGCTGTTTTCTTAGAGGTTTCTTCCATTCCATCCTGAATTTTTCTTCGGTGTATATTTTTAGATCGAGTTTAGGAATAACTTTTTATTTTCTTTCTCAGGCTTTTTCGTGGTCCAATGTTCCAAACAGATTATTGAATATGTAGATATCGTAAAATAGAATAGGACAATTCGGGAGAGGCTTACGTGGAATACACAAGAGACTGGCAAGAACTTGGATGCACCACACACATAGTAACGTAGATTCGTAGGATACGATTTATTCCGTATCATGTTAGTGTATAGTGTGTAAATAACTAGAAATATGTAGGTACGAATATATTTTAAGCACCTTCTGGAAAATTTACTTTTTCCTTAGTTAGCTTTCGTGATGAAAACGGTTATTTAACCGAAGCGGAAATCACGTGCGAGCAAAAAGGGCAATTAAAATGACACGGTTAATAAATAGAATTTTATTAACGAACACCGAGAAAAACGTCCGTATCGAGACACGGTCATTCATAAAAAGCCCAAGTAGTTACGAAGGTTAACACCTTCCAAGGTGCTTATATACCTTCGAAGGCCACTCGGAGGCACGTCGGCACACTACATATGTCCACGATCACGTATGTTTACACGGCTGTCAAAGCCTCAATTCTCATCAAATGTAATACTTCCCTGAAGATCCTCCCAGAAAATCTATTTGCAATCCGATACGTATACTATCTGTACTGCAGACTCGAAAACGGGTCAAAATACAACATCAGAAATAGAATACCTTGGGATTACGCTACGCAGGTTATTCAATGCGAGCGAACAACGCAACATCAACTATGTTGAGATACATATCGCACATATTACGTCTGTCGGAACACTGAAGAGATTAAGGGTGGCTGAATGTTTCAGTGTTTTATTGGAACCGCCCCAAAGGAGGGAAGTTTCACTATGTTACGTTACGACAAAATTCTTGATCGTTTCTTAAGGAAAAGGAATTTTAAGATTAAACTTAATTAACATTGACGTCACTTAATAGGATTTAGGACTGGTTGCTATTAAAATGTATAAATATAATAGACGTCTTTTTGACATTTGCAGAATTTCGGAGCCATTTTTTGCGAGCCACACCTCTTTTTCAGCCTTTCAGTTCAATTTTTTTACTGGAGTATCTTCTATTCGCCTAAAAGGCCCAAAAAGTGTCGCAGGATTCGCCCAACTGGTCAGTTCTTAACTTGGTAAGTCTATGGAGGCACCGCAGGGTGGCGGAAAATACCGCGGCGGTGGCCTTGGACGAGACGTCGAACTCTCTGCGGAATGCAAACACGAACAAGCGGACATCTTGCCGAAAATTGTGTGTATGTGGCGAATTCGCAGATGTAACTTGTGTCGTACCAAGCGAAGGTGTGAACGGTTTGCCGAAATTTTTGCCTTTTGTTGTTTGAATTTCGGAATTGGGTTAAAGCCGGATGTTATGTCATTTGAGTTTGTGTTTGCAGTTAAAAGTAAAAACTGTAGACTTACGTGTGCTTTTGGGAGGATCTAATAATAAGACGTCTGTTAAATTGTTTCCACGTTACGTTATATAATTAGATTCGCCATAAAATTCTTGTCCTTGAATCGAATATTAAAACTCGTTGGATGTAAGCGTTAGACTGATTCATTCTATTAATCACCCCGAAAATATATTACTTAGAATCAGACAAGAATTTTCACTTTCTGTAAGATCTAGTTCAAATTTGATCGTTAATTGTTGAAATTGGTGTGGCAGCCATAAAATAATTACCACGACCCTTTTGTTAGAACTCTGGTTGTTGCCAAATTATGTGAATTTAGATCGATATGATCTAAAAATACTATAGACAAATCAGTGAGATCACTCTAAAATTGCTCGAAATAATTCCTCCGTAAGCCAAGCTTTTAATCTGGACCAATTAAGGATAGGTCGGCGGATATAAGATACCCTTTAATTAACACCTCTGTGATTCCAACAAGACTCCATCGAAGCCATTGAATGCGTCCTTCATTAACCATGATAAAGAATATTAAAGCAAAGGATTGTCATTAGTTATATAAATATTTCCGGATACTTAAACCAGGTTTTTAATTCTAAGTGTCATGGGGGAAAGCAGAATGCGTGCAATTGATGATAATCCCCGGATTAAGGCGTACCCTAATTAAAAATAATCACTTTGTTGCAAAAAATTGCAAATGTTTTCACTTTAAATTACGTAGGTTTGAAATTGGAGGGAGATAATTGAAATATAAATAATGCTGAAGTCTAATGAGTTAGTGAATTCAGATAAGAATCAAATAAGTACCTAATACAATGTAGTTAATAATTGGCTTTTTGGCCAAGTGGTCGCAAGCGTTACTGCTGAGAATGAGGTCTTGGATTCCAATCCCAGGTCGGGCAAAGTGTTATTGGGTTTTTCTTTCACCAATAGGCTCGTCCCCTATTACATGAGGCTTAGACGAAACGTGGGTGTACTATAGATAGGTACACCTCTGCCCAAACCTTCGGGGAAAGAAGGCGTGATATTATGTTATGTACAATGTAGTTTTAAAGCTAAATATGAATTTAACAGGGAAACAAAAAGAGTACACACAATATACAAGTCTCACTACTGTAGTTACACAAAGTGGCAAGATAACGCTAATGTGACAATTTTGTGCCTAGACGTAAATTGGGAAGTAATCCACGATTGTTTAAACATTGTCTCACGAAGTTATTGTCCCCAAATGTAACCAAATATGAGGAACGTGTTAGCACCGAACCACGAATCAAGAATGGATCTGTTCTGACCGTTTAAGATGCTTTTAAAATGCCGTTAATTTGTTGCAATATGCACTTCTGCATATCGATGATTGAATTTAGGTATAAAATACCCTCATGTGCATATTAAAACCACAGTGACGTAGTTGTTGTACGAATAAATCTTAACGAAACAATACAAAAATAACAAAAAAATCCCTTAGGCAATGTCTTTGAAATTGGAATTTCGCCATCAATAACAGCATACCCATGAACCGTACCATGAATAAAATATCAAAGTAATATGACTTCCTTATTAAAAGTAATAACTTTTTTACGAACATTCTTAGCTCTGTATATCGGTAGAGGAAAACCTCACATACGCCAGTGGAACATAACGGCCATAACTTAAGAACATAACTTAGTAAATACATATATGCAACAACTGTTAAGACATGAAAAAGTTAGTATAACATAAGTTTTATTGAGGAAAAGCAATATACTTCTTCGGTTGGCTACCTTAGGAAATATTTCAAGTACCTAAAATACAATAGACGTAGATACATTTAGTAACTATTCCGCAACTATTCCTAAAAAGTCATAAAAAACCCTGTAAGAAATCGACACGTTTCGCATCCTCAGTATGACGATTGACTTGTTTCGAACCCGAACTTGACGTGTTGCCACGCCGAGTTAACTATCTAAGTACATAACAATCAATTACATAATATGATTAATGCTTACGAGAATTTACATAGGTACTTATTCCCTTCAAGATTTTAATCTTTAAAGTTCATCTTTTCCTGTGAGTTCCAAATTAATATTTTTCATTCTTTTTTTCTTTCATACTATCTCAAACTATTGAAATATGACTGCTAGCAATATTTACTACTCGAACAAGCAAGCAATACTTTCAAACTTGAATAATAACTGCGAAGCACTAAAAAAATAATTGCATATAAAAAATCATCTGAAGTCCCCACATATACTATAGTGACATCGACCTGTACGAAGGTTACTCGATCCAATCAAGTTATAACTCAATGAAGACAAATTCGTATGCAACACAGGTCTAGTATATTTATTTTCTTATCTAAACTGTTTGCATATACTACAGCGACAGCGACCTGACCGAAGGCTACACGACGCAGTCTGGTTATATAACTCAGTGCATAAAGCAGAGTGCTATGCGGGTATTCCTCCTCACTGCTACAAATCTCACGACATACATACATGTCGGATGTTGTCATACTGTCAAATCTTGAACGTAAAGTATGAGGGGTATAAAAATTTTCTTTTTTTAATTAATTTACGCATTTTGTATTAAGTTCCCCTATTAATTAACGAATATTATGTTGTAAAATTATTATCTAACTGATGATTATTGGTATCTGTGGTCACTAAACCCTGCATCTACCGTGGTGCTAATTTGTGATGACATTACCTACAAGCGCCAGCAAGAAAGTGCAGCAAGCTTTGCAGCTTTTCATTAACAAAATTGTGCCAAATTTTGAAACTGGATTCATATTTTATTTATTTCAGTAGAAAAATTAAAACTTGGAGCCTGCAGACTTTTCTTCTACTACATTTTCTCAAGCAAAACTAGAGGTAAAATTAATTTGAATTATATTTGATCGTTATTATACGAAGGAATTAAATGACTGCGGTATGAATGCAAACCCAACAATAGCCCAAAAGGAGGGTGCAGATTGTTCCCCGTGAGGTCGATGCCGATTCAAGCCAATTGACCCATTGTGATTAGACAGACAGGGCTCATTTATCTTAATTTAGGTAAGTATTTAATGGGTATATGCAAGCGGTCTTTGTATCTATGAACTCTATAAGGAAAGAAGAACTGTTGGTTGGACAATAGGTATTGGTCTGCATAAAAACTGGCTGCACGCATAGCATGCCTACCGTAGAAACGGATTTGGTCGACGGAAGCATTGACAAAATGACAGATAAACAATAACAATCTGTCATTTTGTCTATTAATATCATCTTGGCATTTTTTTCCTTTCGGCATGCTACGCGTGCTGGACTACAAAATAAATCTTGACCTCATGAGTTTTTGGTTTTTTATGATATTATATTTATAATTAGGTAAAAATAACACTTTTACACTGTCATTTATTTTGTTATGTGGTCAGTGATTCGCTAGCTCTGAGAAGGAACACCGTAATAAACTACAGAAAAACAAAAATCAAAGTTTCTTTTAAGTTATCTTTTTTTTTTTTACTTTTCAGTATTAGTCAAATAGGACGTCATCTAGACGTATCATTACATGCAACATAAAAAAGTATTGTGACTAAAGACATCTACTGACTAAAGACATCTACTGACTAAAGACATCTACTGATTAAAGACATCTACTGACTAAAGACATCTACTGACTAAAGACATCTACTAACTAAAGATCATTCTACAATTACCGCTAATATAAGAAATTATCTCAATGTAAACAAAAAGCTTAGTGTTAGTCAAAAAAACTACAACACTTACTAATTTCACAAAAAAAAAACATTACATCACGCCTCGCCTGTATTCCCCGAAGGGTTAGACAGAGGTATATTTATAGTACTAGGTGTACATTTCGCCAGTTATATTTTAAGTCCCATGTAATAGGGACGAGTCCTGAAAATAATTTAATTGCATACTTATTAAATCTTATACTTATTATTTGATTCCGTGTTTAATTAAACCGAGTGTTCTATAATAATTAGCGATTAAACAAAAGACATTAAGAAATTCTTAGAAATAACGAAATTGTCGGCTACAGAGAAGCTTTAGCAATAATTTAACAAGTTTATGAGTTAATGAAGCCTGAAATTAAAATGGGGGAGTAAAAATAGATGTAACGGCATATCTTCTGGTTCATGCTCAATGTCCGGGTTACACAAGGCTAGTTATTCAAGCTAGGATAGCAAGATTGTGCTAGTAAGATAGCAAGTTAGTCACTCTGGACTCGTGGTCGGATGGGATTTTTGAGCTAGTAGATCCCGCCACCGCTGATATTACTCTACCCTCGTGTGTCTGGTGAAGCTAGTATCCAATCGGATTATTTTACTCTACAGACTTAGCTCTAGTATCATATGCCCCAAGCCAGGAAATAACTTGCTTTCTATCCTAGATTCAGAATCTAGGAAGAAGCCTCGTCTGAAACGGACATAATTCTTGAAACATACAAATATTATTATTATATTATTATTATACAACGTGTTTTTTTTATATCCCATAACTCTGGGGTTATATTCTATCAGTAAAAATAATACAAAACGTCCTAGAATATGTGGTCGAAAATTGCATAGTTTCGAAGATAACATAACACTATACTCGCGATTTGTGAATCTAAGTTTCATTGATAAGTACGAGTTATAGGTAATTCATTTTCATTCACACCAATCATTCATATTTAAAGGTAAGAAAATGCGACGTTCTCATATTTCACATAAGGGTTTTACATTAATAAACGTGACATTGACGAAATATTTTTTATGAAGAATGAAAACAAAAAAAAAAATTAAAATAATTCATACGACTTATGATTCTTTGGTATGGTCTCATTCATACCCTAAAGTTATGAGACATCAAAAAACACACCTTGTATAAATATATAATATGAACATTGGTACGCTGATAAATAAGAAATCTAAATGTAATTGATGACTAGGGTTATATTTAGCATGAATTATCTCAATAAGGACAAATGCTGCATGGCCTACCTTCACCAGTAGGCCAACTTACCTAATAATCATATTATTTTTAAACTAACTGCTCAACGCAGCTTCGCCCACGTTGACATTAATTATTTTTCTAAAATTAAATTAGCCTAAGTTACTCCTTATTAAATCAGGTATCTGACAGAGAAAGTCCCGTCAAAATCGATCCAGTCGTTTCGGAGATTAGCCGGAAAAAAACAGACAAACAGAAAGACAAAAAAAAATATTTTTTTTATTTTTTTGTTAAGTATAAGTCCCGTATCATACGCATTCAGTCAAAAGCTTAGTTATTTAAAACTTACAAAAAGACACTTCAATTTTATTTATTCGTATAGATAAACAAAATTTTTAGGGCCCCATTTGAGTTCTGAAAACACTCCTAGAAACCAGTAGTATTTTAAGTACTAGCTCCAGCCGACATATTTAATCAAGCAAAATTACTACGCTATTTCGGCCTGTGCAGTCATATAATTAGACCGTAGGCAGACGTAAGCCTAATCAGTGCAGCGCCTAGAGGCAAGACCTAACTGCCCGTCATTACTCAGCAAAATTATGCAGTGCCATTGCCCATATATGACCAGCTTACTAACTACCGGAGTTCACTTAGGCAATTTTTTAAAGCGACTCGTGTATACAATGTCGGCTCGAGGTTTTGTTGGTCGGCTAAGTGGAGCAAATATAGACAAGGTGGATGCTCCAAGGTAGCCTGCGAAATTCAAATTTTCTTACGATTTTCGCAATTTGCTGGTCAGTATCAGGTTGTATGTTGATCTAAATATGATTTGCGGCAGTAACAGATATTTATTTATAGAATTATAGTCATAAAAATCATCAATACAACTCTCTAAGTTCATATTTAGCTATTGAATGACTATTTCATGAAATTATGATATTTGCGGATTATTCTAACTTAAGGAGTTGTATTGCTGATTCTAATAATTAAAATACTTTACAACCATATTTGTTACGGTCGCAAATCATATTTTAATCAACATACAACCTGACTGAATTTGAACTTCGCGGGCTACCTTGGAGCATCCACCTTAAGTAAATGTGTGTTTCTGTGAAGAGGGAAAAGATCTTTGAAAGTCGGGTAGTCAGCAGAAGCCCAAAAATATGACAACCATTCTTAGCACCCGTATCGTGTTACCTAATAACTGGGTTGTGGGGAACAGATCGGCAGTCGCTCCAAGTAAAAAACTGGTATTCAGAACTGCATCTGGTTAAACTGGAAGCCAGCCCCGACATAGTTGGAAAAAGGCTAGGCAGATTGTTTGTTCTGTGAAGAGGACACATCATTTTAAAGTTAAGAGGAAAGTACAGTAGAGGGGAGGACAGAGAGAATAGGACAGGAAATGATGTTGTCCTTTCATGGCCAGTTATCCGATTACCTTTAATCGGTAAAAAATTGAATAGGGCTCCTATTACATTTTTTACGCAAATTCATGTATTTTGACGCTAAGTAAGATATTTTAAATATTTGATTATGAATAACGATAGTGCCATTCTCTTGTAAGTTAGAGTTACAGATTCTTTTCGTGTAATTTTCTGAATTGACGCGAAATATAAAGTACTTTAATTTTATTTATTGTAATTTTGTTTTCACGACGCGATGGCGCGACGATACACCCTTAATTGTTTTACCGTGAAGTGTTCTAAGAAAGTTTATTGTTAGAGTCGCGGCGCGCCAGTCTGCACGACGCTTTATTATATTGAGAAACGAAAACGAATGAAACGTGATCATTGTAGATAGAAGTTTTATATCACATTAATGTAATAGATAGAAATTGTGTTAATTTTCAATATAATGGAAGTTGAATCAAGACATTTATTGGATTTCTTTACAACTTTTTCCGTGAAAACTTTAGGAATTTAAAGAAATTCTAGAACTCCAATAAACAAGTAAAACATTCAACTTTTAGTAATATCTATTAAGCTTTTATTAGAATTGAATGAAACAATATGAATTTGAGCGTCAAAGTTCCATCGCCGACGGTTTTTCGTGTAAACTGAGTTTGAAAAATATTTATGAAAAATATTTATGAAAAACGCGAAAAAAAACACGAAAAGATTCTTTTAATCAGTAACTCCAACTTACAAGAAAGAAGATGGCACCATCGTCATTCATATTCAAATAATTAAAATATCTTACTGGTGCTGAAAGTCATGAATTCAGTCAAAAATCATGAATTTGGGTTAAAAAAGGTGGGCTCTTCTAGGGGACTATTCTGTCATTTATATAAGTTCAAGACTTAAATGAACTTCTTTCAATGAATGTATTACGTGATAAGATTTTAACTGAATTTACTAAAATTCCACAACTTAAGTAGGTAATCGATGTCCGTCGAAAGACCAGCCGACAAAAGAATCCCAGTTACAAAAACTACTTCAGCAGCAAAAGAAAATAAAACTGCAGTGTTGCCAGCCGCTAACCAACTTTTAACCGTTCGGCTGCCATCAATCGGCCATTTGCAAATTAATAAAGCCTCAGGCTAACCATTCCACATCTGTCCACAAATCAAAAACTTTTTTATTAATAGGAGGATAGTGACCGCTGGATGATTCACAGGCTACGCCCCATTGTTAGACTGGACTTTTTTTACTCTGCCCCTGCCGTTTGTTCTAAGCCAGCCTGAGTCAAACGAAATAATTACATGCAATTTTGAAGCTATCTTTGAACTTTTGAAGTCACACGGAATACATGTTTTATTGTTTCTTTTATTTTTATCTAGTATACCTAAATGTAGAAGTTCAGGTGTAATTAGGATGAGGTTACCGGGTCAGTTATGGGGTAGTTCCGAATAGGTAACGGTACAAATTTGTACCTTATTCCGTGAGTCTAGACACTGAAGTACGCGCCTTAACAAAAGAGGTACACAAACTTGAAAAATCTGGTATCACTTTTAAATGCAGCCAACGTCTCTCCCACCCTATAAATGGTAATCCCGATTTTCAAATTGTACGCCAATGTGAATGTTAAGTTACATTAAATAAATGTCCTCAGCAAATCACTACATATTATTAAAGAAACTCCCTCTGCCGCGTCTGTCTGAGTGTCTGAACGCGATAAACTCAAAAACTAAAAAAAAATATTTAAAAAAATAGTTTTTATTAACGTGCGCTCGACGCAAGAATATTACACGATACGATGCGATACGACATTATACTACAGATATTTTTTTTGGGGTGTGCTCCCTTAGCTAGCATAAGTCATAAGTCATTTATTCATAAACAAGTAACTTGTATCTGAGTTTACACACAAAATTACACAATCACAGTTTAAACACATTAAACTGTGATTGTGTAATTTTGGACCAGGTGGCCCTGGTCCAATCAAATATTCACTTATGTAAATGTAACGTGTAAAAAAATATTCAAAAAAACAAAACATTCAAATAAAATAATGTTCTGTTATTTCTGCCTACCCCCATGGGCTAAAGGCGTGAGTTTATGTATGTGTATGTGGATGTAATCGGACCACATTTATTCAATTGTTGTATTTTAATCAAAATCAAAAGTCATTTATTCAAATTTGGCTGAGAATCTGCACTTTTAGAACATCAAAATTACATAAGACAGTCCCCTGGTATGCTACTTCCTAGTAAGTTAGCTGAGAAGAAGTGCCGCAACAAACTCCCCAGCAGCACAGTAACTTATTCAACTAGTTACTTATTTGTAATAGATTCTTATCAGTTATTTCAATTACAGCTTGAATAAGTACTGGCTAATAAGAAATATCTAGTTAGTCTAGTGTTCTCTTTGGTCTAGTGGTTGCAAGCGCTACAGCCGAGTATGACATCCCGAGTGTGATTCAATTAGACAGTCAGACAGATTTTCAGTGCAACTTGCAATGGATAGGTATTTCTTCCTAGGATAGGTATAAAATATTGCCATAATAGAATATATAATATATAAAGAGATACAGAATGTATCCCATTAACATCCTCAGAACTTAAAGAAAACGAAGTATTCGTTTTTTTAACAGGATGCCAGCAGGATGTTTCATGAAAGTACCATCTATTTATCTAGATCTGTAACAGTCCCTAATTTGAATTATACTTTTCTAATAAGAGAATTGTGGTATTGATAGGTAGTTCAATATACATCCGCTTGCAGCTGAAAGTACAGGTTCTGTATTGGTGCTTAGCGGTTCTTGCCATTTCAAAACCTGGGTACTGGTTCCAGACAGGTACCAGTACTCCACCTAACAAGGTACCAGTTCAGGTACCCGAAACATACCATAAATCTCATATTCGTACGAGGAACCTCATACGGTTGTCAACCTTGAAGTTATTCTTCTAATGACTATTAACCATCCTTTTTATTTACTCTGTTTTCTCACTCTAACTCACGGAGATATTTCTTTGGTACCAGTTTTGGTTCCGGTACAGTACCAATACTGATTAGAAAGACTAATAGTACAGCTTCTATGTCTGGTACCGATAGTAATAGTACAGGTACTACGTCTGGTACAGGTATCACACCAAGACCAATGGTATGGGTTCCCAAAAATACTGGTATTTCAAGCCATGATATAGACACAACATAGTAAAGTTGTAATGTTCCTAAAAGCGTTAATGGAGTTTTAAATTGTGGTATAGCAATTTTCCCATTAACATTAGTAATAGGTTTGTTTAAGCTTACTACAATTGCAAATCTGTCATAAAAACTCCAGAATACTTATAAAATGAGGTTTAAGCCTTAAATTTAACATCATGCGACTTATTTATTTATTTAAAATAGAATGAACCAGAGACAAACAGAAGTGTATACCAAAATATTGATTTTTAGGTTAGGATATATTTCATAGCAAAACACTGAGTAAAGTGACTAAAATCAAGAAAATTATTTTTTGAACACGTTTTCAGATGGTCTTTCAAAGCTAAATGCTATTTTACGTCTTTTCTATGTGCCTGCTGCACAAAGGGCGTAAAGAATTAGAGCTGATATTTTTGAGGTTACAATCTGTCAATTTTCACTAACAAACCTGCATAGAATCTGCGCTGATGATCTCCGTCACGAACTTTTGTGCTAACTCCACTCCTAACTTAGTCTTCCCCGTACCCGTAGCACCTAAAATTATCACCATAGGAACTTTTGAAGACATCACTGCACGAAAAGCCATCTTTCCAACAGCTCGCGCGAACTTCACTATTGTTTTGACATCTGTCACCGTCTCGCTCCGCTTCGTTTGAGGCAAAGGAATAATTTATACAGCCAACGTAATAATTATTGTTTTAACTATTCGCATTCGGAAAGTACTTGATGTTATAGCATTGTTTATTATTTTACTTTTCCATATACATTGTTAATTTACATAAGAGAAGCTTTTTCTTCTTATGATTATCAGCATTGAGAACAAACCGACATACGTAAATACAGCCGAGTTGTTTTGAAAACATATTGCAATAATGTATTAGATTTATTGCACAATCTGGACTTTCTTCTTTCTACTGTGTGTTTATACAGTTACTTTGGTGATAGGTAACCTACAGTTCAACGCTGTCGGAGTAAGGGCTTTGACGTCAGTGACGGTATTTAGCAGAATAGTTATCGTCATTTATCGGGCGCAGTTCCAGTTCAGTTTTAACCGTTTAACAAGGATTTATTAACCGTAATTCCTTAAATAGGTAGGTACTTTCAGATGCCTAGGCGTCGAACCCGGGGGATTCAGCGAGCGATTACTCTACCTAGCTAATAAGCTAATTAGGTACCTACCTAACTACTGAACTAAGTAAAAATATTAAATAAGTACTTAGGTATGCACCCTACTTACTAACCTTTAAGAGAAAGTAAGCCCTAGCCCGCGTTGCGCAAAAAATCGCGCGGTATTTTTATCTCAATTCTGTAACACATGTTATCATAAGTATCTACGCGCTGCTGGCGATTTAAAAGAGTATAATACTCGCGAATAAAAATCGCTGGAATAAAATACGAAGTACAGGCTAGGCCTAACAGACTGTAAATTATGTGTGAAATAATGGGCATTGATAACTATCTCGTAATTAATCTCCTACTAAGTAGATATGTTTGACAAGATACCTACCTCCTGTGGAGATAATCGTGTGATCCATTACATTTCAACTTTGAATTGATGAAAACTTTTTAGTTGGAATCCGAAGGTGATCGGACGCTTATCTTTTCTTAATCTTCATTAATTATTTATTGTCTAAGTTTAACTAGTTATTTGTAGGTACCTAGTTGGTTAGTTCCAACTGCTTATTCACTTGGAGACAGCAGGTAACTGCAGCCGAGTACCTACTGTCCTGTATGTACGATTTGTAGTAGCTACCTATTAGTGCATATTCGAAACTAAGATTTAGTATGATGATCAAAAGACCTAAGATCTTTCCAATTTCTCCTTGATCGTTGTAGAGAAATACCTAAGTCAATTTTAGCCGTCCATTTATCGATCTTTTTACAAGCTTTTTTATACCTTGCTTTGTTCGCATTTGTTTCCAGTTACTAGGTACAATTGTCATCCATTTTTCAAGCATTTAGAGACCAGCTCAATCGGATTCCAGGATCCTATTGAGCTGGTCTGATGATGGAGCCCGAAGATGACCATAGGAACTCCTGAACTAAATAATCCATCGTGTTTGGACTCATTGGTTATGTATTGATAAGTGCTTTGACACTAGGTGGTCTTCAGGGTCTGATGATGGAGCCGGAAGGTAGCCATGGGAAAACCTCAATCAAACAAGATAGCACCATCGTGTTTGGAGACATTGGTTATGTATTGATAAGTGCTATTATTACACTAGGTGGTGTTTAGGGTTTGATGATGGAGCTGGAAGCTCGCCATTGGATTTCCTCGACTAAACAAGATAGCCTCATTGTGTTGGAGTTAATTTGTTTTGTCTTGACAAAAACTATAGCCAAAGGTGCAGCCCAAGGTCTGATGTTTTAGCAAGAAGGTGGCCGCAGGAACTCCTAAAATAAACTAGATAGCCCTGTTGTTGGGCTCTTTGGATTTGTTAAGGAGATAGAGCTGATATTTAAACAAATTCTAATGCTAAAAAGAACAAAATAAAATATAAGTAAAAAGGTTTTAAAAACAAGCTTTTAATAAACTAAAATGTACTTAATAAAACTTTATACCTACATAGACCTTTAATATTTTCTTAAAGGGCGACGACAGTACTTTACAGGTTAAAAGCTTGTGGTTAAATAGCTTTCTTACACTTTTAATTCTCAAGCTTTTAAGAAAATATTAAAGTTCTATGTTTAATTGTTAACGTAAGTTCTATTTAGTACTTTTTAGTTCATAAAAGCTTTCTACTTATATTTTATTCGAATATATATGTGGATTTTCTTTTGATATGATTTTCAGTAAAAGTAGTTAAATTACCTAATAACTAGATCAAAATATTTTTCTGTTTTTTTTAGCAGTTGTTTGTGTTTCAGAGTATCTTGTATGTGTCTGTGTGTATTGAATATCACTCATAAATATTCTTTGCGGATGTGTTGAATTTAATTAATCACCTGATTAATCAGCTGCTTTTTTTATTTTAGGCTTTTTGCCTCTGTTCAATGATGTTTAATCAAATATTTAGGTAAGTAAGTGATTCAGAAAATATTCGATGAATCAAGTAGGGGTTGAGTCACAGAAACCTAAATAAACAGGTAGGTACCCTATTTATTTAAATTACTGTGGTTTGGGTAGGTATTACGTGGATTAAAAAATCAAAACTCAATTAAGTATTTTTTTTTAGTCAGACCAGATAGGGCTGTGGAAACCCAAACGTACCCCACAGGTACATAATCACAGAATCTATACTATACAATACAATGATTTTATTTATCCCAAATTACAGCGAATAAGTATAAAAATCACATTAATTAGCCGACTGTTCCCAAGCTCTCTCCGGATCCGACGTAAGCGTTTAATATGTATAGTCAATGCAATACAATGTATCTGTGTATCCAAACACATAGAGGAACAAAACCAAAAAAAAAAACTATCTCTGTGTTACAATAGTATCCCAAAAAAATTAGCCACATAAGTACAAAGGTCCTTAGACATAAGAGCGCCGCTTCACAGATTGCAGAGGGCAATATTAATATTAGGCGGAATCTATGTTGCCCCCTGCACTCCCTGTAGCGGCGCACGCGCACCGTCGCCGGCGCATCTCGCGCCACCGTGTGTCACAACACACCCGGCCCGACGCCGGCCACGGCTAGATGTTACAATCGTACGGATACTATACAAAGAATAAAAGGAAATCTTTTATATATAACAGGACTTATAATTTTATAACCCGACCTTAACTATATACATTTCAACCTAAACTTATTATCAATAATTCCTTTTCCATTTTGGCAGTGATGGAAATGTGCCTTGTCAAAATAGTGGTTATAATAAATGTGCTTCGTACTTACACTTCTCAAGATACAGTTTCTGTCTCCCGATTTCATAAAGCTGTCAATTCTTACCATTAAACATTTAACTACTGACTTTTTCTTATGTGTCTAATTACACTGGTCATCACCAAAGCAACCGATTACATTTTGGATAACTAAAACCATTATTATCTTTATTTATTTATGTCAAGATATGAATAACAAAAAAAATAAATGCAGGTACAACATTCGAGGATCTGTAACTCTCCAGTAAAGAAAACTAAACAATTACTAGGGAAAAAAACTCGTTAGTAAAAAAGATTGATCAAAGTAATAATATACTTAGTATTACTATTACATCCGTATGTACAATTAAACACCTAGTGGAAGATAAGATAAACATCTTTAATATCAATAACTTTTTCTTGTCTGTGTTATGTACACTACCTAGAACAGCGCTATTCTAATCGTAGACATCCTTCACAAAAAATATTTCTTGCAACTAATTCGAGTATAAACCTAATATATATAATAATGTACATGAACATAGCAAGGCACATTCCTCACACAATTAAAGCCTTCACACTAACGAAATGCTGACCATGTGCTTGATAAAACATCAACCTTCTGCAAACCTGACCAGGAGAATAAAGACTACGGCTCACCAAATCACCGGCCCGGCTTTACATTATACTTCTTTACTTAATTTTGAACTCCTTTATTTTTCTGATCAGGTTCCATTATTCAATTAACACGAACTATTGCGAGTACTTTACTAACTTACCTGCATTCATAAAAAAATATTATAAAGAAAAAAATGCAAAATTTACTATTAGTAGGTACTATAAGGAACTATGTCTTGGTTATTTTTTTTATATCGGTCCAATTTCCGGACCATCATATGGTATATTATTGAGACTTGATGTTATTATCAAAATACACAGTCTATTATTTTCTTACGAATGAATCGATGACTGTCACTGAGATTATACAATTTACATCAAAACTTTTACCTATGTCATAAATCATATGAAAATGGTATGTTTCCATTGTAATCCCAACATGTGAATGAATTAAATATTGATTTCAATATTCTAGACGACTTAACATTAATAATAATGTTTATAATTATAATAAGGTACGATGATCCTAAATGAAGGGAACGTGCACCTTCGGATAACATGCGCTTGCGACTTGAGTTTCGTTCACACGTACAAATGATTTGTCCACAAGAATTTTAACAAATTAAAGTAAAATATTTTAAACAAATGTTTGTTAAGTTATTATTCAAACTTAGAAGTGTACCGTTGTTTAAAAGGTTGTGAACAAATACAAATATTCGTACGAGTATTATCGCGTTTGTTGAACAGGAAAACGGTATCGATCTAATTCTAGCAGAATATGTAAAAAAAACCTACTATAGGAACTTATAAATAGTAAATTAAAATTGTTATAAACAGAACTGGGAAGGGTATTTTTTATTTCTTTATAAGAAAAGTCGCGATAGAGGCCGATATCATCACAGTCGCATGGTAATCCTACGGTGGAGTTTCACATGATAAATTGCATACACATTAATCATAAAATCGTTATGAATCATCATCATTTAATATGGAAGCTGTATGTGAATCATTTTAATTTATTATTGTATAAAACTAGATCGATTCAAACTGACCCAAAATCTATTCAACGATTCCAAATTATCGAGAATTGGTACCGAGTTTATTGGGCATCTCTAATATAAAAAAAAACAATAAAAGTGTTAAAAATTTACAAAATAACAAAAAAATAAACTAATGAAACAAGCGCGCTATCCTAAAATGCAATTTACTTAAAGCAGTTAAAATAATAGTTTACTTAAAGCAATTAAAAGTAATAGTAATTGATGTATCACTTCACTAACCCACGCTCTCGCGAGTCAAAGGTTATAATTGAAAAATCCTGCAAATCGGGCCGAAAACATATAAGTGGCCATACATCTCAAATCTGCTCACAAGCGCTTGACCACCTCTGACAAAGCTTTCAACTATCTGCACTCTCTTTATATTTACAGCACTGACAAATTCATGCTCCTTTAAAAAATGCGTCATCGCAATACTTAACTATTTAATGGAAGGTCCAGTAAAAAATCTTCTTATCAACGTCTCGAAACAATATTTTAACAAATGTCATATCATTTTCGATCTGTTAACACGGAGTAAATCTGTAATGTGCTATTTCAACTATGTATACTTTAATGATAAATTCAAAAAACATTTTAGAGGTATAACCAGTCTACTAGTTCACGAAGCAGTCTGTAACTATTAAGATATTTTACTGAAGACCTAGGATTTGTCGTTAACAACAGTTTTATGGCTCACTTTGGCACTGCAAAATATCGTTTTGAGCAAAACAAACCTGCGGTTATTGTTTCAACTATATTACTCTCGAGACATTGCCAGAAGCAGAGTAAGCCGTAAAAGCTGAATTTCCATTGAAATATAACAAACTCCCGACTGCCGACTCGACTGAAGACATCGCTTAAAATTTTGCAATCAAAACGGCGAGGGAGGTACAATCGGACGGGGGCTTCACTGCGCCACCGCGTCTTGAATAAACGGTTCTAACGTTCACTAGAGCGTTCAGAAGCGACTTACATAATAAGTTACCATTCCATAAGTGTCCAGTCGAGTAGACTCTACAGCTCCTCGGTCGGAACAAATCGATAACCAGTCAGGTAGTGCAGCGCGCTCAGTACGAGCGGTAGCGCGCCGACAGCATCGTGCGGAGCTTTTTCAACTTCGTCACAAGTTGGTGTTGTTTCTTCTTCAGCTTTTCCCTCTCGAGGTCTTCTTGGCTAAGCTTTCTGCACAGCGCGGCTGCTTCTCTCAGTATGACCACTTTCGGCGCGCGCTCCTTGTCTCTCGTGGCCGGGATTTGCTTTTTGAGCTCATCAAAGAGGTTTTTGAGACCTATGCGCCGGAGTCTCTCCATGTCGTTGTGTATGGAGCGGCGTTCTATCTCGGGCGACTCGGCTTCAGAGTCTGTGTCGGTGTTGGACCGGCGTCCGCGGCGGCCGGGACCACGAGCCCGCCGGCGCGACGCGGCCGCTATGCTAGGCGGCGGCACCAGGCGCTTCCTGGCGGCCGGCCGCGGAGAGCGGGGAGTTATGGCAGTCTCCACCGTCCGCTGTATGTGCTGGCGCTCCTGGGCCGACGGCACGCGAGGCAGCGAGTCCGTGCGGACGTGCGTCTGCGTAGTGGGCAGGGGCTGCTGCGTGCCCACTGAGACCACGTCGATTTCCTCCTCTGTAACAACGGAGAATTCGGTTTAACATAATGGTACCTAATTAAAAAACTCATCACAAGAATCGTTTAGTCCCGCCCGCATTTACCGTTTCATTGCTCGCATACTTTCATTCATACCGTTCATTACGCTCACATCACCATAAAAGGCGGCCGTCGATTGTCGTAGCCACATCTGTATACGATCGCAGGGGCTAGATCTAGTCGGGGAGATGCGACTGCAGTGGTCAGGTGCGCGAGAGGGGGTGAGGGCGGCGTACGCGGGAGGGCGGGCGTCGACCCCGGCGTACTACCGCAGCGTCTGCCGCCATCGATCCAGACGCCTGACGTCACGGCGCGCCATTCGCGCCAAAACGAGAGCGCGTGCGCGGCGCGCTGCCGCAACGTCCGCACTCAATGGAGTCCGGATTACCGAGCGGTGGACACGCTTTCCGGCCTCCGCAGCTACCATTTAACAAAGCATCGATCGAAATTAACTGTCACGTGAGAGCTGCACGATAAGGACGGCCGGCCGGCTAAGGCCGGCTTACACGTTCACGTTCCTAACTGACATACCAGCCGGACCGGTTCGGTCGCGAGCTGCACCATCGATCACGCATTGCATTTGGTATTTCTAATGTAAGAGACGTACGGGGTTGCATAGCGTCTATCAAGAACGCCTCAATACGGATCGTCTCTAATTTAATGTACCTGTCTTTTCTAGAACCGCAACCATAGGGCAATACGGCTCCCAAATGAACAGGATAACCCTAACTTAAAACTATGGCTAACTTAGTTACACGTATGTTCTATTGAAGCACGATTAATGCCGTTGCGGAAACGGCCTAAATTCCGTCCGGTGCAGCAATGCAGCGATAGTCGTGCTTAGAGTGCATTGTCGACTTCTATGAATGAGCTATGTAGGTGCGGGCGTCCATTTCACGATCGCATTGCATCTAAGTGCGGATGTGGACGTTAGTCCGTCTCGTGTTTACGCCGTAGTGCATGTTTCGCGGAATCCGTTCGCCCGCATGATCCGGTTACACCAACAAATAATTATGTCAGCGGTTCATTGTGATTAAAGGTTACCGGCTCCGCGCTAAACGTGTTGCTTGCAGTGCTATTTACGTACCCAACAAGGACGAGAGTTTCTGTTTAAATCTCCAGTGCTTAAGCACTAGAAATAGAAACAAGTTACGTGGGCAGCTGGCCGATTCGATTACGAAACGGCGAGTCAGGGACGCGGCTAAATAGGTTCATTAAATGCGCAGTTTTGCGCGAAAAAAATACGCATCAGACACATTTATCGAACAGCGCGACGATAAATTTATACACGAACGCGATCTTTTTTACTACGTTTCCGCATAGTTACGTGGCTTACGCGGCCGCTTATCGCTTACGCGTAGATCTAATTCGAGGATCGGCGCCTGTCGTTAAACACGCCTCGCTTCTAAATCCAGGCGTGGGTAAGACTGCTGGCGCTATATCGAGCCACATAGACACACCCTGCCTTTTAGGATACAATGTACTAGTACCGGCTTCTATCTCCATATTTGGGGTCCGTTTTTGTGGGCTATTTCCGAAAGGCGTTAATCGCATTTATCGGACGATAAATTCCGAGTGATACCTATCAAATATCGAAGACCCTAAGTGATAAAATTAGTGAGTGTAACAAAATACAGATTAGACTGTGTAATCGAGAGGCAATACCGCCGGGTGAGAGGCGTAGTGAAAATGGCGTTGACAGTCTCAGGCGTAGGCGGCTATTGTGCGGGAGTCAATTTTCACGTGACGATTTTCTCCATGGCGCCAACGCGATTAACGGTCCCCGAGAGAGTATTTGTTTCAGGTCTGCGTGTAAGGCGATACGGCCGGTATTGTCGCGGTGCGCCGCCCGCCGGATCCGGTCTAGTGCATATCTATTATATCTCCATCACTCGAGACGCGATTCTCAGATCCGCCGCCGTTCCAATTTTATACCAGAGATAATCCGCTTTTTATTGTTCGCCCGACCGACCGGTATCCGAGTGGTGGGGTAAAAAATCGCCAGCTCTCTCTTATACTTGCCCATATGTTTCGATGTCTAGATACGGCCAGACGTGGAACTTTAATAAAAACTTTTTTTTTGATAAACAATGATTGAGCATCGTTAGCTACGTAAGTAGGTATTGCAGCCATCCTGATTAAGTGATTAGTCACAAATTCTAGGTAGGCTAAGCCTTAGCGTGAGAAAACAATGAGTCATAGATCCACAGACAAACTTATTAATCGTTGGCAATCTTTGTAGACAGTTATTTAAACCGGTATAACGTTTCCCCGACCATAAAACGTTCGAAAAAATATCCCTGTAACTTTGTCAGCTTCACGTTTCTTGTCGGTATTAAAGTTAATTCTCAATTAATTGCCAAGTTTGGAGTTACTTAAGTGATAAATTGAGGAAATGAAAATAGAAAACATCTGTTTATTATACACATATACTTTTACGTGGAATGATACATCAATTACGTGATACATCACACACACCATTAATTTCGGGACGTCATAAAAATCGAAATTGGAATTTGTTTTTGTCAGTTATCAAAATAAACAAATGTCTAGTTTTCTTTAGAAAACGGAATGCAATTCACAATGGTGTCGTCAAGTATGACCTGGTGAGTGGTGAGGCGGGGGGCACGCTCCGCTGGCCACGACTTGAGGCCAAGTTCACTGGCATTTGAGCACGATAATTAAAAATTATCGTGACGCGCACGGCGCACGCCATCTTATATACAGCCTGCTGGTAATGCCGGCCTAATTAAAAAATAAATAAAACCTTTTTTCATGTATGTAAGTAAGTAATGCGATGGAAGCCATAACGTTTTTTTTTTTAAATCGCGGTATCGTAGTCGCGAATTTTTGATAGTAGACGCGTATTATCATACATTTTCATATTTACTTTAATCTGAAGCGATTTCGTCGCCGCTATAAAATGATAATCCTCACAGAGTTTAACGACCTTGGAAGTTTCATAAAATAATAATTTTAAAGGTATTAGCGATGGCATTTTCAAATCAGCCTGTATGTTATCTCTGTATTACTGAGGTATGGTGGATGCTAATTAGAAGTACGTAAGTCATACCAGTTTAGAAACGATCGCTTTGTTTATCGCTACTTTTATATTCCCACTGAACTTTGAACTTATTAAGTTATTACAATTATTACATACGCTTATCAAACATAAAATGATGACGCAACTATTTCACCAAAAATAAAAAACGCGGGAAAATGACAAACAAATATATCTCATCAACGAATACTTCCTACACATAAAGTACCTACAAAAAAATCGTACGCTACTATCACTGATAAGCATCCGATATGGCGCAGGTATCAAATAATCGCGTAGGCATCGATATACAGACAGATATCCACTATTTCTGTACTTTTACGCAACTAAGAAAACTCGGTCATCTGGTTTACTGGTAACCACTCGTAGCCGGCCAAAATAGACGGTTCGTAATTTATCGTGAGGCGCATCGATCCACCAGCAACGGATGGCCTTGAACACTGCTCGCACCGCCCCGGAAGTTCATGGCCGGTACATATGCGTACAAAAATGTGACGCAACCATTTTTTTATTACCCAATTAATGAGACATGCGTATGGAGGCTCATTAACATTAAACATGCGAATTCCTAAGCGAATTAAAGTGTATGACTTGGACCATGGGCGTGAAACTGTGATTTAAAACTTTCTAGATGACGAAAAAGGTTTTGATTTGTTCTATAAGGCGTGCCAGGGCTGTGAGATAGTTTATGCAACTAAATTGCACATACTACGCAACATACGGTAGGGGCACATGTCAATAAAGTTACTGCCGGTTATACAAGTCCAACCTATACATGTTTATACTTAATAATTAAATTCTAGTAATTATAATTTAATTGTACGAATGAAACACCTATAGTAAGGCTATAAAACCACTAGCCGGCAACCTTTGACTTGTCACTAAGGATACAATACAGCTACACAATGATAAACGATCTAAATACGTATAAAAGATGTCATAACATAAAACATTCTAACTACAATATCTCATAGAACGGCGATAAAGATGACACTTCCGTAGACGTAGTGTTAAACATTCAAATGGGCAGTTTATTACGTCATTGTAAGTAGTTCGGGTTGCCGGCCAGCCGCCACGCCCATCTCAGCGACCGAATAAGAAACCGGATCGTGATTACTAGATGTGCCTGACTGAACTCACACGGACACCGTTCTCACTATGGTGTGCCCCGTGGTCACCACAATGTGGTCTAAAGGCACCCTTAAAATGCAAGCAAGATTAAATAATGAGTATGGTTTCCATATTAAGATCGAAAGACTTTGTAATTGTGACGAACTTGGCAAAGCGCGCCACATTAAGTACGCAATTATGGCTGCGCTTAAACTGTGCTACAGAATCTTATTGAAACTCAAGAATTCTTGAACAAATTAATATAATTATGTTATCACGTGTGTCGCGGAGACTGTCACGTGTTATCAACAGAACTATATTTTAGGGGTCATTTTCGCGTGTCGATAAGCGCTCGCGATTTTGTGGTCATGGCGCAGCGGCCTATGTGAGTTGGAAACCGGACTTCGTACGCGCTCGACTAAGCAAATATAACTACAACATTCCTCATTTAAATATTTTGCGATGTTACGAGATCAAACAGTAATAAAAAAGTTATCTTGTTACGATGTCGTTTATCAGTCGTCAGCGTGGCTTTAGTTTTTTTTCGTGATAAGACAATACAAATTTATGTTAGGGTGTCACGTTGTAATAAGTACTATTGTTATCGGCATTGATAATGCGACGGTCGCGCGGAGGCCAAGATGGCGGGCGCGATCGCGATGTGAGCGTATCAACACATTCATACCGATTGTTTAAATATCTAAGTGCATATTCTGTGGCGATAAGGCTCAAGGTCCTTTCCACTACGTATGTACATGCATGCCGATCGACCAGTGAAATTACTTTATCGCTAGTTGATAAAGTGCTATTTAAATTTTTTTTCGTTACACTGCCCTACTGGCCTAGTGATGCGATTCGCACCGAAATATTTACAAACAAAAATAAACTTTCTCTATCTTTCGTGATCGCTCGCTGAAGCGTGTAACAGCCACTTGATTTGTTTGTTTACCTTATTAAATAGCTGTTAATGTACTTTTAATTGATGTAGGTAGGATGAACTTGTGTTTCTAAATCTGTTATCACGACTCACGAGTGCTATACATGTTGATGTTATTTCGCGCAGATAGAACTATGTTGCCATCGATTGCGTATTTATTAGCAATCAAAATGAAACATTACAAAGTTAGTTCGATTAAAATTAATTATGACATTCTTGTAGTCAAGTACATGCTGACTGTCACTGCAGTTGATTTAACTTCGGTACAGAAAATAAATCATACAAGCAAGTGGTTAAGCTAAGTTATTGAGATCAAATGTGGGCCAGGCCGGGTGCCTAGGCGCGCAGAGTAGGTTAGACCAAATATCTGCTAAACTACTAAAGTCTATGGACATGTAGACTAAACTAGAACATGGTTAAAAAGTATTTTATAGGGCATTTCACTGAATTTTCTTTGAGTTCGACTGGAGAGAATGCAGATTCGCCCGCAAATTCCTATTTCAAATTAAACAGATGGCTGGGTTGGCCCGGAATCGCTATCAGAGCTTTCGGTGTCCCAGCATTAGTAATTATGAAAGCTGATTGTCAGCCTAGGTATAGTTGCGGATGGCAACCAATTACCACAGCGTTAAGAACGTGAAGGTAGCTATATAACTGTGTCTTAAACATACTATGTATATAGTATTAACCGCGCAAATTGCTTTACTACGCGTTCGAGGCCTTTTGAATTATTATTATTACGCTTGGCGACACGATTAATGTTTTTATAAGACTACGGAAAGATACAACCACGCGAACGAATTTCTGATAAAAATGAATGACAGGCTTGAAATCAGAGTGGCTCGAAATCTTTCTAATGGCGGCCAAGAACAGCACCCTAATTGCGTAACACACGATCAATCACAATCTGAATCATTTTGAAGGTCTAATCTAATACATAATAAATGTTCGAAAAAGTGTGTTCAACAACGTAAATAACGCAGTGAATGTTGTTGAACTGTCAAAATGAAACAGGATACAGGGTGTTGGAAAATGTTGGGATGTTTAAAAATTTCACGCGATTTTTTTTCTCAGTGCGGGCTAGGCCTTAAAGGCATAGGCCGTCAAGTTGTGACACATAAAATGTCGTTATAAAAATACATATAATGTAAACATACACAGCCTCTTAGAAACTAGTACGTAGCCTTGGCTCACTGATTGATACTAAAATCTTTAGGCGCCGAACAAACCGGATCTTTGTGCCCTAAATTGCCCCCTAAAGGAACTTACAATTCATAGCTAAACTAGTGGCCTACATTGGAGTAAAGACTATTAATCAAGAGTGTGCAATCTGTCAAGATAGTAGCATCAGGTCAAAAACACAGCGCTGTTTAAACTTTGCTATCTCGACAAGATATAGCTAGGCAGATACAGATGCGAGTGTGAGAGTCTACATTACTATTTTTAGGATTACAAACGGTATGAAAATATAGTATAGCAGAACAGACGTGTTGAAAAATGGAATGTATTTTAAAATAAAATTATTACAACGTTGTTACGAACTAAATTGGCGCGAAAATGTGACAACTACGGGCGTACGGTTAGCTGCGTGGCGTACGGAGCGATAAAACCGCGCATGCGTCGTAAATTCTTCGCGCCCACCGCGCTCACTAGTGATGTGACATAGTACAGTTTTTTGTCGACTCCAAGACGCGAATGAAGAATAAAGTTTTTTTTGTCTTTCGCTGGCCAGTAATTACAATTTAGTACCTACTCAAATAAAATGTTATTTATATCTGATAGAGGCGCTTGCCGACTGATGTTTGATCACGATTATTGAGACGCTGTCTATCAAATTGTCATCCGGCCAAGCTGGACATGGGAGTACCGCGTTTCAAACCGGTCCAGCGGGCCGAGCAAGCTCCACTTCAATGAGATTCCATTTCATTCCACTGCATTCTTACACAAGTAACGGACTAGACACGAGACTGCCGAGTACGAGGCAGCCGCGTAACTCGCTCAATTCATTTTGTACTTCGCTAGGTTTTAATTAAATTACTATTTCCGACAGCATATTTATTTTCAACTAAAAGCTGCGCAACAAGTTCAAATGTAAACAAACGTTCGCGGCCACTGGAATCAAACACATGCCCATCGCGACCTTACCCACTGCTATCGACGATAACGAAATTGCTACTATCTATACTTATAATAAATCTGTAGAAGTGAAAATTCTGTACATTGAAAATATCAAAAAAATAAATGGCAGGGGGTGTTACTAGACCGACACCGAACCCAAAAGTGTGATTAATTTTTTTTTTGTCTGTCTGTCTGTCTGTCTGTCTGTTTGTTCAGGTATCACGCAAAAACTACCGGTTCGATTACGATGAAACTTGGTATAATTATTCTTTAATATCCTGGGCACCACACTGGGTACTTTTTATCCCGGAAAAGTATCCTATCCTACGGTTGGGGGGTGTCAAAGTTTGTATGGAAGAATTTTAACGCGCTCTCCGATTAACTCGAAACTCAATATTTATACTTAAACCCAAAAATTAAGAATAACGTGTATCAGGATTTTTCGAAATTCAACCCCTAAGGGGGTAAAATAAGGGATGAAAGTTTGTATGAAAAATCTTATTCCTTGAGGTAATAAACATGAAACTTCGCACGAATAGTAATCTAAATAAATTATAAAGTTTGTAGTTTTTTGTTTTTCTAAATTACCCCATAAATTTGATTGAGGGGTGATTGGGGGGTGTCAGTGTTTGTATGGAAGAATTTTAACGCGCTGTCCGATTAACTCGAAACTCAATATTTATACTTAAAACCCATGGGGATGTATGGGGTAATTTCCGACACTCACGCGGGCGAAGCCGCGGGCAGCAGCTAGTGTATAATATAATAAACATTGTAGTAGAACATAATCGGTGCTGTCTATTTGAAGTCGCACGCCATGTCACACTCACCGTACAAGCGTTAAGACTTAGGACAAGTCAATTTACAGGAAAAAAAAATCTGTGCAATATCTAACAGAATAATTCTAAGCGGATCTAAATCTTATAAGTGAAAGTACCGTTTCAAATAGATATCCTTATTGGACTTTATGATCCAGTTTGATCTAGTAACTATCTTGATTTTACAAGAAGAATAACATATCAGCAGATAAACAAAACAAACTTGGATGAATTCGTAGACGGAATTCATAATTTTAATGATGAATACGAGAGGATGATAACCCTGCCGCCACCGACGCCGGCGGCGGGAAGCGCCGGTTGCAATTGGAGGATGCATCAAGGTCTCGAACGTCTCGGTCGATGTACTTATGACCTTAGTTCCGTCTAAGCCCGTGACACGCGGCGAGACCTTTTACTTTAGTTTGCATACAACTTTAATTCGCATTGTAATTAACAATGTCAATCCCGGGAGATGAGAAGCCTGGTACCAACGTTGCGCAATCTGACATTAAGGAAGGTTGAGGCGTTCAAGGTCGCAATAGGCGAAGGTTCCGGAAGAGCGGAAAAGCGGGTGCGTCTAGACGCGGTGGGGGACGCGGGATGGCGGTCGATATGCGCAGTTTCCCGCGCTCGCAGTCAGCGCCTGCGTGCTCCCGACATTCCCGGTCAACCCAACTTGACGAATACTTAAAGAAACATCTTATGACTACGCAAGAAAGCTGATCTTTTGGGGCCTAAATCTGATGCGCGCAATATAATTAAGTACTTCGCATTTATTTTTCGTGAAGTAGATTGAAGCTTTGACGAAATTCAATGAACAGCTAAAATATAACAGGTACTTATTGTTGGAGTCATTGAAATTAGCATTGAGAATACAGAAATAATACAAATTCGTCGTATAGTAAATGTGAGAAACAAAAAAATTACCGCTTTGAATTCGTTATTAAGGTCACCGATCGTCACCGGTACCAGCGGCTTCCCAATAAGCCAAAGAGGCCCTAATATCATCCATTTGAATTTCAAATCAAAGCGACAACACTTTACGAAGATATTTAAACGATCGTTTCGAAACTTTACTTCAACGCTGACAATTTATATTTGCGGTTTTCCCAAAAATCTACATGAATTACACGTAGCTTAGAAATGACGATAATAAACAAAGTAAAGGAGTAAAACTATACAGATAATAAAGAGTACTGACCTGATTCACATGAGTCAGAGGGTGTTTGCACGCCGAGGTAGTCTAGATGCCGCCTGGCCAATGTGTACGAATGGTCGGCCGCTACCACGGCAGAGTCTCTCAAGAGGCGAAGAGCAGTGCCAGCAACATCGACAGAGTGACGGAACTGAGGTGGTTCATCGCCGTCTATTGATGGTGGAGTCTCTGGTCTAGATGGAGACATATCTCGTCGAAGTAGACTCTGTCCGGGTGTAGTCGGTGTTGTTATTGGATCAGTCGGAACAAATGTGTTGCCTGGATGTACAGAATCGACACAAGAGCCAGCCCACATACAATCATGGTGTACTATGTTATCTTTATGTGGCTCCTCTGGTGCGTCCATTATCCTCCAGTCTTCATCACTGTCCTGCAGGGGGTCCGAATAGTTGGCGGGAGGGACTAGATCCAATCTATCTGCTTCATATTGAACTTGAGTCCAAAATTCGGACGTTTGCGTCAACCTCAGGGAGTCCTCGTCCAAGGCTTCCCACATGTCGAACTGAACGAACGAATCGAACGGTGGCGACATTTTAAATTCTATATTCCTAAAGACTAACTAGTTTTAAAGCTAAGTCGAACTCGTCGATATCACAGGACCCTCTTATCACAGGGAAGATGCGCGCGATGGGTACAACGCACGCAGTCTGTAACAATGAAAAATAAACTAGTATCAATATTATGAATAACTAGCTAATACACAGTCATAAACTTGGCTAAAGTTTCGAGCGACTTGAAATTAAATTAAAAAGTTGCATAACCAAGTGATAAAAAATTTCCAAGTGTGCGAAAAAAATCCTAAGTCAAGAAACACCTAAAATATTATCGCTTCATAAAATAATTATTTAATTGTAATTGGTATTTATTAAGATATTTCACTGTGAAGTAAATATTATGTAAGTACCTCTTAAATAAAATATTCGATGGTGTAGTATTGTATTCCGATAAATTGCACAAGTCCACAAATCACTAAAGTTTTGCACTGAATTTTTGGAAAAATGCGAAAAAATATTAGTTTATGAAAAATAAAATAATAAAAACAATTAAGCACTGAAGGGTAATAACCCCTTTTTATTTACAAACAATCGCGAATCGAAACGGCACAGCGACTCAAGCTAACTGTCGGTAAGGAGGAAGTGTCCACCGCGGTGCCAGAAACCAGACTGAAGTCTGGATACAAGACCGGACAATTTTAAAGAGTACATTGGCCTTGGGCCCTATCCCACTTTAAAGAAATACAATTAGTCATTGTCCTGACTGCCTCCCCCGCGACTTTTTTTCCCGGTTCTCTTTACCTGAAATAGAGCGGGCGCACCACTAATCCCGCCATGTTTTTGCGCCCATCGTACCAGGTAAAGATTTCCGTAAACTGTTTTTGTTTACAAGCGCAGAATGGCGCGAAATAAGTGTTTACTAATAATAATGCAAATGAACGAGTCGTTTTCCCGCTAATTTACGTTTTCAGTGCAATGCGCGACATATATCACTACGTTATTATTTACGACTAGTGTTAACAATTTTTTTTCCTAATTTTGTGTTATGGAGATGGACATGGTGTCTTATAAAAATTATGGTGTAGGTAAGTTATAATTAAAATACAGTATCGTTATTCTAGTAAAGGTAGGTAGTCAGACATCTAAAATTTTAATTTGTGAATTATTTTTGTGAGAGGGTAGGTACTGTAGGTAGTGTAATGTTATAATATCTGCACGATGTTTTATTTTGAATGAATAGGTATGTAAACTTTTTAAAATTTTAAATAGAGGAATAACCACAGATTCACCATACAATATTGTTACAAGTCCAATAATAATTAGCTACAGGTAGGTAGGCAATTGTAAAAATTAGTTCCCGAGCTTTTGTGAACATTTTAGATATTTTCCTTTTTTTTAAGTTAGCACAATTCTGCCTTCACAATTGCTTACTAAATTATGTACAATTTATCTAAAACTTACATAATTATCGCAAATAAAATCAAAAACTATTTTTTTTCTTGGTAATGCAGTTGTGAAATACTTGGTAATGTTTGTAAATAAATTTCATAAATATTGCACAATGAAAGCAATCTGTCAAAAAATATTATCAATACAGTTGGGTTATCTATGGAAGTACAATTATGTATTATGTACGTAGAAATAAGTACCTACACTATAATTAACACTTATTCAAGTTATTTCTAATATTTAATTATAAATTAATATTTTACTTTTTTTTGTAAGTAATAAATACCTACTTACATGAAATGAATTTTTGACAAAAATTATTGACACTCAAAACACATCAATGACAACAGTCTTAATTAAATTAATAAAACCCATTTCATTTCGCACAGAAAAAGACCCTACCTACCTTCAAAGATGTAAGTACTGGAGTACTTTTTTTTTGTTCACAAAAAAGATTCTTAGTAAAATATAATTCAGTACTACCCTCCTACTTGGTATTTATTGTAAGTAACTTTGCCTCAACAATAAGGTAAAGATTTTTGGCGCTGCCAATTCGCAGAAAAACTCATTAAACCTATAGTATAGGTTGGAGTTAGCCGGCAACGCCCCAAGCGCACAAGTATTTAGTACCCACACAAATATATTCGAAATTTAATGTAGGTAACACTGCTGACTAGCTATCTTAATTATTATTATAATCAATCAAACACTCACCAAAAAGTTTTGTGCAAAACGCAATCCGGCAGCGGCCGGTGTATTACACAATTTTACACAAGATTCTTCAGAATCTTCGACAAAGTTTTTTCCGTACACACTGCGTAACACTCACTGAGAATATGCGATCGGTTATACAGTGTAAATTATTAAATACGATACTTCTTCCGAGACCTCCGATTGAGTTTGTCAAACACTGAAACATTATTCGGGAGCCGGCCGGTTCTAAGGAGAGCCGCGCGTGCGATTCGATGGGCGCCGTGGACACGACTACAAGCTAGATGAACGTATTGTACGAACCGCGCTGTGAGTAGCGACTAGCGGTCGTCGCCGGTCGCCGGCGTTCGCGAGCGGCGCGGTGACGCGGCGCCCTCCGCTCCCCGCCGCGTCCCGGCTAATTCGATGTCATTCACGAAATTCTCTGAAAATACGCTGTTATCCTAGCTGGATATTACCTAAACGCAGGCTAAACATATGAAAGAGTATGGATGAAAACAATTTTTGCACAAATGCGTTGCATTTGATGTCGAATTTTGCAGAAGAATTTCGGTAACCGCGATTGTCTTGAGGGGTGGAGGGTGGAGGGGTCGCTCGAAGAAGGAAATCAGCGCAGCGGCATTCAAAGAACACGAAAGCAGGGATGTGTGTGTGGTAGTGTTTTGTGAATGTGTGCTTGCGCGTCGAGTTGAATATCGAGGAGGCGAAACACCGGCTAGATATATTATACGCTTATACCTCGCCTCACTCCTCACTCGGCTGCCGGCCTTGCTGCGAGGAGATTGTGTCGCTTTGTTTTTTAGCAGCTGCAGATATCGAAGCCAGACGGTCAACATTCCAGAGGCGGCGGATTATGGCGCGAAGCAGAAATACCTGAGCGATTCTGACGAATTGCCGCGTATTATTTACTGGACGTCTACACAGCAAACAATTAGCGTTTGTGAGGTCCCGCAGCTGTAACTACAGGTGTACGTACCTTAACCGAGATGAAGGCACAGAATAGTAATGAAGGTCTTAACCCCAGATCGCTGTATTAACGAGCCTTTTTATAGGTTTCGTTTGTAGATTTCTGAGACAGTACAAATATTATGAGCCCGTAGGTATGCAGACGCTGCAATAAAACCTGGAATCAGTATTGCGCAAACGCCGAATAGATAGTACCTACCAACCTACTAGACATAAATTTTATTCAGGATAAAGTAGGTAGGTACCTACACTATTAGGTGGGTATTACTTATTTTATTTTTAGAATAAGTTTAGGTAATAAATATATTATGTAGGTATTATATACCTACTCCACCAGGAAAAACGTTGTTCGGTCCATACGTTGTTAATACATAAAATTTTCAATTGTGTGATTGATTCATACCTACCACCTGAACGTACGGATGTATGGGTAATTAAATTAAAATAAATACTTTCTTAAAATGATTAAATTAAAAAGAAAATTATTAAAATCAAAATTATTTATTTTCATTGGCAATTAGCAATTTTCAACATAGCAACAAAATGAGTAGGTACAAAGTAATGTCATAATTATTATTGTTATGGCGCTTCTCAAAATGGCCAACGTTCGACAATTCGAATTTTTGAAATAAAACTAGGGTTCCGCGCGTTCCACTAACAAGGGTTGCGAATACGTTTTGTTGTTCGCATTGTTATTATACGTAAGGTTGGGAACAAATAGGTAATCCCGCAGAACCAACCCCATGTTCCCGCAACGGAGTTCAACGACCCCACATTCCTGGCGTTGCATTCCCGTACAAATAAAAATCCGCATCGACTTTGCAATCCTTACGGCTAATAAAACTCATTCTTTCTCTTTCGTTTATAAATTACACTATAAAATGCTGTGGGATTTTAATTCCGTTCAATTTTATAGCTAAGTGTTTTATTTCTCGATCGACTCATCCATCAATGAGAAATTGCGGTCCTCAATAACTTATACGTTAAATAATAAATATAATACTGAAGTGACCGGGCGTGTAATTAATAAATTAATTGATAATTAATGTTAAGAGCTTCATAAACGGTAATAGTTATTGAAAGCAGCTTTTGGTAATTATAGGTTTTATAAATATTAATCGCTTTTATTTATCGTTATACTATCTTGATCTTAAGCTCGAAGTGCATACAGATTTGGTTATGAAAAGAATCTTATTAACTTTGATTTCAATGATTCCTTGAATAACTTAAGTAAAAAACTTTGAAAAAATTAGATCAAGCTCGCCCCAATAGCTGTGTTACCCTTTACACAGTACATCCCTTCAATTAATTTCACATTCATTCATCCCTTTTCGTGTAAAAAATAGATAAGCAGGAAGTATAGAACGTGTACTGCCGAACCTAAGCTAGCAAGGGTTGTCAAACAATGCCACTTAACCCACAATTTTACAATTTCCCTGCATAAATGAAAAAAATATTCAAATCTGCGCTCTATGGTCCTCGGAATAGATTTTAACAATTTTAACCCTTTGAATGCGGAATTTGAAAGGGGTAACATCAAAACCCGATATAATCCGGGCCTCAGTCAAACTCATTTGTCTACGGTCGGTAACTGTCACGTTTTTACGACATGTCACTTCATTATTTTGACAAGTGAAACTGTCCCAGTGATCAAAGTGTACGGCAGGTTAGATTCAAACGTTTTATTAACTTACAGCGAGTTATTTCTGAATATGTTAGGATTGCTTGGGTTTTAACTTAATTACGCGTATAATGTTGTTTTAGTGTAATGTATGAATGGCGAGTTATAAATATTAAATATATATATACTTAAGTATAGGAATTTAGGAAGTTTACGATGATTTTAGTTTTGAATTAAGTAGTACCTAGCTACAGAATGTGTCGTCACTAAAAATAAATAATATTAGTTTACATTCATTTACGTAAATAGAAAATTACAAAGTTAATGCCCAATAGAGGGAACTGCATAATTATTCAGTATTATCGTATAAAATGCATTAAGTATTATCGTATGTACTGTATAATTAAAATTAATTAGAATGATTGCCTGGCGATAAATATTAGCTTTAACTCTTCATGCAAAATCAGTGTACTAATAATAATTAGCACTATGTTGTTAACTACTGACTATAAAAATACGATGACTGTAGTAATTATAGAATGCAATAACAGTTCACGCATTCCTGTTGAACAGACTTAGATAAAAAAAAATAGGGTGTGAAAAAATTCAAACAAAATTATGCGTTCTTGTCACATGTCATTAAAAATACAAAATCCTTAATACAATAGATATGTCATCCCTAATAAACGGTTTCATGCGTTGTGCGTACGCGCAGGGTGGTAACGGGCTATTTGTCACAACAGGAAGCGAGATTATCCTCATTATGTTAGAAAGTGTCGTTAATCCCCTTTTTATTTGGTTAAACATTATCCCTAATGCATATTCGTGATGTGCAGCCATTGCTCAACTGTAAGTGGGAAGTTTTATTTTTGTTACGATTGACCGATAATAATAAAATGTAAACATACATAATAATTACGTCGTTTGAGTGGCGGACTTAAGTGAAAAGTGTGATTGTGATAAAGATTAATGGCATGGTTATTGTAGTTCTTTTGTGGAAACAAAAAGTTTGATGATGTGTTCTCTAACATCGAAGAGTTTTTGAAGCGAAGAAATTAATTTTATTTACAAAAAAAAAAAACTTTTCATCGAAATTCGAAAGAAAGAAATAGCAAAAACAACATCTTAGTAGGTATTTTATTACAACACTTGTGTGCTAACAAAACACCTACTTCAAGCAATAAACAAGTTTACAGATTCCCACAATCGCACTAATAATTCCGTAATTCGAACCACTTTTTTTCAATATCATTGCCACTAGCTAACTTGTACAGGTAGATAAACCTCACTTACAAACTTGTTATTTGTAAGAATATTAAATCAATATTTCCATTTTAAACCCTTCAAGTTTTGGGACGTACAAAAATACACCTTGCGCATATTCCCACGATAACACTATGTGACAGGATAGATATCTTAAATTACAAATATCGGTATAAACGACTCCGGTGTTCGCAGCTGCAATTTCTGTACAATCAGGTAAACTATGTCGAAAAAGTAACATAATGGTAACAATATTTATTCAAAGTGTATACTAGGCTGTTCCAAAGTACTTTTTATGTACTTTGGATTTATTCGCAGTTTCTAAAAACTTGTTCAAAAGTGCGACAACATTTTTGCTGGCAAACGGAGGGTTAAGATTTTTCTGTTTCTGTCTGAAATTATTTGTATATTGTTGTAGATATAATAAGGGTACCTGGACTATTCCTGGAAGTTTACCAAATAAGATAAGAAATGTTAAAAAAAGGTGTTAAACACATTGTTTCTCTTACAAAAAAAACTGCTAACTTCAAAATGACAATGACGTGTAAAAATTATGGATTTGTAATTTTTGCAATCATCGCTCATTTGGTACCTAACACTTCCTTGTGTTAACCCGATAAAGATATTATCGGGTTTAGGCCCGCTTCTGGGCGAGGCGAGGTTTAGAAAATTACTATCTGTGACGTAGGTACCTACCTACTTATCGGATGATTATTTAATTGAATTTACTTATCACTATCAGACAATGATAGTAGGTACTTATTAGCGATATGTAGTATGAATAGGAAGTGTTTTTAAGTTACACAACAAAAATCAATCTGCCTAGTTTTTTTTTAACTAAGTATGTTGTGGTCGTCGACTTCCAGTCTATCCGGATGCAGCCGAATACCAGTATTTTACATGGAGCGCCTGCCTATCTGACCTCCACAACCCAGTTACAGAGTAACAGGATACCCCTGGGTTGTTTTGAACCCCGCAAAAATGATCTTCGTTGACAACTGTAGGTAGAATTGTATTTTTTTTTTTTTGTTAGAATCAACCTAAATTAATTATTCGCCAAAAGTCCAAAACTGTCTAAGATTTACCCGAACGCGATAAAATGAAACAAACTGCCACGGATTACTTGCTTTTGTACTATTTTTTTACATGTTCCTGGTGTGCTGTAGTAATAATAACATAAAGCTATAGAAATCCAAACTTTGGAGAAGTAAAAAAACAAAAAAAAGTGGTAAAAAACTAACTGTCTTTTGTTTTTGTTCACACAATTCTATGGCTTAGCTTAACACCTCACTGCTGCAGAGAAAACTTGTTATTATTTTACGAAAACTTTCCTTAACAAAGAATAAGTATTTAAATAAATAAATTAGTTGTTAATTAAGGTGTTAACACTGCAGAAAACAATGGGTTGATAAAAATACTCATAGGAAACGAGATATTGTCGTTAAGGAAAATTTATTTCGACATACCAACCAAAATTCCGTTGTGCGTATTTAAAACATTGCGAATGTAGATTATGCTATATATTTATATAAAGGTATTATTTTAGTTAGTGCCCTATAACAATGCGTGAACAGGAAACTGCTGATGATTATTTTTCAAGTTTAATTGACTGACTTGACGATATTCATGAAATGTATCGAAGGAAATAATAATAACAATATTATTAATAGATTAGAAATAATTGATGTTTTAAAGAGGAAACTTATTTAGAGATTGCTATTGCTACCTAAATTATGAAATTAATAAGTTGTTAATTGAATATTCCAATTTTCAATGAAATATTCATTTAGGAAATTTAGACAATAAGTATGTAAGCAAAATAGCAGTTATTACTTTTAAGTTTGTAAAACGTAGTGTGCTTCAGCAGTTTCAAAAGTTATAATTGAAAAATAAGCGTTACTTAATAAAAATAAATTATTATTATTAATTGCCCTTAAGATACTTCAGATTGTGTTTTCAACTGGTAATAAAGATAATTTAGGTTCCTAGAAAAAAAATCATCGCTTCCAAAGATAAGCAGAACAGTTCGTCTAGTTTATTGTCCGAGAATAGAATAACCATTAAATCATAAATATTATTCTGACGAAGATAACTTTTTGTTTCTTTAATTGCTGTCCATAAAAAATGAATGAAGCCTTAAATTACATACAAAAGATAATAGAGTAAAAACAAAAAGGATGCGAAAAAAAAATTGTCGCAGTAAAATGTTTATGGTAGAAAAAAAGTCAAGTGCAAAAGACATGGCAATCAGACTGTTTGGCGGCAAAAATTAGTTTATTTATAATAGTAACAAATTTTTGTGCGGCATTTCCCATAAGTTGATAAGTTATTTGGTTAATTAGTAAAGGCCAGTTAGCCAGTGTGGTTGTGGTTAATTAGAGGCAGTCTAGTAATAAAGAATTATCGGGAAATGTAGTCTTGTTATTATTTTAACACTATTATGAGCAAAAGTGACCTAGTAGGTAAGTACTTACCTATTTTTGACAATTATTTTCTAAGAATAGTGTGGTAACTATATTAGGGAATAAGCGGAAGGAATAATACATGCTAAGAAAGAATATATAATAGCACCTCGAGCAAAAACAAACATTAAATAGACACCTACCTAGGTAACACAGACTTAATAATGAGAATTAACTTCGATTACTAAAGATTATTTATAAGTAGGCATTTTTTTATTACCGACACAATTAATGAAAAATGTACTTAACTACTTAAACAATTGGGATGAAGTATTTACTCCTCCAATAGAAAAACAAAACAGTTGACAGAACCTCGTTGCTTAATCCTAAAACAAATATAATATTCCATAATATTCAAACAGAGGTCATGTAACCAGGAAAACAGAATTATTCGCAAGGCCTTGATCGCATTGGCGGACGCGATACGGCCCTATGACCTTGTGCGTTTCCGCCCTTATCATTCACTACGCTACGCCCATTTCTGGATGATACGCGTAAACGTCATCAGTTCTAACAGTAACATCGTGTTTTATGAATGAGTTTGTCATTCTCGGTTTCATTATCTTTTGGTTACATAATAATCAAGATTCCGTTAGATTTTATTAGGCAAACTGTACCTACCGAATTATTTAATCAATTTCAATCTTCCCGAGTTTTCATTACGGCTAGTCCAGTCCTACCAGTCTTAACGTGTTACCCAGTAACTGGGTTGTGGAGGTTAGATAGACAGTCGCACAAAAAAAAAAAAAACTCAAAGCATTTATTTAAATTAAACCATTTACAGGCACTTTTGAATTGTCAAGGAGTCGGTCAGTCAGAAAATATGAAGCTAGTTGCCCATTCCAAAGCGTAGTAGGTACCTATGGAGAAGAACGGGCAAGAAACTCCACGGACACTCTTTTAATCAAAAAATTGTTACAAAAATTGCTTAAATCATTCATGTTGAAATTACTTATACATGTGAGAACAATGTAGAAAGACGTGCGTGCGTCCGTAGATATAAATAAAATTTAAAAAAACAATTCCAAAATTAAAAATAAGCCATGGCAGCTAAGAGATGACCAACCCCTACTGACCAGGGGCCTAAGTCTAGTAATTTATAAACGTCACAGTGGTGTCATAATGGTTAGTTTGTGACAGTTTTTGTATGGCAAATCTGGCAAAAACTAACCATTATGACACCATTGTGACGTTTATAAATTAGTAGACTAGGCCCCCAGCTCCAAGTTAATACTGGTAAGTATTTGGCTGCATCCGGTTAGAGTGGAAGCCATTGTTTCCCAGGAATTGTTAGATAATAACGTAGGTATTTTGGCAGAATATTTGCCCTAAAATTTAAGCTACGACAAAGAAGTTTATCGCCGTTTATCGGAGTCTTAAACCCTTAATAATTATACCTAAAGGATTAATACTTAGTATACCGACTATGTATTTAGGTTAATCGATTTATGTGAAAAAACCCGCCTTATCTACAAACCGTGCCAATAAGTATATTTTATTGATAAATAACAATAATTAGATGTTCATTTTGAACTTATATAACTTATATAAGTATGAGTAAATAATTTTGATTGAAACCAATAAATTCATATTTAAAGCTACGCGACGCGACGTTATCATTTTTTTCTATGGACTAAAATTGTCGAAATTATTTTTTTTATTTTTTTTTATTTTACGTAAGTGTTTTTTACATAAATAATCGTGACGCTATATAATTATTTTGACGAAAAATTAAAACCAAAAAAAAAAACTTATGCAAGTTGATTGTTTGACATGTTCTCTAGAGTTAAGAAAGACATTGTATTATAACTTTTCACAGTTGTATCAATGAAAAAAACGTTATTATAATTAACTGCTTTCCAAGCTTTTCCTTCATCGCTCATAAGATATTTATAGATAACTTTATAAAGGACTGCCTCGTTCGTTGGGCTGGTCCTGAGTTCGATTCCCAGGTCGGGCAGTGTTAATTGGGGAATTTCTCAGTAGCAGCCCGGAGTCTGGATATGTGCTCGGTTGATGGCCATAGGCTCGCCCCCTATTACATGGGACTTAAACATAACTGGCGAAATGTGGGTGTACTATAGGTACACCTCTGCTATGTTATGATATTATATTGTTTTTTTAAAGGATTTTCTAGTCAAGAGGATTTCACAAGGATATTATTATCACAGAACGTTGTATCTATTGTCATTGATAGTGTTTTATCAATAAAAACATGATTATATTATAAAGCGATTATGTTCAGCCCACTATCATTATTATCTTCTTTTATTTTAGTAATATTTATAACTTATTAAGTTACAAGTATGTGTTTGTTATTATTGGTATATTTAATTGCAGAGAATAAGTTAGTTTGTATCTGAATCTAACTTTAATTCAAGACAAGCAATAAGCATAAAAGGTAAATAAATAGTAAGTATCTAAATTACTGAAAAAATGACACTGCTTAGGTATCATCAATATTGACTTTAAAATAATATGAAAGGGGGTCATACAAGAAACATGTTAATCTTAATACGTTACGGAACCCTTGGTGTTCCGAGTCTTGCTCGGACTTGGCCGGTTTCGTTTTTTATATTTTTATTACCAGGTTTAAAACTTTGTTTTGGCGTTTTAAGGCTTCATCTAAATATTGGACAATGAATATTCTGATTATATACCTAATTATGAGCACGCATAAACAATTTCGATTGCTTTTTATTTTGAAAATTTGACAACTTTGATTGCGTTATTATCTGTATGCGCATAAATAAAAAAATGCCTCCTTTGTATGAGGCCTTTAAAAATAATAGGCTGGTATTATTATTATTTACTTTTTATTTAAAAAAAAAAATTCGTTGTTCAAATATTATAAAGCAATGGATTAGGAATTTCCTTCAAAATTCTTCTAATTGTGTGTTCCGCAATTGGGATACTATTTAAAAACTAGCAATGTCACTTGTGTAACTACTAACTATTAGTTTAAACTATCTACTGGTTCACTAACATGATCGATAAGGGTGTACAATATTTGTTTAAGCCGGAAATCGAAGGCGCACCCAAACAGGCCTGAGGCTTTACTAACTGAGGAGATAAGTAAGTTTTATTGGTGATATTAAGTAGATAGATAACTCCATTCCAATGAATTATTAACTACTAGCTTTTGGCCCGCGGCTTCGTCCGCTTGCAGGTCGGAAATTATCCCATAGGAACGTACTTACTACCGGAATAAAAAGTATCCTATGTCCTAACCCAGGTCATGGTCTACGCATGTGCCAAATTTCATTCAAATCGATTATGCCGTTTTAGCGTGAACGCGTAACAAGCAAACAAACAAATAAATAATCAAACAAAAGTTTCGCTTTTATAATTTAAAAAAATATCAAAATTTTCACGTTGCAGGACGAAACCAGCGCGAGAAGTGATGATATTTGTACCGTTACAGCCTGAGAGTTATCTCCCAAACAAAATGCTTCTTGAACCCGCTTTTTTCTGAGTCAAAGCACACATTAGCAGTTTCAAATGGTTGGATAATTTAAACTGATTCATTTAAATACACTTTTAAAGTGGCTCAGTTCTAAATTCAAAAGACCGAAAAAAAAAGAAAAAAAAACATAAACGGAACCCAAATAATTCGAAAATTCAAACGTTTGCGGATTTGCGAGTTCGCAAAAGTCCATAGATAAGGAGTGCGGTATCACAGATTAAACACACTCAACTTATATACTTATGTAATGCCACACGTCATACTTTGGCCGTTATATTACGTCAACAATTCTTTTTAAATTCCTACCTATGTTTATTTACGATGGGTTCCCGGTAGGTAAATACTGAAAAATATTTTACTTCATTTCCTGGTTTATTTATTTTGAATGCAAACCATAGAGAGTTTGGAAGCTTTGTACCTACTGTTGTGCGAAATTAACAAGTCTTTTAGAGCCAGGAAAATTAGTTGTTAAGCAGCTTGACTACTAACTTAAATTGTTCGTATATTCAAATCACAACTGTCACTCTTTGACAGTTGTATGAAATGGTTGAACCGTTAGGGCCGAGTCACACCGAAATGGCAGCGGCCGGCGGCGACGCCAGCAGCCCGCGGCGTCGCCGCTGGCAGTCGCTGGCGGCCGCTGGCGGCCTCGCGACCTTTTCAAGCGATAAAGTTTAATATTATTTCACACTGAAAGTGCTCGCCGCGTCGCTGCCGGCTGCTGCCATTCCGGTGTGACTCGGCCCTCAATTTCCCTGACGAAAGTACGTACTTCTTCTACTTTACTTATGATTAAATGTATGAATCATGTCAAAAACATACTTGTGCTACACATATTCAGCTTCCTAAATTATTTAAATATACGCGAAAACGTGAAAACTGACTAAAACATAGCTCTGTATATATTGAATAATTAGGCGTAGATAAAATCTTAATTAAGGGTAGGCCCTCATATACCAAAATAGTCGCATGATACATAAGTATAGGATTAAACCGCTCCGTCATTCACTATCGTCAGATATGGCAGTATTTCCTTGACGACTATCTTCGAACACTAGTGTTTATCAACGAAACATTTTTATATGTTACAATCATATGGCACACGATAAGTCGGCCCAATTCCAGAATCTTTCATATCGATAATTTATTATTGATAAAATAATACTCGTAATTTATAGGTAATTGGGTTAAGCAAGATAGCAACTATTATACGATAAGGTGGACATTTTTTAAGAAATTTTCCGTTTTTTTTTAACGGAATCTGTTGTTTAGTCTAGGGTTTGAACGTGTGGAATATCGCTGTTACATAAATGAAACAAAAAATTAAGTCTGTTAATTTCGCGTACACTGATATTTTAAATTCTCAGCTAAAAGAACGTAGCCTTATAATTTTCGTGAGGTACCTACGTCGCTAATCGAAAAATTGGGGAATTTTGTTTTTTATAATCTTACTAAGTACGTCACCGTCTCATTAATTTAAAGTAGGGATGCGCAGACGCATAGAGTATAGGGGGCATATAAAGACAAAAAAATAATTTAAAGGTAAATATTAAAGGCTGATTTACGATACCTTGTCATTTCTTCGAATTAAAAAAGATATCAGTTACTTATCTATCTGGCCCAATTATTAAGGGAAATAAGCTGCCATGATTAGTTATTATATTTATTTGACGTCAGTAACTCAGTACAATTAAAATATTTTAAACAATTTCTTATGTGTTTTTTTTTCTTATGTCTAATGTGTTACTTAAGTAGTACACGAATATTATTCAGACTTCTACTTCCATATGATCCAAAATAGAATAGACAAATATTTTTAATACAAAATAGATGTTATGCACTATACTATAAACATTTATAGTTATTATAATTCACAAAAGCTAGGTCTATCAACCCAGCGCACATCAGCATTTTTTTTTCTCTGATCAAAACTCAGTCACACTGTACCTAGTAGGTACGTTTTACCGATTAAAAACTTACGTAGTCTAGGCTACTCTTAAATAGCACTGTTGTCAACCACTTGGTTGCTTGGAAAAAATATTTACTTTGATCAATTTATTGTTAATAAGAAAATCTCGGGACATTTTTTTTGTAAGTTAGCATCATGAATCTTGAAACAGCTAGTACCTAAGAAGAAACAGTTATTAATATTAAGCTTTTAAAAACTCAAGAAAGTTGTTCAAGAGTTACTAATTCTAATTATACCAGATACATTGAGGAAAATGGGTCACTGACACTTCGTAATTATCTACTATGTACTGAGGAGGAAACTTTTACATACCTACCCTACCTACACAACTATTCACGTAAAGTTTTACAAAATTGTATCTATAACATTTTGTAGGCTTCCTAATCTAACTTACAAAGCCTTTAAAAGTTTTCCTGAAAAAATAAGAGCTCATTTTTGCTCGGACAATTGATTAGGTACTATCAATTTAATTTCATTAATTATTGAATTCTGTTGCTTTTAAAGGTTCATTCTGTTTTTTTTAATAAGTAGGTACTAGTTTTTCTTCTCGAGGGTGGATTCGACCAAACTTTTATAACTAGTATATAATATATATATACTAGTAATAAAAGTTTAGCTAAGCCTTTAGTTAAGCCTTCTCTTCCGAATAAATTTTGAATTTTTAACAGTTTCCCCATACGAAAACTGTCAGAAGTAAATCTTATTCCGCAGATAAAAGATATCTGAATTTGGTAAAATCAGCCCTTAGTGCAATAAACTATTCAGTTTAATGGCTCAAATGTAATCCGTAGTCAAATGTATTTAGGGTACGATGGGGATCCCATACGCATTGCATAAAAAGTCCCTAATTAGAGAAAGAACAAAGAAATGCCTGCTATCTAATTGCGTAACACAATTTCGTAAACGATTAAGAATAATCTGGTTCATTTTGACAGTTCAACAACATTCATTGCGTTATTTCCGTTATTTAACAGTTTTTTTTTCAACTCATGAAGCAATGGATTAGCAATCTGTTTCAAAACGATTCAGATTGTAATTGATCGCGTATTACGCAACTAGGGTGCTGGTTCGGAGTCTATACTACTATGCAATCCTGTTTCCTACCATCATTTATTGGTCTGATAAGTTTTATTAATGAGGGCGTAAAACTAGCCGGCAAAGCTTGATTACCTACGCGTCTCTCGAACTTGCATCTTAAGGTTGCACTAGTCGACGCGTCGGCGATGGCGTAAGGAGCGAGTTCGAGTAAGTGCGAATTTTACAATGAAACTAAACGCGATCAGCACATCTAAACCGAGTTCAAGAGCTGTCAGTGTCAATATTCCAAAGAAAATAATGACACTGACAGGTCTTAAACGTGGTTTAGTTTTTGTTGGTGAAATTCGCCTAAGAGACGAGTTCGACGTCGTCGTCGCCGTCGCGATGTCTCGGACTCGTTGGTCGGCGTGGCGAATAATATTTGCATGTTTTTTTTTTTTTTTTTTTTTGATGATTTATAGCGAAGGTCTACTCATAGGTCTAGGTCTAGGGTTTTTTCATAATATCTATATATTATGAAAAAACTACTGTATGTATTTATTTAAAAGTTAAGTATTTGAATTCTTGAATAAATTATCTATCCCTGTACTGTAATTATTTTGCCATTTTCATACTCTGAGAGTTATTTATTCACGCCTAAGGGTCAGCGGTCACCGAACTGCAAAATGCTCGCGTATGGTCTTGACGTGTATTTAATTTTGCAATCTATGGAATTGTCATAAGATTCATTTTTTTGTAGTCTCAGAAAATGCTCTGCTCCTGCTCTGCTCTTGGTGTGCGCTGACGCTAAAGATGCGTTAAAATTAGTCTTGAAATAAGTTTCGACGCTCTTTCCGAATCGCTCTTTTTAAATTTACACTGTCATACAGTGGAGTAAACTCTATCCGACATAAGCATGGAAGAACGACTGACTAGGGTAGCCTTAAACCAAGACATTAGTGACTCATTCCCCGTTTCCACACTGTTTTCTTATCACAACAAATCTTTACAAACTAGACATCAAATAATTATCTCCCGTTCAAGACGAGCGTACTTAAAACCTAAATTATACGTGAAGTGTCATGTTGCAACATTATTTTTGATAATAAAATAAGTACATGAATACACTAGCATTGCTTAAATAAAAACTCTGTGTTGATTCTCTAGCGGCAGAGATAACAAACATTTGTGTTGTGTCCACTTGTGTACACTAAGGGTTATATGAGCCATAGATTAAGGAAATACGTAGACGAGTTGTCATTGATATTCTGTTTTGTTTACTTTGATATGACACGGGAAAACTAAATATGTATGTTGAGAACAAGATTGATTTCAAGCAGTTATGCCCGACTCGTTACGGTTCCGATTCGAATTTTCATTTGTTTTGTATGTATTACGTAGATTGTAACTACTGCGTATTTTGTCAAGTTTTGTTTCTATTTGACAAAGAATTCAGCATCCTAATTGCATAAAACACTTTAAATCACAATTTGGGTTTAAAGGAAATTTCTAATCCATTGCTTCATAGACTTGAAAAATTCGTCTGCTCAAGAACGGAAATAACGCAATGAACGTGACTGAAATCTCAAAATGAAAGGTATTGCGGATCAATTGTAATTTTATATGTGTTACGCAAATACCCTACTGGAACCCTATGCAAACTTGTAGAGCTAAATCCGTTGTCAATCTCAAGGTAGCTAGCTTGCGTCATTTAATCGTATGCCACTTTTTTCAACTCTCCGAGAGTCTCTTTTACGCTGTTTCCCCCGTTTTTCAGTAATCCTGACTTGCAACATAACTAATTATTACTGCTGCTGGGGAGTTTGTTGCTTCTTCTTCCCAGCTAAAGCACTAGGAAGTGGTGAAAGGCGGGCGTTTTGGGGACTGTTTTATGTAATTTTGACGTTCGAAAAGTGCTGATTCTCAGCCTCGTTTGACTGAGTGAATAAATGACTTTTGATTTTGATTTCGACTTATTTATTAATTCTCAGTGCAGCAAAGATTTTGTCAGAATCAAAAATTGTATTCATAGACAAGTAATCCTATCTACCTTCTAATCTATGTCCACAAAGTTCTACAAAGTCCATTTCTTTGTGGTGTTAAAGGCACAGACACATGTCTTTATTAAAGGTATGTTGTTGACGCAGTTGCCCCGACAACTGGGTTATGTTCATTCATTCATTCACTCGTTCACTGCTTCCGCATGCATCTGCTTTGTGAGCACTGGTTTGCAGACAGGAATGCAGGATAACTTGCGACGTGTTTAGAATTACGATTGTGCTGTAAAAGTTTTGTTTGAAGGCCTTTTCAGGATGAAAGCTCTGGGACTATTTAGTTAAAGCAGTTCGTTAAGATAAAAGCTTATTTCATTATGCAGGAATCCAGCGACTGCATAACATAAATGGTGTCTTATGATAATGTTGGTTGAATTATTCGAAAGCTACATGATGAACGCTTTATAAAGTTTTTCCTATTATTAATCAGTATCCTAATTGCGTAATACACGATCTATCACAATCTGGATCAGTTTGAAACAGATTGCTAATCCATTGCTTCAAAAGTTCGAAAAAAAAATCTGCTCAACAACGTAAATAACGCAATGAATGTTGTTGAACTGTCAAAATGAAACAGATTAATCGGGATCGTTTACGAAAACGTTTAACGCAATTAGATACCAGAAAGTGAGAAGAATATCCTAGAAGCACAGGATCCGTCGATGTGAGGACGCTTGGGATACAGCAGCAATCGAGTGAAGTGATGAGTTCGTATCATTATTTTCATCATCATTTCAGCCGAAAGACTACCACTGCTGGTCATAGGCCACCGTCACAGCGACCGGTGCTATGCTTCTCGCATAAGTTCTTATAGTAATATTTCCAGTAAATATTATTAGCTTCATATTTTTCTCGAGATATTTTTCTCTCTTCAAGAGTAGCATGAACAATTTTCATTGAGAAATCAAAATCAAAGCTCAAAATATATGTAGGTAATGTTAGCTCCAAAAGAATTAAATTACCAAAAGTACCTAATAGTACTGTGGGAGGTACCCAAAGTACCAAAGAGTAACAAACAGGCACTAGACAGGTCCGCGAGTGCATTAGTACCGACATCGATCGCTAGTTGAGCAACGGGAATAGATGAGATAAATTATTGATGGGAGTCTGCGAACGAATGGTACGCGAATTTGAGCTTTATTGTTGTGCAAAATCAGAGAGAGTGACTTTTATGAATGTGAAGTGTTTTTGGGTAGAAATTACGGGAAAAAAGGCTGAGGTGAACTGTTTTGGCCAAATGAGAACATACAGGCAGACTTTGAAAACATGCGACAAAATTTAAGGGGGTGTTCTACCCATCAATATTATGAACAACTTTTACTATGGGCTCAAATAAGAATTCGCAAAAAGAAAATCGACCTTCTTAAACAAATTGGTCCAATCGGGTAATCCTTTATACAGAAAAGTCGTTTTTTGTTTTGCGAAAATAATTAGCATTATTAGCAATTTTCTTTCCTGGTACTTTATACCTTTTTATTTGTTTTATTTTTATCTTTTTTTGTCTGCTGTTTGATATTGTGTGCCTTTTAGTCTGTGTCAAATAAATTTATTTTCTTTCTTCCTTTCTTTCCTTGTATTACGGAGATTTTATTTGAACCCAAACAGAATTACTCACTTCCTAAACCCTATAAGGTTAACCGTAAAAATATTGAAACGTTTAATTAAACCAATTACTTTCCTAAGATAGTAAACAATATTAAAAAAAAAATCGCATACCAGAGGTATTTCCCGCGTTAAAGTAAACTTGATAAGCAAAGATAATGGGGGTATAATGAGGAAACAAAAGCCCTAGAATTTTGATCATATCGTTTATCTTTTGGTTTCAATTAGTATAATTATACTTACTTATTAATTGTAATGATGATTGTACAAGCCAAAGATATTTGAGTCTTAAAATATTTGAGTCACATTCGTGTGGCGGAATGAGACTTGTTTATAAAATAAATGGAATTTGATGAAAAAGATTTTTTTATGAATTGAATTGAGAAAATGATTTGAAACAGAAAAAAACGGCAAGTAATGTCATCAGCCAGTAAGTAATTATTCTTGTGCTGCTTTTCAAAAGCCTCTTCTCATATTAAGTTGGGAACAAGCATTGATGATCATACTTGGTCACCTAATGTTGGCGACCTCAGACCAGGATTTCTCAACATTTTATAATTTTAAACTTCCAAGCTCGATACTCAAGAAGCGGATTTGTAAACCTTCGGCTCGTGTGAACATTAATAGAATAAATTATTTGTTGTTGTCTGAAAAGTTTTTGGTCTACTTTAATTACCTAATTAATGACGTGGATTAACTTTTTACAAATAATAAATAGAAAATAGCCGACAATGACAACAAAAAAGTGGATTGGCCTTGTTTTTATTGTTATTGTAGCCTATTTTCTAACATTTTGTCTGTTGTTTTGTATGCATGCGTTTATCTACGAACTAGTTTTCATTTGTTTCAATTGTGTAACAATATAATCCCAGTATTTTCTTCTTGCGTTTTCGCGCATAAATTCAACTAGAAAAAAATACTGTTATTTGCAATTCCGGCATAACATATAAACATTAACAGCACCAGTATATTTCTGCTGGCGACAAATACGAAATTTCTATGATTCCCTCGCGACGTTCGTGGGTGTGGACACGGTGCCAACTAGGCCATAATGTCTTTAATACCGTCTACCACAACACACAAATATTCGCTAAAGATACCATCCACTGCGAGGACAACAAGTCAGATGGAATTTTAGGACAGTACAAAGTCAGCAATGGATGTCGAAAACAAGAGATGAAGCGGTGGAATTTTTTCGCCATCGCGATCTAATTTTAGAAGTTTCGATTGTTTTGTCTGTTCGGAATTGTGTAATAGTCGTTAAACGTTTCCTAGTTTATGAAAATAGGGCGGTGGGCCGAGCTGCCTAATTGTTTCGTAATAAAGGTATGGATACAAAGATTGTGTTTGACAGATCTCAGATACAGTTATGACGGGAGTATAAACTGATACATTTGAAATGCATTAGCGGGAGTTATGGATGCGATATTTGTTTAGAACAGTTGTGTGTTTACTTCTAATGTTAGTTATTCCGTTTACCTTTTATGTGAATGCGTAAATCATGAAGGTTTGGATGAGTGAGGTCTGGACGAGAATTGTACGTTAAATGAACTTGCCTATCGTCACACACGTTTCCCTGGCAAAATAAGTACCCTGATATCATACATGGCTTCCTCTCGCAATTCATGCATTTCCAATTCCTATCGTAAAGTGAGATTTTTTATAGGCAATGGAAAAGACTCCACTACAGAATACAATAGACGTAGATATATTAAGTAACCTATTCTGCTTAACTATTCCTAAAGAGTCATAAAAAAACCCTGTAGGAAATCGACACGTGTTTCACCCCTCAACGAGGCATCCTCAAGATGACGATTGACTTGTCGCGAACCCTAACACGACCTGTTGCCACGCATTGTATGTTATAATAGATTTCCGCCAAGACACGCCTGAATCAATTAACTACTCCACTACAGCTTTTAATTTTTCTTGAATCAGATCGCAGAGTGCATCAAATATCTGTTCAGTTTCTACAAAAAACGAATCCACTTTCTTTCTTTCGTGGTCTAGTTAGAGCTTTAATTCAGCCGCTTCAATTCAAGCTTTTTGTTAGGGATTACAATAAAAACCAAGTAGATTAAAAAATCCCCAAATGATTTACGAAATATATGTCATCTTAACGAGGCTGGTACAGTCAACTGCATGGTTAGAATGATCATTACAGTTGTCCAGGAAGATAATTTTTGCGAGGATCAAAATATTATGACCTGCACAACTATTAGTTTTTATAAAACCTCCGTTGTTGTGTCGTGTTCGTGTCTAAATAATAACAGCAGCACGCGTCGATAGAAGATTAGACTACGTTATCCGCGGTCAGTTCGTGGATGGGTGACCATTCATTAAATTTCGAGACCCCTCAGTGCCTCGGCAAGCACGTTAAACCCCGTTGGTCCCGGCTGTCATTCTTAGATCTTTGACAGTCGTTACGGTTAGTCAGAAGCCCAAAAGTCTGACAACCAGTCTTACCAAGGGGTATCGTGTTACCCAGTAACTCGGTTGTGGAGGTCAGATAGGCAGTCGCTTCATGTAAAATACTGGTATTAAGCTGCAACCGGTTAGACTTGAACTCGACTCCATTATAGTTGGGAAAAGGCTATTCAGATGATGAGAAAGGTTGGTTTTCGAACTCCAACTGTTGTGCGGTTGAGCGTACTTGGGTCTGAAGTATAAATATCTAGTAACGAGTGTTCCGAAGGGCTGCTCTTGATGTTTCAATATTGTCGGATCGCGTGCGCGCGCGCATTGCACTCGTGTTGGGGCGGCTGCACATCGGTGGAAGGCTGACGGCTGATGTTTTTTTGTTGAAAAATTGTTGCTTGTTTCTTTAAATTGTAGGTACTTTACTGACAAACATTTCGCAACTTAATCAAAGAAAACGGACTAGATTTTTAAATACTCGCAGATCAAGATAATATTTTGAGGTGATTTCATGCATTTTTCCACTGCACTTCTGTGGTAGGAATTGACTGGTAGAAATCGTCACGTAAGGAAAAATCGTTATGCCCATTTTCCATGCGACTTTCTCTCTCTGTCGCTTTATAATAAATAAGAATGTGTGTGTGTGCGTGCCAGTTTCGCATAAGGAACGACGTTCCTGACGGCGCAGCCGCGGGTCCCCCCGCACACCCCTATTATTATTTTTGTTACGCAAAGTCGTTCACTATGTCTCCGCCTTACGTCGCGACAGTGGCGCCAACTTCTAAAACCCAACGAGCCAACAAACAGCTCAGAAACGTGGAAGTTATCATTAATCGTATTATTACACCGTGACCACAGCTTAATTAAGATAATAACTGAAGATACACAATGAAATTATGTACATGAACAATCTGGATAGCTTGCAACTAACTTTTACCTTATTAAACTTCTTTTATGTGCTGTTAATAAGGGTAGGTAGCTCCTTCTTGTCTTCCTGCTGTCATGACGTGATAAACATAATATGTAAATACAGCATAATAAAATTATTTGGATAGTGGGTAGCAAGCTTGCTCCTAAAAAACAAAAGTTACAATGCGATTTTTGTCCCAATGCTGCCAACATACCAGAAAAAATGTCGTTAAGTTTAAATTAAATACCTAAACGAATGGAAAGGTTGGTTAAATGATAACAGCCACACGGGCCGATCGGAGGGTAAGATACGCTTGCGAAGTGACTCTGGTGGAAAAAAATCTATGAAAACTTCACGGTAATTGTTTTACCGGTGTCGCGTCTGTGAGCCTTTACCCAGTGGAGGGTGTGGAGGTCAGATAGGCAATTGGTCCATGCTCCATATAAAATATTGGTTTTCAGCTGCATCCGGTTAGACTGGAAGCCGACCCCAACATAGTTTCGAAAAGGCTAGGCAGATTGACCTGCAGGAAACATTACCTAAACCACAGAATAGTAGTAGTAGAAGGCGCACTCCACTTCTAGGTAGGTAATAAAACTACAATTACGTGCGGGCTCGTCTTGTCGGGCCAATTCAGTGAGCGTAACGTAGTCAGAAGATAGAGTTACGCGATAGAAAGAGAGGAAAATAACTGTAGATAATTAGCGCTGTGCGACCTAGCTTGTACTTTATTGTGTCGTGGCAGAGTCGGTTTTTATTTAAACGAATTTGTGGAGTGGATCATCTGTATTAATCTGTGCCTAAAGTGAGAATGTGTGTTCTTGCAGTTAGTTTTATATGATAACTTCAATCAATTGAAGTTATTATTTTCTTCCGGTGTTTTGCCTTTATTGGGTTTATCCATCCGGAATTTCCCAGTAGCCGCCCAGAGTCTGGATATATGCTCGTTTGATGGCAATAGGCTCGCCCCCAATAGGGGGACATAAACATAACTAGCGACATGTGGGTGTACTGTAGGTGCACCTCTGCCTAACTAAGTGTAAGTGTCTAATTTTACTAGAAAAAAAGCCAATGTTTAAGAAAGAAAAACAAACATCTTGTGTTAATGCAATTCTTATTTATACTGATTGACGAACGATGTTTTTTAAAATATAGTGCTCCTGTTTTAAATATTGAAACTCAGCTGTAAAGCTGAAACAAAAATAATTCGTAAGTCTGACCTAAATTCTATTCAGTCATTCATCTTTTCGCCTGAATCTGGCAAAACATAATATTAGCGATAACTTCTTCTTATGTACCTTATCATTTATCGATGCATTGATAACGTTTACAATACCTACTTCAAGATAACGATATCGAACATTGCACTGAGTGCAAAATTCTGAAAAAAATGTGTAGATACGTGTTTTAAAATTCCTTTTTAAACGTTAAATTAATATTTTGATTACTTTATGTTAATCATAGTTTATTTTGTATACCGCTTAAAGGCACCCGCAGACAGGAGCGACGCGACTCTAATAGAAAAATATCTATGAAAACTTCACGGAAATAGTTATACCGGGATCGTGCTGTCGAGTCGCGCCTGTTTGAGCCTTAAAATGACGTAAAATATATTATTTTAGTTATGATAGGCTGTAGAATTTTCATTCTAAATTCCGACTTTTAGATTTCAGTAGTCAATTAATGTCAAAAACGGAACCCTTTTTTCATCACTGTCTGTCCTTAATACATACAGCAATATTACTGGGAGACTATTAAAAAAGAAACGTTAATTCAGACCTTGATCCATAAATTATGTTAGTAATACACACTACTTATAGGTAAGCTATGTTAGTAACAAATGTAATACCTCAATAAAGAAAATCTTAGCATCGTATATTTGCATTAAATCGATGAAAATTGGAAAAAAAGGTGTATTCTGTGTGAAAAAAAAACCATTTGGGGTGGAAAGCAGGAAACGTGTGCGATTCCGACCGAAAAATGTAGCTAGCCAAAATTTCGAAATGCAATCAAGCATTTCAAACATGGATAGATATATAATAGAATACTCTTTATTATGTACACCATATAAATTACAGACATACATATTATATGATGTAATCAATTCTGTAAATTAGTGGAAAAATACGAGCATATTGAAATGTAGGTTTAATGAAACAAAAGAATTAATGATTTACTCGCTGTCAAAGTACCGTTTGAACAAGTGTAGCAGGTGATATTGATCGCAGTTCAAATATTTGACCGGGTATAAAGTTTACTTTAGATAAATGTTAAAATTAAAAAGGCTCCCGCAGACAGGCGCGACGCGAACATGCGACGCGATATTGGTAGAAAAAATTCCATGAAGTTTTCATAGACATTGTTCTACAGTCCCGTGCTGTCGCGTCGCACCTGTCTGCGGGTGCCTTTATTTTATATGTGGGTGACACGGTTACTAGTAAACTGGTTAGTATTCGGTTAGTTAATGATTAGGTTTGGAATAATTTAACGGCGAAATTAACCGCGTTAAATTGTGAAGCTGGAATATTATTTTAGTTAAATTGGTTATCAACATATTCATTTTGCGTGTTAAAATGGGGGCGGAATTAGGTATGTAAAATTCAGTTGGATACTTACAAGTTGTTAAAGGAATACATTTACAGTTTACATTTCTGTTTAAAGGAGTACATTTCTGTCGAGGCCACTAACTCACGCATTGATGGACGATCGTGAAAATGTGGGCCGAGGCGAAGCCGAGGCACACATACGTGAGTCCATCACTGCCTGGTTGCGGCCAAGGTTGAATAGTACTTTTCTCAAATAATGCGCGGAAATTCAAAGAAAGTAAATTCATTATAAATTCCAGAATCAATGACGGACAACGATAATTTTTTTGCGACTTTTTGTTTCCACTACCTATATCTGTCTTATGGGCCTACCACACGCGCAAGCTTAACCACGGTTTTACCTGCGCAAGCCGGTTGTACACGGAACACCGCGCGTATGGTTGGTAAAACTGTATCACGCGCCAACCCCACGGCGCGGCTTGCGCACTTTTCGACTTGCTTGAAATTTTGCTTGCGCAAAGCTTGGCCTGCGCGTCCTTGCCTGTGCGTGTGGTAGCGCCGCGCCGTCCCTGTACAGTTTTTTCCAGCGAGAAGCTTGCGCAGGCAGTACTGTGGTGAAGCTTGCGCGTGTCGTACGGATTTCACCAATGAAACTGAAGAGCTGTCTGTGTCATCATTGCTATGGAAATATTAACACTGATAGTTCCTAAATGCGGTTCAGATGTACTAATCGCGTTCAACCGACTTAAAAAAAGAAGGAGGTTATGTATTCGAAGAGTTTTTTTTACGTTATGAAAAGTAAGCTAATTACTTCTCTAGAATAGAATAGAATACCCTTTATTATGTACACCATAAAAATTACAGACATAAGCCTAGTTATAATTATAACATATAAAAGGTTTTTTTTTGTAATATTATTGTTGTATTAATGTACCTAGGTATTTTAGAATGGAATCATTAAGTCTCCTACAAACAGGCGCGGCGCGACTTTAACAAAATAACTTCTAAGAAAACTTCACGGTAGAACAATTACCGGTGTTGCGTCGCGCGACAAGTCGCGCCCGTATGCATGAGCCTTTATTCAGCGATGCACAGTGGCATAACGGTCTCAATCTTGCAGGCAAAACCTAGAAAGGTTACTGATTGAGATCGAGAAAGGCTGATTCGTAGCTGTTGTGACAGAAATGGCAGATAAATTGATTACAAAATTGCATCTATCTTTAATTTCTATAGTAATGCAGTAACTTTCACGCTTGTCATGCAACCACATAATTTCTATTTTTAATTCAAATACAGTTGAGTTACCAAGTATTGTTAATTGATTAACAACTGGATTCAATATTAAATTATTTAAATTAACATAATAAGTAAATATTAATTATTAATAAATATTAATTATTAATAAATATTAATTATTAATAAATATTAATTATTAATAAATATTAAATATTAATTTAATATTAATAGATAGATCCAGTTCTTTTAAGGCTATCTTTGTTTTAGGCCAATCTAAATTGGCTGCATGCGTAATTTTTATACTTGAACATTTTTATGATTGAATATAAAACTTTATATTTCACTAGCGTCCCGCCCCTGCTTCGCACGGTTTTAGGACTTTACAAAACATCGATATTTCTGTATTAAGGCTCGTACACACTGGCGCGACTTGTCGCGTGATTGTTCTACCGTGAAGTTTTCTTAGAAATTGTATTGTTAAAGTCGCGTCGCGCCGTTTTGCGTGAGCCTTTCATTCTGCCTAGCCTTTTCACAATCATGTTGGGGTCGGCTTCCAGTCTTACCGGATGAAGCTGAATACCAGTATTTTACATGGAGCGGCTGCCTATCTGACCTCCACAACCCAGTAACTGGGTGTCAGACTTTCGGGCTTCTGACGACTCGTAACGACTGTCCACGAATGACAGCCGGGACCAACGGCTTAACGTGCTTTCCGAAGCACGGAGGAGTCTCGGTATGTAAAGAGGGTCACCCATCCACGGACCAACCCCGGCAAGCGCAGCTTAACCTGATGGATGATACATTGACAAAAAAAGCTTTTAGTGAATACATTGTCTCGTCAGCGAATGACAAACACGACACCTATTTTATAGGAACCTATTGGCTTATAGCCTACGTGAGAATTTTTGCCAGATCAAATTAGCAAACATCATCTTTATATAAGCACGAGTTACGAAAATTATGTCCATTTTTGACACCTTTAACAGATAGGTGTTAGACCACAAATATTATCTGAACACATTGAAGTCACATTTGCTTGACAATATCATCGATCAATCTGTGACGGCAGTAAGGAACTACCTATCCAAAATGGTGGCAATCCAGACAATATTAGCTCGATAATATCGTTCATATAATGACGTAATAAAAGGAACTACTAAAAAGGGTACATCCTATTCATATTCCATATACCGTGACAAGCGCAGGCGCACAATGCACCGTCGTTACACTTGATAAATAAGAAGTTGCAGAAGACCAGCGTTTTGAAGACCACACAGACGCATATGAAGATGAAATTGAAACAGTTTCTGACGAGAACTGAACCATATAGAGCCGCTTTAAAATTATTGTCCTCATTTTAGCATCTATATGTGCGTGAACTAGTTACTTCACAGTCTTACTATGGACCTTCTGTTTTTATTCCATGGTACATGCCCCGTGGTCGTTGCATTCCAGCGGCCGGAGCTGACTCGCCGAGTTTGTTGACATTGCGCGCGCCGGCGGAAAGGCTGGATGCGCACGGAATACGCGCTGCGCAGACGTCGCCCAGACGAACGTAAGCGCCATTTTCGAATGCCCTTTCCTGCCAGGGCTGGCGCGAAAATGGGTCAGTTTGTTGCAGCATTTGAAATTAGGTTGCGACCATTGATGACTGGGTTTCGTGTTACGACGAAAAATTATCTCTGGAATAACGTGCTTGGGACACAACTCGTTAAACACACTTTATTCGCAATAAAAAGGGTTAATTGTATCATAATAAATGTTTGTGCACCTAAAAATGAGATTTTACATAAGCCTGAAGATATAGGTCAGCGTATTAATACGTCAACAACAAAACTAGGTTATTCGTAAATTTATAGCTACAGTAGCGACAACGAATATTATCTAATTGGTAGACTAGAGATAGTGTATCGGTTTGTCTTAGATAAAAATAAACTGTTAGAGAACCTATTACCTTGTACTTATCGCGGTTGATAGTGACAATAAAATGTTTTGTTCTAAAGAACTCAGTTTTTACGTGAGTTTTGATAAAAGAACAAGAAAAGACGTTATCAATGACTAATAACGATTAGGTGATAGAGAGGGGGGGGGGGACATGGGAAATCAAAAACTCGAATTCTCTAGATTTGGGTCTAGAAACCAATAGCAGTGAAAAAGAATATTCTCAGAACCGTCTCGGCAACATAATAAAGTGAAAAGTAAAGTATTTATTTCACAAAAAAACATAGCACTTAGCACTGTACTTATATATTACATTGCATTGCATTGCTTTTACATAATAATCACATAAGGCGAATATGAACAGCAGCTAGTAGCTAATCTTACATTCATTACCTAAAACCTGTTTTTTTTTTCGTGATTTTTGTGACTAAGCTGGTGTTTTTATGCCGCCCATGGGCTTCTGACTTGGCTTCATATATAGTCGAGAAATATCTCTCAGACACATTTCCTCACTATGTTTTCCAAATATTTACCTTAAGATAGACAAAGAAAGCGTTTTTGGGAAAAGCGTAGAAGCAGCTTATGTTGTAATAGTATCCAACGAGATTTCCTTAAATTTCTAAAAAGTAGCTTGTATCATGAACAAAATTAATGACGCGCTAGTCATCTTGCTAGCCAATCTGCCAATTAGTAACAATTATGTTATCTTACACTGGCTGATCTAGGAATCTAACGCAAACAGAGTGTATCAACCTTTTATCTTTTACGCTAGTGTTCATCAGCTGAGCGGAATTGGGTTAGTAAGTTATGAGTGGCGAAGTGGCGATGTCACTTATCATCAAGATTATTTAGCCTTACTAACGTTGTTAGGTGATCTTTGAAATATGACGAACTTTAAAGAAATCTCCGTTGAAATTGAAGCGGTATAACTCAATGGAGAAGACTTACTTTGCAGTGGCACCGTATGGGTTGATAAAATAAGCACTTTAAATAAAAAAATAAATGTGTTGTTTGCTTTTGATTGTACCGACCTTGTATTTTTATAGTCGGTTAATGAGCTTGGAAGTGAGGTAGCAACCAGAGATGGTAATGAGAGAACATCTGCAAAGAAGATTCTGAAAAATGTGCTATCAATAACACAAAATAATAATAAGTGTTATATTAATTGAATAAAAAACAACCACGATTTATTGCAAGATATCGATGTCTTGAAGAAAATCCCGATGGTCCAGAGCAGATTGGAGAATTGGTAAAAGAAATTGGAGAATGTTCGCTTAAAAATCAGCAGAACCAAAACTGAATATATGTTCTGCGGTTTCGGCGGTCTCTCCAGTTCTGAAGCCATAGCGATTTATGGCGCACTTCTCCCAGTCTGCTCCGACTTTCAGTACCTCGGTACACTCGTGCAAAGCGATGGCGAAGTAGATCGGACTGGATGGATGAAATGGCGGCAGGTCACGGGAACAATCTGCGACTCCCGCATTCTCCTTAAACGTAAGGTGAACATTTATAAAACAATGGTAAGACCTGCTGTCTTGTATGGTTCAGATGTTGGCCAAGGGCAGAGAGAATGACGATGATCTGACTTGAAGATAATGGGAATAAAAAATCGCTAACAATATCTACAACTACAACAGGGATTTCCATACAAATGAAAAAAAAAAAAAAAAAACGACTTTGACATCATCATCTCTTATCATAAGAAAAATATCCGTTCACAAACTCGCAACCCTGAATCTTCTCTAAGATGTGTCGTTTTGCTATCAAATACAAATTGCCTTGAAACAATGTCACTGTGTACGCTTGTCAAATCCTACTGATAACGGAGACTGGTATCTGGCACTAAATAAATAATGTTTTACTACTGAACATTGGTTTCGGAGATTTTTTGGCCAGAAGACGAGATTTTTTTATCGACGAGTACATTAAATATAAAGATTGGAATATTATTATTAAAAGCTGTTTTAAAAAAGACGCCAAGCAACATAAATTAACACATTAGAGGATTGTTGAACAATATTTTTGTGAGTTTAATCATTATTATAGACTGGTTTATATTCATAATTAAGGAAGCCTAATGGAGCTCATGCTATACTATTAAAATTTAATAAAGATGGATGAAACTATCACCTATTAGAAGTGTGAATACTGCCAGAAAAACGATCGACATTCCATAAAATTTAAATTCACAGGCCATTTATATGCAGATTTTATAGTAAGATGAAAATGGCTACCTTAAATAACAATCTAACATAAGATATATTCTAAATATTGAACTGCAAACCCTAAAATCGCGACACTACATCCAAACTTCAGGTCACAACGGCTCGATTCAAGTAACATCATAATTCTGGTCGTCATCTCAACATTTGGACAATGGGTTCGATTCCGCACACGTAGAGGAAGTTCTTTCAGCAATGTCTAATTTTTTATATGAGTGAATGAACTTATTTGTTGGACAATTGTTTGAATACATGCATTTTATGGGTCCCATGAATGGACCGGCGTCAAATGCGCTATAAAATTGTCTGGAAATTATTTTTGGAAAGACAGTCATAACAAACTGGACCTTTTTGAATAATGATGAATTCATGAATGCAATGAAATGATCGGTAGTTGAAGAAACCTCTAATAATTGATGATTAGAAGAAATTATTGACAATCGGGAAGAAATAAAAGAAGTTGATCCATTTATGGATAGTTACAACAATGTCCTAAATGAACTACCCAGAGCAACGGACGTAGAAGAGTCAGTTATTAAAATTGCTAGAAAATGATAAGAGTAGGTACTCAGAAAACCACAAGAAAACTCACAATAAACTGTAATAAAAGCTGTAAAACGTTTTAAATATCGCGATGTTTCACGCACAAGATTGTGTAACGAGCATACTGCTGTGCAAACAGACAGACTGGGCCTCTCGCACCTATCGCGATTATGTAAATGTAGTAGTTGTTGCTACGAATATATTAATTGGTCTTTTTACGGTCCACATATTTCAATTAAAACTGTTTCTGTAGCTATATTTTCTATAGATTTTGGGACTTTTTTTAAGCGCTGTGAGCTTTTTTGTTTTAATATATATCTACCACAGATTCGATTAACATCAGTTTTAGAATTGTGCACTTTATTTTCAACTGATTTGACTTTTCACGACATCGTAACCGTAGTTTAACACTATTGATTATTGAGGAAGTTTTCGCCTATCATAATGATTATAGGAAAAACCCATGAACAGATTACCATATCAGCTAAAATTCGATCTGTTCCTGAACTAGGAAAGGCTACGAAACTACAGAAGTCTAAACATATAGATTACTTTTGAAACTATACTTCCTTTTTCGGTAAGAACAAGGTAATGAGATAAGATTTGATCGGTGCGATGACAAACCCTATCGGTATAGGTGTTAGATAGCGGGAAAACGACAAAGAATTAACTACTACAATACTACTACTGTAGTTACATAACATCACGCCTTATTTCCTCAAAGGGCTAGGCAGAGGTGTACTTACCTTCATAACACCCACATTTCGCCAATTATCTTTAAGTCCCATATAACAGGGCCTAATGCCATTAACCGGGTACAAATCCAGACTCCGGGCTGCTACTGAGAACTGACTACACTAGGTACTGGTAGAAATCATATATTTACAATATTAGTATTATATTAGACATTTGTTTTTTTGTGTAGCCGTATGGTTGCATCATGTCCGATATCTGCTAATTGACATCATGGGTCTTGGCACTGTTAATACAATTTATAAAGAAACTTGACCTACATAATAGATCCTTTACGTTGCTTCTGTCCGTTTCCCCGTATATCGACTGTTTCGAGTTACAATTTAATTTATTATTATATAAATTATTAATTTATATATATTATTTAGATGTCCTTAAACCCCCGTTCAAGGACACCCAAATAAATCAGTAGTGGTCGCAAGCGCTACTGCTGCGCTGGACCTGGGTTCGATCCCGGGTCGGACAAAGTGTTTATTGGGTTTATCCATTTTAAATTTCTCATTAGGAGCCCGGAGCCTCGGTTTGTGCCTGGTTGATAGCACTAGGCTCGCTCCCTCTTACATTATAGACTTAAACATAACTGGCGAAATGTGGGTGTACTATAAGTATTCCTCTGCCTTAAGGCAATACACCTGTACCCCTACAGGCGAGATGTTATCAAACCACGAAGAAAAATTGTCAAGGGCTCTTTAAACTTTTCCATTAAAATAAAAACGACCATAAAGGAAGAAAAAATAATATGATCTCAACACAGAATTTCCTATTGACACTACTAGAATGGCAGCAAATACATTAGTACAAGCTACTGAGATAATATCATTCAAGTTCATCGATAGATAAACAACCATAGACCATCAGATGGCATCTACTGTCATCGAGGTCACAGAGAAGGCTGTTCTTACATTTGTTGACATTTCTTATTAGCATCTTAGAACCTTAGGGCCGCTGCAGCGCAGTTAGCACGTCAACAAAATTTGTCTATGGATGGAAATTTGGTAACAGCTATGGAATATTATGCAATATTGGGCGGCATTTCTTGGTCTGGTTTGTGGTAGGTCGCGTTTAGAAGATTAACATCTTTTGAACATGCTTGGGATGCTGATGGCGAAGATTTTTGTGTACACAAAATATGTGTGATGTTAAGGTCGTATCTGTTAGCTGTAGGTTTTGGTTGTTGCTATGGAGATGGTTTGAGAATTTTTCCATGGTCTATTATGTTTAAAGATTACTTTGGTTTCTGAGTTTTTCATTGATTCGTATCAGATTTTTTTCTGATGTCTTTAAAATCTTCAAGAATCTTCATTTTCGTTACAACTAGAAATAATGGATCATTGTTGCCAAAAGAGCTACTTTCGTAAACGAAATATATATTAAGAAAATCTAACTACAGAGAAAGACTTCGTTATTTGTTTGGTTCAAGAAATGACAATGTATTTTTTTAATTGCTTACCGACAAAGGAAGTATTATAGGTTATTCGCACCCGAGACCTGACAGGCACAGCCAACTTTAGGATACAGCCAGTTAATTTAATTGGTGCAATTACTGCCAGCCCTGGCATAGCGACAATTATGTCACCTCGCGTGACGTCATCACAATTAAAGGGCGCCATTATTATAATTTGGACTTCCTTCGGCATGAAATAGATAAAGTTAGAAGAGATATTCTGTGAAGTGCGAAGTGGACAAACAAGACTTCACGAGCACTTCGTAAAAGCGTGTGTAATTTGTCAATGCAGTCATTTGTTGGAAATGTCAGTTTTATCTTGAAATGCCTGTTTATCTCCTTTTAATGTTGATTAGGGTAGTAAAAGTCTGGATCTTGTTGTTTTTGACTACAATTCAAAGCTCCTTTTGGAGTTATGAGCCCTCCATTATATAACTCGTTAACATCGTCTAATTGGTCTTTGTCAAAATCATTTGAGCAGAAACTGAGATTGGAAACGCAGCTCCAGTATCGTCAGCACCAATTATTACATTTTGTATGTTGATATAAGTGATCCTTCTGCGCTTGCACATGAATTGTCACAATCCCATACATTCGCTCGTAAAATGCAGAGCCCAATGTTATAGTCACTGACGCTAGCCGCTATGCATTGTGTGGGAATACCCGTTAGTACTTGTACTTAATTAATTTGATGATCATTGATATTATAATAGGTAACCATTTTTGTATTTGAATGGCGATGACTAACATTGTTGTTTGTTATTGCATGTTTAGGTTTTTTTATTAGCCAGTTTGTGGGGCGCTTTGCGATCAAATACGTGCGGGTCTTGATTCTGATAAAAAATAAATACATTGTCTTTGGGACAAATAAGGCTAAACTAACTGTTCAATTGTTTATTATAGTTTCACCGGTACCGCTGTATACGCGGCGAGGCGTTGGGCGGGGACGCCGTAAGCGTTGACGAATGAGCGGCCTGCACTAACCGTCGTCTCGCCGCGCACATACCTAAGGCGCGGTACAGCGCTATCGGTCAAACTATAGTAGACATCGATGTATAGTTAGTATATGGTAAGCTCCGGTCTAGGCTGACAAAGGGAGAAAAACATAGAACCATATCGAAATAAAACATAGCATCAACTCCAAGCAACATGGGACCAGGGCAGACAAGAAGAGAAAAACTTCAATACACTATAAAATATTCATTACAGGCTTCATAAGCGTAAGCGTCAGCGTAAAGCGTCTACGAAAACCATTGTTTCCGTTGAAAGATATAGGCGTGTTCAGTCTATCGCAGGTTCTTTAAAACGTCAGAATTATTCTGAATGCCAAAAGAAACTCACAAACAACAAATCAATTTTCCTTCCCAGGTTTAAGATCTTCGACAAAACCTAAACTGCTAAGCGTTTTGACCCTAATTAGCCAATAGAGACAGTATGTCACTTGGATAGCCTTCGAGAGAGGCCGTGGGAGCAGGCGCCTGCGCATGGGAATCGCCTGAAAGTTATTGTTTTTGCTCCGAACTTAGATTTGGTTGAAAAAACACTAGTATTATTGTTTGATTTGGATAATAAAGTTGTTATATTTGGTTCATACAGTCTTGTTGATGAATGGTATGGTCTTTGCTACTCGTATATTATACTGATGTTCTGCTGCATCAGGTTAGACTGTAAGCCGACCCCAAAATAGTTGGGAACAGGCTAGGCAGGTGATGAGTATGTTCTTTGTTATTATTGATGTTTGGTATTTAGTTACTTAGTGATGTTTCATACTTAGTATATGTGCAGATTTCTTAAGAGATGTCAAGAATGAACTCATTCATTTTGAAAGTCATCCGTCCATCTTTACATTTCGAGACTCCTCCGTGCCTCGGAGAGCGCGTTAAGCCGTTGATCTCGGCTGTCATTCGTGGCATGTCATCTTTGACAGTCGTTACGGGTCGTCAGAAGCCCGAAAGTCAGACAACCAGTCTTACCAAGGGGTATCGTATTACTCAATTACTGGGTTGTGGAGGTCAGATAGGCAGTCGCTTTATGTAAAATACTGGTATCAGCTGCATCCGGTTAGACTGGGAGCCGACCCCAATATAGTTGGGAAAAGGCTAGGCAGATTGATTGATTTTGAAAGACAAAACTTTTTTGAGCAATCTTTTCTTCAAGTTCCCACCAGAAATTCAACCAACCTGACGATGACATACCCACCAAATACGTATTTTATATCTTACCTCTTTAAGCTACCTGCAACATACTTAATTCGAAGTAAAACCGTAATAACAGAGGCACCTAATATTTTTTAAATAAAATCCTCCTTGGTATTCACTGCAAACAATTTAGTGACTTTTCGATCAGTTAGGAGCTCCTTTATTGTTACTACCAAATTGTTAACAAACATAAGCGAATGGAAATTGGTTTTAATGCTTTACGTTATCTTAAATAGGTGTAAAACTTATAAAAATCTTGGAATTGAGAATGGTGGATAAGTCGTTGAAAGCAAACTATGGCAGGTAAGTATAGAGTTTTTTTTCTTTATTTATTTACTTTTATGTTACTTATAGTATTACGTACATACATTTAAATAGTTTGCAAGGAACATAATATTAAAGTTAAAAGAAATCTCGCTGAAAAGCTCTCAATGAATTCTTTCAATTTTCAAGAACATGAAACACTCAATAAATAATTATTAAATGATTTGCTTAGCAATAGCGGTTACTAATATTAATAACTGTTATCAGTATCGGTAGGCTCGTTATCAGGTATAGGTAGCGCCACTTTGACCATGAACTAACTGCGTAACGTTATAACTAAATGCCTATCATTCGGCAGATAACTGTCAATCGATAGCGATATTTACTTTGCAAGAAATACACCGAAAAGCTTCTTCAGCAATTTATTTATTTCACGATTATTATTAACATTTAGCAAAGGAACGCAATCGCCATGATATGTATTTTTTTTCAATAATTATGTGGATGAAAATCATATACTTACTTATCATAAAAAAAATCAGTAAGCAGTAGATTATATTCTACAAATCTTATCGACACTATTGCGACAGCTACTGTAAACCACGGACCGAAACCTATATGATCAATACAGGATTTTTTCGTTTACAACATTTATATTTTTACAGGTATTTTTAAAGGTTACTTTAAATTGAATACAACCAGTATTACTATTAATACCGGTTACCGAAATAAAAATTACCTTTATCTTACACATTGCGTCGGCATTCGTCAAAGAGCGCGCATCGCCTGTGTGTAACCGTTATTAAAACGGTTACCTGAATGAGATAACATGTTTCTTCTTCTTGGGTTACCCAGATAGCGGTAACCTTAGTTGTACAAGTAACCAAAATTCTTCGATACCTGTACCGTAATTGATAAAGGTTTTCGGTCCCTGCTGTAAACTAGCAGCGAGGTACCACCTTTAACCTACTATTTTGACTTTCGGACAGGAACATCGAAAACTTTGTTTCGATGAAGCCTTATCCTGCCTGAACTTAAAATATGGAACTGATGTAGATATAACATCACGCCTGCCAGGAGTTTTAATTAACTTCTGGAGGGAGGCGTTATTCCAATCAGCCCATGGTTGCAATAACCACCGACGGCCGCCATGGCCCACGCACAATTGTCTACTTTCAGGGAATAAGTGTGGAAACCAAACCCCCTAATATAGAACATAGAACATCACGCGTGTATACCCCAAACGGTTTGGCAGAGGTACCTATAGTATACCCACATATCGCCTTAAATTAGAGCATTGCCAACAACCGGGCACAAATCCAGACTCCTGGCGGTTACTGAGAAATTCCAGATGAAAATATCTAATAACTTTCCGACTCGGGAATCGAACCCAAGACCTCATGCTCAGCAGTAGCGCTTGCGACCAGTAGACCACGAGGCAATATGGAACTGTTCTGCATTAGTCATTCCAACTTTTTTTGACGCTTCCACCATTTACAATTCCATGCTCAAACAAAAATCAAAAACGTATGCAATTTAAAGAATATAATTTCAAATTAGTCTTTAAACGGGCTGCACACTCAAAACGTGTCCACAGAACGATTATTAATATCCACTTTACGACCAACGTAAAGTGTGCAGGTCTCCTTATTGTATTAAGGCTCGTACACACTGGTGTGATATCGCGGGCGCGACAAGGGAAGCGCTGCCTGTCAGGCCCGCGATATCGAGCCAGTGTGTAAGAGCCGTTAAGCGGCTGACGAAGGGTCAACGTGCAACGTTTTAGTGTCAAATTAGGATTTAGTTTATTATTATTAGTTTAATTTTAGTACTGCTTTTAATATAATGCCTGCCAATGATCTTAGAATTGATTTTTCGCTCCCAGCTAAAAATATTATACCATCAGTTAAAGGCGAATAAATTCAGTCCCTAAGGCTCAATTTACATTGCCGCGGAACGGAATGGAAGTAATTTTTTTTTACAAAGCATAATGAACCTCATGTCAATAGTGTAACGTACAAATTAGAAACGTGCCAAACAACAGGTCGCGCGTTTTCTGGAGAATTCTCGCGCATTCTCGGTAATGAACGCAGTTACCTACAAGTTCGTATCTAGTTTGTACTTTACACAATTGAAATAAAGTTCATTTTGGTATGTACAATATGGTTACAAAAACTCGCCACCATTCCGTTCCGCAGCAATGTAAATTGAGCCCAAAACAAACCGTCCGTTAATGGTAAAAAAATTGAGTACTTCTTCGTCGTATTGATGATGTCAAATTATATGAGTTTTAACCAAAGTCAGCCACTTCAAATGCGTTAAAATTGTAAATCAGAGACATTAATTGTTTCGCAATATAATATTGTAGTTTCCCGGACGAGTCCACATTTTCACGGGTGAATACACGCGTGTTCTAATATTTCAGTTAAATATACACGTGTAATTTTAATCACCGTTTTGATAAATAGAACTGATTAAATATCTAAACAGTTGATTTAAATTTTGGTGAACACAAGGCTAAGGCATATTTTAAAACGGAGAATGAAATAAGTACATAAATTACAATACAGCAATTTAAATGACAAAATGATGATTTATACTACAAATATAGGTACGCAAATGGCAAATCAAATAATAGCACAAAGACATAAGGTCACAGCTGCTGAAAGATGATTATGAAATATTTTAGCAAAATGTTCTAACAAATAAATTTTAATGATCCATTGAACCTACTACAAATTTACGCACGGCCATTGTATTGCAAAATTAGGAATACCAATATGTACAGTACACGTAATACAGAGAATAAGTAACGCAGTTTATTGAAATCCTAAATTCAATATGTTCTTTTACGAAAGATATGTGTATGAATCTTTGAGTATATGAAAGCAAATGGCCGTCGAAGCCAGAAGCCTAAAAGATTGAAATTGGTCGTAACTTTGGAAAACTTCCAACTTTATTAAATACTAGCTTCTGCCCGCGATTTCGTTCGCGTGAAATTTCGGACCCCAACCCACTGCGTCGCATCCCATCGTCCGCCTACTCGCACTATTACTTCGTTTTCGCTTAGCGTTCTTTCTGACTTCTTTTTGTCTTTTGGCTCGGCTCCTAAGGGATAGATAGATAGCTCAATGTCATCACAATCCTCCAGCCCATATCTCAATTTATATGGAACCGGCGCAACATGTCTTCTCCTTCTAAACATTTCTATTAGCCCCTCATTAGGATGTCACCACAGAAACGATGGATGGAATGTGTGAGAGATGATATGGCTTGAAAGGACCACCACCACACCTTTTTGACCATATCTAACCTCCCTCTTCTTTTAAAAACCATCAACATGCATACTCACTACATGTTCGTCATTTGCTTATTTGATTTTGCCTACCTTATCATGGTTAATTATGAAGAAAATTAAAACTCAAAGGAAATCTAGGTCATATCTATATGTATATCTAATTTTCAGAAAGCAAAGATAAAAATAAATACCAGTTCCTAGTCACTGACACGGATGTGCTAAAATTAGAATAGTAAACTAACTATATGTGTCTAGTTATAAGTTTTCTATAGAGAACACGAAGAGAAAGGAAGTTGTTGCTTTTATTGTTCTCTTATATAGTTGTCATTTCAAATAGTTTAATTATGTCTTGAAAACTTGTTTAAAACATTCATCCACAAACTTTTTGTTCCATTGCGTTTTATTTACAGCAACTTCACGAGGATACACCACTTTTGTTGAAGAAAACGCGCAATGGATGATGCATACTGCGAAACGATCGTAATAGAAACTTTGCGTGCGAGTCTCATACTACAAACCGATTACAAGAATGATTTGCAGCATATTAGAAGTTTAGAAGACAATACATCTGAAGCCTGAATAAAACTTGAGGCTTCTAGCACAGTGCACTGTTAGGAATTACGTTTTATTCACTGCGAAAGCGAGACGGAGGCATATAGCTAAACTCTTCGGAGAATCTCTCCAGTAATTAGTCTGAAGTTTCATTTCGTAAATCGATTAAAACTGTACTTTCTCAGTCATTCTCTCATTTAGTCTAATATGACACACCTATGGTCTCGGAAAAGTTATTGACTTGACTTTTAACGACATAGCTTTTGTAAATGGTTTTAAGCACACCATAAGGAGCTTTACAGCAAATTAGTTTAATTAAACTTTAGTATTTCTTACGTTGTTTTCATCCACGGTAGCCTTAATTAGAAAGAAAAGAAAGAAGGAAAGAAAATACATTTATTTGACACAGACTAAAAGGCACACATTAGCAACTGAAGTTTCACTAACATTGTTTTCACTCCTTGTGTTGATGCAATCATTTTTGATTCCTCAAAATAACTAATTATACAAATCAATCTGAAGACGACTCTCGGCTTATGATGATAATGATAATTTGTGGTATTTACTTAGCCGCTGTTTTTATTTTTAAGGTAAATTAAAAATGTGTAATTTTAAAAAGTTTGCGAGTCCGTTTTCAAGGATTCCGACGTTTCCCATGATTACAATACCGGGTACTATGGTAATATTAAACAAAAACACGCTGGTGCCATAACGAGGAGTTTAAAATAATTTGTGCAAAATTCGCACCTCATCGCCAATGCGGTAGAACCACATGTAAAGGAAACGCAGAATGTCCACTTCATAGATACATAAGAAACTCACGCCTTTTTTCCATATTCCTTCTGATTTGTTTACGTTCATACATCTGGTTATACAAGCCCGCCTTGTTGCGAGTACTAAGCACCCGACCATGAAGAAAATCTCCAATAAAATCAGTGTATTTCCTTCTATCTAGAGGGCTCCCGGCTTTTCCGCACACATCTGTAAATATCAATCATCACAGCAAGACGAGAAATGTGCACTGATGAACATGACTAGTACGATGAAACATTACCGTCAACCTCTTGGCTCAGGGATTTAGTATCGCAGAATGGAGCAAATTTTAATGCCACTGCCGTGTCTTAACTTTCTGATATTCATTACACTATTTTTTTTGCATATTTTCATATTATCGAAAATGTTGCAACTTTTGAAAAATTGGCACAATAAGGAAGAAATGAAGAGTTCACCAACTAGTAGACAATTAAAATACAATAGACGTAGATATATTTAGTAAATTATTCCGCTTTACTATTCTTAAAGATTCCTGTAAGAAATCGACACGTGTTTCACCTCTCAACGAGGCATGACGATTGACTTGTCGCGAACCCGTACACGACGTGCTAACACGCCGAGCGCTGGACGTGTCACGCCTGAATCCATTAACTAGTAGATAAAAAAAATTATTAACTCAAATATTGTTGAATCTCACTTTCCTGTGTTCTTACCAACTTTGGTTTTTCGGAGCCTATATTTAATCAAGATTTTCTGGTCCTTCTGTTTCTACGTTTTTAATGGTGAAACAAACCATGGTGATTGTTTTTATGGGAGTCGGGTAAGGATTCTTGTTACTGGCACGCGATTATTTTTAAGTTAAATATCGATATTTGAGAAATGTGTACTGTGTACTTATTTATTTTCACTGAGTCACTTCGATGTCTTCGCGTTCCTTCGTTATCATCTGCTGTCATCTTATCAAATAATACATTTTTAATTATAATTCTGTATTGAATTTGTAACAATGATACCGATTAGTTTTTGTTTGTGCTGTAATTATTGTTTGTTTTATTTTTATTATTTTTTGTTGTCATTGTTTATATAATTAACGCTGTACACCCACTTACTTTTTCTTACTGCATTCTTGACAATATTGCCTTTCTATTGTGTGCTGTTTTTGGTGCATATTTTTAATTAAATTTCGTGACTTTTAAAAGTCAAAGTCACAAATTCACAATACAACTGACATGAGAGTATACATTTTATACAGATTCATACCAAAAAATACCTCAAATAGCATGTCAGAATATCCGTGATGTCTGTAGGTTTAACTTTTTCAGAAACTGCAACAAATCCTATAATTTTCGCTAGACCATCAACAGTCCCTCCCACCATAGCTTCGGTATGCAACGGATATATCCCATAGAAGGAGGTACACGTATTATCACCTCTACAACCAAGAATACCATGTCAAAGCATTCCGAAGACTCTTTACTGTATAACAAGAATTCTGCGAGATCTTCTTTGTGTGGATTTAAAAGGAAACTCCTATTTATCAAGTAATGGACTGAAGTAATCGCATACGAGGAGCTTTCATTTCAAGTTATTATGGAAGATAGAGAGCTGTTTTATTTTATGTGTGTTTAAATTATATATTATATGCTGTTCATAAATAAATAGCTAAAATAAAATGAATTAAGAAAAGAGAATTAATTTTTAAAACAACGCAAATACGCAAGTGGGATAATATTTTTTTTCGGTTATTTTATTTACTTAATTAATACTTTAAGCACACAAATGTACAGAGTTTAGTGCAGAGGTAGGTGCAATTACGAAAAATTAAGGAATAAATATTTATTTTAATACAAAAATACTAATAGGGTTAGTAAGGCTAATGATAAGTACACTAATTACAAACCTAATTGTAATAAATACTATAATAAATAATTATAAGCATAAATAAATACACAAAAAACCCAAAAAAAATAGACAAACAATGGAGGAGCATTAATGTTGTCATAGACAGTAGGTACTGCCAGCAGCTTCTTACGAATGAGCTCGCGAACTTTTACTTATATTATTTTAGTTTATGTGATTTCAGAAATTGAAAAAATAGAAGGAAAATAAAACAAGTCATAAAAAAAAAAACGTAAACAAAAACACGACACAGGACTTCTTCTCCTGAGCGTACGTTCGAGTCTACAAAACATAACTTCGTCTTCTAGATAATGCTCTAACTTCCAAACAAACTAACAAATGGACATCAGAACAATACCCAACCACAAAGACAAACAATCTTACCAAAATAATAACCACGACACTATTAAAAAAATCACCCATACATTTTGTTCGACCAGATCACGTATGGCATGTCATTGCACCACAGATGCCAGCACAGGCAGGACGTGAATCAGGAGGAAATCCGCCATCTCCTACCCATGAATATTCGATCAGCCATTGTTACAAAGTATTCGCAATGTCCAAATCTGGACAATGATTTCTCGATATAAGATGTAATCGATGTTGTTATTATTGTTATCGATCATTCTTGATTTGTGGTGGGAGTAATTTCGGAAGTAACTTTGTAGAGATACTTTGAATTGTACCGGCTCCTGACTAAAATAATGATGAAGGAAGGAACTACACAATTAGGTTTTTCAGAGGCCTTAGTGTAAGTTTGCAAGCGAGTAAACGGAACTTAGATTTTTATTCTCAGCCTTATATTCTTAGCATTATGATCTATCAGTCAATTTTTAACGTTTACTCACTTGCAAACTTACACTAAGGCCTCAGAAGTCTAAACACGCCAAACGTTGTCATATTTGGCAATATGAAGAGACTAAAATACATTTGTTTAAATTCCTTTTGGTGTCGTTGCAATCGAAATTATTTATTATTATCAAGGGAATAGGCATGTACTTCTTAATGCCATCGGTCTGTTGATCAACCAATGACCTTGTTTTGGTTGTTGTTAGGAAGCCCATATACGGGAGCTGAAAGCAACCAAACTGGATATGAAACGGTAAAAATTATTAAATTTGTCTGTTCAACCATATCTTCGAATCATATCGGGATCACCGCGGTATCAATAGTCCTCAAAATGTTATCATTCTGAGATCGGATTATCGTGATCGATTCTCTGACACATTATAAGAATGATATCGAATTGGTACCGTCTGAGATTGTATGCAAAAATGTGTCATCTAAAGTCACCAGTATAACTTGACTGGTTACTGTCACTATCTAGAAAGGGTGCTATTTCAATTTTAGTCTATTTTAGGTCCTAAGTTATACTGGTCTTTAATCTTTACGATTAGTCATATTTTTTAGGCTGGATTTGTGCCTACGTGTAGTTCTGTAATCGGGTGAAAGCCAAGAAAACATTTTATCTATATTAGCAGTCAATGACCGTCTGGAGTAGTGTTTACTATAATTTGTTTATCATTTGATGTAAGTACTTGTAGATAGATCTTTTCGATAAAAAACGCTTAGATTTACATTTAGTTGCTTAGTGCTATGTTGTCACCGTGAATTGCATAATTTTATACACGTTACAATGTGTAAATCCTTATCAATCAAGACAGCTACTAGGTACTACCTGATATTAGGATAGGAGTCCGTTAACCCCGCCGTTTTCCCATGATGTAGAAAGGAAGGTGTAGTGTATTTAATAGATATGTAAACTATCATCCCGTCATGCACGTCAGCAGTGAGGTCTCTGTCACTAATGTCAACTGTCAGTTCACCACGAATGGCGGGAAAATGAGAAACAGTTGAAAGTGAGGTGGTACCTGCACAGGAGGCTTGGTGTGGTGATGAGCCATGTTGTGATATGATCAGCTTAAATACGGGATCAACAGGATTCTACAGAAGGTATTTTTATTTATTGATGGACTGTGTTAAAGATGATATAGCTAGAAAGGGGGTGACTACCGAGATGACGACTAATAGAGAAGATGGAAGAAAAAGACGTGTTGCGCTGACCACGAATAAATTGGTATAAGGGCAAGACAATCATGATGATGATATCTAATTTCTGAGATCCTCATTCCCTTATTATATCTAGGCAACCAATTAGATTATAATTTTAGGGATTTGTAAACATCCAGAATTCACTATAGACGAGGAGAAGCAGCTTTCCGCTTCACAAAACTTCTCAATGGGCGCTAAAAATTCCACGTCATCTGTCTTTTACGTACGGTGACAGATGACATTGATGACAGACTGTCTAGCTACCCGGTTATCTTTAAATAACCTCATTTAGTTCGACAACTCATTTCACGTGTTAAACTAGAAGATGGATGGACTGATAACAATAGGATTTCAGGCCAGACTTAAAAATAAATATGAAAATTAAAAGTAGAACTTACTATCTGAGTCTAGTTATTGTGAAATATTGCGAAATCTAATAGTTATTTTACATAAGCCGATAAGTCTTGTTGATATTAAGAACACACCTTGTGAAGATATTTCGATAAAAACGTTAAGGAAAAACCATAGCGAAAATGGATGACTGCGACGCGATTCGACTTATCGAATTTTGAAAGTGGATTAAATGACTGGTGTAAATGATGGTTCAATACTTGCTAAGCCAGTATTGGCCATTGGCATATCTCTATCCTCTATCAAAGAACTCCTATAGCACCAGACGGTAAATACAACAAACAACACAAGAAGTACAAGTTAGGAACTAACATTCGCGATCAACAGCAACTCTCAAGCTGCATCTACAAGTATGGAAAAAACATGTTCCTCTGAGAATGATTTAGATTTTTAATCATGTATCTAATTTATTAATGAAGAAGGAAGGAATTGTATAATTATCACTTGCCTCAAAAACGATGAAGGACACCATCGTGAGGAAAACCGGCATGCCTGAGAGATATTTCACGACGACGGCATGTGAAGACAAGTCAGAGGACCATGGTGACATAAAAACTCTGACACCAGGTTAGTCACTAACCACGTGAAAAAGAAAGAAAGAAGATAGAAGGTAAGAGTACTCACCTAAAATAATTTTTCAATATTAGGTTTTTTTATGAATATTATGCCGTTCCCTGCCCTTTGTTTACATCCTGATTTAAGCCTCGTGCAGAATGACGCGACGGCGCGACGCGACTATACAATACAATAGAATTTCTAAGAAAAGCTCACGGTAGAACAATTACCGGTGTCGCATCGCGCCATTCTGCACGAGGCTTTAAGCAGTTCTAGCTCGTTTCAGCTTCGTAAGTATCTCCTCTTAAAAACTTAAGATGGCAACATTGAGTTCAACAGTCCTTCAATATTCACTAAGTCCTTTTCTTTCTGCTCCAAGAAGAGTTGTAAAATTATTATTGCATCAAGAATTAAATTAACGTTTTTCCCGAAAATAAGTGAATTTCGAGGGCTCGTTGGCTATCCCTAAACTGTACGTGTGTGCCATTCAGAAGTAAAACCTTTTGAAGGTATTAGATATAAGACAAAGGGACCAACGGACACCTAAAATGTAATACGTAAAATAAGTTGTTTTGTCATTCCTATCACGTTTTCGTTGCAAAAATTTGTGCCCGGAAACAACTCTTTCTCTCTTACTCTTTTCAACATAGCGATGCAGGCGACGCATACAGCTACTGTTTTGATTCATGAATTAAAAATATCACATAGGTATATATAGGCAGCAACGCCGCCGGCCGAGCGTTGCCAAAATCGTTCCAAGAAAAAATATTTTTACGACAACGCCTATAAAATGCGCGTTTTGTCGGCCGTGTTTGTCTTACTTTAAATATCCTTTTGTCTACGCTATTTTGGTGATTCTTATGTAATCTTTCTTTTACAGTTAGTACAGGGATAGTCACGACTCCATCATAATTCTAAACCCAGTATTGGCAAAATCGAAATGTGGTAATGCACAATCTGATCAGTTTTTGATATGAAAAAAAAAAAATCGTTCACATCGCGTCTGAATAAGAAATATCTATAGTTACAATATCTGTCTAAGGGCGGATTCGACTAAAGAGGAATAAATTTTATCCGCGGAATAAGATTTACTTCTGACAGTTTTCATAAGCAGAAACTGTCAAAAATTTAAAATTTATTCGGAAGAGAAGGCTTATTCCGCGGATAAAATATATTCCTGTTTGGTCGAATCCGCCCTAAATGACTTTCGTCAAACGTCAAAAAGAAGCGTAATAATAAATAGCTTTCGGGTTTAACGCCCTGAAGACGCTGGTCTGTAGGGCGTGCGTGACCCATGCATGCGGATACGACTGCTGCCAAACGATCATCAGGCAAATACTAGACCAACGTATACATTGATGTATAGACAGAATAGATGGAGACCATTCTATGAATAGTCTGCCCTATCAGGAATAAGGGATTCTTCAATCAGATTGTATATGTCAAGGGATGTACCTGGGAATTCTTATAATTTCTCACGGGATAATTATACCCTATTTGACAGAGGGTGCTCTAAGTAGATAGATTCGATAGAATATGGTATATATACACCATAAATTTTACAAAGTTTATATTAATATTCGTGGTTTTCGGTCCACCAATGTGACTTTTTCAATTCATAATATTTATACTTTCCGAGTTTATCTTGGACATTTATTTTCATTTTTGCATCTTGCAAATTTACATGTGGTTAATAGAGGATTCTTTGAATATCAGCTGACACAGATTATAATGTGCTGTCGCGAAAAAAACTTTCAAGCCAACTGTGTTGGGGTCGGCTTCCAGTCTAACCGGATGCAGCTGAATACAGTATTTTACATGGAGCGCCTGCTTATCTGGCCTCAATAGCCAATAATGGCTAGCACGTTACCTCTGGGTAGGACTGGTGGTCAGACTTTTGGAGTACAACAAAAGTCTTTATGGATAATATGCATAGAAAATTTGGAAATTTCAATTGCAGATCTGTCAAAATTAACTGTTGGTTAATCAAATCAAATACGTTTATCGTCACGATAAAATGACAATACCACCTGCAAAGACTTATCTAAAAACTGTAATTTTGTAGCATATCCGATATCGAAATAAAAAGAACATTCCAGATTTAAATTTAGAATTTCCGCAAATTAAAACTAAATTGACGTCATGTCTAGTGTTGTGACTGTCAACAGAAAATTGCGATGCATTCTGTTTGCCGACAATTTTCCGTGAACGATAAAACGCAATCCCATCAACAAGACGTTACATTCGATTCTACGAACGATAGTGAATGCTCGATATAATTGCTGTTTTATCGATTCGCGATTTGATAATGTTTTGTGGAATTGCGATAGGTGTGTTGGTATTTCTATGTTGGTTTTCCTTCATTGGCGCCAGATAAGTTGTTTGTTGTTGATGCAGCTTTTAATATGAATGAATAGAACGCGTGTATACATTCCTGACCGAATGTGGTTGTATTATCTCATTAATTGTCCAAACAGTCCAGTTCAGGGTAAGATGTTGTAGAGTTCACTCTGTACATACCGATCTATTATGTAAAAACTTGCCGTGAAAACTTAGGTGAAGTGAGCTGTCAATGGTGTCAATCCCTAGCGTCAGGTGGAATGACAGCTCTTCACCTCAGTTTTCTTGTCACTAGATTTGATGATCATGCAAGCACTATCACTAAAGACTACCTGAACGATGATAATTGGAAACAAATAAACATGGCTTTTTGTATGGCATTTCCTTTAGACCAACTCAAGGCCAATAGCGATAAACTATGCGTTGGAATTTCATAGAAGAATCTGTGATCAAACAATTATTAGGAAGTTTCTTCGAATATTGATACTCTTGAGAAACCCTGGCTCGTTCACAATCTTTCCATGTATCACGCCTACAACTGACCAATAAATCTTGACCGTTAATGGTGGCGCTGGTAGCAAAGGAAAATGACAACAAATCTGTCAAATGCAGAACATTTTGCAAGTTAGTTCCATATTCCGCCACCTGCCAACATAAGCTGGTTGCTCAGTAATTCATGATTTTCTGTCATGTTCCTACAGATTGCGCCGAACAACTTGGCTAGCAGCCAACTTGAAACTATAACACTAATAAACATTGGTTAATTATTAGAAACTAATTATAATAAGTTCGTTTACATTTCAGCAAAGTACTTGTCGACATTGAAAAGTGTTCAACCTTCGTTCTGAGCAATTTTTTGGAAATTTAAATAAAGTCATAAGAATGTCAGTTTTTAGGGATCCGTACCAAAAGGGTGCCAACGCTCCGCTGTCCGTCCGCCGTCATCGTCAGTCAGTCACAGGGCTGTATCTCTTGAAGCGTAATAATTATGTAGACACTTTTCACAGAATGTGTACTATTATGGCAACTAATATAATATAATAAAAATACAATAAAGTAAAAAAAATAAACTTTGTTTTTTATAACTAAGTCTAAAAAAAAATGTTAAATGTTTTACGGTGATACGGAACCCTCCGTGTGCGACTCCGACCCCCACTTGCCCGCTTTTTTATCAAAAAGTATGAATAAACATGTCAAGTTTTAATGCTTGGTATCGTAAATAAAAGATTATTGTCGACTTCCTCTGGTTAGACGGGCGACAAACAGTAATTTCATACATACAAAGTAATGGCGACAGAGTAATGAATGTAAAAACCAGTACCGTACGAGATAGTTAATGGAGCAATAAGTGGTCCATTGATGCATACTTTGAAGTTTTTTACTAGTTAAGCGTCTCTGCGACGCAGTAATTAAGAAAAGTAATTAACTAAAACTATCTTAATAGGTTTTATTTTTAATCCAGGATACATTCCACTTATGCAAAACTTACAGTATACTAAGCATCATTCAAAAATATTATTTTTTAATAAAATATTTAACACAATTTTTTTTTAAATAATTTGTTATAATAAACTTTTTTTTTACTTTATTGTATTTTTATTATATATTAGCGGCCATAATAGTACACATTCTGTGAAAAGTGTCTACATATTACGCTTCAAGAGATACAGCCCTGTGACTGATTGACGCATGATCATTCAAAAATATTATTTTTGAATGTATTGTGAATGAAATGATTAACCTAACCTAACCCAATCCGCATTGTGCCCGCGTGGAGGATTATGGTCCATTCTTTCTCAAAGGGAGGAGACCTGTGTTCCAGCATAGGGAACGTGGGACGAGGTTATAGCTGATTATGCAACTTGCGTAATCAGCTCATGATAACTATCGATACATAGTTCATTGATTCAGGCGTTATTTGGCGGAAATCCATTATAAAATACAATACACCTAGAAACAACCAGTACGACTCATCGTCCAGCTCTCGGCGTGGCAACACGTCGTGTTCGGGTTCGCGACAAGTCAATCATCATACTGAGGATGCCTCGTTGAGAGGTGAAACACGTGTCGATTTCTTACAGGGTTTTTTATGACTCTTTAGGAATAGTTAAGCGGAATAGGTTACTATCTACGTCTATCGTATTTTATCGTTACATAATTAATGCAGAAGAAAGAAGAAACACCTGACGCCAAAATCCATTGCATTCTAACGCACGCACTGACATACACCTCGTTGATAAGCGATCACTGCGGGCACGTGTACACATATCTAGGAAATCACGATAACGCACGCGGCTCTGCGGCGCCGGCGCAGCTGATAAGGATAATATACGCGCGCTAATCCCAATGGAGTTTTTGTTGTATTAATACATCATTATATCGTTAATGTTCGTTATTGAAGAATGTGCAATTCATGTTGGCAGCTATTATGATCTTATCGTAACTTTTGTAGGTACCTTACGATGTATGCCAAAATAGCTCATGCTTTGGTGTAAATATTAAATAGTCAGAGAGGTTGGTGAGGGGGCAGACGTAGGTACTATAGTGACAAGTACAACTTTATTGCTAAGGACATAAGGGCGAAAAGTGGTCAACCGAAAATGTCCGCGGTTGTACGTGAAAGATTAACGTTTGCAGCCCGCTTCTATATTGACTGTGACGCCGGTAGCGCACCTCCGCCGCGAAACCAAGCAGCGAAACCACAGTAGTTCAATTAAACTGACTTTTAACTGACAATTAACTCGAATCGGAAGCGAGTAGCGGAACATGACGCAATTCAAAATGGTTGGCACATAGGTAGACCATGATCTGAAGAAGGACATAGGCTACTTTTCATCCTGGATCGCACACGAAGTCGCGGGCATCAGCTAGTAAGCTATAATGTATAAACAAAAACAATCACTACAAAAATGTTGCTATTGATTGGAATTTTCGCTTTAAGACGATGATGACGACTATTTTCAGTAGGGCACGGTTACAAAAAGATATGAAATTACGTTTTATTATACGGATATGCATAGCCAAAGGAATTCGATTACGTTAGCGCAATTTTTTTCACAGAAAGACGGCGCCAGTGTTCCTGATAACACAAGTATTTGTTAATCCCGAGGATATGATATCTCAATGAAATTCAGTGTATTTATTATATAGAGCTATTTATTGATTTTATCAGTGTGGGAGTTAGGGTTGTAACACCTGTAGAAAATCGGTAAAATCCAGTGCTTTACCTTTTCATGATAAACATAACAAAATACCATTTATTTCAGGCGATACGGGCCTCTAGAAAATAATACACAATAAATTATTTCTATATATCAATGATACGATTGTCTCGTTGGTCTAGTGGTCGCAAGCGCTATTGCTGAGGATGCGGTCCTGGGTTCAATTCCCGGTTCGGGCTAAGTGTTATTGGGTTTTTCCACCTGGAATTTCTCAGTAGCAGCCAAGAGTCTGGATTTGTGCCCGGCTGATGGCAACAGGCTGGCCTTCTATTACATGGGAGGAAACAACACTGGCAAAATGTGGGTGTACTAGGTGAACGTATTAGCCTTCGGGTAATACAGGCATGGATACAGGAGGTTATGTTATCAATGATAATATAAGTAAAATGACGTAGATAGGTTACCTACCCATCTTTCTTTAGATGACACGTGGAACTAGGACGGCATGTCGTAATAATTACCGAGAGCGACAAAGAGACAAGACGTAGAAAACTTGGCTAAAGGCCTGCGCCCACTGGTGGCACGGCACGGGATCCTTCGACATCACTACATGCAAGCGAATTCTGACGGCAACGATGCCGCGGTATCCTTAGGCATGCCGCATCATCATTGAAACTTCAGTTCTATTGTCAAACTTTTAAGTTCCGCAAGTGGCATTGGTAAAAATAAGTTGTGTTGATAGTTCAAGGCAAAGGGTAATCTATATTCAGCATCGATAGGCGAACGAATAAACAAATGAAACGAAATTGAGTGAATTTTGACGTAAATATTTACATGGAATGTAAGCGGAAATGTATCTTGCTTGCTGGAGATGGTTTTTGTGTGTGTTGTGTAGTGTTGTCTGTAAGTAGTAGGTACCTTACCTACTGTGCTGAACTGGATGTAGGAAGGTGGAAGAAGGAGTTGTGGTGTTGAAGCATCTACAACGCCACATGAAAACTATGCATCAAAGACCTGACTTCACACAAATACGGTATCGATATTTATAAGACAATCCGACATCAATCGTTGGGCAGTTTCCCACCCGTCTCGTTGGAGGATCCTCCCTTTTCTATAGAGGATGAGTGAACTTTACACCCTGTTCCTCATACCTCTAAAAAAACTAAAATAACTGAATACCCTACTAGACCTTACAACTGTATCATCGTAATGTAAACCCTATTCACCATGCCCTTAAAGCGGCTGACCAACGGCCAGATCAGGTGGATGGTATTCAGAAGATCGCTGGTAAGACCTGGTTGAGACTCGCACAGACCAGGGAAGCATGGCACCAAAGGCAGGAGGCCTATACTCAACAGTGGGTGGAACAAGGAAGGCAATGATGATAGTGACATGATGAACTCGGATGATCTCAATGGATCAAAGAGACAATGGATATATTGTGTAAATGTGATTTGGCGAGAACGGGGATGAATAACCTAGACGACTTGTCGGCACATAGAAATGTATGGGAGGAAAAGATATGCTGCGCTGACATGAAATCAAATTCGGAAAGTGTCAGTAGGATGACGTGTATTTGAAGTTCATTACATTGAAGCTATGAAGGTAGTTCCTGCCGTCGAGTTGTACTACTTGTCCCCTGAGACTCACGCTAAGTTTATCGAGTCTCACAACAAGGGTGACGCTAATTACAACATGCTGGACACCAGCGCCGTGTGCTGTATGCGCCCAAGGAACAAGAAGGATCAAACCACAACTGAAACAACCACTAATATTACTCAAAAACATAACATTATTATTATACTCTATCAAATTACGGTAGTACAACTATACAATAAAGTACATTAATTAAAAATTCAAAAAAAAAACCATAGACGTAGATTCTCATTTAATTCTCAGCGTACAGCGCTCGGCGCGGCAACACGTCGTGTTCAGATCCGCGAAAAGTCAATCGTCATCGTTAAGAGACACGTGTCGATTTCTTACAGGGTTTTTTATGACTCGGTAGGAATAGTTAAGCGGAATAGGTTACTAAATATATCTATATCTATTATCTATTGTATTTTATAATGGATTTTCGCTAAGTTACGCCTGAATCAACTAACTATCTTAAATTAATAATCGCAATTATCTCAAATTAATATTACATTAGTCTAATAAAGGGCAACTATGGGATAATGTCAAGAGAATAGGTAGAAGCCTACTTCTGTCCCCCCCCCCCCCTTCTTCCCCGTTTCCCTGCTTGAATATCATTTTCCAATTCGAAGTATATATTGTAGAGGTCATTCGGAGGCCCACAGGAATTAGAGATCGTCTATAGAACTGTATAACGTCATAAAAAAAAATTAAATGAAACGAATCTCATCGCCTATCTACTAATGTTGTGTAAACTAACATAATGTGACATTTTTATAATATAATATCATAAACATTATTATATTTCCTTACCAGCTGATTGATTAATCTTTGTCTACTGCGCAGCAAATGTTACATAATATTTGAAATCAGATAAAACTATTGTCTTGTGTTAGTTTTGATGATATTAATTCTTGGTTTTTATTGCTTTTAAACCATTAGCTAGTAGCTACCTGACTTTATTATCACTGACCTAGGTAATATAAATACATGGTGTTATTTTTTTTCACTACCTACACGAACTCTTTCAATTATTTTTTTCAGATATTTTCTTCTTTTTTTTTTTAACTAGCTAATCTCTTTTTCTGAATCTCAAATATGCTTTAAGTTTAATGGAAAGTATATTAACATGTTACGAGTCATCTAGAATCACAACTAAAACAGTAATTTAGTTAAATAATGCGTCACATATATACAATCTTTTGTGACACACCATCATTTAGTCTGGACTAAATCAATCTGCCTGGCCTTTTCACAACTATGTTGGGGTCGGTTTCCAGACTAACCGAATGCAGCTGAAAAACAGTATTTTACATGGAGCGACTGCCTATCTGACCTCCAGAACCCAGTAACTGGGTAATACAATACCCGTTGGTAGGACTAGTTGTCAGACTTTCGGGCTTCTAAATACCCGTAAAAACTGCCAAAGATCCACGAATGACAGCCGGGAACAACGGCTTAACGTGTTTTCCGAGGCACGGATGAGTCTCGATGGTCACCCATTCACGGACCAACCCCGGCAAGCGTAGCTTAACCTGATGGATCGACACGTGCGGCTGTTATTGCTTAGCCGCGAGCTCCTTAAGCCTAGACTAAATATTGACAGAATTTAACACCTTGTATAAACATTTAGATATAGGAGAAACCTTCGATGGACTATGGGATTATACGAACCTTGGTTGTAAGCTGACGTATCATATCTGATACGGTATCACTGGCCTTGCTAAATGAAGGAAGAGCTATAGCAATTCTCCGAAGATATCAGTCATATGGGCTGATAATCTTGTGTTTTATTTAAATAAATAAAAGAAACAATACATTAGATAATTCTTAACATGCCACCAAATTCTTACATCAATAAGTATGGTGACAATTTCTCCTTTGGCGGTTTATTGGGAGATCCATTTTCAACAGAGGAATTTGATTGATTTACATTACTATAATACTGTTGTAAGGTCTAGTAGGGTATTCAGTTATTTTAGTTTTTTTAGAGGGATGAGGAACAGGGTGTAAAGTTCACTCATCCTCAAAAGAAAAGGGAGGATCCTCCGACCAGACAGGTGTCGTGTCTGGCGGGTAGCTACCCAAAGATTGATGTTGGATAGTCTTATATATGTTGATCGCGCGGTAAACTCAAATTACGTGAAGCAGGATTTGTGTGACGTCAGGTCTTTGATGCGTAGTTCGCAACAATACAGTCATAGTGACCTCTGCGCTGTTACCTGCGATGCCGTGGAAGTGGCGAGGTTCTGGGCCAACAAAATCTAATTTACTGTCGTGCCATCGATACGAATAAGACGTTATTTTAGTACTTACCTCGCCTTTCACATCATCTCTTTGCTTTTGAAACTTGCAAAATAAGGTGGTTTACACTTCATTGTATATTCCTACTCAGTTTGGGCATGTCAGTTGTTCATGAATTAACTTTAAAACTCACAAAATATTAACTCAACCTGTTACTCAACCATTGCACAATAGAAACTATGAAAGTTTACACTCCAAAAAAGCTCGACACAGATTTTCAGTTTTGAGTGATTCCTTCACAAATATTTGTCAAACATTATACCTACTTTAAGCAAAGTGGGTTAATCACATTTCATGATAAGAAAGACTTGATAATAGTACTGCCTATTGAAATATAAACTTTACATAAAAACAATAAGGTAGGTTTTTCTTTAGTTGGTGAGTATATCTTTATTTATACATGAAGTAGAAGTAAAGTAAATAAACTAATTGAGAATTAGTAATGTGTGAGAAATGAAAGTTACCGTAAAGGATGTGATTATGTTACAAAGTAGGAAAATTTTAGACCTACATAAGGTTGTACTTACCTACATTGTATAAAAACAGTTTAAATAGAAAGTGTGGGAAGGAAACCAGTGATTTATTTCGGCAGAGCCTTTGAAATGCGAAACATAATGACCCTTATGGACACTTAATTTAGCTTTCTAAATGAATCTTGAACACCCAACACTGAGGTGAACAAAATCGATGAGTAGCAATACAGACTGACTTTGAAAACATGCAAAAAAAATTAAGGGGGTGTCGACCTTCTTATACAAAATGGTCCAATCGGGTATACCTTTATACAGAAAGGTCGATTTTTTTTTTGGCGAATTCTTATTTGGTCCCATAAACTCCCATAGTAAAAGTTGTTCATATTGATGAGTAGAAGACCCCCTTAAATTTTGTCGCATGTTTTCAAGGTCAGCCTGTATATCCGTGGTAGTAATATACGAGGTAGATACTTGTTTTTTTTTTTTGTATTTGTACGTCAATTGCATGTATACGCCTGGATTCAACACAGTGTTAATAAATAGTAGTATATGAATTTAAAAAATGTGCGTCTGGCGGATACTGATTAACTTTAACTACGCCGCTTCCATCTTGCTGACCACATCATGAGTTACTTATTCTTATTAAGAGATGAAAAAGACATCCAAATAAAGCTTGTTCTTTCTCTTAATATCTCTAAAGTTCGTCTTCATGCTGCAGTGGGACTGTTATAGGCTAATAAACGGTCAGTCAAAAAGATGAAGCTAGTTGTCCAAAGTGGTTCCTATGACAAAGAACGGGCAAGAAACTCTATGGACACTAATAAGTTTCCCAGAATGGCCATGGCTTAGATTTATAACTGCTATTAGCTAAGTGGACAATCTATGATTAGATGTTAATATATGACCAAGGAAATACTATGTAAAGAACCCATTACAACTTGTGCGTGACAAGCACGTCACAAATCTCTCCTTAATGTCCAAATTAAAAGAAAATAGCCGAAAAAGTGTCAAAAAATAAATGAAGCGTAATAATTAGTGATAAGTTCACTATTTCCTGAATCATGACCTCGACAACACGCTGGTGATAACCCCTATCAACAAAGTAATTAGAACTGTAAATAAATATTTAATTTATATAACAGTTCAGCTGACTGATTCGTGCGCAAAATGTGTGAGATAAACGACAGGCCGTAGTCCGTAGTTATCTACTAACTACGACGCGTAACGTGTGTAGGAAACTAGGAACGGTGGGACGACATGTGATTTTGTGGTTCATTATCTCAAATCAAAGTTTTTTTTATTTTTATTCTTGGTTTGCTGTTTGTTCTAAAACTAAAAAAATATATTTTTTAGGTTAAAATGTTGGTGGTCATACGCAAACTATTTCGAAAAAATCTTCAAAATTTTCCAAAATCGTGTGTATCACGTCTCCATGATAAGCTATAGTATCGAAACCACGTCCCCAATATTTTGGATTTGCTCCTGTTTGGGTATCTTAGTGCTTATAATCAGCACCTCCATTTATATAACATTAGACAAATAACGGTTATCACCCTTTCGTTATTTCAATATAAACATATTATAAACTCTGTTATTTCACGATAAATAGAAAGCAATGTAATCTATTTACAATATACATTAAAAATATAATTCTTAAGTGCAGTCAATTCAATAATATTACACAATATCTGTCGTTATTTAGCCGTTATTTGTCTTATGCTAATATGAATTGAGTATAAGTCTACTGAAGAGTAGACTTATACTCAATTCATATCAAAATTCACGAGTATTTTCTTTCGAATACCGTTGAAAACGTAACTAATTTCGGAAAAGTGGGAAAGTTACAGACTTTTATTTTAATAAATTTCATTCCCAAATTACCAATGTTTTCATTACTATTGCCTTCATAAACGCCAACGGTCGCGTGCGCCGACCAGTTTGATTCAAATGAACTAATATCCAAGCATTATGTACCATCATCTCGTGTTAAACACCCCTTATATGTATGTAGGTACTACGGAGTAATGTCACAGGGTTTTATAGCTAGGGGTGGTAATCTAATCAAAAGTATCGATATTGTTCTCATTTGTGATATCGATACACGTACCACGTACACCAGAAAACAATCTAAAAAAAGCTCAAACACTCACCTAGGTATTTTCCTTACTGTAGTTATCTGTCCATCTTGCCCAATCCGCACTATTCAGAGACAGGACAATTTTTGTTTTACTGAAGTAACTCACAGGTATACATAGAGTATACATAGAGTGTAAACATACAATACAGTTACAGAAATACCGAAACCTACTACCCAGGTATCGATACTTCTTCACATCCCTATTTATAGCAAGTAGTAAACGTTGTAAAGGACGACTCACACGCAATGCGTGACGTAAAACCGTTGCACTACAATCCCTAAGGAATGGCGGGAGTACAAAATTTGATTTATTATCTTACCTGGTCTTTGAAGATCGAACCCTTTTTAAATATGGAACGTTTGATGGCGGAGATTTTTAGTTCGTTCCAAGTTTGAGATTCGCTTGGATAACCGTTGAAGTGATTGGTTCCGTTTTTTTTTTAGATCCGTAGTCTATGGACATAACGAGATAGTGCCTTATTTATATTCCTCATAGTGTGTTATAGTTCAGTATGTAGTGTAGTAAAGACGCTTTATGTACTAAGTAGCAGTCACTACAAAGTTGGCAACAGTAAGTACTTACTACTTAACTTTGCCAAACAGATTAAATTAACTTTGCAATTTATTACCTGTTTGTCATAACTTACCAAACAGTATGTATGTATTGATATTTATTTGTTTCGCATGTTTTTGCGTCTTTTAATTTATTCTATTAACTTAATGTATTTATTAATCACTCAATCACTTATTTATTAAATCAAAATTGTGACACTTACAAAATGGACAAAATTGTGTATGGTTATTAATATGGGTCAAGGACCTGAAATAAATGAAATTTAATTTAATTTAAAGTATTAATGCAGATTTCCATATTGCTTCATGTTGTATATTGCTAAGATTTCTTTTACATCGACGAAAAGGTACAGCACGGTGCTGCCTTGTGATCTACCTTTTTCTGGCGCCGATAATTTATTCAGTTTCTGCAAAACACAAAAGAAAAGAAAGTTTAATGACAAAATGCAAAATTGCTTCTGCAAAGTGGAAATCATGCGCCTGTAACATAAACATATTTACCCCGAATCCATAGGCAGAGGTGTCCCTATAAGAAACCCACATTTCGCCACTTTAAAACCCGTTTATATTTTTTAGAAATATTCCTTTTACCTGAACATCTAAGACGGAATCTTATGCTAAATCTAGTATTTCTTAAACCACCCAAGCTAGGCGAACTGTCTGAATGAGCAACAATACAGATTTTAATTGACAAACTAACACAATAGTGAAACTAACTGAATGGCAGAGCGGCAGCTTTGTGCAGCTAAATAAGTTATTTGTACCGTCTAGCCCAAGTTGGGGCTAAGTAAAGTGATACTTGAACAACGTTTCGAGTCTTCCGAGAGATTGTTACGTTAAAGTTTGATTTGTTTCGCGTTTACCTTGTGATTTTGGAGATTTAACATGAATGTTGAGAGATGAAATTAAGATGTCTGAGAGAAGTACTAAAATTAAAAGAGTCGTTGAGAGAGATGCAGTTAGGATTACTAAAATTAAAAGAGTCGTAACTACCTACATTAGATATTATTCAGTAATTGAGAGTTAAGTTCGTAGGTAATTATTACTTGTGTAATATTTTTATTTTTTTTATTTTCAAAAAGCAAGACACGTTTATGTGAATCAGCTGAATTTGCCTCCCCCAAATTATTAGAAATTATAATACAATATTTACCTGCTTGTTTTTTTACAAGTGACAAGATACGCTTTAAAACGAAATGAAGACAAGACATCGATTCACACTTTTCCTCCTCATTTTCTGACGCAAACAAAACCAAAAGAAACTTAAACATCTAACTTAAAACAAGCCTCAATAAAGTTGCCTCAAACAAGGCACAGCCACAAATCATTAGTCAGACAATTAAGCCACACTTGTACCGGATGGTTGCATAACTTGGATGTGGGTAGTCGCACAAACGCACCACCGAAACAAACAGGACAGCGAGCAAAACGACGCGCGCGCATCTGCATGTTTGTACTAAATTAGCGATGACGCCTGCGCTGTTTTCCCACACATTACAACTGGGGACGGTCAGCAAAGAAGATTTATGTTAGTTTAATTGGAGAGATTAATAAAATTTTTATTGACGTGGGTCGTTTAAAATAAAAATATTTTCCTTTTTATGGTGTATGATTTTTTTTTAATGAAGTTTAGTTAATGATTAAAAAAAAAAAAACAAAACAAAAAACTATATCAAAGATGCGATATTTCTGTCCGGAGTTTAAAAAAAAAACACAATATAAACAATCCCTTTTTAAATCTTTCATTACCTCTCCATAATTATGGAGTATAATACATTTCACCTTAAAACCGGAAAATGCTCGAAGCATTGAAAAAAGTTACTAAAATAAATGACAAACAACAATAAAGATGAAAAAGAAAATGAATCGAGACAAGTATCTACTGTTGTCTACGTTTGAGAATTAGTCGTTTAACCTAAATATTTTAGGACAACAACTTCTGAAGAAACGCACGCTACAAATATTAGCTAGCCAGTATGTTTTTTTAATTTTAAAGAATGCATTCTCGACACATTAGACAAGCGGTCAAAATGTTTTCTTTTTTATTATTTGTTGATATTTTCCTGAAAGACAAACTTGCTTTTAATTATGATGTAGAAGTAACATGCGCGTGGGCAAAGCAAATGTATTTTCCTCTTATTATTAAACTATTTAACTCTTTTACTACTTTAAATAACAGAAATAGACAAAAACCATTTATGTGAATCAGCAAGATAGATGAAGATTCTTCCTTCATCTATCTTTCTGATTCACATAAATGGTTTTTGTCTATTTCTGTTATTTAAAGTACCTAATTAATAATTGGTGGTAGGTAATTTGAGTAAAAACTGCCCATTGTTTTTCTTATTTAATTTACATAATTAATCGGGTTTCGGATTCGCAATTTTGGCCTTTTAAAAACATTTTAGGCATTACATCAATATAATAAATTATCATAGGAAAAATAATAATTATGCTACCGCTAGCTCGATAAACCGTACATAAACTTAAGACAAGTAATAAATCAATTACGAAGATGCGACAAATTAATCGCATACTTTATAATTTGCTGTCGCATCCTACACAGGATGCTATTTCTTCTCACTTAGTTGTGGCAAATAAAAGTAATACTGTCTATCCGTATTATGAATGGGCCTCATTTGCCGGCGGCCGGTAAGCTGCGATCACTCATACAACTTGTTATACCACATACAAACATGTTTTTTTGAAGTTTTTTAAAACCCTCTCAATGAGTATTTTGCGTTTGAGTGGAAATTCCTGGAACTGAGTTTGTTGATTTCGGAATGTATGAAAAAAGATTGTGTTTTTGAGGTTTCTTTGGTGGGAGTCAGCAGTTTCGTTTCGCACGTCAAAAGCAATGTTTGTATGGTTCGAATTGATGTGAATATTTGTTGTGTGTAAAGAGTATTAATAATCACTTATCGAAGCCTACTTCACCGTATCTTATCCTAAAGGGAATGCATCATGAAAGCGGTCTGTAGTGTGCTGTTAGTTACAAGAAACTATGAGGATTTACGATACGATACGATTATGACAAGTTCACCTAGCACCATTTCTGGGTCCACTTTTTTTGGTAGTAGGTATTTTTACAGACCTAGGATAGTGTCACCTGACGACTAAAAAGCCCTATTCTAAATATCTGCGGTCACTACCCCCTGTTCTGACAACCATAACCTGCTCACACATGATGGATCTATAGATAGAACAAACACAGAAGGGCCTTGAAGAAGACCTAGGCTGTTAACCTCCGTCACCGAATCACAAGAAGGGGGTAATGGCCTGTCAAGCGTCACTGTTAGGTCTACTAACTCGAATGACGTATGTGAAGACATTGCGTAAGATAATACAAGCGATAATTATGTGAAACTAAGGAAGGTAAAGTAATTCGTCACACTGTTTAGGCAGCTGTCCCACCGCCGGCCATCAACGAGAAGGCAGTAGAGCTAGCAACTATAAACGAGTTGGCGAGCAACTAGCAGCGAGTGCGCGACGGCTAGGAGCGGTTACTCGCTGGTATATATGCGTATGTACCAAGAGTCTTAGTCTTAGCGAGTGAGCCGTAGTCGTCGCTGAGCGCCTAATCTCTTTGACAGCTCCTGTCACTGCGAAAATCGACAGCTCGCCGGCGGTGTTACTATGTATTAATATAAGTATCTCTTTTACTCACACGGGAGCTACAATCGTACAATCTTTTGTACGTTTCTTTAGCAAGAATTGTTGATAGCTAGTCGCTTCCTCGACGACAGTGGCACAGGTCCTTGAATGCGTGAAGGAAATCTTGGCTATTTATGGATTGTGAGCTGATGTTGATGGAGTTATTTCTGTTTTAAAGCACGAGATATACGAGAATAGTTTACGCTGGGAGAAGACTGTTAAGTCAACTAGGATAGAACAGAAGAAAGACAGAAATAGAGACAAAGTGAAGAGAAGAGAATATTTTCTTTAAGACAAGAGGACATGTTCTCATCAGTGAAGACTGTACCCTTTCTTTGTGCCCTTTTTGGAATTTGTAGAAATCTTAAAAGTACGAAGCAGGGACAATTACTTATGACTTCAGACAAAGAAACTTTTACGAAATTCGTAATATTCTCCGACGATTTTTGCCTGTACTCTAACTATTTAAAAAATTATGAATTTCAAGAAAGTACTAGAGGACACTACAACTACGTATTTGGTTTTATATTACTTTATTTTTGTGAAACTGGTGGTCGACTATTGAGGCTGGCACTATACAATTATGTAATATTGAATAAGTAACGAATTCTGTTCTAACAACTTTTTACTGAAATCCCCAATTATTTAACTGCTTCACCCAAAACTTTTTCAACGAAAAAGTATTTCTTGGAACTAAAAGCATTTTTGTAAACATTACACTAAAATAAATTAGGCGTACCAGCCTAAAAACGTGTGACCTAACTTCTCAGATTTCTAGGCACTGCTAAATAGTAATCTTTTAAACTAAATCGTTGATAGTTTTCATTCATAAAACGGTACATAAATTAAGAATATTTTATTTCAAAACGTCTACTATCTATCAGGCTGCCAACATTCTCAAATATCACCATCCAACATCCAGTTTGAGCGTAAAAATAAATGGACAAGTGCGAGCTGTCCGCTGAATCATGAGTTCCGTAGTGAATACCATCACTTTATGAATATCGCCGCCATTCCTGCTATTAAATCTCATTTATTATGTGCAGCCAGTGTAGCTTTCTTTACAAATAATTATTAAGAAGAAATTCTATTTAGAATTGTGCATTAACACGAAATCGATCTTTTGAACCTTTTAATTTCATTATGCTATTCACCTGACCACATAGAGTATAAATTACCTAACTTACGATCTATGTAGTAAAAGGTAGTAAATTGAATATGACTGCACACAACAATCGAAGATTTAATTATGGAGATACGACCTCTTGACACTGCTCATAAGTGACATTATGCCTTGTCATAAAAGAACAGCTGCTTTCATTAAAAAGTAACTTTCTCACGTAACCCTAAAACCAACATGAAAGAAACGTCTCGTAACATCGACTCAAACGGATGCCAAATAGTTCTTTTTCCATTTCCAGGTCATTGACCCAACTAGACTAGAAAAGTCGGCGGCTTCACTCGTTTTAAACTGTGGCGAAAGCTAATACTTTGCTGTCGAAATAGACGCTGGGGTTTTTCAAATGTTTAAAGATTTTTTTGTATTGTTGTTTTTTGTTGTGTTTTCGGATGCTGTTGTTATGTTTGGTCTAACGGTAATATTGGGAAAAATGGGTATTTGTGATCCTGTGATGATGTGATCTTTGATGATGAATTTCTTGTATGACTCTATGTACATGGGCGGAGGAGCTCGTGCCTAAGTAATAACAGCCGCACGCGTCGATCCATCAGGTTAAGCTACGTTTGCCGGGGTTGGTCCATGGATGGGTGACCATCTTTACATACTGAGACTCCTCCGTTCCGTTGAAAGCACGTTAAGCCCTTGGTCCCGGCTGTCATTCGTGGATCTTTGACAGTCGTTATGAGTCGTCAGAAGCCCGAAAGTCTGACAACCAGTCTTACAAAGGGGTAGGTATCGTATTACCCAGTTACTGGGTTGTGGAGGTCAGATAGGCAGTCGCTCCATGTAAAATACTGGTATTCAGCTGCATCCGGTTAGACTGGAAGCCGACCCCAACATAGTTGGGAAAAACGGCTAGGCAGATTGAGACTCTTTATCTACATGGTCAGATGGAAAACCAATACAGATATTCTGCCAAAAAGATTAGGGTTATGAAGAGCGTAAGAGCCGGCAGTATGACAAATGTATTGTACGACTGAAGGTGGACCGATGACTTTGTGAAGGTCACAGGTATCCGCTGGATACGGGAAGCACAGAACCGGTCGAAGTGGCGATGCTTGGGGAAGGCCTATGTCCAGCAGTGGATGTCTCTCTGCTGAAATAATAATGGATTCAACGATTTATTTAAATTAATCTCAAATTCTAAATTTAATTTAGGGTGGATTCCACCAAACAGGAATACATTTTATCCGCGGAATAAGCCTTCTCTTCTGAATAAATTTTGAATTTTTGACAGTTTCTCCATTCGAAAACTGTCAAAGTTAATCTTATTCCGCGGATAAAATTTATTCCTGTTTGGTCGAATACGCCCTTAATAGAATCTCTGAATGTTATTGCGTCACGTCTTTAGTATTCCACATTAGTCATAAACTCAGAATTAAACTCTTTACCGTGAACTCGTCTCGTATTTGAGCCAAAACTAACTATAGAAGCCAAAAATTTGTTAATGTCAGTGTTTGAAACAGAGGCCTCTTTCAATTGGTTTTTTTTAATTACATCAGGAACTATTTAAATCGTCATCATCTGCCTAGCTTTTTCTGCTGCTCCCTCTCCTCGCCTGTAATGTAATGTTCAGAGTTAAGCATTACATCAGTGAGGGAGGAGAAACCAAGCATTACGGCTCGTGCAGACCGGCGCGATATCGCGAGCGGGGCAGGCAGCACGACACTTGTCGCGCCCCCGATATCGCGCCAGTCAGCAGGAGCCTTTACAGTTGATACTCGTCAATTGGGGAGGTAGTATTGTAACTTAGTGCTCAAAATCGAATCTGAAACGTTACATTACAAGCGAATGCTCGTCAGTTAAGGAGGTAGAATTATAACGTAATGCTCAAAATCGAATCTGTAACGAATCTGTAACCATAGAAACAAAAACTGGACTTAATAATGTCCCTATCACGTCGTGTGTAGAAACTATGGGTGTTACAACTTACTAGTATGTAGTATGTGAAAGCTATAATTATCATGTATCGTGAAACACTTTTTTGCATACATAAAGGCTATTAAGAACGGGGTTGTCGTCAATCGGTTCCCGGGTCGAGACATTTCAATTTTATTTCAATTATGAAGCAAGGTATGTCGCGTCGGATCTATGTGAGCTTGCTAGGAATAAAATACAGTTTTATTAAACGTTTAAAGCCTCGTTCAGACTGCCGCGACGCGATTCTAACAATACAGTTTCTAAGAAAACTTCACGGTAGAATAATTACCGGTGTCGCGTCGCGCTAGTCTGCAGGAGGCTTAACTAGTTGAGAGTAAATCGTTTGTTTGTACTAAACTCTGTAAAGATACCTATGACATCGAAGCAGTCAGTTTAAAATACTACTGAACCATGAAAATCTCTTGTCAGATTTTCTCTCTCGAAAACGAAAAAGCGGCAGAGGACCGTCTATTGAGATAATTAGAGAATCATCAGAATATATGGGCACTTGGAATTGATGGAATTACACTTGATTCAAAGTGTAATTCCATCCTTAGGTACCCATACTAAGGAGCAAGGCCGGGTCGACGACGCGTTGTGTTCCACGCGCACCTCAAAGAGATGTCAGCACCACTGACGGGGCCCGCTAGGGCCGATGCCTGCCGGGAAAGTCCGAAAGGGTTACCGTGGCCCCTGGCAACACACAGGCAACTGAAGGAACACAGGGTTTTAGTCAGTAAGAGTCTGATACGCCCTCACTGGTAACCATACTGTTTCCGTTCTTTCTTCTTATACAGGTTGTCTCAAACGTAGTGGGCCAAAGGCAAATGAGGAATTTACACCTCCAATTGTATTTTTAGACCCTGTGAAGATAATTTTCGACGTAACGAGTTCAAATCTTCCAATCTTCCAGCCAGATGAACTAAAAGTGTAAAATTTCTTGAAAATAATAATAGCGAAATTTTCTGAACTGTTCAAAATATCCCAGTTTTTAAAATTTTTAATGATAGGTGGACCCCTTCGCTTTACCTCATTTGCCTTTGCCCCACTACGTTTGAGACACCCTGTATAACCAATACTTCCGAGGTCATATCGTGATAGGTGTAAACAAAAACCAAAAACACATAAAAACCATAATCAATAAGTTCAAAAGGGCGTATGAAAATATTTGTTAAACAATCCCACGCTGTTCTCAAATTAAGATTTTACTGGTGATATATTGAATAATTAACACAACGTTGGTGATTTACTGTAGAGATGATTAATTATTTGACGGTCATTGACACGTAACTTATTTATAATGATTTGTTATTGTTTATGTATTAGTTATAACACCTACTGGTTTGTCATATTGGTGCACGAATTTACTCGACCGAAACGGGCGAATAGAATTTTTTCTTGAGGTGAGGGCGAATGGACAACTCCAGAAATAAGTACTAGTCAATTGGAACATTTTGAATTTGTATGCAGTAAAGTTGGTTTACTTTTTCTTAACTTTCCGAGGCATCGACGTGTTGCCACGCCGAGCGCGGGACGTAAAGTGAGGATGCCTCGTTTAGAGGTGAAACACGTGTCGATTTCTTACAGGGTTTTTTATGACTCTTTCGGAATAGTTAAGCGGATGTTTTGTTTCTAATGTATTTTAGGTACCTAATTCAAAGTCAGAAATGATGTAAGTTCGGATTCATTGTTAAATTCGAGTCATTAATAGGTACTCTTTTGTGGTCTATTCATTGATGCATAATAAAATTTGTAGTAAACAGGAAAATATTTGGTAGGTTTGTCAGGGAAAAGAATGAATACATTTAGTTTAATAAGTTTCCCTATAAATAAAACATCTTTTGATACTACATTTCAATAAGTTCAAGAGGGTTCTAGGTCTTACCTAATAAGCTCGATTGCAAGGAAAATTTTAGTACTATCTTCATAAAATAGTGTTTTTTTTTGTAAGAACCCGTTGTACAACAGATATCAGACCAGCCCGGAACTTCCATCAAAGGCCCCCCAAAAATATCACTCACAATGAAGTTTATAACAATAATTCTATATATCAAAATACATTCCGTAACTCAAACACAAAAAGCCAGAATTTCCGCATATAAATCCAAAATGCCACCACCAGCATCACCACACAACAATAGGGAAACTTTTGGCAATACTAACACCATACTAGGCAATAAAGATGACGTCACGAGGTTGCCATTTCTAAGAAACAGGCGGCCTGATGCCAATTGGCAACTGGCATGAATACGTTGACCACTTTCTATAGGTTGGTTCGCTAACTCACGCACTGACTTTACGGACAACGGTTAGTTCACTACGTGATAGTGTATTTATAGTGGTAGAAGACCCAGTTTCAGTAATTAGAAGTAATGACTAAATGGACTGAAAAGTTTTAAAGCTTCAGAACTTTGTATCTTCTACAAGGTATTTTTTTTATATCCCATAACTCTTGGGTATGAATGAGACCATATCAAAGAATCAACTGGCTTAAGAATTATTTTTCAACTATATTTTTTTTTTCTCATACAAGATAATACGACAAAGTCACGATTATTAATGTAAAACACCCTTACCTACGTGAAATATGACAACGTCGCATTTTCTTACCTTTAAATATGAATGAAAATGATTTACTCGTACTATCAATGAAACTTAGATACACACATCTAGAGTGTAGTGTTATGTTATCTTCGAAACTATGCGTTTTTAAACCACATATTCTAGGACTTTTTGTATTATTTTTAATTATAGAATATAACCCTGGAGTTATGGGATATAAAAAAAACACGTTGTATAGTTACACCTATGCCTTACCCTTCGGGGAATACAGGCGTGATGATTTGTTATGTAACTTTGTAAAAAAGAAGGGATATGAAGCTTACAGGTTGCACCATCATCATCAGCGTAAATCAGTCAATTGCTGGACATAGGCTCCTGGAACGTCCGAATTTCTTTTAGATGCGCCGGACACGAGAATTCAGTTTACAAAACGATTAGCAACACCAAAGGAATCATTCGATATCAGTAATCTGGCAGTAGCGTGCCTCGAATCGATTCGCACTCAAGATTCTACTTACTCGAAAAGCAATATATTTACCTAAGTACCGTCTGTCTCGATGGTTTCTTTAAGGAAGACGCAAAGAGCCACCATTCATTCTTATCTTTAGCATTTCTCACCAAGTAGCTGTTCCCTATTCGCCTTGGATTACGTGCCTCAATCTTTAGAGAATGCGTCACTAGCGATGTAAAAAGTTATATGCGGACCTGCAGCTGGAGAATGACGTCTCTCACACGACTTCCACCTGATTCAAACTCTAGAGTTCTTGATCCGCCTTTGTACCTTTATTGTGTACAAAGTTTAATAAATAAGCAACATTATGGCACAATACCTCAGCATCAGTCATCAAAATCAAAGTTTCGACCAATAAATCAAATCTAACCCTCCCGTAGCCACTCTCCAATAATGTAAAAATGATGTAGTCACAAGTCTCAAGTCCGTTATTACCTTGTTAGGTAGGTCGGTGTGGCAAAGTGGTAACTATCGCAATTATTATCCACCGAACTATGAACCGATAACGAGATGAATTTAACTGGTGGGAAGGAGGCAGAAGGCTCACAACTTTACAAAGTTACATTAAAAACTTGTTCATTTTTAGGGTTCCGTCGTTCAACAGGGAACCGTGCATGTTCCGACACTTGCCCGGATTTTATTATTATAGGGATGAGAGATATAACACAAATCGTTTACGCTTTTTCACTTCGCATACTCAACTATTCAATGAATTAATGAAATCAATGAATTGCACCGACCCCAGCGTGGTTTAACCAGACTCAATAGCTCGATAGCTCCTGTAGCCTCATGCTTCATGGGGCTACAGAAGCCATTGCATATCAAGTAGTAGACCGGTGATAATAAAGTCCGATCAAAAATCGGTAATAGAATAACCCACAAACGATTATTGTTGTGACACTAACAGGTCAAAAAAAAAAAAAACTTCAGAATGTGTCAACCAAAAAGCTTTTTCAGTCCTCTGACTGATCTACCCTGAGAGGACAGTCCGACGACATTCCGAGGACTACTAACTAGGTTTGTTAACTTTGTTGAGTCTCAAGTCAAAAATAAGTACATGTGCCAAGCTCATTGTCACTGACTGTCCCGCCTCAGGACGACGGTTCATGAGATCTTCGTTATTTCGCTTAGACCCGGAGTTAACAGCTAACTCAGGGTTAATTCAATAATTTATTAGATAATTATTGGAATTAACCCTGGCCGTAGTTGGGCAAAAAGGATCAGAGAGTCTCGCCAGACAGGGTTGAAAGGAAGAAAAAGTCGTGTTGCGCTGACCCCAAGTAAAGGCTCGTACATACTGGAGCGACTTGTCGCCCGACGTGACACCGGTAATTGTTCTACCGTGAAGTTTTCTTAGAAATTGTATAGTTAAAGGTGGGTCACGCTGTCGCGTCGCGGCTTTTTGCGGACCCTTTACATGGAACAAGCGCAGGAAGATAAATAGGGCTTCCTAGTCTAAGTGAACCTTCTTTCTCAGTTGTTTTTGGTCGCCAGGTAAACTTAGCACCTCGATCAGTCTGAACCAGTCGACCACGAAGTATCGTTTCGTTTTCGACATCAACTCTCGATGCTGACAATTTTGGTATCTTAGGGTTTCATAAGCATACTTAGTGCTTAATGTACTAGAGCCTGCACTTTGAAATGTAATGAGATATTACTTAACTGGTAGTTTGAATCGGGATTTCTTCAGAGAGGTGACGAACTATCTGACTAGATAGGAAAATACCAACGCCAGTGATTACAATTAAAGTATTTAGGTACAGACATTTTGTGGCTAGTGGCTCGATCTACCTTAGGAAAATAACTGGCAAGAAACTCCTAATAAAGGATAAATAAGTAATTTTAATATTATTCATAGTTTTAAACAAAACCATCAATTGTCTTTAAACTTTCTTCTTTAAGGGTTCCATAACGAAAAAACGGAACCCTTATAGTAGCAATATAACATTTTTTCAACTACAAAGTGAAGTTTGATCTTGGGATAAATTCATCCCAACTACGGAACGCTTCATTGCGCGTGGTCCGACACGCATTTGGCCGCTTTCTTATTCTGATTGTTACCCTTAGAAAGAACCCTAGTTATGTACACATACCTAAGTACATACTAAGACATACCACGCTCACCTCCACCACATTCACAAAGCGATTAGTCGCAACAGTTCACGACCGATCGTAAAACAAAACCAACGTGATTAAGCCGAACATCCGATTTAGCGATGGGCGTATATTATCACTTAGTATCTATTACCAAAATTACTTGACACCTATCCCCTTTACCAGCCATACAAGTTAAAGATCACATTGAACCGGTTTAAGAAAAGTCTGCCCAAGAAAATATTTCAATTGAATCAAAGGAAAATAGTGTCTATTGCAATACAGTTAAAGGTTAGATGAATAACACAAAGATTTTCGGTCAATTCACTTGTATAAGCTCACGTTTAGCTTGGGGCGTTCGTCGCTAATCCGTCAAACTAAGTTATGTGTTACAGTTAAATATTGGACAAAAACTGGCCGTTAATAAACAGTATGTTTGAATTCAATGACGTCATAGGAATTAATTGGATTCTATTCTCTTTGGTACGCTGCAAAAAGTTTTTATTCCACACCATGGTGGTCTTGACTATGAATAGATTTCTTGTGTTTCTGTTTCTCGGAATGGAAAGGAGCTCTATTCATAGCCCTGATATTTTGACAGTTTGTCGACGTTGCACTGCCGGTTGGTGTCGTAAGTGACGATTAGAGGATTATGTCAGGCAAAGGGCAGTGACCACCTGTGTAGGACTAAAACGAACACGAAACCGCTCGCGAAATGGCTTCAGTTTCACCGTTTCGTCAGAACGATTCTTCTTCATTCATGGCAGTAGTGAAAATATTAATAAAAGCACGTAATTATTCGAACATTGTTCAAATTGGCTAGTTGCCCAGTATCAATAATCAACATTAGGATCGCCACTTTACGATTCGTGCAAGAACAAAAAAACTGTTATTTAAAGTAAGTTCTTAAAAATTACTGTTCAGCCAATACAGGATAACATAAATAGGTACATATCGTGTTTAACACTCATGGAGGAAAATCGATAAATTTCCTCGATGATGACGATCGATTACGCATTCCTATTTCTACCAATATAATATTATTGCCATTCTGCTGGTGTCCATCTTGACGCAATGTTGTGCTATGTGCGGCATCCCAAAGTAATGTCACTTTCTTATTATATTGCTATTTACCAGAATGCCCGCGAAATTTCGCGTTTTTTTAGGTTCTAAATTCATATTCTTTTAGGCACCTCTTTAGGACATATCATAACTCATAAACTATCCGAATATCAAAAAATATTTGGCCTAGGTCTTAAGGGGGAGGCGTGAAAATTGATTCGCTGTTACAATGTTTAATAGATATTTGTTGGGTATTGACTTTTCAAATTACCTTTTTAAGTAGGTATTAAAAGAATGGGATGAAATGCCGTTCGTTAGTAAGCGCATCACTTGGGAACAGCTGGACCGATATGGCTTTTTTTTTTGTTTGAAAATGTTCGTATACTTCGTATAGTCCGAATTAGTTTTTTATAGAATAAAAAAATGCACGGAAATTTTTCAAATTTGGGAAAAACTAAATGTAATTTTTTGGGCATTTTGTATGAAGTAAGCTTTTAAAAATTATGGAGTAAATTCTCCCTCTGCAGCTGTCCTTTTTCATTGGTATTATGTTTAAGATTTTCTAAAAAATGAAGCCGTAAAAGTGCAAGTAAAAGTTTAATATTCATTGTATAATTGACAAAGAAGATAGTGATAAAATATTTAAATGTGCACTTACTTCCCACGTAAAACGAGATAATTTACATCAAACCTGAATATATTTCAACCAATGATTGACACCTGACATGTAAATTACGAGCCATTTTTATTATTATAAAAATCAGCATAATTGAATATTAAATTGCTTAATCGACACTTTTGTGTAAGTGTAAATTACTTGAAAAATTAAGGAAATGAGTGTGCGTACGGTATTTTTGATTACGGGCAATTATCCGAGGCAATAGTTATTGCCCCTCGAATTAAAACGAAACACGGAAAGGGCATTTCCTCTGATATTTTGACACTCCTCGAAACAGCTTGTTGTGGATTTATTTTTTATGTTTTGTGGCTTTTGATTATATAGTGGGAATTAAAGAAGCCGACACGTCAAGCGTGTGCGTAGCTTTTGTAAAATTCGTAAAGTTCAAAAAATGTTGTTTGTTTTTATCCGTGTTTCAGCTAAAACATTCAGCTGAAACATCGCATCTGAAAATGGACGATAATACATTTCTCATAATAAGTGCGAATTTCACCAATGAAACTGAACGCAATCAGCACAACTAAACCGAGTTCAAGAGCTGTCAGTGTCAATATTCCAGAGAAAATAATGACACTGACAGGTCTTGAACGTGGTTTTTGTTCTGATCGCGTTCAGTTTTTTTGTTGTCGAAATTTGCCCTTAATCCTTGGTTATGATGTTGACCAAGAAATAAGCAATTCTGCTTGTAAAGTTGTAAAAAATATCTTTCACTTATTTATTAAGTTACTCTTATAATGATTAATCAGATATATAAGAGAAGTCAATGAATTACTTGTAGGTTCATGGGAGGACGTTGATAATTGTAATAATGAGTAACACTTAATAAATGTGGGTTGGTACGTAGGTAGATGAAGTCTGTGCAACACTATTTAGATCAAAAGTTAAGTGTAGCACAGATAATAAATAATTTATCTATTAGCTGTGTGTGTGAGGTTATTAACATTGTGAAAAGATTTTAAAAACAATTCAGAAGGAAAAGTATTTTTTGGTAACCTACCTAGAATATACCTATTTGTTGTACACTAGCTTCCGCCTGCGGCTTCGCCCGCATTGTATGTCGATAAAAAGTATCCTATGTCCTTCCCCAGGGTTCAAAGTATTCCCGTACCAAATTTCATCAAAATCGGTTCAGCCGTTTTAACGTGATGCGCGATCAAATAAACAGAAATACAGATAAACAGACAAACAGACAAAAATTCTAAAAACGGATGGAACGGGTTCTGTTATCGATTCTAAGCATCCCCATTCAACTTTTTTTCGAATATTTTCCATGTACGGACTTTCGACCCTCTTCAGCTTTATTTTATGTATAGATGATCCAAATCCGTGTAGAAAATTATTGAGTAACTACAAAACTTCCACAGTAAAGTATTTCCGTGTTCCTAATTCTAATAGAATTAAAAAATCCAATGAAATGGCACTATCAAATCTAAAAATATACATAATAAAACAAACGCCATCTTAAAAAGCTTTGAATTTGCCAACGAACTGTGCTAATTGATAAAAAAAGTAAACTCAATCGCATTCCAGTCCAGTCTGTAATCGGACAAGGCTGTCCGAATCGACTTTTTCGACTCGATTAACGAGATTTATTTGCTTTATTAATTACTCGTTTAAATATCACAAGAAATACATTAAGGTCGATCGAGTAGTTTTTGTCTGATAAATCGATAATCGGGACTACTCATTGAGCGGAAGAAATTAAGTTTACTTATTATTATTTTGATTGTGAATAATAATATAGAATAATATAGGTGGAGAACCATAATTGTTACACGACTTTCAAATAATTATTAAAAAAATACTTGATTATGTATAGGCCATAGGCTGCTAAAGATAACACCAATATCAGTTGATATTTTGTCTGACAGTTTTCGTATAAAGAAACTGCCAAAAATTCAAACTCGGAAGAGAATAAAATTTATTCCTGTTTGGTCGAATCCGCTCAATATCGGTTGATATTCCGCAGTATCGGTTGATATCTTATTTCACAATGCACAACATGACAACCTGTCAGCGATTTCTGCTGAAAATTATAGAGGAATTTCCTACATGAAGACTGTAAGTCGTAGTAAGTATGTTTGTATCGGTATTATTTATTGTGGAAATCATTCCGTGACAGATCTTCCATCGCACCCACACAGGATTAACATTCCTAGAGAGAGATACAACTTCAGTATTTACCAAATAATTACCTACTACTTATATCTGGAAACAGAGCATAACAGTACTTAAGGATCCCACATACCAAAGCGTAAGACTCGCGATAAAAATCAAGCGATTTTCCCTGCGCCCGCGCCGCCATCCAATTACGACGAACTACTCATTATTTTAAGAAAACATTAACTACTTAACATAAAAATTTGCGTCGAAAACGCTATGCAATTACGTGCACCACGAAATTGCGAAGTGTATAATGTAGGTGGCGGTGACACGGAACTGTGGCACTGGATGTTGCAGGGACTGTCCAAATATCAGTGAGTTTTATAGGTTGTGATTTAATAAAATATCAATTGGTACGTCTCATTGCCTCTCCTCTCCTCCTCTTAATCTTGGTTCGTATCCGTTAGTGTGTTTAAGTCTTAAGCAGCAATGAAAATATTTTTTCTAAACTTCTGAAATCTCACAAACTCTAGGTACTTGAAATCTGAAATGTCACAAGTACCTATACTCCATTTATTCAACTATTAGACAAATAACGGTTATCACCGTTTCGTCATTTCGATATAAATGTACAAGAAATTCCGATATTTCGCGATAAATGCAAAGCAATGTAATCTATTTACGATTCGCATTAAAAAAATAACGCTAAAGTGCGTAATTTTAACAATATTATGAAATAACTGTTACTGTTATTTACCCATCATTAGTCTTTTTGTCATGTAAAAAAATTAAGGTTAAACATTTCCCTTCGAAAAAGAGGACGTATTCTGTTTCCTCTCTTCCGAACTTCCCATGTACATTTGACCCCCTAACAACTTGGATCACTTCAACACACCGTACATCTTTGTCGGGATGCGGCGCCCGACCCCCGCTGTAACTGACTGCCGAAACTTGCACGAAGCTCTGCAAAAAGTACAAGACGCGCTCCAGATCAAATGAGATGGTCCCCGAGGCATCAGAGTAGGGTAACACAGATACTGCGCTTTATTTCTAGAAAGGCAGTGCAATTTACATATATCGTTTTAAATAAATTTGTAGGAGGAGAAGCTCGTAGATAAGTAATTACAGCCGCACGGGTCGATCCATCAGGTTAAGCTACGCTTGCCGGGGTTGTTCTGTGGATGTGTGACCATCTTAACATACCGAGACTCCTCCGTGCCTCGGAAAGCACGTTAAGCCGTTGGTCCCGGCTGTCATTCGTGGATCTTTGACGGACGTTACGAGTCGTCAGAATCTCGAAAGCCTGACAACCAGTCTTACCAAGGGGTATCGTATTACTCAGTTACTGGGTCGTGGAGGTCAGATAGGCAGTCACTCCATGTAAAAAACTGGTATTCAGCTGCATCCGGTTAGACTGGAAGCAGACCCTAACATAGTTGGAAAGGCTTGGCAGATTGAGTTTTAAAGACATTATTTTCAATTTCATTGGATACTGGAGAAGAATAAATGTCATTAAAACACTGGCCTAAGTAAACTTTTAAGGCAAGGCTTGATTGAAGATCTAAATATTATGGTTGATTTAGTATTTATTTATTTCTATGTAGATTTCAGGGCAGAGTATAATGTAACCCAAAAGCTTCTGCACAATTTTGTTCATTTTCTACTTTCGAATTTATAAATCCGCCTCTGTCCCAAACTACTCTGTCCTTACAGTGCTTTTTAATAACGTGTTTAATGCAAAAGAAATTTACGTTCGAAATCAGTGGCGAAGCAGTTCTTCGCACCGAAGTTGCCCATTGATGCAAAATCGAGAACTGGTTCCGAAACCGATACCATATGAACACATACCTACTTATTACCCCTTTTGACGGCGACAGGTGAAATTTTAATACCGCAATTTATTTTATTTCAGGGTTGTCGATTTTCGACATCGAAATTTTGAGATGATTTTGTACGAATCCGCGTTGTCTTGGCACGTAAATTCCAATTTGCGCGATATAGGAATGACTTTTCAATACCTAAGGATTGCATTCAGATAAGATGTTGATCGTTTTTCGTACAATAACATTCGTATCTTATGGAGATTTCTGAAACTATTATTGTTTTGGCATGATTTGTCCAGTTTTTCGATTACGATTTTTTTGACTTGTCAACTTGCACGATTCGGAGAAATCATAAAAGTGAATTTAACGCTGTAAATTATATACTTAATGTTAGCTGTCGTTACTTGAATTTAAAAGTCTTATAAATTATAATAACATTTTAATATTTCAGTGTAAATTGTAATAAAATGGACCACTCGAAAAACAATTTCGATGAAAATACGATCGAAATTACTTCATAAGTGACTTTAACGACACCACCTTTATTTTTCTCCCTGTTTGAGACCTTTTCTTAATCTTCCAACTTCAATAAAATACAGTCCATATCACAACAATACAGAATAATGAGGAAACGCTATCATATCACCATATGAGTGCAGGCTGCGCGTACGCAACGACTAGTTTCTCACGCGTACAACTACCCGCTGCGGTTTGTGGCCGCGCTCCCTGCACGCCATGCAATCCACTCGATTTACTATTAGTAAATAATCGATAGGATATCAACTTGTCTATAAACAATCTGTCACTGGACACTTCTCTTTTCGTATCAACTATAAACAGCTTCTCCTAAGAGATCTACGTTTTGGAATGGGCATCATCAACTTCAACTTTCTGACTAACAGGGCAAATTTTTGACAATTCAAAAGTACCAGTAAATGTGTTAATTGAAATAAATGCTTTGAGTTGAACTTAGTTAGCAGGGTTGATTGTTAAGACTATTTTATGGTAACGAAAAACGGATTAAACGGTTTTTGCCTTTTAACTAGGGATAGAAAGTAAAATCCGGATTAGTTGAAAAAATAGTTAGGAAAATATGTCATTTATAATAATGCAAACTATTAACTAAGAAATATAACAGTACTATTGAATCCGGAAATACTTGACTAAGTAAATAATTTAGAAAAATATTTATGTGCAACAGGAACCCGTATGGTATCACTTTGTGGGTATTTTTACAAAACATGTCGGGCAGTATACGGTAAAGTTTCCCCCTAGCTAAAAGTATGCCTAATTTCCATAAATATGAATCCAAGCGTTTCCTTATATACCAGCATAGTTTATTATCCGACCAGCATGCAACATGACAACCCGTAGACGAACCACTGCAGATTGTGAGCGTCCCCTATGAAAGTAGAATAAGCAGGGTTTAAGGAAACTCTTCGGAAAAGTAATCACCAACATACCTTGCAGAGTTATCGCTTGCCCAGTAACTGAGTTGTGGAGGTCAGAGGCAGTCGCTCCATGTAAAATACTGGTATTCAGCTAAATCCGGTTAGACTGGAAGCCGACATCAAAATATTTGGTAAAGGGAGGCAGATGATGATGAAAGTCCTGCAGAGTTATCAATGCTGTAGTGGAAATGGGCTGGTCATATCTCACTCTCTGCTGCGTATGGGTTGGATTGTAGGGTGAAGCAAGGGGCTGGCCTCGCCCAAGCTTTTCAACCTTCACGTCAATGAGCTGATCGCTGAACTCAGCAGTAAACGGATTGGATGTTGGATTGACATTTTTTGGGTCAATAAACTCAGTTATGTGGATGATATGGTGCTGCTGGGTCAAGGCCGGGTCCATAAGAGAGCTTTTAGAATGTTGTGACAGGGACGCTGCCACGGCCTAGTTCATAATTATAAAAAGAGCATTTTCATGATCTTTAAGGCGGTTAGGAAGCAGTCATACGAGCCAATTATCCACCTCAATGGCCAACCCCTGCAAAGGGTGAAACAAATAAAATACCTCAATGGAGGACCTTAAAGATCATGAAGATATCGAACGCGAGCGCAGGGCTCTTGCTGTGAGAAGAAATATGCTGGTTCGCAGATTTGCACAGGTCAAAATCACGTTGTGTAAGGTTGCCAGATCTTTTACACAAGCAGCTTGTGGGCCAGCCATGGCAGCTACATGTGCATTACAATACCAGCAGACCGCTGTTGTAGTTCCTCTGACATGTTGGCGCAGGCTCATGACTTCCACGTAATGGTGAGGAAAAAGACGGCGTCGCTATTACAGAGAACGCGGTCAAACTCAAACTTAAACCATTTATTTCAAATAAACGAATTACAGGAACTTTTGAATTTTCAAGGGGTCGGTCAATCAGAAAGATGAAGCTAGTTGCCCATTCCAAAGCGTAGTAGGTTCCTATGGAGAAGAACGGGCAAGAAACTCCTCAAGGTCAAGGACAAGTCCTAACAGCATTCTGAAGGAGTAACGTCGACAAATCTTACTCACCGATAATGAATCACTTCATGCAGGTCATTACAACTGGGAAAAATGTAAAACATTCACATTATATGTATGTTTTCTGGCAGCTTATTACCTAAATATAATACAAACTAACATAGCTTTTAAGTTTTTTGTAACTAACTAACATAAATGGATCATTGTCTTCTATGAAATAACTTAATTTAATTTAATATCTATCGAAGAAGTTCCATTGGTGCAATGAAATCCTTGAGTCCTTTACCTTGGAGACCTTTTATCGGCAATCGTGGCATTACCCCAGATTGATTGACCGAAGGCGAGCTCAAAATGCAGCTGGGAGGGACTGGAAGTAGATATCGTAGGTGTTGTAGTGCATACAGGAAAATCCAATGTCCAGCTGCGATCGATAGCTTGTTTTTTAAGGAAAACATTGCAGAAATCCTTTGCACTTGGACTCGTCGCAGTTTTATGACCTGCCTCTAAGTGGCTGCCTGTTCGAGTTGAATATATCCGATGGTGGAACTGACAGGTCTTCATAATCATTAAAAATGCGAAAGTGTAACAACGTTTCCACAGTTTTACTACTGATCTGATGGCTTAGCAAATTTTTCAAGCATGTCGTTCCAAGTTTCTTATATTTTATGCACTTAAATACAATGTAAAGTTGACATTTACCTATAGGTACTTGGTTGCTATAGTAGCAATCATTATTCGCTAAGCACCAATTTGTAAAGTTTATACTCGTAGAATTCTCGCAGTTAACTTTATCTAGAGATCTTCAATACCTATTTTACTGAACTGTTTACTTATTCCTATAATTATCTATTTCTTCACCTTTGCCATTATAAGTCGAAAGATTGATCTCATCTCATAGTAAATATTTACCATGCAACAAGATTACAATGGTATACTTACTTACAATGTTGACAGTGTGATATAAACACAACACTACAAAACTGATTTAATCAACAACAACATCGTTAACGTATTTAAACCAATCTAAAATTAGAACCATAACATCCTAAAATAACAATACAATAAATACCCGATCTGAAGAATTTGGATCTCACAGAAAACAAAATTCGTATGCAGTCAAGTCCATCCCTCCTGCAATAAAACCATCTTATAACACGTTACTGTTCTGCTCACGACGTTTTAATGTTGAAGTTATAATTATATCATATATATAATCTTCGTTAATGGTAACCGGACAATTTGGTAAACGCACTGGGTGGTACGGTGGTAATACTGGTAATATGGTGGAATGTAAAGAAAATGATCCGCGAGGGTAAGAAACGTATGTTTTTATTAATCGTTAGGTGATAAGCATCTTGCAAAATGGGCGAATAAAATTTTGTGGGACAGTATTTTAATTTGCTCAGACAAAGTCCAGGTAGAATTCCATAACCTGTAATTATTGCACAAAAAAATCGGCAGTCTTTATAAAAGGAATTAATCACTAAAACCTTTTGAAGAGCTTACCAGCTTATTAATTTCTGATATTAATCCAAACAGACAGACAGACGCGGTCTGTAGCTTTTAGTGTGCGTACGCGGCGATTAAAAACGCCCGCTTCATTTGGGCAATTTAAAAGTAAATTGTAACTGAACTGTATTAAATAATTCCTTTCTCCTTAAGGGCATTCAAATACCACATCACCATAAACCAAAATCAAAAGCGAGTCAGATTTCTCGGAACGCAAACAGGCCGGGAGACATATACTATGAGAGGGTATAACGCAAAAATGTTAAGGAACTTGCAAAAATCTGGCTGTGCCGCCTAACCCTGCCGTCCCACGATCAAGGGCTTTTTTGGGCAAATAATTCTGAACCAGTTCCCGATCATTGACCTCAGCCGCCGGAGGCTGTGGTATTTGGGCTGATTTCGGCTCCAAAATCGCACATCGTAACGTTGTTTTTGCCCTCACCATTATTATTATTAATTGGATCACCGACTTGTCCAATGATGGAAATCGTTAAGGAACTGCCAGGACCGAGCTGTGCGCAAGAGTTCCGTGGGAAAGGTGCTAGATTTAACATTTATCTTTGGCCTCACCTAAGGTGGAGGTGTCATACTCCTCGTAAAATCCGTAACTTTAATACTAGGTGTGCCCGAGGCTCCGAGTGTGTAAATGTTTTAATACATTATTTCTGTTTTTTCGATGTGAAATAAGTGAAACTATGGAATGCCACACGATTGCTTCTTCCACAATTCATATTTTTGTAACTGTCTTGGTCAGTCTTTGTTTCCGATTAACTCCTGTATTCGATCACTAATTGTCTATCATCAAAACCGACCACACAAAAGTCATCGTCACCTAATGATGCAGAATACTTAGAATAGCTCAAAACTGAAAATGATAAAAAAATATGTCAAAAAACAGAAAGAGAAAAATGTTGAAATATTGCATCCCTTGAATCCTAGAATGTAGTAGCCACACATTGTACAAAAATAACCTACAACTACTTAAAAATATGTAAGTATTTCATTCCTTATATTTCCGGATTCCTGTCAATATGGGACCCTAAAAACGCATTCACGTATAAATGTGCGGCTATAAAGCCCGAATAAATAAAAATCTCCGGTCGTATATCACCGGCAGTGCTTTCAATGTCCTCCTCGATATATCCGGATAAACTTGTCAATTTGTTCACCGCCGAAACGTGTTGGTCAATAGAGATATGGCCACAACATACGTTATAAGTTGATTTAATTTTGTCGGGTTATAAATCTGGAGTACCACCGTAGTGGGATGGTGACACAGTATAGGTTTATCAGTAAAACAAGACTTCTTTTTGGAAAGAATATATGAGAATTTTGATCTTCATTCAGCGGTTTCAATTCATACATCTGAACGATGATTCATATTCCTTTATGAAGATCACAGTTTAATAATTTTCGTAGTTAGGTTATTTGTCTGGTTTAAGCCAGAAACCAATCAATTTCTCGAAGAGAATCTGGCATTGGTTACCAAAGGTAGGTACTACTTAGATGCTGGGAGGCCCTTTCAAGTTTGCATGTAAGTCTCTATCGATATACTTGGTTTCCACCCCAGCGGGCCCCAACTCCAGATCACTTCATCTCACTGCTCTCATCCACTCTGTGGCCGCGTTGCATTTCCACGAAGCGCAGCGGCATTCGGTCGTCGTCGTTTCGTTTATATTAGCTTAATGAGTTCGCTTCGGCCTGAAGGTAAGTTTTTACTCGCTTTTGCACTGTAATAAAGAGTTACCACGGTGTTCACATGTACCATATTATGATTATTTTTTATTACACAACAGTTATGCACTTTGCACGACTAACCAATTAAGTTGTTTAGGTATTGGTTTAGTTATTCTGTTTTCATTGATTCAGTTTCGTTTGCGGTTGGCTCGTGATGACTGCGGTTTGGTCAACGTTTTTAGGTGTTAATACATAATTAAACGTTGGCGCAGTTTTAATATTCATCGCAGATTTTATGTTTGTTGTGGTGTGTTGTTAAATAACTGCTAACCACATCACTGTTATTATAAAGTCTTTATTGATTTAACACTGAAATGGTTATTGATTTACAGTATCGCTTTAGGAAGAGATTCCTAAACCAAAACATTGCTTTTTTGGGCAGTCGTGTAGAAACTCGAATAGGTAAGAACAGATTTCCGGAGAGTATAACAAGACAGACCTTTATTAATACTAAAAAGTAGGTACAAAAATACCTGTCCAAAACGGCGGAATTCGCAATAAAAAGTAAAGTACAACATAAAAGGATAATCCAAAATACCGGTCCAGATGAACTGTCATAATATTTTAATCAAAGTAACACATCAGTAACTCGTGTGGACTGCCCCTTACCTGGCCGTAGGTACTCCATTAGTCCTATATTATTTCGTCCGACGAAAAAGCTGTCCAGACTTTTTGTCAGAAAAAAATGTCGGAGCGAAAAAACTCTTTGAATGATCCGACAGCGGTCATACTAACAGAGCTGCAGGTCCAGGCTGTGAACTATAATTTGCTAATAAGCTCTCGGAAGAGGCCTGCAAGGTAATTAACAGTTACAGTTGGTTTTGAAATTGCTGTGAAAGATGAAAGCGGTGAAAAACTTGGTGCTCTAAATTGTGAACTGCTTTTTGGCGAAATAGTGATACGTAGCGTGTACTTTAATGCAAACAAAGAATGAAGCGGTTTGATATTTTCAAGATTCGCAAGCAAATTACGGGAGAGCTTTTTCTAAGCTTTTCATAGACGCATAGTGTGTCAATGCGTACAGTAATAAAATAAAAAACTATTAACTTATACGTTATTACAAGTCACTCATTTGCCCAGAAATTGTACATTGTACATTACATTGTCGTGACCTGCAACAGGGGCATTGATAGACGATGGTGAAAATGTGGGCCGAGGTAGGTTATAAGTGTGTCCATCAATGCCTGGTTGCGGCCAAGGCTTGTATAGTACTTTTCTCAAATATGAATGCCCGAAGGCTCGAATTTCCTAGCATGTTTGAGAAAAAAACCCTTTAAATTATTTTGGGTATTAAGCTTGGCTGTTAAAAAAACGTGTAAAATAGACTTTCTTTTCTAGCTATATTTCTTTTTTGAATTTTATTATTATTAAATTCGCTCAACTCGACAACACAAAACTAATAACAGGGGAGCCTGAAAAAACATTTAGTCTAAATTGAATAATAATATCGAAACCAAAATTCTGTGAACTTATAAACCTGAAATTACCCCAATATGTTGGGGGCGCGACGCGACACCGGTCAATGATCAATTTCCCTGAAGTGTTCATAGCAATTGTTCCACCAGAGTCGCGTCGCACCGTCCCGTCGCGCCTGTCTGCGAGAGCCTTAATGATATACTTTATGATTAAACTCCGCACGTGTATCGATTTTAAAACATGTCATTTAGTAGATATATTCCTTCCTTGGAAAACATAAATCCTTATGAATGAAACAAGCATTATTTATAACCACACCAAACTTAGAATAAATCCTATGTTAATTTCTGGTAAAAAAGATTATTTACTTTGTCATTTTGTTAAAATCTACTATTTCCAAGGGTCAGATGGTAGTTGCTCTGAAATAAAACTAGGTGTACCCATACGTCACAAATGGAAACCTTTTATGCCCCTAGCAACAAACGCAAGCGCAGGATTTGCCAATTCTATTGGAATTATCACGAAAAAATTTAAAGATTAATGAAATATTAAAACCATTCGACCGTGAGGTCCTGTAATACCCCCCAAAAGACACTACAAGCATCTAACAATGACCACACAATTAAAATCATTCCTGCGGTCACGAACTGCGTTTCCGGATCCAAACGCTGCCAGATTCCGATCATCCGATTCAAACGAAACCTGTTCTAGAATCACTAACGGTCTGTCTAGATTCTTTACAATATTTATATCTTTTTGATCAACACTGCCTTTCACAGATAAAAAAAACATCCACATCTTTAAGCACGCTAATATCGACCTTATTTTTGACATGATACAGTTCATATCAACTGCTTCATTAACTTGGTTGGATATACTACTTATACATTTCGTCAATCTTAAGACAAGTAATGATTAATAGAGTTGAAAGCGGTGTGTTTAGATCTCTCTGAAACATGATTAAATGTTTTATACTGGTTGGTGGACACCTGGGAGTATACAGCAGTTCAAACAAGCAGGTGGTGACTGATTGATGATCCTTGAACTTGGTTGAACTACTGCGAGAAGGCAGGGCTATCTAGATTGGTTCTTGTTGATTACATCACCAAGTACAGTTATATTGTATAGGGGACGCTGTAAAAACTCGCGTTGTATTTGACACTATGATGATCGAAGTTCTAATTATGTTTTCATGGCCAGCTTAAGAGCGTGCATTCTGAAAGTGAGCAACGTCGCAAATAGATGTCAAATATCTCGCTGTTTTGATTAATTTGGCAAAATTACTGTATGAAAATATGAAATATGGCTAACTAGTGAACTAGAATATTGACTATGAAATGCAATAATTAATATCGTAACACCGAATATTTAGTTTTAGATGTAAAAAAAGTATTTGGGAACTTTCCAAATGACTTTTTTACACCTAAAACGGTTACAACATCAAATTCAGTGTATAATTGCAATTCAATATTAATATTCTAGTTCACTAGTTAGCGATATTTTATATTTCTATACAATAATATTGCGAAATTAATTAAAACAGGTAAATATTTGACAGCTATTTGCGACGTTGCCAACTTTAAGAACAAACGCTCTTAATATTTAGATTAATTGGTGTTACTAGTCGCATCAGTGTTTCTAGTGCGAACAGGACAGTTCAAATTGAACCACAATGTGTGTGTCTGACCATAGTTACAATACTGATATAATGTTGCGACTGCTTTTCAAACTTCAAATCTTTTTTCACGATTTGTCATAGTCTGTATCTGGACAAAATCTGTATTGTCTTTGGAATTCAAATGTCATTAAATTGTCTGTTGGGTTAGAAGGTATGAAATACCTCGAATATCGTTAAAACTTACGACTAGTTCCAACACCATTCGATTAACTATTACGTTTATATCTTCACGCATTGTTCCCAAGGTACCCATTAAATAAATATTTCACAGAATTCGTCAAAGTAGGACAAGCGAAACTCGTTTTATTTCCTATAATTGCAGGATTTGGTCACAATTTGCATATAAATTGGAATTTAAAAGCCTAACCTTTAGGCAAATCTTAGATTCGATGCGGAAAATCGCGACTAATCTGGGTAATACTCAATAATATCTATAATATAACCAGTTATGGGTTGGACCAATGTGGCGGGAAAAATTGGATGAAGAGGATTCAAGATCGTAGATGGAGTGATTATGAAAAAGACATTCACCCAGCATCGAATGGCTTCTGTCTTTAGAAGGTGACGGTTAGACAGGCTGAACATTCGCTTGAGGTCATTACCAATCTGAGTCAGAAAATAATACAGCAGATAAAGGCGTAGATGTGGACGACAATATGCTCCTGTATCATGTCATGTTTTAGAGACATCTCTATCCATACTAATACTATAAAGAGGTAAAAGTCTGTTTGTTTGTAGGTTAGTATGTAATGGGTAATCTCCGGAACTACCAGTCAGATTTGACCCCAATTCTTGAGGAAGGTAATAGGCAATGCAACATCACGCTACGACCCTTAGGAGCCGAGCAAAAAGAAAGACAGAAAGAACGCTAAGCGAAAACGAAAATACAGAGTGGGCGGGCGATGGGATGCGACGCGATGGGTCGGGGGCCGAAATTTCACGCAGCCAAAGTCGCGGGCAGAAGCTAGTTGTCTATATTTCTTCTTTCGCGTGCGTTGCAGTACATTGCGTCTGTCATGTACTTATTATGATATTACTACTTGGTAAAATTTCACGCATACAGAGCAATCCTGCGTGTAAAACCAAACCTCTCTAAAAACCGCCATTACCGCGGCTCTCCTATCAAGTGTGTCGATTATCACATCTACATAACTTTTTATTATTCCTATGGCATTTGCGTCAATATATCGTTTCTTTGCGCTCCATTGCTCAATTGACATCTACAAGTAGTTTTACTGCAGACGCGGAGGGTCTAACAACAAAAACGTCTGCTTACCCACAGTATGCTGTGGCGTGACTATGAACATACGATTTCCGGTTAGCTAATCCGTATGGTAATCAGCACCTTGGTTACCATACTTTAGCATTTTAATTTCATAGTCGGTAAGCACCCGGCAACTTTAAAGGTTACACTTGTTTTTACATGGCGCCGCCTTTGTTAGCGTAATGAATTTTCGTTATTGCATACTTAAATTAGGAGAAAAAATGCTTACAAAATTAGCGTGTTTTGTCAGTATAAAGTAAATGCAGACCTTACAGGAAGACTGTGAATTCATTGTATAAGCAATGCTGAAAAAAATATTATAATTGCATAACTTTATTTTATAATTATTTAATAACTTCTGGTTTTCTTACTACTTGTCATATTATTTACTAACTTCCGCCCGCGGCTTCGCCTGCGTTGTATGTCGATAAAAAGTATCCTATGTCCTTCCCCAGGGTTCAAAGTATTCCCGTACCGAATATCATCAATATCGGTTCAGCTGTTTTAACGTGATCCGCGATCAAATAAACAGACATACAGATAAACAGACACAAAAATTCTAAAAACTGCTGGAACGTGGTCTGTTATCGATTCTAAGTATCCCCAGCCAACTTTTTTTCGAATATCTTCCATGTACAGACTTTCGACCCTCTTCAGCTTTATTATATGTATAAGATGCAAGCCTAAAACAATACAACTTTTGACATCACTGACTGAACATGTATAGAAACGTAAAGGTATTCTCAAGAAAAGTAATTAAACTTTACCTCACACCGACTTTATATGCTTCCTCCCCCTTTAAACAAATAACGTTGTGTCGCATAATGAGGCCTATTCTGACATCTCCATGATTTAAGGAGTACTTTTCCCCATGCCGATCATCCGTAAAACTCATTAGCAATATGCAAATGATACCACAAATTGTATACTGGAAAGTACTGCTAAAACATACCTAACTGGTATGGTTCCGTCATATCCTATGGAAGGTGTAAATGCGAAATCACGATTTTTGTTCTCAATTGGTCAGTCACAAGCGAATTCTTGGCCTGGTTTCAAAGGTAACGAGAAAATCAATGGTACACGCACGATTTGGTTATTTAAGCGAGCTTTGAATCTATCTCAGATCGGTCCAGAATTTTATTTCTATTTCACGATTTTCAGGTATTTCTTTTTCAGAGTTACAGTTATTGGCGCTACCTACTTATATACCCATGATTTTAACCAGTTTTGGCCACCTTGTCTTTTTAACCCCCGACGGAAAAAGAGGGGTGTTATAAGTTTAACGTGTGTATCTGTTCCCTCGTAGCTCCCAAACGGCTGAACCGATTTTGACTATTATTTTTTTGTTTGATAGGTGTCTAGATCGAGAGTGTTCTTAGCAACAATTCAAGAAAATCGGTTCAGCCGTTTGACGATTATCGGCTATTTTCTAGTTGATGATTGGATGTGCGCATCTTCCACAGGTCTGATCGATTCGAAATTTAGTATTCTGTTACTTCAATGATATTAGAAGAACATAGTAACCTTGAACCGATACTGCGCCTCACCTGGAATTGTGTCGGGGTTATTTAATTTTTTAATTTTAACTTGTTACTTGAAAATTAAACCAAATGACCTAAGCACAAGTAGGTACTGACCATTCAATTGGCCGATCCTATTCCAATCAATCATTCCATTGCGTACTAAAAACAAATGTTTCCATCGACAATTTTTTAGTCGCACGCGCGGTTCATAGATCCGCCATTTTTTATTACAGAGTAGTTGAGGAACTGTCACATTTTATACAGTACCTACAATAAGTTCCCGAGGTCCTATTGACCATACCTTGGGTGGATGTTAAAGAATTATAAACCTTAATTGAAAGATACACGATTGAGTTTTGTTTGTTGTAGTACCATTTCGGCAGAATTGACAGAGGTGGATGGAACTTCAAGCTCATATCATGTTGGTACTATAAGTACCATAAAAACCGGGGTCCTTATACTATATACTGCGTCTAATTATTACGAGATTGTATCTCGACAAGATGTTTGACAGAAATTGATGGTATCGGCATCACACATGACTGACTGAGCCGTGATACCTGTGACATTCGTTGTACGGTTCTTTGTGTCGAGAAAAAATAATTTTATTAGGTCACTTTTGGATTTAGATCTACCGATACCTTAGTACGACGAGCGTCAGCTCCTCAGCCTAATTCACTAATCTGCACTAAGCCTGACTGCATGAAGTTTGAAAACATTGTAACCTCCAACCTCAGAAATTGCTGTCAAATATTTCGCCTAAGAATTGGAACACCAACGATGTTGTCTCGTCAGTAGTCGAGAAAACTTCCAAAACTCGAGAGAATATTTAAGTACCTATAAAATTTTCACGTCGACATTAACGGCGTATACAACCTTAGGTTTTTATCTCGCTCGCACCATACTGCTCGTGGACTGAGTGCGAGCGATACGGAGGCGTCTCCAAAGCGCCAATAGGTAATTGCTTTTTACGGCAAAAATAATAGTCATTTAAAAAAAATTAACACATAGTCACCGCTTTAAAGTTAGTTCAGATGTTATGCAAAGTTTCATGATCTAATTTGAAGTAATTTCTGAATAGCAAGTTTATTGTTCGGTTTGGAGGTAACTTTTGAATTGTTTTCTATCGAGAATATTTTATTAAATCGTGTTTTCGGCTGACATACTACCTACTTAACATTAATCCTCAACTTTAAATATATTTATTTCAAAATTAATGCTGCAGTAGTTTCGATATAACGGAGGATCTTGTTAAGCAATTTGAGGTAGCATAAGCCCTTAAGAGATCGATGTATCTTAAGAACTTTCTGTACTTTAATTATGCAAATAAATGATTTTCATTTTTTGAAAAAACTGTTTATCTTAATAGGTACATAGATACATGCTGATTGTAGACTTTTCTTTGCTAGATAGCTTTTCTCATTGTTTTAAATAATAGCGTAAACGGAACTGGTCCAATCTCATTGAATTAGGCACCTCTCCTTCTAAAAGTAGTCTCTTCCGGTCTCCTCACAATAGACACATTATACGCTCATCTGTTACATTATTAGTAAAAAAAACACGGTACAGTAGGCCATATTATAGTGGATCAGTTCACAGAGAGATTACCTACCACGTACTATGTGTTATAAGTACTTATGAAGTTGTATTTTGATGGAGACAAAAAATATAATTACGTATAAATCAACTTCCTGTGGAGGACTACAGCCACGCGCTTTGCTCCACTGGCCACTGGCGAGTTGTAGCGACAGCAGAAGAGTTAAAAAAAATACATAAAATATTACTTACAAAGATATTATTTTAACTCTTGGAACTAAAACGAATCACAGCTTTTATGTCGTCGAAACCAAGAGAGTATACTAAATTCACAGCTCTTTTAAAACTTTAAAGAGCAAATCTTTTGTTTCATGCTTAAATGTTGTAATGGCGATTGCAGGAAGAACTGGTTTAAATAATAAATACCAAAAGGACTAAGAAATATAATCAGGAAGTTTTTGAAAGGAAGTAAGGGATGGCTAAAAGTAATTAAGACGTGGAAGACTGTGTTGACTATATCACAGGAAATGCCAATTGACCGATAAACTAATCTAGTTTGATAACAATAAGTAGTAACTATGTATTTAATATCAAATGCAATCAAAAGGATACTTGTAATTTGATCAAACTTGTGTTAATTGCTGTTAGCACAGTTACGTAGTAAAATGTATTATAGGTACCTGTTATAATTAATTATCGTTTCCATAGATATAATTTTGCAATCATCATCATCGTTATTTGCATCCTTGTTCCACCTTCTGCTGTGTATAGGCCATCCGCGCGATGTTCTCCATTTTGGAATAAAAATAACAAATATGTTTTTTCATTTTTGCTGACGCTACGGTCGGCATGTCTCACAGACTCACAGGCAAGGTAATGAATATATTTTTTTGCGTTTTTTCTCTGTCTGTACATAGTGGGTGAGCTTTTTATCAGGCCCGCCACGCTTTCTCTACGGTTCATCAGCTCTATGCACTTGCTATTGAAAACTATTCAATTTGTGTTATTATTTACACATGCTGTACATTACGTGTTGAATACTGTGGTTTAGTTTTAATAGTTGTACTTTGTGGATGTTTGTATGTTTGTTTTAGTGTTGTGTTAACAGAAAAGATGTTAGTTTGATGATTGGGAATTGGCAGGAAATAATTTTTGTATGACAACGAAAGGAACATCTCCATCGTATAAAAGGTTTATTAAAGAGTTACATAACAAAGCCATGATAGCCCAAATTCCCCCCAGGTATCACGTAACGCTCAATTTTATGAGCATTTCATAAAAAGTATGCCACTAACTTATTTAATGACCGAAAAATCGATTGGCGTTTGCGTTGAAACAAGCGTCCGTTGCCATGGCAACAGAGTCGGATCAAATAATTGGCCCGCCGCACTGGCCGATAGAATCGCCACAATCCGGACCACTTTATTTTTATATTCAACTGAATATTGCATTCCAGCGCCTTTACGTACTCAAGTTTTGAGCAAAAACTTTCGACTCGTAAAAATCTACCTTTCTCCGTCATCCTTTTCGGTGTGTGAAAGAGATGACGATACATCTCAGCGTCCGGTAAAAAAAATGGCCGTTTTGCATCAGTCATGATTGGCGTGAATTCGAAATACCGTTCGGTGCGATCGAAAGCTTTTTTTGCCGATTGCCATGCATTAATTACTATAAAATGATGAAGTGATAAAATAAAATATACATATAATAGAATATATCGCGATGTGTTCCGGATGCTTAAGGTAGCGATCACGGAAGGAGATGAGCGATATCATATCTTCGAGAGGAGAAAGCACAATTAAAATTATGTTTTCATTTCTGAGCAAATATTTGAGTTTTATAGTGTGGTCAGGTTGTTTTTATGTCTGACAGAGTAAAAGAGAAATGTCTGCTGAATGAAATCAGCTGGTTATGTGTCCGTGCCAATTTTGAGGTTAATAACTTGATCGAGATGGACTGGAGAACTGTTGCTAAGCAATAAAGTAGTCTTAAAAACTAACGCTGCTTTACGTAACTTGATATCACCCTGTTTATAATACAAATCGTTTATTCACATTAATATATCATTTAGCCAAAGCGAAAGCCTAGTCTATCTCGAGTTGAACCCACGGAACGCACCTCTGACTTTTCGGATTAATGTGGGTATTGTATAATTATCACTTGCTTCAAAAAGGGTGAAGGAAAACATCGTGAGGAAACCGGCATGCCTGAGAGATATTTCTCGACGGCATGTGAAGACAAGTCAGAGGCTCATGTGCGGCATAAAAACTCTGGCACCAGGTTAGTCACTAACCAAATTTAAGATCAGTTATATTCCATCGTTACATCATTCATAGTTTTAAGGTGTTTTTGTTCTAAACCATTTTTCTTTCGATCTTCACCAATCTATGTATAAACCAAATGAGGTGTTTATGGTAGAATTCGTCTTCTCTATGACTTTTTGACTGATAGGCTCATGCATTATTAACGAATATTTGACAAAGTATTCCATCCCAAAGGAGACCAAATGACATCACTATAAATGTCAATAAACCTATACAATTCAAATCAACTCCGAAAAAAAATATATCGATGCTAGATCACAAAAGATCGCAACCTACACTATGAAGTGTAAATTGACACTAATACCTCTTAGAATAACTATCGCCTCATTAGCATAAGAGGCTGATGATACACATACAATCACAGTAAATCATCAAGATGGATGACTTCTTAAACAAATTAACAGCTGACTCAAAGATTAAGATGAAAATAAAAAGTTTTTGGCAAGCTCTATACTACAGTTTAAACGTTACAACTGAATTATTTCCAAAAACTGCTTTTCCAGGAATAGTTTGGAGACAGAAAGTAAACATGACAGAAGGGCATTTCTTCAGAAGTAAGAAGAAACGAAGATATGTAAATAGGAGACTAAGTAGAAGATGGATTCTGTGATCACAAATCCGGATGTGGTGGCTCTTACTTTAAGAGAGCTTTTTGTCTAGCAGTTAATATGAATACAGCAAAGTCAGAAAATAATTGCATTGTATTGGAAAATGTATCAATTGAAAAACACATTTTGTTCAGCAAAATATTAGCCGATTCATCTATTTGATTCGATTTAAGTTTACGTTGTTTGGTGTTTGTCATTTCAGCGAGCGTTACACCTTTTCATTCAAAATCCTTTGCGTTGATCCACTTCATCAGCCAAACACTTTAACTTTCCAATCTATTACGGAGTGGTCATTCTGCAGCTTCTACAGTTCGTGTTCAAGTCCTGGAGATGAGATCAGAGCTGGGAGTTTGTGTAATAGTGGCGAGTTCTTTCACCCGCACGCCATCCGTGGGTGGTTGCTACTTTAGTAGTGTGGTACTACCACTGTCAGTAGCGACTTGGGATATATTGTTCATTTATGATGTTTTAGTGATATGGTAGTGTGGAAACATTGGGGAAGATTTTAAGTAATTTTGGTTGATTGAATCTATTTAGGATTGATTTTCGTTAGTGTCAGTTACTAGGAGTATGTCTACCTAGGGCAAGTCATCCAGCTCGGTAGACACAACTTTGAGAAGAAGACAGGAGGATCTAGTTGGGTTGGGCAGCGTTTGGTTTGACGGGAAGGGAAGACTTGACGGAGCTTCCGTCAAGTCTTCCCTTCCCGTCAAGTCTCGTTACCTATCCCGCAATGTTAGAAGACTAAGGTCTTCTACCAGTGCGTCCGTTATTACATACGGTATCGCAACGTGGACACGTGACTATCGATTTGGTTCACAAATTTAAAGTCCCTAAGCGCGCTATGGAGCCGGCCATGCTCGGAGTTTCTTTGAAGGATAAAATCAGGAAAGAAATTATTCGGAAAAGAACCGGAGTAACCGACATGCTTGCAGAGTAAGCAAGCTGAAGAGGGTCGGCCATGTTTGCCGATAGACCGATGGCCGGTGGAGCAGACGAGTCCTGGAGTGGAGACCGCGTATCGGGAAGCGTAGTGTGGGACGCCCCAGCTAGATGGACCGACGACCTTAAAAAGGTGGCAGGGCCAGACTGGATGAGGCCTAAATCCAGCAGTGGACTGCGATATGCTGGTTTGATTGTTTGAGTGTCAGTTACTTGGTAACGATTAGTGAAAAAGTGATACTAGTGCCAGTATATATTGATAAGAATAAGTTAAAAAGTAACACTAATTTCTAAACTGTCATTAATCTCGAGATTACATATCTACGGACCTTAAAAGGTTTTGAAAGAAAGAAAGAAAAAACGTTTATTTGCGGCAAACATGACGCCCTTTAAAAAAAAGGTACGCAAAAATAACAAGTTGGGGGAAAATATGCGTCACATCCACGCAAAACGGCCATCGCTCAGCATAATGCTGCGACCCTATGCAAGACAGAGACTCAGCGCAGGTTTTCAGCGGCAGCCGGCGTTGACGTGATGACGTCAATCGGTGCAGCATATAATGAGATAACAATAACAATGTTTAGGAATAATTAATAAAATAAATACTATACTTTACTTTTATGTTCCTAAAAATTGCTTTACCCAAGTAATCATGCGTAGAATTTAAACAAATGCATGTAAATGCTTAATATAAGGAAAAGTTAACGAGTACTAAACTTTGTAATATAACAATAAACGTTAACTTTGGCCTTTTCCTTAATGAGCACTTGTGCATTCAGTAGCGTGGTTAGAACAATCTAATGTTATATAGAATATAACTATTGTATTATGTTCTCTATTGTATCCTCTAACAGAAACATTTAATTTAATTATTTGATTAAACATTATTTCGAATATACTAATATGTCAGCCTGTCAGACCCTTTTGCACAGCAACGCTTATTAGCGGCTACATAGTTTGAAAAGTATCGTGTTTCGTGGCGTTATGTGTCGGTAGTAGTTTCATGACATAGTAATTCAATAGTCTCCTCCTATTCGCTTTAGACATTATTGAAACATTAAAGCTCTCTACCGATTCTTCCACCAAAGTTGTCCCTCACCAATTTTTCAATTTTAATCACCTCACTTTTAACCGCTCCACAGTTTTCGTATTTTTACTCAAAGCATTTCCTAATCCGCGTAGCTAACGACATGACGCGGACAGGAAGACGGGACGATGCTCTTTGTCTCGTCCAACACCGAAATATACAGTCAATCATCAGATGACCTGGCTTGTGGCGTTGCTGATTCTTATTTCACTCGTTTGACGAAAACGTTCACATTCATTAGTTCTATCGGAAAGAGGACCGAACGACTTGGTCAAAACATTAAACTCGCTTTCATCATCAAGAATTTCTTCAGCATATTGGTCTTGTACAACCATTCCGGTCAGATTGATAGCAACAACACTATTGACAGCAACATCGCTATTGACAGCAACAACGCTATTGATAAATTCGTAAGCAATAAGCAGAGTTTACTGTTGGCTAAAGCTGATCATCATCAGAAAAAAAAATTAGGGTTTTTGAGACTGACGACGAATTCGAAATCAATGGTAGATAAAGAAGTACCCGTTTTAGTCGATACGACGTAACCGTCCGTCTTCCCCAAGGCATCACATTCCTCCAGAAATAAAACAATTAACGATTCGTTTCTGTAATGTCCGAAAACTCCCAAAACATGTTTATTAGCTCAATAATTCTTAATGCTTTGAGTCGTTACCAAGCAAAAACTATTTAGAACCGTCTAGACGAGCCCTTTACCAATCTATTTATGATGCTCACGTTTTTCTAACGAAATTAGCTAAACTCGTGTCCAAGCCAAAGATTTCATTGATCCCATTATTACATACGTATACACTACAAATATAATGTCAATCAGCAGTGTCTGTAAACTGTCTTGTACTAGCTGTTTTAAAAATCTCGCGATTCTGTCCAGTAAATTTTGGCACGTGATAAAATTGGTAACCAAGTTTATTCTTCACTGCATCGTTATTATGTAAGACCAACGTAAATTATTCTGTTTTATGTCTAATTGTTAGCGTATGTTGTCAAGCTGTCACAATTTGACATATAAAAATGTTCAACTTCAATTTAAAATGCTAATGTTTTTGACTTTGTCTGTTTTATGCGCATGAGTATATTAGGAATGTCCTACGACGTCTAGTTAGCTATCATATTGAGCATATTAGCGGAATAGGTGATCGATTCATAAATTCACTTCTCCGTTTGCAATTCTTTGTTACGTTAACATTTTCAACTGAATTACAAATATAAAATTAGCGAAATTCTGTTCATAAATAATGTTTATTTGAAGTGGTAAATCTGAGTTAAAAAAAACATACGGATGAATCAGGTTTACAGTAAACTATCTTGATATAGTACGCAGTGTCTAGTAATGTCGAGTGATAAGCCGCTTATTTTTGACACTATATTGGTGTCCCTTAGAAAGACATACCTACCAACCAAATCCTAATAGGTATATTATAATATTATAAATACGAAAGTTTGTGAGGATGTTTGTTACTCTTTCAAGCAAAAACGACTGAGCGATTTTGAATGAAATTTGGCGCACATATAGTTTATAACCTGGATTAACACATAAGATACTTTTTATCCCGATATTCCCACGGGATCGAGACTTATGCGGGTGAAACCGCGGGGCGCTGCTTGTAATATTATAATGATTAGTCAGATTTTTCCTTAAGTTTCAAGAATTAGATTATTCTACAAGTTTGACAGCAAATAGGTTCTTAGCCCATTTCCTGTCTACATGACAAAGGGTCACTAAAGGACAGACTAAATTTCATTAAGCATCCATTGTGGTACCTTGGTTTTTCCTCATAAAACATTCATATCTCGTGTGACTGTTATAAATGTATGGTCATATACAACGTTATGTACTTACAAGTGGTTTTCCGCCACGTGACTCTTAGAAGGAAAAATATAAATATACGGGATCGTGCCAGATAGCTTTATTATTTACTAGCTGCTGCCCGCGGCTTCGCCCGCGTGATTGTCGGAAATTACCCCATACATCCCCATGGGTTTTAAGTATAAATATTGAGTTTCGAGTTAATCGGACAGCGCGTTAAAATTCTTCCATACAAACACTGACACCCCCCAACCCCCCTTTGGGGGGTAATTTAGATAAACAAAAAACTACAAACTTTATAATTTATTTAGATAACTATTCGTGCGAAGTTTCATGTTTATTACCTCAAGGAATAAGATTTGTCATACAAACTTTCATCCCTTATTTTACCCCCTTAGGGGTTGAATTTCGAAAAATCCTGATACACGTTATTCTTAATTTTTGGGTTTAAGTATCAATATTGAGTTTCGAGTTAATCGGACAGCGCGTTAAAATTCTTCCATACAAACTTTGACACCCCCCAACCGTAGGATAGGATACTTTTCCGGGATAAAAAGTACCCAGTGTGGTGCCCAGGACATTCAAGAATAATTATACCAAGTTTCATCGTAATCGAACCGGTAGTTTTTGCGTGATGCCTGAACAAACAGACAGATAGACAGACAGACAGACAGACAGACAGACAGAAAGACAGACAGACCAAAAAAAAATTGATCAAATTTTTGGGTTCGGTGTCGGTCTAGTAACACCCCCTGCCATTTATTTTTTTGATATTTTCAATGTACAGAATTTTCACTTCTACAGATTTATTATAAGTATAGATTTAATTTTATATAATTCGGTAGCACGTGGCATATATGATATCACGGTATATAATGTTGTATATTATTATAGCGTTTGCTAGGTATGTTCTGAAGAGTCTATAAAACAGTTTGTTATGTTCCAGACACAATAGTTTTATTTTACGAATAGCAGATACAAGAAAATGTATGGAATTGACATCGTATCGAACAGGCATGCATACAATTCCGAATATCGATTTCAATCTCCATGATCGAATGTAACTGGCCAATTGCTTAAAAATTAAAGGTGGTAAATACTCTTAAATCAAAGACGACCTTTTTACGAAAAATAAAAATCCAACATCAATTTGGACTATTAAACTTGCTTGCTCTAAATGCGTAGATAATTATATGAATAAAATACTACGCAGCTTACCTGCATCAAGATATCAATACAATTCTGGTAATCTAAAAAAACTTAAGCAGGTTTCTTTGCGCAGCAACTTATCAAACTCAAACTTATAACAATATTGCAATAAAAACACAACGGAATCAAAAACAACAGCCGGAACTCTTTTATAATATGTTTGAGTAATAAAATAATATAATATTAAAGAAGGTGCATACAAAAAACAGCTATTGCTATAGTGCATCGTAGTAGCCTATAAAAATTGAGAATAAGAAATATACAATGTAAATTACGATGAAAAATCTGTGATTCAAGATGATATAATTTATGAAAATGCTGTCTCCTAAACTATACTATCAAGGCAGGAAGTCGGTGATGGCAGTACCTATGTATGTTTGATATAGTAAGTAAGTTTCTATTTCATATCTCATGTCACTTCGAGTTATTGAAAACTAGCTGCACCCCGCGGTTTCACACGCATAAGTCTCGATTGCGCGTGAATATAGGGATAAAAAGTATCCTATGCCCTAACCCAGGTCATGGTCTACCCATGTGCCGAATTTCATCCAAATCCGTTCAGCCGTTTAAGCGTGAAAGCGTAACAAACAAACAAACTCACTTTCGCATTAATATTAGTTAGGATATAATATTATAATGGTGCCGTATATTAATCTGTCACTACTCCATACAAGTTTAGACGTGATTAAAAACTTGCCAACTAAAATTACGTCAATTTACTTCAGGCGTTGATTAATTTGACAAGACTAAACTAAAATATATCTTCTGTCCTTTTCTTAATGAAATAGAAAGAAAAAGATGCACTGAACTTAAATTTCGTTTAGTTTGTGAACAAGGGAATCGACACCAATATCTCCATCGAGGAAGAGATTTGTTCGTTTAGTTTGTGCAGAATAAACAATTTTTCTTTCTTTTCTTTCTTATTTCTAGAATAGATTATCTGAAAATTATGTAAAAATAAAAAGATATTTCAAAACACAGATACAAGATACAGACTTACTAAAATCTAGATCAGTCAATCAACAAAAGTCTACCTGCATGCAAATCAGATAAGGGATGACCCGAATCTAACCCTACTTCAAATGATGTACAGTCACGACCAGCCTAATAGTCTCAGGCATCCATATTGGTACAGTCGAAAACAATGTGGATACAGTTCACACGGCGACTTGACGTGGGTGCTTTAAAGATTCTGAAAAGCGACAGGTACCAGTTTTTAGGTCCACGGTCGGGGTCAATAACCGGGGCGAGTATTTCGACAATGCGACTGTACGTACCAGTACGAGTGTCGTATTGCGCACGCGGCTTGTTAAAGTGCGATTTTTGTTTCATTTTCATGTCTTTGATACTTAGTTTCCGTTCGTTTTGCGTTTTAGCGAATTTTTCGGGATCATATTTCTTGGCGTTTGTGGAATTGTTGTAATTTTATAGTTTTGTTGGTGACGTAAATGGAAACTTAAGTAAATTATTGTATTGAATGAATATAACACTGCCCACCAACAATTTTCCAATTTATATTTGTACTGTTTGACTTATTTGCAGATGAAATCTCTGAATCTAATTCCCACTAAATTGATCAAAGATGAAACTGTTTGTTTTTTAACCAGATATGTAATCATCACATAATAATACCTAATAATAATTCGATAATATTCCAATTTAAAAAGTAAACGTAGCGCATCGTAATTGAGCAGACAAAATGTATCAGATACAAGTTTTTGCCGCCATTTCACCCGCGCAACTTCGTTAATTGGCTAAATATTTTTTAGTGTTCCACTTCCTTACTTGATGCCTCGAATGTGTGAACATGTAGGTGTTCGGCAAAAAGCAGAGAATTTCATCATTAAAATAATATAAAAACGATTAATTTACACTAGTAAATTATTTTTAATCAAACATGCTTGGAAATTCGAGCATTATTTTGACAACCCTCTTCGAGGTAAATCGAAATTGCGATAGTAGTCTAAAGGCTCGTTCACACCGGCGCGACTTGTCGCGCGACGCGACCCCGGCAATTGTTCAATCGTGAAGTTTTAAGGCTCGTTCACACCGGCGCGACTTGTCGCGCGACGCGACACCGGCAATTGTTCAATCGTGAAGTTTTATTAGAAATTGTATTGTTAAAGTCGCGTCGCGCGACAAGTCGCGCCGGTGTGAACGAGCCTTTATTAGAAATTGTATTGTTAAAGTCGCGTCGCGCGACAAGTCGCGCCGTTGTGAACGAGCCTTAATACATGCGAGCGCCAGGCCGGCAATGTTTGTATGAAAATCCATATCTATAGTGTTTAGCGACCGAATAAATTACTATGAAAAATGAAACGAACTTTTTACTTCCACACATGGCAAATGGCAACCAAGGAGGTAACTTACTAAAGATTTTATTTAAATTTCGATTTGGCTTCCAATAGAGCTGTTTCAAGTAAATAAGAAACAAATGAACATATTGGCGCGTGAAAAATCATCTTTGTTCGTAATTGATTCTGGAATTTATAATTAATTTACTTAGGTTGAATTTCCGCGCATTATTTGTGAAATGTACTATTCAAGCTTTGGCTGCAACCAGGTATCGATGGACGCGTATGTGTGCCTCGGCAATGCTTCTGTTTCAGGCCGCGACAGCAATGTAGTATAAAAACGCCATTGAGCAGCAATAATCTGAGTAAAATTAAATATATTTTGTTTAATTATTCACTTAAAAACCGCCTCGTTTAGTACTTACTGGGTGACCTATTATGAAAAAAAATGTATAAATGCAAAACTTTGTTAATAAATATATATATTTTTTTTAAATACAGGGTATCTAACCAATAACTGATTAAAATCAAGCCATAGAAGTAATTAGACTCGAAAGAATGAATAAATACAAAAAGACCTACCAGACAAAAATCAAGCTTACCTTTTTGTTTGTTCGTACTTTTTGGTTTTGGGCCAGACGTGCGTAGCAGAAGTAATTAACGTTGTGCAAAATAAGTCAAAGGATTTAATTTATTTCTCATTGACATACACTTCGTCTGACATCGTGGTAGTCGTCAGTATACACCACCTATCTATGAGTACAAACGCTTGAGAATACCTACTATTTTGGCAGATCATTTTCTTATGCTCAGTTTCTGAGTGACTGACCCAGTAACTGATTAGGCTGACTAACTTTCATGTTAGCTTGATTGATATAACCGCGTCAGGCAAAAGTAAAAAAAAAAAAAAAATAGAATTTTTAAGTTAGTTTACTGCCTCCAGAGCATCAAGTACCTATTAACCACAGCCTGATTCAATCCTCTTTCTAATAAAAAAATCCATGCAAAAACAATCAACGCACAGACAAACACAAGCTCTTTGTTCTACCTACATAATATTCAGACAAGTTTGCGCACTCCGGCGCGGCCTTATTTCACGGAGGCTAATTTTGACGGACCGCCACAGGCATCGCTGCTGCCATTCCCATATTCGATTACATGTCGTGATGACGCTGAAAACTGGACTAGATTGAGAGATAGCCCGTTTGGGTAAAAATGTGAATGTTAATTTTGTTGGAGTTTGATATGAAATATGATTTTTATGGCTTTATTATGAGTTAGTAGGAAAAAAGTACAGGAGTTAGACATATGCTATTCATTACATCATTAAACTAGAACCTATAATCACGTAGTTCGTGCTACATGTTGAGTCCCGGTTTACTCTGAGATATATCTTCTTCATTGTCAAACAGACCATAATCTTTATCTTCTAGTCTCGCTCTTTCCTTCACGGATCTTCTCCTCTCCTCCCCCATTTGCCTCCCCTTTTCAGAAAAAAGAAACTATAAAAGCAATCTACGTTATAGAACGTAAACCAAAGACAAAAACTGAACGCCGTTACATCCCCGAAAGAATGTATACCACAACAATGCAAATCGATTACAATAACAATCTAGTAATATATTTAGGACTAACTATTTAAAACTAAACAATACATGAACCAGCGCGCTAACTCGCCCAAAATAATAAGAAATACAGATCTAATCTTATAATAAAACAAAAAAATCTAGATGACTAGCTTCTAACATTTGCTAGTGGAACAGAAATTAGCAAGGCAGGCCCATGACGCGCAGGTGGTCGATCCACGGCTACACTATTATCAACCATATTTTCCTTGACATAGAGTGTATAGTAGTGTTAGTGGAATGTGTCATTTAGAACAGTTCAAGGAACTACACTCCCACATCGATACATTGAGTTATATTTTCTTTTTTAGAGTTCAGTTGGAACGGAAACCGTAGCGAAAAACATTTTGTCGATCCTTCCGAATGCATGTTTCTTGAAAGTCATCATTTTGTAGTGTTTATGTCGATAATTACATAAATATTGTACCTATGAATGTACTTGTTTTGAGTAGGTACTTGTTAGTAATTATTGTGAAGTGCAATTTAGATTTTTAAGCGTTTATTTATGAGTAAGAATTGATTCACTTGATGACTAGTGTTCAGTTGTGCACGTTACTTTCACAAAGATATTGGGATGTTTAAATTACTTGCAAATCTGTTTAACGATGTTTTTCAGACATTCAAAAGACCGACTTTGCTTTTCTCTGTTCAGCCGCAAGTTTCTTTCAATTCCAAAACAAACGCGCGACCAAATTGTGCAAAAAGTCGCCGTGTGCATGTCTTAAATGTAGAATTTACTGGGCAGGCAAAAACAAGACTTTGGCTCCTTGCCTACAAGCGCCGAGAAACCCATTTCAGTTGACTTTACAATTTGCAGAAAAAGAAGCAAGCGACGCTAGTTCCAGCTTGTTTTTTTTTTTTCGGGAAAAACATGGTACAGGTACAGAACTACAAGAGTTTAAAAGAATTTGCTAAATTTGATTCTGAACTTGTAAACTGAAGAAATCAGTTTCATCCTTGAAAAGGCGATTTTTAGTTCTAATTACAGCTGAAAGATTTTTTTAGACCGATAGTTTTTGCATAACAATTTGATTTAGTCCTGGAAATGCTATGAGCTATGCATTTCTTAAATACTCTTTATTATGTAAACCATAAAAATTACAGACATAAACCACTGAACACCACTGATCACTGATCTGATCTACCACTGAATTTAGTAAGGACAAAGATTTTTGTCATAGAAAGAAATAAAGAATACTAATATATGTATTTGACCAAGACTGAGGCTTATAATTAAAACATTGTTATCAAATTGAAATAAATCAATTTTGTATTTAATCAAAACTATTGTTCTTATCAAAATCTCCAAACAGTTGACGGAACCAGTTCTTTGCGCACGGGCTATTCCTACTACATTTTTTGCTGTCCATTTCTTGTTCATGATGAATCGTCTATTATTTGACTAGGTAATACAGGATATCGGGAGCATTGGACCTCAGCACTCCACACTTATTACACGATATAATTCTAGATTCGAGAACGAATTCGCACAAAAAATACTAATGTTTACGGAGCAGAAGTGCTTAAAACACTTAGGAGCGTATTTAAAGTGGTTCAAAGAAATTATCATCGTTATAAATTGCAGCACACTTATCTATTGGCCGATCATTCACGATCTATGTCTTCATTTGTTTTGAGAAAAGGAAGTTGTTAAGAACTTGGTATATAATTGCGAATATGTCTAGAAGAGCCTTCAATTCTGCTTGACTATGGATTGAATCTAAAAATCCAAAATGGCTGACAAGACATCCTTGTTGCGATCAATGAGCTGTTGACTCATCTACTTGTCGCTTTTCATGTCTGTGTGGGATTCTGCAACGTATTTTGATGCAGTTTTCATTATCATTTAGTTATTTTTTTTCCGGAAGGTTTACGTGTGTAATATTAAACAAAATAGTACAGAAATATCTATGTTTTAGCAAGTCGTAAAAACCGTGCGAAGCAGGTGGTCTACTCTATGCACGAAATCCGTAGCTTCGGCCGAAGTTACAAGCGATTACTACTCCGAAACATACGGACATAAGATGAGTTCGGGGCCTGAACTATGAATGAATGACAACACGATTCGACAGTCGTCGCTACCACCTATGTGTCTGCCAGTCCGAAAAATTGAATTTGACACTTGTTTTGACGGTCCAACCACTTTCGGATGGGCGCGTATCTTCGTTACGGAGTTAGTATAAAAATAAGCTGAGCAATATTAGAATACTTTGTCAATTCTGAATGAAGATAAATTAGTGCAATAATGATGAATAATCACTTTACGAAGAACTATATTAAGAAACTAGAAGTTATAATGGTCTACCCATGTGAAAAATTTCATCCAAATCCGTTCAGCCGTTTAAGCGTGAAAGCGTAACAAACAAAACACAAACTCACTTTCGATCTATAATATCAGTTAGGATTCTGTCACATTGATCATTAAACTTTTTGGTCTGACTTACATCATCTGCATGACAAATTAGTGTGACTTTGTTTACCTATTTCTATTTTATAGCTTTGCATACTAAAGTATGTTCTCAAGGTGCAGTCAGAGTATGTCGACCCTGATTTTAACGTCTTGCCGCCAAAATGCACGCCCGACATCTAGGCATGTCTAAATAAGTTTATGACATAATCTAAGCGTGGATACATTTTTTTTACTGATTCTATCACGAACCGATTCATCAATTAGGAGTATTGAATGCGTTGCAAGTTGAACTCAACTCGACCTGGTCAATAATCAACTATTCACTGCAACTGTCCCACGGGAGTTATGAAATGCTTACCCTTTATGATTCCTAAATTCTTATAGATATTAAAGAGCATTGTTAGAAGTATTTTTCCATTCAAATTTCCTATACAATGTGGGAACTACAATAAAACAATAAATGAAAACACTGGCACTATTAATGCATAGGAGTATTATAGGAACTAAATACTAATAAATCCTAACATCGAAATTAAAAAACTGTTTTTTTCTAGCAAATCAAATAGTAGTGATGGGCCGACTATGGGTTTTGCCAATCTTTGACTAGCTATAGTGACTAAACTATTGGAGATATTTGATTGAATTTGCAAGTATGCAGACTGAAAATGTCATTAGATATACGTAGTTTAATTTATTGTTTTATTGTCGTCTCCTTGTCTATGTAGTATTATCTAAAACCTCTCAAAACACACTGTGTCATGTCATGACCCCGGAAGCAATATCATTCGATCTAACAATGTCCTTCAGGACTCCTCAAAGGCGGTAAAAAAGATCAAAGTGGCTTCACAAAACCCTTATGGAGTGATTACATGAAGGTAGCTGACATCCCCAGTCATCTGATAAGCTTGCTAATTACGAGGACACAAAAGGAAAGGACACGGACGTAAAAAAAAATCAAGAATTGGGACTTTGGCTGCCCTGTGACTGCATATAAAAGCTTTTTCATATTACCTTCATTTTAATTACGTTTTCCACTCCCGAGTTCTTGGAAAAGCTACTTGGATTCTCTTAATTATATTGGAGTTTCACTGACTAATACTGAGTGAATGAAGAGAAACTTTTGTTTCTGTAGCATCTTGAAATGGGGACAAAAAAATCAGCATATTGCATAAACAAACATATGATCAAGTCTTTAAAACATAAATACACAGTGTGATTACTTCATCATACATCTGCCAAAATGCGACCATTGCCCCCGAAATATAAAGTAAATAAAGTCAACCAACGTCAATCAAGAAAATGTTAAAATACCCACCCACTGATCAAAAGCACATTAGCTATCGGCACGAAATAAAAAGGGTAGAAGTATCACTCCTAACGACAGTTGTCGAGACTCCTTATCAGCTTAAATACGTACCTAGTTAATATACTGGTGTAACCAATGACCAAGTCTTGGTTTGGCATTGAGTTTGGTTCAGCCTTTTTTCTCAGAGTAGTCATTTAGGAAACTCCGACCTCATTTAGTTAAAAAAAATATGATTGACGTGTAAAAGTTTTTACAAACCTACTTACAGATGGCCATTTTTAACAGGGTGGTTTCTTTTTGGTATTTCCTCTTGTTCTTGGGAATGGTCATATCCTAGTGGAATCCTACTTATAGGTAGGATTTTTTTTTGAGGACTGTATGTATCATAATATAACAGATGCAAAAGGATAACTATTATTAAGGCTATTATCATTTTGCACTCGCAAATCTAGCAGCAAAACTTCTGCACCAATCTGTGTCTTGATTCAGCGCTTGTTTCGTTCACATTTCTCAGCGCGGGCGCACCTACGCGTCGGCGCGACGTACACTCACACATACTGTTACTTTCTCGGTAATTTTCCGATTAGTGAGTCAATGAAATAAAAAATGGAGCTCTATCATGACTTGTTGCTACGTCAACAGTCAACGTGTTTGTTAGATCTTAAATGCATCATACTCGTGTTTTTTTTTTTGTATGATTGGTTTTTGATTTATGGCCATTAGTCGTAAATATCGTTTATGTTTTGTTTTGGTGTTAAGTTGTTAAGTCTGGGCTTGGATAGATTGGAGTATTGGCCTGAAAAAAGTTATCACGGTTAGAATTTATATCCCTTGTCATTTATAGAGTTACAAAAAACTTGCAAGAACCTTCGGGATAAGCTCCATTTCAGCTGATTCCTTAATAACTTCTTAATATTTACTATGGTTACCGTAGTAACCGCTTCTGTTTTCTATAATTTCATAGTCCGAAAATGAAATAGAGCATAAATCACTTAGTGAAGTGGGGTAATAAATAACGATGTACAAAACCACAACCAGACTATCATTCAATTATAACATTTTAGGCTTGGCGGCCATTTTGTAGAGGGGCAGCGTCCTGCTGTCTGCTAATAACGATACGCTGTGTTCTTCTGTCTGACAAGATTTTTTTATCTTAGGCTGGTGTTTGGTCGCGGTGTTTGTACTAACCGGTTCGAAGTATGTTGATTAATGATTATGAATATTCTATACAACAGTTCATTGAAGCGTTTATTGGGAGGCCCAAATTTTACAAAGGATGGTATAGGCTGTGAGATCTAGCCAGCTAAGTAAGGAAGTAAGGCAAATCTAAAATGTATGAAATACTTATTAATGTTGTTAACAATCACAGCCAATACAAGGGCTGTAATAAAAACCTGCTCCATCATTCCAGAAATCAATGAACTCAACAACAATCGTCTCTCATCCGAAGATGACCATGATAACGTACAAATATCCCTGACTTTTTTTCATCACAAACAAATCATTTTTCCAGCAAACTTTCTCTTTCTCTTACGTCATAGTAGCCCCAAAAACTATTATTATTTATAACTGGACTCACAATTAAAATATACAAGAGCGTTAAAATTCCCGATTGGTTCCAGTGCGCGGCTAGCTTAGCTTGCTTGTACCAGGGCAGCATGGCTTGCGACCGGTTGCTATGGAAAGTGACTCATTCCGAGCTCCACAATGATCTGTAGGCGATCTACTCTCACCGAATTGTTCTATATATTGTTATATTTGTTTTTAATGTTTAGACTGTCAATGAATTGAGTACATGTGGGTTTCCTTAAAACGGTAGACTTTCTTTCTAGAACTGTAATGTAGGTATAGGACGTGGGGAACCTCTCAAATATATCATGACTAGTCTAGTGAACATAATTTCTTCTTCGTTTATACGTAATTTTGTCAGATTTACTTCTTCTGTGTAATTCATCATCTTGTCAACTTGGGAGTAGCTCTTCTTTCATTCATGATTTAGCGAGACTTGTGATTAAAAGTTGTTGCTAAGTAACACCGTGTATCTTCAATCAGGGTTAACTTTTTGTTATGTGTATTATTGATTAGTTATTTAAACCAATTAATATTGCTTTTAAGCTTTTCTAAATCTGTAAGTCAGACTAGTTTTTTGACACATCCATTAAAATTACCAGGTGCCAAATAAAATATCTATAAAGACATTTCACAATCTTCTATTTATATTAAAGCTGTTTAAAGGTCAAATGAATGCTCTACAAATGTCAAATTTCAGCTGATTAACTCAGGTATTACTGTTTCGACAAGTAGAACAGACATAATAGTGAGCAATCTGTATTTAATATAAACAAGGACAGTAACAAGAATTAATTGTGTAATAAAAACGAAAATAATTTGATATATATATCTGTTTATATAAAACCTTAATTAAAAAAGGTCTCTGCCCCGTTAGGATAAAAGGAACTGATATATTTTTAAACCTAGAACGGGACTGGGTCGTTTTTAACGCTTTTTATATAAGGGGTTAGCTTCATCAACAACTCTTTAGCCAGACTACTAGGACTGAAGAGGTGTATAAAACTGATTTACATCCGTCACCTCACACTTTCAGGTCCAGTTAAAAAACCAGCGTCAGGCACTTATAGTTCTCTGGCATTTTTGCTGAACTGGGCTTTTTTGACGCAGCCGTGGTGCACACTCTGCTAATTTTTTTTATCTGCTGTATGTTATATTATATGCTTTTTAGTCTGTGTCAAATAAATCTATTTGCTTTCTTATATTAGCAGACAGAAGATTTACTTAATAAGAACATTATTGTTCCAATTCACTGCATATCCCCAAATTTGCTTCAAAACCTATACTCAAAGTTCAAAAGATTCTACTTAACAACTAAGCATTTCTCACATTACAGGAATCTAGAGAAAGGGAGAATCATATGAAGTCTAGACGATTACTAACTTGGTCCAAAACTATGTGCCACCACGATACGACTTTCAGAGACATACTCGTGCCCCGTGAAATATGCGTGAAATCTGGATATTTAACAAGAAGTTCTCAGTTATACCTTGCCAAAGTCAAAGTTACACACATAAATACGATGAAGTTGTTTCTATCAATATTTTTTCTCTGCAATGATTTAGTTTACCGCTGATCAAAAACTAGTACAGTCAGGCAAATCCTTTCACCAAAATCTATTAGCAAACACAGCTAAAATAAAAACAAATGCAAATGACATTTAATAAGATAAGAAATATAACGTAAGTGTAACTTCATTTCACAATCTAGACTTGCACCATCTCAAGTGACTGAAAGCTTTAAAAGATCTGACGCATACTGTAGTCTAACCGGTTCTAGATTCGTAGAAGGAGAACAAGAGAATATAAATAATGAAATACTGGGTCGATTTTGATATATTTTTTGCAAGTAAGTAGAATCTGGTCCAGTCATAGCAGGAAAGTTCCATTCATATTGGTTCATCGGTTTCTGAGATATGGCCAGAGGAAGGTACCTACTTACGATATTAGATACAATTTTTTGCATCCTTAACTTGATTTGAAGAGATTTCTGATTTTGATAACTTTTAGTGATATTTTTTCGTCGTGCCGATATGGTGGTATTTTCAGTGGCAGCGTTGACACTGCTCAAGATATTGAGACAGAAGAATCAGGAATGAAAGAACTGATGAAATGCACCAATCCCAGCGTGGTTTAACCAGACGCGATTAATCGAATGAACCCCAAGATTTGCACTAGCCCCTGGATTCTTATGTTTCATCGGGTTACAGGGGTCATTTAATAATCAAGGATTAGACCGGGTGGCGCGGTATGGTAAGGAAGACGTGCCCTTAGGATATGGAAGGATTTGCGAGCCGTACTGGCTATGCATCCTTGAGTAGGCAATGGACTAGTGGAGAGACGAGTGATATTTATCTATGGGTTCAAGTCCAGCTTCACCGGCGCATCCCCTGGCGGGGCTAAACCGCTTTCTCGACTATCTTCTATGTCAATGCTATGCTGTGATACACTTTGCTGTTTCCAATGTCATCATCTGAAGTCCCGCTACTAACTGTATCAGGTTTCTTGTAAATCTCGTTATCAGCCTTTCTTCATCTTATCTCGGTCTTCAGCCGTCTTCAACTTCGCAAATACCCCTCCAAATGGAGGTGGTCTTGAATAGTAGCATTTTGTAGCCATTGCATTGAAAGGATTGGAAAGGTCATGTAGATAAAATGCGACACCGAGAATTAGGTGTTTAAGTTGCGCCGGAAGCCTATGTTATTGGAATGGGGAACCAATTTATTAACGTAGTTCATGGATTTTACTCAGCATGGACATGGAACTAAGTCTAGATAAATGGAGCAAAGATTTTATTAGCAAGGTGCGAGGTAGACAGAAAGATAAAAATGAACACAGAACCACGTGCATATAGGTATAATTATAACAAAAAAAGCAGCTATATGAGAATGGCTGAGGCTTGCTTGTACGGTTGAATGGTTTGCTTATATCCAACAGAGAATTGCTAAAGCTGATGATAACGATAGAACGTTCCAAACCTCGTTCTTTGAATTCTGTCAAAAACTCTCATGTTCGATATTTAAACATGGAAGTTGAGACTTATAAATGTTTAATTGAGTGCAGGGGCAGCGGTTCTCAATTTTCGTCGCCACCCTTTTCGAAGCACCTATAAAACTGTTTTTATAAGTAGGGGACGTGGTATGTTGCAGTTGCAGTGTCCCTTTCTTTCAAAAGATTGTGAGATCGGAAATGATTTTAAGATACAACTTTCAGAACCTTTTGGTATAGATCCTATTTAGTATTCCAATCACCATTGATGTTTTCAATAGAACGGCTATGGGTAAATTATCTGCGCAGTCTCCACATCTCGTACGGCCCATAACTTTAGCGGCCACAGGCTCAGCATTCTATACGCTAATCGAGGCTCATTGTTTTCCACACGCATCGATCTGAGGCCCAATTAGAGCATTCGATCGACACGGACGATTAACCGAATATTCTACATTCCGCCAAGAAACAGAATGCTAGAAGGAGCACTCATGAGGCTGAAAACAGCTTAAGCGCAGTCACTGTCGGACTGCATAGAAAAGACAGAGAAGCACGATGACATAACGCTGGTAATTTAGTACAAAATATGAAGCAATTATCTATTTACCAAAAATCTATTGATTGGAATAAAACATTAAAACCCAGGTTACGTTATTATGTAGCTTGTAGAGTAATCTAACAAACAATCTGAATGATTGCATGTTTATTAGAATGGTTTTTAAGGCTCGTTCACACCGGCGCGACTTGTCGCGCGACGCGACTTTAACAATACAATTTCTAATAAAACTTCACGATTGAACAATTGCCGGTGTCGCGTCGCGCGACAAGTCGCGCCGGTGTGAACGAGCCTTTAATCGTTAAAAGAAACTTTAAGAGGTATTTTCGTGATTTTTTCTATCGTATCAAATTATTTGTATTATTTTTTCAACACACTATTTAACTAGCTATATCCTGTCTATATCCTGAAGAATATCATATATTTTTCTGATTTTATTCAGTGCAGTGGATCATATACCTACTACAGGCATTATAAATTATTTTTGGCATTATAAAATTTGCGTTTAGCTCCTGTAGTCCCCTTAATGTTGATACAGATTTATTCCATAAAGTAATCAATTTATAAACTAAGCTTCTCGCAGTGCATGGCTAGACATACCTCCCCTCCTCCACAACAAATACAAAATCACAACACATGGCTTCACAAGTAAACTCGTTGAGTAGAATCCAAACTCTAAAACTACCAGAATATTGAAGGTCGCTACCCAGTCGCAAAGTGACGAAACTAAATTAGAACCGAATCTGATAACCTTTTCGGGAAGCACATTAAATTGACCGTAAATTACATTTAGACCAATGTCTTGCTTACGATAACAGATATCGGGCACATGACGCCAAACAATTTCTTGTATAAAAAACACTGTATACTTATTAAGTTATTACTACTACATTTTAAAATACCGTTTAATTTAACTTCCGGTCCGGTTATTAGAATATTTGGCCAGTAAAACATCATTATACTTACTCTGTTTGACACAAAAACTGACAAGACTAATTTCTCGTGTTAAACTATTTTAAACGGCACATGCTCTCCGGCATCCGATGTCCACGGTGATCAAACATTGACCTTTAATAGTTAAACAAACAATGTATTCTCGTAGACCTGTTTAATGAGACAGCTCAGTAAATACTTACTGGAAGAAAGCACGATAATTAAAGCTTTGTACGCCGCCAAGAGAAAGCGACACTTTAGTAGAACAATCGACGTTGAGAGCTTCATCGGTACAGACAATCTAGTAAACAATAAATTGTAATGTCTGATTTTTATTATAGTAATTTCAAACTGTCTTCCCAAAAATGGTAAGTTTTCACCATCTGGCGGTGTCAATCATGCCTTATATGAGTGCAAAAACTGTAAAGCTAGCCATATCTAGTTGTTGTATGTCCGTGTACAAACAGGCAGTATGTGTGACTGGTGAGTCAGTTCTTGATCGATGGGAATGTGTGGTGATCGAATGTTGGCCAGTTTCATTCATGAGCTGGACAGACAATGGGTTTTTTCCTATTAATGAGCTGGTCTGATTGTGATTGAACGGAATTGTGATTTGAAAGCGATGGGAGGGATCTATAACTGTTTTTTTAAGGCAATTGGCAAAAGATACGTGGATTGCTTCAGAAGAAGTATTTTTGAATTATTTGAAGAAATGTTGCTTCGTTGAATTTTGACTGAAATATTCAGAAAGCCTAGTAAACATTTTTGAGTATATTCGACAGAGGAGCGTAGCAGGGCGCGAAACCGTGTTTAGCTAAGAACAAGTATTCGCATATTAAAAAACATATTCTCTGTTCGTAAAAAAACTACACAAGTTTACCATTTATGACTTAGTCTTATAGTTTGGCAGAATCACGCTGAAAAGCTTGTTTTGGGACAACTTAATAATATTTGCTAACCTATTTATCATCATGAAATTATATAATGTTTACAGTTTTGCAAACTTGCTAGTTCAGTATTTTTAGATTACTTTCGGACTTAAATCATCGTCCTCTCTTCCTAAGGTCGAGAGACGAGGTTGCAAAGTCAAATAAAATCTCAAAACATGCGCGTGAGTAAAACCATAAACAATCACAATAAACATAAACGTGTCTTTCAAAGTACAATTATACGCCAAATTCCACATTAACCTGCAACCACATAAACTTACTTATCATCCATCGCAATAATTTGCTCGATATATCACCTGATCAGAATTTCGGACGGCCTCGGGTCAACCACCTCGCTGCATCGCGCCTCACGCGAGATTGATCACCATACGCGGTGCAGATAACAAGACCATTTACTTGTCTTAGAGATCGCTCAATTGGATGCTATTCTTGGCTGGAGGAAGCTCGAAGAATGAAAGGATTATTGACTTGGTCAGTAGCCTACGTCAAAGGAAGGATGACGACCCGCAGTGTGACGTAACGTTGGGGTAGTTTAGTGACGTCATTCGCGAATACGAATCTTCTGCAAAGTATGAAGGTTAGTCCTGGTGTTCTGGTACTTTAGTAATGTCGATGAGTCAGCCAGCCTGTCACCTGTCGTACCCAAATCTTTTTTCTCGAGATTCAGCATAAAAATCTTAGATTAACATTTTTGTATTTATACCAAATGAACTTTAACTAAATTGTAGGGCGATGGAACAGATAATAAAAACAAAAGAAGTATCGGCCAAACTGATATGCCAGTCGGTATGAAAAAAAACAGATTTAGGAGCTTAGGTAGATATTTCTTAGAAGTCTGAGTCCTAGACATCTAATCCAGACTCAAGGCTGATACGATGTCAAATTAGGCAGTTCTTAGTACTCGATTAACTTATCAGTATGTTTAAAAGCAGTACATAACATACCTAGTAGGATCATTAATCATGCACAGACAAGATGTAGGTGTTGTATATTTCGAAAATATTATTCTGTAATATTTGTAGCAATAAATTAAATGAATTGCATTTGTGCATGTGCTAAATACATTGATCATATTTACTTTGGAATGCAAATTTTCTTAACATTTGCGTAACCTTTAAGTTATTTTTATACTACGGTTATTTTAGAAATTGTTGGACTTATCAAGACATTTTTTTATAATTGTTACCCGACTACGGCGAAGCAAAAAGGAGAGTTATGATTTTGACTTTTATATGAATGTCGAATTTTACAAAATGTTTCTTGTGGTGGTCAGATTTTGGAAATTATTAACTTATGACAAAAGGAGGTATTTCGACTGCATTTAATCCCACTCATAATACCTTATTGTCTCAGTATACCTGACCATAATAACGGCTGATACGTTATCAGGCTCTCATCCAATCAAAGCTATGCGGTATAATTATTGGCACGCATTGTCCGCGTGACGGGTGCACTTTCTCTTGCACTCTTGTCTCTACGTCACGTCTGGCTTCGGAACCAGTGTGAGCTTAAATATGTGTAACGTAGTTTCTATGATCAATACGGGTATTTCTTCGATTCAACATTATAACGCAAACGCGATAGTTACGTTTACTCACTTGCAAACTTACACTAAGTCCTCAGGTGAGGCCAGCAGTGGATGTCTTTCGGTTGAAATGATGATGATTTTCCTTCTTTCATTATGGCCTTCAATCGATTCATTTGAAACCAGCCAAGTATACCTTGTAAATGTAATTTTACTATGTAAAGCAAATTGTCTAATAAATGCCAGTTTCTTCAATGTTTTACGTTATTTGCTAACAAATCGTAATTGTACCCTGTAATTCAATAGGTGTCAAGTTCGTTATGAACTTTGTATTAACTAGAGCTCTTTTAATGCAAATAAGTGTATTTTTAAGTTAACGGAGTCGAAACATGTTATTTTCAGCTTTATTTTAAACTTACTTTTCTCCGCGTGGAGGTCTTAAATTATCCCACAGGAACGTACTACCAGGATGAAAGTATCCTATAGTATGTTCTAACCCAGGTCATGGTGTATCCGTCTTCCAAATTTCATCCAAATCCGTACAGCTGTGAAGGCGTCAAAGTAACAGTCAGAAGATATTAAATACTTTCGCATTTATAATAATATTAATAAATATGGATTAGATAACTAGCTGATGCCCGTGACTTCGTCTGCGATCCAGGATCAAAAGTATCCTATCTCCTAAACCAGGTCATGGTCTACCCATGTGCCAAATTTCATTCAAATTCATTCAGCCATTTTAGCGTAACATACAAACAAACTCATTTCCGCATTTTTATAATAATATACATGATAAATGAGTTAGGATGACACCATCTTTCAGTTGGCATCAAGTAGTCAGAATTTCTAGATAAAATTATTGATGCTATATTATTGCTTAAAATATTAAACCATAATAACGGCTTGCGACAGAGGGATGAAATAACCCAGCAACTACTGTTGACATCACCAAAATATTTATCTTAATTGACACCTTGATTGAAGGATAGCCGTACCGTGAAAAGTTGTAAATTATAGCATCAGCAGGTTTCAGTATATTGAGGTTATCCTTTTCATTTATGATTTTTAAGTGTATTGCCAAATATCGGACACCTTTTTCGATATCTTCTTTTAGAAGCTGCCTACTATTGAGTTGCTATGATGCATTTATATTGCCAAAGCAGCTGGTATTAATCCAGGATTCTACTACTGGGTATGCTATAAGTATACTTTTGCAAACAGCTGCCAACATCAACGCCAAGATAACTGCAATTCCATGCAGACAAATCACAATTTGCCTCGTGCAGACTGGCGCAACGCGACACCGGTAATTATTCTACCGTGAAGTTTTCTTAGAAATTTTATTGTTAGAGTCGCGTTGCACCAGTCTGCACGATGCTTTTAGTGGAAACAGCTTGCTTTAAGAAGCAAACTAGTTCTTCCCCAATTTGTATAGACCTGTATGCTGTTCACCTAATTCCTCTTATATCCTCCGTAGTCTGTACTCCATCTGCAGTGCGGTTGCAGCAATCTCCATCTTTTATGACAACCAGCACCTATTTTCAGCCACTTATTTCATAATGTCGACTCATAACAAACGCAGTAATATAAAGAATGTTTTTTTTTCAACAAAAACAGTAACTTAATATAGGCGTTGACCTGAGCATTACAATGTAATCGTTAAATCGTAAGTACATTTATCTTCGTGAAAAAACGCATCACACGACCACCGAAACTTGTGTTCGATTGTTAGAGTGATGCTGTAGAAAAAGATATGCTATAGAAGCGATTCCTTTTTAATTAAAAGCTTTTATTTAACTTCAAATAAATTATTGAATTATTGAATATTGCAATCAATATTTCACCCACTTCCACTGAAGCTATCGGGCTGAAATTTGGCATACGTGTTTGGTTCTCGTGACAATGCATGATTACATTGTAAAAGTTGAAAAAAATAACTTAAAAAATATATAAAAATAACTTCTTTGGTGTATGTATGTCCTGGAGTATTGCAATCAATATTTCACCCACTTCCACTGAAGCTATCGGGCTGAAATTTGGCATACGTGTTTGGTTCTCGTGACAATGCATGATTACATTATAAAAGTTAAAAAAAAAAACATCTTTGTTGTATGTATGTCCTGGAATATTGCAATCAATATTTCACCCACTTCCACTGAAGCTATCGGGCTGAAATTTGGCATACGTGTTTGGTTCTCGTGACAATGCATGATAAAAGCCTTTTATCTTTCTAAAATTTTAAAAGCTTTTATTGATCTGTTGCTATCACTAAAGAATAATACGTAAAGCTAAATACACAAGCGACACTCACACCTACAGCTGTAGGTCAGACATTGGAGCCGTGCCGTGATTGGCTGGGCTCAGCCCAGTGTCGGTTTCGGTAGTGTAGAAACAGTCGAACACTTTTGATAATTAGACATTACTTATTGCAAGTTGTTATTACCGAAGAAATGAGCATTGATTGCTTATTGTCACCATACCTAAATATGTCTTTTAGCTGCTCCAATCATATTCAACTAATTTATTTATTTATTTATTTATTTAAACTTTTCACACACAAAAAAGGTACAAAGGCAGACTTAATGCCTTAGGCATTCTCTACCAGTCAACCAAGGGTGGTGAAGAGATTAGATGGCAGGTGCTCTGTTACAGAGGAACAAAGAGAAAAAAAAGATAATATAACTAATCTACAGCAAGTCTTCATATCAAAGTAAAAGATTTACCAACAAATTTTAGTACCAATATCATCGCCTCGCGTCTCTTTGGTCAAAATCCTAACATTCCATAACTGACAGGCAACCCAATTAAGTGAGCAAATTTCGTAAGTACGAAAGTCACTGGCAGGACAACTTTTATACATCGGCATTAAACTTTCGACGGCCATAAAGTAACCCGTATGCAACTGTATGAAATGTCACCTCGGCCAAATCGGCCTGTTTGGCGAAACCTTTCCTAGAGGGTGTGGTTTTGTTACTGACATGTCATAACGTTTATATAATAATAGTGATTCACTGGTTGTTGCTGTAATTAGTGGTCTTACTTCCTGCAATTTCACGTTCTGTCGCTTGAGAGTTGCGTTATTAAGAGTCAATGTATGTACAACGTGTTTTTTTTAGGTCTCATAACTCTAGAGTTATATTCTATAAGTAAAAATAATAGAATGGTGAATAGGTGGACTAGAATATGTGGTCCAAAAATGCATAGTTTCGAAGATAACATAACATTATACTCTCGATGTGAGTGTCTAAGTTTCATTGATAAGTAAGAGTAAATCATTTTCTTTCATATTAATAACTCATATTTAAAGCTAAGAAAATGCGACGTTGTCATATTTCACGAAACTAATAATTCGAGAAAATCACGATTATTAATGTAATTTTACAATGATAATTGAAAAATAATTCATATTATGCAAGTTGATTCTTTGATATGATCTCATTCATACCCTAGAGTTATGGGATATAAAAAACACCTTGTTTACTTGTCCTGATACTGCTTTATTTTGCAGTCAATTCTGTTGTATACTTCCTTTGTTTTGCTGACCATGATACCTGTGAACATTTTGATGCGTTCTGCTGATGAACCTTTTGTAGAATATGTTGAAAAAATCTTACTCCAAAATGGTTGCGTTTATTGGGGTAAAAAACGGCAGTACAAACCGGATATCGCCAAACCACGGAGCAAAGAACTTACTGCACGATTGCTAATCAGGGCACTACTCTTTAAAACAACGCTGACCCCGGCAAAGGAAAAGAAATACTATAACTCTTGAACACGTTATTGCTCAAATTACGAATTCAATTAACATATCCCACTGTCTGACACCTTAATTTAAGGTGGATAAAAAGCCTTACACATCTCTAAGACCGAGATCTATAAACGTTACTTACTACGTACTTCAGCTAAGCTTTATTCCTGTCACTGTCGCACAACTGTCGAAACTAAATCTGCAAGATAAAGACGGGAACATGTCTAAGTCAAGGCAAGAGCTAAGTAACGTTTATAAATCTCGGCCTCAGACATCGCAATGAATTGCTCTAAAGATTAGTCATCGTGTTCAAAGATATCCACTCGTCTCTTAAGACTAGACACAGCGGTCATCGTCCGAAGATTGGCCCGATAAGATCCGATCCGAGATAAGCACGGGCAAATTAATTTTTACTCGTCTTTACATTAGCAGCTTCGTTAACATTTTTCAGCAGTTATCTCCTCCATCTTTTCTTTGAAACTGATTTTCGAATATTTTATATTTCTGTATCAGAAAACTAATCATATTTTATGGAATTATCGTGAAGGATCTAGAACATGAATATTTTTTGATCCGCTTATTAAATGCTGTTATTTTTCTTTGGATTTTGCTCGCGTGGATGGTCGGTTGTTTATCGAGGCCTATTAATAGAAATATGAAGTGCTTATTAAGCAACCTTTCACTCTTTTACATTTACAACAGCCTACCTACTTTTAATTGATTTTGAAATGCGCTAACACATCAACGTTACAACTTGTTTATGCTTTTTTTTACTGCCTTAGCAAGATTTATGTAATTAAGTGCGTTTTCTGAGTAAGCAAATACTTGTGTGTGCCTACGTGATAATATTTGCTGACACTCCAGGTTTATTAACCCCCGACGGAAAAAGAGGGGTGTTATAAGTTTAACGTGTGTATCTGTGTATCTGTCTGTTCCCTCGTAGCTCCCAAACGGCTGAACCGATTTTTTTTTTAAAGTTTCTTTTTCGAGAGTGTTCTTAACTACAATACAAGAAAATCGGTTCAGCCGTTTGAAGATTATCAGCTCTTTTCTAGTTGATGTTTGGATGTGCGCATCTTCCACAGGTCTGATCGATTCGAAATTTAGTATTCTGTTACTTCAATGATATTAGAAGAACATAGTAACCTTGAATGCTCCAAAACGAATGTATGTCTTTATGTACCTACCACCTAAGTTCACATTGTGGAATGCAATAAACGTATTGAGTATTGAACCTATACTGCAGCATCACCTGGAATTGTGTCGGGGGTTATTTAAATGTTTAATTTTAACTTAACAAAATAATTACCCTGTTCGTTGTCAAATAACTATTTCAGCTCTCTCTCACTCTAATGGCTTAGTTATTTCAGTTATACAATTCACTGATTTCACCTTGTTTGCTGCTGCAATGACCCATCTATAGAATGTGTGTCTTAAGATCCCATAATCTCTGTTTGATGCCCGAAGCAGAACATTTAAACCTGTCTTGAGCAGTTAATATTTTCTTCAAAACTCATGACAGTAATAAAACTAAAAATGCACACTTCAAACTTGTTAATCATCAACTCTATCAAAACATAGAGGATTTATACGGCACATAAAGAAATAAAACGGGGTAAAGCATGATGGTAGTGATACTTATAAATACGTAGAATTCATTTAACACCTGCAGTTAAGCACTTGGATGGAACAACAATACAAACATAATATATAACAATTTGGTTTAGTGAAGCATAAACACTGAGTAAATCAGCTGTGGCTGTGAGCCACTGACACACCAAATCTGACCTATTTAGTACAGAAATACTTCAGCCACTGATCTACTGAGCAATGCGCGAACACTTCCCGTGGCAACGCTCAACCTTTCCATGATCTCATGCTCATTATTTAACTTGTATTTAGAAAAGTTCACTATAGTAAGGAAACAACTGTACAAACAGACAAGTCTATATTGACCTCGTATGTATAAAGAAGGAGAATTCATCATTAATATTATACATATAAAGTTTATTATCGTAAAAGAATTGTATACCGAACATGGGTACTTAGTCGGTTCGGTGCAGAGGTCGCGTCGTCCTGATGACATTGGATTAATTGAAAAATGACTTTATATCCGACCTCCAAACGTGCAATTCAACGTTCACAAGACAAGCGAAATAACTGTGGGAACAGACGCCACAAGGAACCTCAATGAAACCAACATTCATGCCGAAACGTTTATTAAAATCCGATTTAAAATCAATACATGTAAAAACAATAACTTTCTTAATTTATAATAGACTGATTGATGTAATTAACAGATTGCATAATCAAATTTTTCTAAATAAAAAAACTAGAATGCAACCCCGGGTATTGCCATGCAAGAACTAAAACTCGAATTTAAGTGATCAGAATTTAACCTAAAATCAAGTTTTATGGAGCAGGGCCAACGACTAAATAAGATTGATCTCATAATGATGATTGAATCCAATAAAATTAACAAATTGTTGAAGTAAACACAATCAATAGGTACATTTAAACAATCAAATAATTTAAAACATAATTATAACATGTCAGTGTAGCAGGTTGTCTAAATATTTAACAAAACGTTTATAACTAAAATAATTAAATATTAATACAAGATTATTTGACGTCATGCATACTCGCGAGTTGATATCGTAAAATTAAGGAGTCATGCGTTAGAATTGTTTAGTGTTTGTTAGTCAATATAATTCAAAACACGTATAGGACAACACAAAGACATAGAATTGGGAATTAAAACATAAAAAATGCGTGAACTGTGAGGATCGCGGAGGAAAACGGAAAAACGTAATAAAGATCACACAAATTGTTTCAAGTCACAAAACTTATAAACTAGAGGAGCATTTTTGCATTTTCCTCCGGGATCTTACCATAACGGATGGTAAATATAGGTTTCCGTAACAATATTGGACTGCAAAATGTTATGAATCAATGTTCCTAAGAATATACGAAACTGCAGTGAAGCACTATCACGTAATACAGTGAATAGGAATAATATAACAAGTCCGGTGATGAGTGTTGACTGCAAATTTCGTAATATTCCAGATGAAACTAGGATTGTAGAATGAAATAATTTAAACCATAAGATTGTAACATAAAGAGTCTAATATAATGGTGGACTGAAATAAACCAAACGCTAGATGGAACAATGAGTCTCAGCTTCGGGCAGGTCGCGTTAGATCTGAAACAAGAATTTCAACTCATTTACAATTTGGAAAAGTAAACTAAAAAAAAGTAATGCAAGAAAGTACACAAAAAGGAAAATCAATCATAAAAATAATATATAGTAATGCAAAATGATGGATGAAAAAAATCATAGTACAAAAAAAAATAAGCACAAGACAGAAATACGGAACATAATGAAATCAAGAAGATAGTCCTCTAGATGATTACAATAAAAGTAACGTTTCGACTCATGTTACTCAATACCGAATGCACAATAGTTGACAAAGATCCGAAAGTCGATAATAATGAGGTCCTCTGGGACCATGTTTATAAAAGCGAGACATCTGCAACACTCGACGAAAGGAAAAAAGGTAATCCCACGTCAAATGTAGTCAATTAAAATGAAGATGCAAAACTGTAAAGTCACTGGAACGACAGCTTCACTCCACAACCACGTGCTTCAAATGAAAATGATGAAGCTATTAGATTTAAAAATTCATGTTCCATTGTTAGTTGTACTAACAAAAACTATTGCGATACGGAGAAATGCATTGCCATTTTAAATTGGTTGTATTACACTGTGGCGAATGCAGTAATAAATCCAGGAAGGGGTGAAGAAAGATTAATATAGACCGCGTGAGTCAGCGTTTAGTCAACTTTTTGGATCAATAAGTGAACCCCGAAACGTGTGAAAAAATATTTTGAATGGCTCATTTGATGATCAACGACAGTCAACATTCTCTTATAGTTGATATAGAGTTATGTGATGCAAGAACTGGATAATTTTGCGTAAAAGATTCGTTGATATACAATCTCTAGGTCAATAATAAATATCGAATTTTGACTCGGGAAGTCGGGAGTTAAATCGCAGACAGAGCCCAGCCGAGTCGATCGTAGACAATTTTAAAAATAACTTCTTTATATTCGGGCGATTTGCTAGAGCATTAACGGGTGAGTTAACTGCTTCAGATATAATTTATAGGCAAGTTTTCAGTGTCAGGTGACGCCGGTTGTCACGTTTCCGCCAAAGACGTGGGTGACATTATTTAGAAGTCTGATGATTCTGCGCCCAGAAATAGATGGCGGGAAGCCGTTGACACGTATGGAAAACTTCGTTCTGAACCATTTGGAACCGCTTCATTCATGACAATTTATGTAAGCGAGCGATAAAAAATAATTTAAGTATTTTTATACTGATGAAGACTTCGGCCTTGTTCTGTTCACACGAGATAATACCCGAAAATTCCGAATTGAAGCTCCTATTCCATATATTTCGAAGCAAGAATTTTTAGCATCCGTTGTGAGTGAATTAGTGATGTTTATTGTTAGCTGATGCAGTCTTTGTGATGGCGAGCCGTCATCGTATTTTCCAGCAAGATCCAACACTTTTAACATAACCTACACAAGTCCACCCACTGGCAGTGCGGGCACGGTAACAGTCTCGTGCGTCCTATTTTAACATAAGAAATACAATGAACAAAAAAAACTGTAGACCTACGCGTATTCTAGCATAGCAACAAGGAACGTTTATCAGAATACGTATAGTGGAACGTTATCAATCAGAGTTTCGTCATGGCCTCGATTTCGCCCACGCCCCGTCGTAATCTTGACTATTTACCCCGTTTCTTAATCCTACATTGCCTCCAAACTAACCTGACCCCTGCACAATATGGCTTTATACAAAGCTGGGGATCACGCTAATTTGCTACTAAGACCAGCTAGAAAAGACCTTTTCTTCCTTGCAAGAAGTCTGATGAAGAGTGTCATCGAATTTGGTTCTGATTCAGAAAGCTTGCCCAGAATATCCCTTTTCCTGATTACGGCTCCGATTGAGTTAGACTCTGATTACCGCATGTGCCCTCAATCGTCGATAATATTTATAAATAGTATATACAATAAATACTTCCGATTTTATCTGTATGGTAATTCAATTACGCGTCTCTTGAATACTGTGTTGGTAGATGCATGGGAATGTCGTTATCATGCTTATAATCGCGATTAGATCAACTTCAATGGATGGTTACACTAATTATTACATTAGTGTAAATTAGCATTCTGCAGGGGTGTGGGTCTATTGAATATAAAAAATCATTGACTTTATAGACAGTGGGAACAGTTTTTCCATCTTTATTAGTGAAGAAACAAATTAACGCGTTCATTGTCCTTTTTTTTTGTATCCTCCATTTTTATTTAATGTCCTTTTTTTCAAACTTAATATGATTCACGTTTTTAACTGCTACTTCTTCTTGATATCTAATCATAAAATAAAAAATATTATTAAAATCGGACATCGGAAATTTACAGATTCAAAAATTTTGGAAATTTTGTTCAGGTTTTATTATATCTTTTCTTGACTGACAAAATCAATGTTTTTTTTTTAATCTAACCTATTTTGTCCCACTGCTGGGCAAAGACAAAATCTATTACATGGTAATATTCAGTTCAATTGTTAAGATAAAATAAATACAAATCAGCTGTGATTATTTTTAACAATAATTCTAACATACTTGTAAGTCGTGGTCGTGTCCCAGATTAATATTATTATTCTCTAACTCCACAGTGTGTAACAAATGAGCCATTTTGTTAATAAATACGTCAGTTATTTCGGATAGACGTTTCCTACTACTTCACGTTGTATTATATTTGATTATGTTACCTACTGATTCTATTTCTAACTAGAGATCGTATGCCAAAATCGCCAGACAGTTTAATTGCAATTTTATATCCTCTAATCACACAGTCAGAAGTTAATTTAGTTATACATTGTGTATATTATATTTCGTAACGGTGTCTGAGCACCTTAATTTTAATATATTAATATATGTAGTTCTCTCGTTTAATATAGTAATTTTGTCTGGTTATTAAAACCGTAAGTTTTAATCTACTTACATGTTCATTAGAAAATAAAATCGAACTAATTATTTTTCTAAAACGTAGGTAGGTACACCAGTTATTAAAACATTCAACAAATAAAATTCATGAACTGAATAATGACTGTTATAATTAAAAAAGTATCCTGTGCATATCGAAGCGATTGCAGCGAAACAGGGGCCTAAGTCTACTAATTTATAAACGTCACAATGGTGTCATAATGGTTAGTTTTTGACAGATTTGCCATACAAAAACTGTCAAAAACTAACCATTATGACACCATTGTGACGTTTATAAATTAGTAGACTTAGGCCCCTGGTCCGTTACAGGAATTTCGTCGACATGGCGCATTTTAGCACTTGAATGAATGAACACAATAAATTCGAAAATTACAGGAAATCGTGTGACGAAAATCGATAATGTAATTTAGAAAGATGTCCACATAAACGCACTAACGAGTTTGTTTAATTGACGTCATTGCACAATCGTTATAGTCTTAATTATAAGCCATAGAAACTGACCCGATGACACACATTCATACATTGAGTGGATTTCATTGTAGGAACAATAGGTGAGTTTACCGTGGCAACAGACCGGCGCAGCTGAACAAATCGCTTACAATGCTAGTATAAAACCTTTCAGTACGTGTTCGGGCGAGTGTGACGCAAATAATTATTTTTATAACACTGGAATCCAAGGTGAATGTGAAGTGTTAAAGTTCAATTCACTTTTTTGTACTTTTTATTCACACTAAGGTTTAGAACAATGGTCTAGTATGCATGTAGATTTTAGCATAGTATAGAACAGTGTTTTTCAATGTGTGGGTCGCGAAACCTATTGGGGGGGGTCGCCGGCAGAAGAAAAAAGGACAATTCCAATAAAAACACAATTTTAGTGAGAAGGATGGGCTTGGGCTTGTTTAATTTTCAAAAATGTATCAAATCGTGGTACTATTTTTGAAACGTTAACAATCAAATCATTTTCTAATTGAAGTCTATTCCTCTTTTTAGTTTTAATGTCCACCATTGATGAGAATGTCAGTTCACACAGGTATGTAAGTAAAGGTATCAAAATAAAGAAAATCATTATCGTAGTCTTTTAATTTATAAATTCTTTGTCTATCTGACAAGGGGTCGCCAAAAAATTTTCAACCTGTAAGGGGGTCGCGAAATCAATAAGATTTAAAAACACTGGTATAGAAGATAGTAGTATGAATATGCCAATATCTTTCTCTATTTGCTTCACTTGAGTTCTTGAAACCTAAGCCTAAGAACCAAAGAATCGAATGTGCGCTTTTATAATTTCTAACGTCACGGCAGACAGGAGCGACTCTACTCTAGTGGAACAATTTCAATGAAAACTTCACAGAAATTGTTCTACCGGTGTCGCGTGGCTAATCTACGGGATCCTTACATTACTTAATTACATGACATAACATCACGCCTGTATTCCCCGAAGGGTTAGGCAGAGGTGTACCTATAGTACACCCACATTTCGCCAGTTATGTTTAAGTCCCATGTAATAGGGGGCGAGCCTATTGCCATCAACCAGGCACAAATCCTCACTCACCACACCACCAATCATCCTCACTTAATTAATGATTAAATATTTGAATTCTGACGATATTTTTTATTTTCATTTAATTATCTCTGCCTTGTCCTTGTACTGTGTTATCAGCCGAGGTCACGTAACATCCCATTGCAGATATCGTATTTTACGAAATATTAATTTAAGTATTCTTATCAGTTTTATCATTAGTGCTAAAGATCTACCGATTCACGTGCTTCAGCTCTTATGTAACTAACACACACGTGAGCATATTATCTGTAGTCATTACGTGTAAATTACATACCTTCGTCTCATTTTATGACAATTTTAAGACAGTACATTGCTCTCTGGAAAATTATACTTTGAAGGCGCCCTTTTCGAAGATACCTTTATAAGAGCGGATTCGACAAACATGAATCAATTTTATCCGCGGAATAAGCCTTCTCTTCTGAATAAATTTTAAATTTTTGACAGTTTCCCCATACGAAAAATGGTCGGAGTAAATCTTATTCCGCGGATAAAATTCATTCCTCTTTGGTCGAATGCGTCCTTAGACAGACAAAACTATTTACGGCGGATTCGACCAAACAAGAATAAATTATATCCGCGGAATAAGATTTACTCTGACAGTTTTCGTATGGAGAAACTGTCAAAATATCAAAATTTATTCGGAAGAGAAGGCTTATTCCGTGGATAACATTTATTCCTGTTTGGTCGAATCCGCCCTAAGTCATTAATAATTTTGTCTGTTATTGACAGTGTTTTGTCTGTTACTGACAGTGTTGTGTCTGTGACTGACAGTGTTTGTCTGTAACTGACAGTGAAAACTCTGTGGTTGACGATGTTTTGTCTAGTCCAAACCGTTTTAGTAGGTTGTATGACATCGTTTTGTTGCGAATAGGCGCGCCCAGTATTCTCATAGAGCGATAGTCTATCTAAAGACATTCTAGATTCAAGTCTACGCACAGCCATTATGTCATAAGGAAAACAAATGACATCAACTACAGAAGTCTCCGTTTTAGCATAACATTGTGCAATTGTAAAGTATTTAAAGATGTAGGTAGGTACATATTTACTTAAAAAATATGCACAATCATTGCAAGATAAATCGGTTTTCCTTATTCGTCTACTAGAACTTGTCTTTAAAACTGGTGTTTTCTTGACCACTCATTGGCCCTTTCATCGTTGAAACCATGAAATTGCGATCTAATGAAACTTTGAAATTATGTAATAAATAAAAAATGTATTACACAAATTGAAACGATTATCGAGTGAAGAGATCGATAGTAAGTATCGATTCTTGTAATCGAGAGATTGATTTGATTGAATCTCTTTTCATACTGTTTATTATCTCTGTATATACTATAAATTGTGTTTAACTATAATAAACATTTACTAGTAAAATAAGTAAACCTAGTTGTAGTACATGAATAATTGTTTAACTGAGGCTACTGCGGCCCCTTTTATCGATGCGTTATCTATCGATAAACGGGAACCACATCGGCAAAATTGAAGGCCGGGGAAAATTATCGATAATCGCATACGCTGGACAGCTCATTGGTCGATAAGATTAAAAAGATTTATTTTAGGATAGGTACATGTCAATTGTGGGGTTTTTGTTAGGATAAGTAATTAATGCTGTGTGTAGTATTTAAGGTAAGATTTTAATTACTTGGTTTGAATTAGCCTGCGGTGTTATCTTAACATGGAATGTACATAATATGATTAACCGCATAATAGAAAAAAAAATCCCCCCACTACGTATAAACTGTGTAAGGTTAGTAAGGTATAAGGAAGGAATAAGGAATTCTACAAAGCTACTGATGCACAATTAGTAGGTAAGGAGGTACCTTAACATTATAGTAGTAATATATTAGTATTAGTACCTATCGTAAAGAAATTGTGTTAAAAAAGTCACAACACTAGTCCGCCCTTCTAATAATTTGCCAATTTATGAGAATAATAGGTTAATCAGTTACGGCTAGAAACTCATATTAAAATTAAATCTAGAACTTTCTAACTGGATTTACCGAGAATACGATTAAACGCACAAATCAATAATTTTATATTATTATTAACTTTCGTTACGGCTAAAGAAAATGAAATAAAATGAACTAATACACGTGACAAATTTTATCAAATATCTTGAATGTGGCGTTACTAAGGCCATTGATAACGTGAGTTTATTAAAAAAAAATATATATTATTATTTATAATGATTTTTATTAATATAATGATGGTGAATAGAGTGCTGTCACATCACTGTCTGTGCGTATTACCTACTATTATCACGATTATAAGTCGTGATACTATTATGTTACTAAATAATTATTGAGTTTATTTATATGTATGGTGTGCATAATTAAATATTTATTATATTTACCGTTGCTGCAAGTGGTGTCTGGCGGGGTTTGGTACCTGTAAATAGCAAAAATATGTTAATTAAACATATTTTAGAACGCACATTTCTATCATTTACTGTTAAAAGCAATAAAAAAACACATCATCGAAATATTAGGTGCATAATGAGTCACTACATTAGATAGAGATTTTCCGCAGTAAACACCAGACAATACTCAATGACGTACAGAAAGTCACAGAATGTACCGGGAAAGTGCAGCCAAGACTCTAAAACATTAACGATCTCCGTCTGTTTATAAACTAGGATTCATTAGAACGTTTATGAACTACGCGAAACTCCGTCTACTCCAAATACTATGCAACTAGAACCCACACATACACACCCGAGTACACACGATCTCTATTCATTCTATAAACCCCATTTTCCCTCCACTAATGCAGTCCACTAAAACGTTATAAAAAAGTATACGTCAAACTGACTACCAAGTACTACTCCATTACTATTTTCCCATTCCCTTGCATCCGACACGCCGCGTAATGAAAAAAAAATCAATAAAGCCGCTGCCCGACCTCAGACTGGGAAACATAAATACAATCTCCATTCACAGAGTACAAGGACTGTGCACGCACACTTGCAGCCGCTGCAGCTGATTGCAGCGCTCACACGCGTCGTACACTCGCCGCCACGCACACACTCACACAATACTACGATAGTACTATAATGAGTACTATAAATGGCGCTTCATTTTCCGACCTAACTTGCAGCCTACGTATCCGAGCGCCGGTGTTCCCCGACAACGTAAACTCAACCTTGTGACGTTTCATATCGATTCAAAATCGCGTAGCAACATCTCTCCTATGAAAATTGTATTTTATAGTTTACAATAAAGTACAACCAGTTCAGAGTCAACTTTGTGTAACGTAGATAAGGTTGAATATGGTTTGTAACAAAATTTGTAGATAGGACGTTAGTATCCGCCGGGCGTGTAGTGAGACGTCTGCCGAGTCAGACGTGTCTATTTATAGATAGCGATTAAGTTTAGCGCTCGGTGCAGTTAATGGCTGCAGGGAGGCTCGACAGTTGTGAAGTTGTGCCATCGACTGTTGGTTTCAGTTTAATCGATTGTTTATGTAGTGGTTAGACGGCTCCCCGATGAAGTTGTATGAGTTGCTAACTCATTTTTGTTAGGTCGATTTTTTTGTATAACATTTGGCCGTTTTATGGCGAGTGGTTGAGGAAAATGCCATTTTTGTCTCGATTTTTAACACCTATACGTCGGATAGCTTTTTACGCTATTAGAAGCAATGTCATCATGAAAATGTTCGTTCGGAAATACGTTATGGTGATTTTCAAGTTAATAATTTTCCGACAATTCCGACCTTCGAGAAAGATCTGTCTATACAAGTCCTAGTAGTAACCAGGTATTCACCACCCCGTACCTTTGCAGTTATCAAGCATTTACTGTATATCTGTACCGTACGAGTAACGTTAAGCAAGATCCTCTGATAAAATACTGTATTCCAACGGGATGGTCTGAGAAATACTTCGTGATACATGAAGAGATGATTGTTTCTTGCATCATAACATTAATGTTTTCCTTTATTTATTTATTACCTCTTCGGGGCGGCGCAGCATGTCTTTTTCTTCCATAAGTACCTGTCTTTTAGCCATCATCTCAGGATTTACTAGCAGTTCCTTCCTAGTCATTAGGATCACCTTTCACACAGTCTCCACTTTTCTCTGGTTTATTTATTTTCTTACATTCACACAAAAAAAAATTACATACGACTTTTTTTTTGCTTATTCTCGGAAAATTACAACAGATTCATTATAAATCTTCAATAACACGTTAAGCATAGTAATCAATGAAAAGAGCGTAAGGTTACCAACACATCGGCCTACATTCGATAACCCGTAATCACCGAGGTTGCGCAAGCGCAGGGCGCGATGACAAAGATACGCGATCATTATCATAAAACTAACTGATATGTGTTAGTAAAGAAAACATTTTGTTAGCATAGAAAACCAAGGATTTTATGTACTCTACTATGTTAAATACATCATATCAATCTGCGCTGTAGTTATAGGTTCGCTACATTACCTATATGAAATTGATCGAGACTTAGTCTAAATATAGATAGGTAAGTTGTAAGAGGCGGAAACTCAAACGTCCATCATCATGGTGAGAAAGATTATATGGCTAGTAAGGGGTTAAATAACAACTGATAGAGATATAGATGAAGAGGAAATATAGCGCGCGCGAAAAAATTGGGGTGAGATCCGGTGGATGATTACAATGACAATCAAAATGAAGGGACTCGAAAAAAAAATACTACAAAGAAGGAACAGCCCACCTACTACAACTACAGAATATTCTAAAAAAAACTGCGATAAGATCAATCTAGAAAGGAGTGTAAAAAGACCGATGATTCCATCAGACCCCGTAGTTTCCCCAACACCCATGGGAGAATGGCGCAACGTTACATATTCATGTCAAGTCTGAAGCTCTTAAAATTGCAATAGTGCATGAATAATGATGGGTTGTTGGGCCGCCGTTTACCGACATCAAGTTTTTGCATTTCCCTCCATTATAGCCACAAATTGTGCGGAAAGATAAGCACTTAGTTCGCACTGTTTTTATTCAGTCCTTGGTTACAAGCGCCTATTGAATAATTTCTCACGAAAATTTATCATGGAAATACGATGGAGGAATTTCCTTTATCCAAGGTACCGTTTTACTGTATCAGTAGGAATGGGTCCGTTTCTTGGTATGTCGGTATGTTAGCACATTGATATGTTTCTGATATTACCGGGAACGGACGCCGTTTGATTATAATATTACATAGAATCATGGGGATTGAGAGAACGGACCTGATCGTTGTGGAAATCGATTGAAGTGTCTTTGTCCAGCGGAGGACGTTTCGGCTATGCTATCAGCATAATATTATGACGATATTCAAGGAAACCTGCTTTTCATAGCCCTTAGTTGTACTGTAAAGACAGATCTTCGTCTACTGTTCATTCAGCTGGAATAACCCTTGTTCGCTTTGCTACGCCCACGTCCACAGACGGCTATTAATTCTGCTGTTCACAGGGCAAGTTCCAATACAAAAATTGAAACATTTAACGTCTGCCAACACATAAGAATTTTCCGATTTACTGTGGCCTCGACAGACGGTGGGTATTAACATATTACGGCCCTCGGTAACAGAGTAAAATACCTGTACCATTAAAAATAACATGAAAACCGAAATCGATTTAAATCATACACGTTGATTATATAAACGTTTAATTTGCCTCGCTTCAAGCAGTCGAATGGGTTAAAAGATTATTAAGGAGATTCAATTCTTATTCATGGTCACGCAAGATGGCTTAAAATAATAAAACTAGACATATGGGATATGAATAATGTAAAATTTTGTCATTTATAACGTTTGAAATGTCAGACGCTGGACATGGGATATATGCATGTGACAAAGAATAAGTTTAATATCGAAAGGATGCCCATAACTGCACCACCCTGCGCTCCATAACTCAAGTAGCGGATGTTGGAGAAAAAACAGCCAGGCCGAAGTGGGAGTGGGCCGGACACGTCGCACGAATGCACCCGGAGAGATGGGCAAAGATCGTCATACACTGGATGCCTGAGGGAGCACATCGCCGTCGAGGTAGACCGCGGTGAAGGTGGTGTGACGACCTAATCATTTTTGCGGGGCCAACATAGTCAGAAATGGTACAAAACAGAGAGATTTGGAAGGAAAAAGGGGAGGCCTTTGCCCAGCAGTGGGACACAAATAGAGGGTAATACAAATAAATCGAAAGGGTAATCGCTCATTCTCGATAAGTTTCATGCCAATATTATTATACTTCTTTATTCTCTTGATAAAATTGCTTTGATTGTTTTAAATCTTGGTGACAACTCAGTACCTCTACTTTATCCTTATTAAGCCCCGTGCAGACGCGACGCGACACCGGCAATTGTTCTACCGTGAAGTTTTCTTAGAAATTGTATTGAAGTCGCGCCGCGCCAGTCTGCACGGGGTTTTAATCGCACCAGCTAATAATTTGGCAGTGATATTCTTTCTGATTCTCTAAAACGTTGATATCGTCCCCCTCAAAACTCGACTTTATACTTGGATACTAGCAAATATTTCAGTAAAATGAATTCAACATGAAGTCTACTGACAACATTTATAGCTATAAAATACCATTACATACCTACAAGCATTATCGTTTGACCGCAACCTAGACCCAGAACCCGATACAATAAACCTTTGTTCCAGTCTGCAGTCATCATAAACACAATATTGAAATTGTCCTTTCTATGTTTCTATCACAAATACGGTTCGCCCTACTTGTTGCAGTAATGATATCCGTTAGCATTGTGAACAAATATATGACAATTGAAGAGGCACACCATGCCATGAAGTCGTTGCCTTTAAATGATATATGCGAGGCCAGCATTCAAATGAGCGGGGACTTGTAGAAACATGATTAAACTGTGATTATTTCTTTGTTTTATTAGAAGAATCTTGTAATGAATCAAGGCAAGCAGATTCATGGTTAAAATCAGTCTCCAAAGTTGATGCAGTGCAAGATAGTACTGTTAAAGTAATAGACAGTACTTCGCCGATGCTTAAGTTTATTGCAAATAGGCCATTAGTCTATTTTAAGAGATAGCCCGTAGTCGCTAGACTTCAGACCCCGTTAGGAATGTTAATAAACAATAGTACCTAGCCTCAAGAACAATATAAACCTGTTCCACTGGGAAGTGTCAAGCCGACTACGAGCGGGAAAACGTGATGAATCTCGACATGCAATCTGGAGAGCCATAACAATGTGTGAAACATGTGCGTACTATAAGATGTCTGGTGAAACTGTCGACGTCAGCTCACGCCCTTCTTAACGTCTCAGGACTTAAGGTCTCTGCACACAGCGGGCGCGACGCGGCGGGACGGGACGGCGACGCGACGCTGAGCAGTTGTAATGTACTAGATATTACGGACGACGCCACACAGAGCCGTCCCGCTCGACGCGACGGTAACCGTCGCTCTGTGTGACGTCCTCCGTAATATCTAGTACATTACAACTGCTCAGCGTCGCGTCGCCGTCCCGTCCCGCCGCGTCGCGCCCGCTGTGTGCAGAGACCTTTAAGCGCGATCTGTCACGTCACCGCCATTTTTAATAGGCAGTTTTATTAAACTTTGACGCGTATACAAGGCAATCTAGATAACGCAGATTAAAATTGTTGAAGTGAGTTACGTCAATGATTGGTTGGCTTGAGCAGTTCGCTTGACTGCTTTTACGATATTTTGTTTGCCAAGTACTAGCTAATTGTCAAGTACTTGCTTATTGGTTAGTGCACTGCCCTGAGGTCTTGTTTAATAGACTGCTCTCAAGTGAACTGCTGTAAAGTTTTGCGACTTTGTAACATTATGGATATTTTATGTTGGTCGATTAACATATCGATTTGCGGAGAGTACCCCGCTTTCGGATTTATTCCTTTTTAATCGTTATCTGTTATATTTTCATAGTTCAAGATTATTGGTTGCAGCAATAAACAGTTATTAACCACTAGGATTTGCATTCGTATCTTGTATTCCCAGACAACAAACTAACAGAGGCAAGGAACGGAGTCTAAGCGGCCTTCAGCGAATGGCCCAAAAAATCAAACACTTCCCATATTTATTCTTATCAACTACTACTGTATGTGGTCGGGTTCCCTAGAAACATCTATATTATCAAACTTCCTGATACTATAGGCAGAATAACAAAGCGGCGCCTATGATCAACGGAAGCTGGTTGATAACGAGCAGGAATAACATTTTGACCTTACAATATTGCTCAATTAGTCAGTCTGGCGGTCGATGTGGTATAACGTCACCGGGGTTTGCGGTCAGCAACCCGCTGGCCAGTGATACCACCCTTTTTGGGGAGAAGCCCAGCTATAAATGTGGTTTTGGCAAAAATATATAACATAATAAATTAAATATGTCTGGCTGACCTGAATTTCTGTTATATCTGCAAACATTCTTAATTTTGCAGCTACAAAATAAAAAAATACTTAATTTTCAAATTATTGTAAATTAATATTCATTATAGCGCCATAATAATACTTATTGCATTCTTGTTGATAAGCGGAACTGACATTCTAATTCACTTCACAGTCATAGCACAGAGTCATAGTTCAGATTAACCTTGATCATAGTTCGAATGACCATACAAGTAAATCGTTCTAACAAGCAGTCAATTATTTCAAATAATCTTAACCAATATTATGAATATAAAAGTGAGTTTGTTTGTTACGCTTTAACGATAAAACGGCTGAACAGATTTGGATGAAATTTGGGACATGGGTAGACCATGACCTGGATTAGGACATAGGATACTATTTATCTCGATATTCCCACGGGATCGTGATTTATGCGCGTGAAACCGCGGTGCGCAGCTAGTAGTCAATAATTGAGAATCGGCAACCAACTGGCTGACACTTACTTAACAGAATTTTATTTCAAGACGTTTTTATGGACAGTTTAAAGGATGTCAAACTAGAAATATACTCTTAGAAAGGGGGTAAATAGGAAATATTGAGATAACGGCTGATGGATATACGAAAGAAGATCCCAAATAAATAAGGATAACAGTATCGGTAGGAGGATGAACACAACAATGGTGAATGAATGATGTCAAATAATTCAAAACTATCCCTTAATTTATCAACCCCGCAATTCAATCGTGTTGAAACACACTTAAATCTCCACAAATAATTTATTCACCATTGCAGTAGGTTAAAGTTAAAATCCGAAATAATAAAAAATGTATCGCGTAGTCCGTTGGGAGCCTTAAATATTATAGTCGGGGAGTCAGCGAAACGGCATGAATGCGCAGTGCGGCGCTATCGTCGCATTGTGACACTGATAACGGATGCTGTGTGTACTTCAACTCTCCGTATAGATTCTGTACGGATTAGAAGCTAAGTTTTTACTTGGTAGATTGTGTGTTTACTTGAAGTGTCGATTTGTAGTTTGTGGCTGTTGTTTGTGCAGGAATTTCTTGTAGTATCAATGATTTTTATCTTGCCGTGTTCTTGTGGAGACCGCTAATCGGTAAACGAAGTGTAGGGCGCCCTGAGTGAAGCAAAATTCGCTGGTAGCAGCACAGAGTGAGTTGTCCGATCCGAGAGGCTTATGTCCAATAGAAGACTGCTTTAAGCTGATAATTATGAAGGTTTTACCGTATCTAGAGCTTGAGGAGCTATTCCTAGTCCAGAATCCAGACTGCTATTCAACGGCGATCTTTTGACCATTAGGAAACCAACAACGCGGATGAAAGTCGTCATAAAACACCCAACTAATTACATAACTACATATTAATCAATCAACAATGATAGAGTTAATATTAGGCTTAGTCCCAGGAGCTCCAAATAATTTTGGGTTGGGGTTCGACATTGTCGCATTACTCCGGTAATTTGTTTGTTGAATCATAAATTAATTTTATTGTAAATATATAATTTTTTGTGCAATCTGTACTTTAAAATTTTTGGAGCTCATGGGAATGATTTTTATTAATTATTATTATATTGCTTTTTTAATTTGGAGCCGCTGGGAATAAAATTATTTGGAGCTCCTGGGAATAAGCCAGTTATTAGTTTAGTTATTAAAACAAACAAAATCATAAACAATTCTAACACTGCAGTGTTGACGATCATTAGTTCTAGTTGTTTAATATAAATAAACTAAGACCTTATTATCGTCGGTCAATCTTCCGTGTAACTCTAACTAAACCTTCAGCTAATCGTTTTCCTTACAAAACTGGTTTACTTAACAAATTGCCATATTGTTATCTTGACATATCTGCACTGGAATGATCGATTTGTCTTCATTTTGAGAGGTATTTGGGTAAATATGACCCTCAGGTTAATAAATCAAAAACCTTAGGTCAATGGTCTTCTGGGCACGCTCGTTCCATGATAGACCTCATCCATCGCTTTCCATCAGGCGAGATCGAGGTTAAGTGATGACCATGACTTTTTTTTATTTCGCTGAAACTGTAAGATTACAGGTAAAGAATTTGGTCATCCAAATTGCAAACAATAAGGTCCATAACATTTTGTTTTAGTCTCGGAGAATCGTGTATTCCCGTTCGTCCCTCCAAATAATATTTAGCTATTGAACTTTTACCAATTTACGAACAGATTGAAAGATTTTTTTCACTCCAAAATCCAAAATTCTCAAAAATTCAGAAAAAAAATCGTAAAGGCTCGTTCACACTGGCGCGACTTGCCGACTTTAACAATACAATTTCTAATAAAACTTCACGATTGAACAATTACCGGTGTCGCGTCGCGCGACAAGTCGCGCCAATGTGAACAAGCCTTTACTCGAAAACTATCAAAAATCGCGGAACATACATGGTGGTGATTCGGATACCCCACGGATACGAGGGAACAAAATTTTATTTTTGGACGTCAATGTTCCGGCCACCCTGTATAGAGCTGCTTATTTATAGTCATACCAATCAGTCAATCATGGGAAATTTGTAAGCAAATGTTTCAAGGAATCTACTATGCGTCTTGCACTGAAACAATCTCAAGAAAATGGCGCTACACCATTCCATTACACGGCAATCGCTTCCATCATTACACGTCACGGCTACGACTCAATTAACTACAGTATCCCCTTATCCATCACTAACAAGGAGCACAAACACATAATACCTACTTAACCGACACCAGCAGGCAACAGCACGTTACGCAGCCATGATCCGAATAATATACAGCGTGTACTGTGGGACATTATTATATTCTTTTTACAGACTCATAATAAGTCAATTTTGTCCACCATGTTTATTTTAAGGGCGTTGAGGACCGGTCTTTAATTTATATTACATTATTTTGTTGTTAGTTTTCATTAGTTGTTCACATACTATGTAGTTATTTTTTCAAATAATGGGATTGAGTTTTATATTGTGTTTATGAATGAAGTGAATTGACGGTCAATGACGTAGGTTGTAATTATTTGGTCATGATCTTTGTAACATATACGGTACTGGCGACCCGCCCCTGCACCGCACGGTTTTTACGACTTGACAAAACGTTGAGATTTCTTTATTATATGTAACTTTAGTATAAGGAGGAGCTCGTGGCTAAGTAATAACAGCCGCACAGATCGATCAATCAGGTTAAGCTACGCTTGCCGGGGTTGGTCCGTGAATGGGTGACCTTTATATACCAAGACTCCAACGTGCCTCGGAAATCACGTTAAGCCGTTGGTCCCGGCTGATTTGTGTATCTTTGACAGTCGTTACAGGTCATCAGAAGCCAGAAAGTCTGACCACCAGTCTTACCAAGGGGCATCGTTTCACCCAGTAGCTGGGTTGTGGAGATCAGATAGGCAGTCGCTCCATGTAAAATACTGGTATTCGGCTGCATCCGGTTAGACTGGAAGCCGACCCCAACATAGCTGGGAAAAGGCTAGGCAGATTGATGTGACATTAATATAAATGTATCATGCACATAAACCTTCCGGAATAAATTCTCTAAATTATGGTGAAAACCGCATCTTCATCCGTTGCGAGGCTTAGAAGAACAACGCGGTCACACAGACAGACACGAAAAGTGACTTTTATTTAAAATATGCATAGATTTTATAACCTATCCTGTATAATGAACTGATATTGATGAGAACTGTGACAAAAATATTTCGGAAAGTTACTGTGTTGCCCTTTTAATAGTGAAATCAGCTTTCAGGAACTATAAATTTACTTCTAAAACCTGCATAAAATAAAAATAAAATCCAATATCGACATCTCACCTTTTTGATTAAATTAAAAGTGAAGAAATTAGTTTTAACTTAATGTAACATTTGTCGAAACAGATTGAAAACATGCAGTTAGTTAAAAAAAAAACATTACCACGTGCGAACAATCTCACCTCGAGATTGACAAATAAATATACAAAAATTATGACCAGTATCATACTTTCGACAATAAGAGAACAAGTCAATAAGTTCCTGATTTACAACCGAAATCAAGTATCCCATTCACAGTTATCGTAAAGGTTTTTGACATATTTAACAAAAACACGTAAAATATTTATTGAACCACAAATATTATGAGCGTGTTAATTCTACACTTAAAGTAAAATGGCACAGATACATAAATAATATTGAATTGAAAGTCACTTTCAAGTCAATGGAATAAATGTATAAATTCCATTTTTTACGATCAGTTTTATAGTTAAATGACATGAAATGACAGTGATGACTTGAGTGGTCTATATTCTTGATGTCGTTTTCTTTTGTTTAATAAACACTTGATTATTTAACTGACACCTTTCAATTTTAAGTAAAGCATTTATTTCAATTCCATTACTTTCAATATGACATAATATTTGTTTTCAGAATTCATTAAATCAGACAAAAATGTAATTCGGATCTGATACAACTTGATTGCAATAGAATCAATACCAGACGAATTGGTTACAAAGTCCAAGCATTTATTTCAATGAAACCAATTACAGGCACATTCGAATTGTCTAGGAGTCGGTCAGTCTAAAAGATGAAGCTATAGATGCCCATTCTAAAGCGTAGTAGTTTCCTATGGAGAGTAACGGGCAAGAAACTCCACGGACACTCTTTTAAATCAAAATATTGTAACATCGATCATTCATGTTGAAATAAGGGACCGAAAACCAGTATAAATTACGGTACAGGTATCGAAGAATTTTGGTTACTTCTACGACTAAGGTTACCGCTAACCTAAAAAGAAGAAACATGTTACCTCTTTTAGGTTACCGATTACACACACAGGAATGCGCGCCGTTTAACTTACGCCGACGTCACGTGTAAGACAGAGATAATTTTTATTAAGGTAACCGGTATTAATACTGGTTGTATTCAATTTAAGGTAACCTTTAAGTTTAAGGTAAGTTTTGGGCCCTGGATGAAATTTTACATGTGAGAACGATGTAGAATGAAGTGCACGTAAAAATCGACCATAAAAAACAAAGTTTCTCTAGGACAATCTTCATTAACAAATTATTTAAAAAATATTTTTACAAAAAAAGCAACATTCCCACGACACACTACCCCAATTTGGCATCCAAAAGAAACGTTTCATTCACAACACATGCTCGTCTGCGCCACCCTTAATCATCAAACTGTCATCTGCGAGGTGGTCCGAAAAAACAAAATAAATCTCTTCGACACTAAAAAATACACTTAGCACTTTATACATTCATAAAAGTGTATAAGGAACTAAGTTCTGCCACCGGAACGGAGGTATTGTGAAGTTCGGCATCCATTGCTGCGTCTGACCGTGTTCATTTAAAGATGTTTGCATCAACAGGATAGATGTAGTGTGAACTATTTCTGTTTGTGATGATCCGTGATGAAGGAGGGTAGGGTGCTAGCCAGTAACGGGTCTCGTTAAAAAAAACTTAGCTCACGACTCCCGAGTGATTGGTGGCTAAGAAAAAATGTACCAAGACAGAAACCGAGAATCCGTCGGGTTCCGTAATTACAGTATGAATATTCAACGACATTTACAAAGTCGTTCCAATGAATTATTGGTATGCTCAGAATTTAATTGGGACTTTGTTTCGAATTAAAATAAATACAAAAGACGTTAATTAGGGAAAAGAAAATTCATCTGCGGACTTCTAATAAAGATCTGGGGAATGTTAGGCACGCTTGTAAAAACTTTTATGTGACCTATTAATCCAACGACTTTATTAGTAGAGATGTTTTTATCAATTGTAATTAATGCAGCTGTAATTAACAACTTTAAAAAAAATACATTTAATTAACACAATCACCAGTCAAAAATCTCAAAGCGTAAAAATAAGCTAACGAATACCTAGTGCTTACACATGACACCCGGTCGTACTTCAAGATACAGAATTTTCCTATTTTCGAGAACAAAGGTTTTACTCATCTGTAATACAGCCATACACATATATCATTGAAACAATACTGATGTCACCTAAGTTTTTTGGTAAATGATAACTTACTTACTAACATCCGTTTCAGTAAGCGTCGCACGAAACCCCAAAAACTATTGAACTTTAGCGAAAAAAAAAGGCTGGCTTCCACGAACCGTCTCGCATCGTGATTGAATCTTTCATCTGAGGCAGACATAGATAGATGTAAAGTTACTTAATAGTTTTTATAGTCTTATGCGGGCTTATTAGTTTTTTTTTAACGGTTCAATGATGTTCACCGATAGAGACTAAAGCAGTTTCATCTAAATGTTTGTTGAATAACGGATTATGACAATTGATTTGGTGTTGATGAATGTGGACTTTTCCATTGATCGTGATGATTTAATGATCAATTTTTGTTTATAGAACTCGTGGCTAAATGATAATAGCCGCACTGGTCGATTGAAGGTTCGGTCGGTTAGCGGATGGGTGACCATCCATTACATATCGAGACCCCTCCGTGCCTCAGAAAGCACGTTAAGCCGTTGGTCCCGGCTGTCATTCGTAGATCTTTGACAGTCGTTACGGGCAGTCAGAAGTCCAAAAGCTTGACAAGCAGTCTTACCAAGTGGTCTTACCCAGTAAATGGTTTGTGGAGGTCAGATAGACAGTCGTTCCCAGTAAAATACTATTCAGATGCATCCGGTTATACTGGAAGCCAACCCCAACATAGTTTGGAAAACGCTTGTTAAAGGCTCGTTCACACCGGCGCGACTTGTCGCGCGACGCGACTTTAACAATACAATTTCTAATAAAACTTCACGATTGAACAATTGCCGGTGTCGCGTCGCGCGACAAGTCGCGCCGGTGTGAACGAGCCTTTAAGAAAATGTGTTATATTTTAATACAAACAAAGGAACTTGAGAGACATTCAAACTTTTTCCACATAAAAGCACTTTGACAAAAAAATAAAATAGCGTTTACTTATAAATTGTAATGTAGAAAAAATGTTAAGAGTCTTATCTTACTTCCGATACCTGTTTCTAAAGATGCTCTAAAAAAGAGAGTACATAAGAATATATCTACCCTTTATAATTCAATAACATTAAAAAAATTGAGAATCGTAAAGAGGGGTGCACTGAATAAAAAAGCTAGATTATACAAATTATACAGTATCTTTTAATCCCATTGAATTAAAAGGATAAAGGGTATTATTTCCATAACATTATACGTAAAGTATACATTAATACTAAACACTAGAGGATATCCGGTTTATTTAATGGATCCTTCGGTCCCACGCCCACAACGAACGAAAGTAAAATATTTTTTATCGATAACATTACAAAATGAAACCCCATGTTACATTTATCTGTTGAAGAGCGTAGACAGTCGGAAACAGATCTTATCGAATTGAGCTTCGATCACAATTGATTTTTTGTGGTAAAAAATACTTCCACATTTCTACCTGGGTTTGCGCAAACAGCTTTCAGAAAGAATCCTTTCACGTGATCGCGTTAGGAAACCTCATTGCTCTAACACCGGACAAAACACTAAATCAATGATGAGAAGAGCATTTATCTAACACCGATTGTCAAAACATGCACACAAATCAAATCCGTCAGTGACCACACGACAGCCGCGACAATGGAACTTCCGCTCCTAAAAACCCGACAAAAGCATTAATCGCTTCGGCCGGAGTCGGACCAAATCAACCGTATGTTGTGGTAGGCCCTCCATTGTCACCGTGACACATTGTTTTTTTTATCAGTGGGCCGTATTAGGTGTGAAACGACGCCTAATCCCTTATTAAAAGTAAACGAACATGAACATACAAAAAGTTCTTGTCAATTTAAAAGCAATAAAATTCTCGGCGCACGAGTTATCTCGAGTGTCGAGCGGTAAAGAAAGCCGATGTATCTAAAATGTGTAAAACAGGTTCTGATAACACAACTCGGTCCGGTAACGAGTGGCCCTTTCGAACTTTCACACGGAGTGCACATGTATGTACATCTCGTACAACGGATGTCGTCGCAATTACGAACGGCTGCGATTATTATTGCGCGGTATTGTGCGGCCAAATTACAGCATCTCGGCTTCCCATCCGGTCTAACGCTGCCACCGTGACACGCAAGACTCGATCTTATCACGAAAATGACAGATACCAAATTGCAATGTCCGCACGGCAACCGTTTGAGAAGATGCGGCGACGTCTACAGGACGCGAGGACGACGGTCGCGATAGATGGGCTAATAAGGGCCGGACAAATCGCAGGTGAATGAAATGGAACAATCGCGTACGCGCACAATGCAGTCTCGACGAGATGATACTGCGTGGACACCTGCGGAGGCTCCGTCAAAAGGTATACTTCTGATTTATGGGCTCCAACATAAACGCTGCGCTTTAGCGATATGCACCGGAGAAAATCGCGCCTTTCTACATTTACAAAAGCGTGTTCGAACTTGTTCAACGATCAATGCGTCCATCCGACTGTGAGGACGCGATTTTGTTTTCATATCTCTCGAATAATGCAGCTGCATTCAATAGCGACACCCAAAGATGGCAAATGTATGAATTATTGTTTGAATGGGACGGATTTCTAGAATTTCTCCTGACTTGAGAAGTTGGTTCTTGGTTCCTGTAATTTGCACAATGAATGTTGATTTAGCGCACCTGCTTTGTGCATGTATTTTTTGCATAGTTGTGGTACAAAAGTGTCGGATACATAGCGGCGACTGGGAGAGCAATCACCCCTGCAGTACAAGGTAGACTGGGGACGCGCGGTGAGTCAGAGCCCTCGGTGACCCGGTTCGCACGCAGCGTCGCGCGCGCTAAGCTGCGTCTTATATGACGCGGAATTTATTGGCTTCATACACAGAGTGAGCACGTATCGTACGCCTTTCAGATAGAAATAAAGAAAGAAAATACATTTATTTAGCACAGACTACCAGAGGCACATAACATATTCTGCAAATAAAAATCAAAGCAACGTGCGTTGTTCGAATTAGCAGAAATGTGTGCCTCACGGCTGAGATATACTAATAGCTTCAGCACTGAACTCTAATCATTCATTCCATGACATAAGGAACACTGGCCTAGAATCCTCCGATGAGTTGGCGTAAAATCCAGGCATCATTCGTCGTGTATTATCTACTGGTATGACGGCTCATTAGTCTCTGGCTGACTGCTCCGGTTGAGATATTTGCACAAACATGGTTCTTAGTGATAACTTTGATTGATGGCCAGTGGCGCAATGAGCCGCTATTTCCTTGGCAACCAGTTATAATAGAGAGATAATGTGGCGTACCTCTTGTAACAAATACAAAATAAGTGAAATGACCTATAGTGAAGTATGTGTCGAGTGCCAAGTATTTGACATGAATATGCACTCCACTGTATTGTAGACAAGTCATTGACACTTCCAACTTTTGAATTCCGGTTTCTTTTTCGATCTATTGTTAAAGCTGGCTTGACACAGAGCTACTGTTCTCTCTCAAAGGAGAGTACAGTAACAGTACCAGTTACTCTCTCATCATAATAATGACAAATACAAAGGGTGCCGAGAGAATTCCTCCTTGCAAACAAACAATACTTGCAGCATGAGGGTGACAGATGTACTGGCTTGACCCGATGACATAGCTCCATCAGGGCCACGTAAAACCTTCAGGCTTCAGAGCATTATTTGCATATATGTATAATTATTTTAACCATCTTCATGTAAACGTCTCCGGAGTGGAGCACAGCCGGCGTCCGGTCGGGCCGGTACAGCAGATGCCGCGCCGACCTTGCGCGCGCGCAGACGAATATAACCATATATCACACGCCTCAGACGCGATAGGAGGCTGCGTAGGAATGTAATGGAGGCTCTATTTTAATGTGCCTTTATCATTTCCTTCTATTTTTGAAGGACTGGCAAGGTGAAAAAACCTTGTCGTTGACTTAAAGTGTGATCAAGAGCAGGTTTCAGATGTTAGATTATTATCAATAGTACTTTTATTCTACTGCAATAAATAGTATACAAACTGAACTCCGATAGCATCACAAACTAAAGTAAAAGTCAACATGCTCCAACATTTCTTTGTGTCCAACAACATCTGCTGCAAGACAAGAAAACGATCAACATTAAATAAAACAACAACATTCATGTTCCACTTTTACAATATCCCTTCATCGAATATCCTTTAATCAATATTTCGACGACAAAAAACAAGAATAAAACGTATCATTTATTCGGTTCTCGTTGTTAAATGTCATAATAAACTCCATAGCAAGATAATAACACGGCATCGCACGGGTTAAGGTCACAACATCCCGTAAAATATTAACTATAATTGGAAAAAATGAGTTCTAAAAGACTGAAAGTGAATGTCAGACCGCAAGTGTAATCTTCGTCAGTGGTTTTATGTTCGTAAAAATACATAATTATTGTGAACAAGACTAGTGTACTGTGCAGGGTTACTGTGAAAGACTGCTCGCTGTACTTCTTGAAACTTGAATGTCAGGATCAGTTTATGAAGGGGTCAGATAAGACTTTTATGGAACCAGAGACTGTGTTCTTTGGTCTCCTATTTTTGGTTGCATATTCTTTGTTTAGCCAAAGTATTATTTTTACCTGACTGCGGCGAAGCTAAAAAAGTAGGGTTATGTGTTTGACCTGTATGTATGTGTGTATGTATGTCCGTCTCTATGTTCCCTCGTTACTACTAAACGGCTGATTTTGTTGAATTATATGTCGTTAGATTCGTCTTTATTGCGCGAGTGTCATTGATATTAAAAAAAAACAAAATGGTGCCAAAATACATGTTAAAAAAAAACTCGCAAAGCTATCGAGAAGGATATCAAAATAAAGGGTTTTAAAAGGTGGTAACAAAAATGAGAAATATAAAAAAATTAAAAAGCTGTCAAAAAAATCTTAACAATAAACTTGTCAGTAAGCTTAGAAAAACAATATTACTACAATGTTATTCCTCAAACCAAGGAAAAGGAGTATGTAAGGATCGTAGCAGGTGGCGTTCTGTAGTTTCTAACTACCCCCATGGCAAAAGGCGGGCGTTTATGTACGTATGTGTATGTATGTATGTTATTTCTCATTGAATCAATTGTCGTATAGGTAAGTAATCGTGATAAACAACTAAGCCTGGGTTTTCTTCGGATGACTAACATGAACACTAATATTTTTGTAAAGCAGGCGTACGTGGATTGGCCAGCTAATAGCCAATTTCCACAAACTGTGACGCCGTGACTCCGTGTATAACTTGGATGTATGACTTGGCTGTTTCATGATATGAGTCATTCACAATATACCTGTGTGTATTATGATAAAGATATTACAGTTTTTATTGGGTTCCAAAGTCTGTCTTATCTTGGCTTTCGATCACGAATCGAGGTAGGTGATAATGGCGTTATACTGAATGTGATCGGGAAAGGAAAGCCCATATTATATATAGCCATAGTGGCTACGTATTTAAGTACATGCTAATATAAGCAATTTGCAATAGCAAATTGCTAAAATAATAGCAATTTTGTAAAAACGTGAATGGCTTTTTCGTGAGTATAGAAAACCTTCCTTCAGCCTATTACGTATGCGTAACACACTATAAATTAAGTAATCATCATTCTCCTGTCCTTTTTCCAGTTTATTTAGGGTCATGTCTTTTCCTTCCATACTTCTCTATTAGTCGTCTTCTTTATAGTCACTCCATTTCTAGCCATATCATCTTTCACACAGTCCATCCATAGTTTCTTAGTTTCTTTGGTCTTCCCCTACTCGTATAGCCACTCACAAATTCACTATAAATGATCATCATTTTCATTGAAATGTATTTAGTGTATCGTTATGTTCGAAAAATCTATCAATACCATCAATAAATCCACGAAATGACAGTGATGATGATGATAGTTAAAATTAAATTACGCAATTATGCTGCAGGTCTTCGAGGAGTTAAACAGTCATAGGACATTATAGGTCATGCCCTTTATCGCTACCGCAATCCAATTATCAGCCGCGGGTGGACCTACCTACTAAACTGGCTTATCAATATGATTCATAATTCTGCGAATTATTTTATTTTATTTTAATTACCTAGTACGTGGAAGATATTGTAGAAGCACTGTAACATAGGGACCGGCGATTTTTATAGTAGCAATTTTTTTTTTATTATACCCATTTTAGTGTTAATTTGGATACCGCAAATCTAGCAAAACCGGTATAGGTACCGAGAAAAAAATCGCTCAACGTTGATTTCGGGATTTGTGGGATACTGGGATTTTTTCTCGAACTAGCTGTGACAATTTGCAAAAGCTTAGATATAGGTATACGCAAAAAAAAAATGAAGCTACGCACGCGCGGTCCATAAAGTACAGTGGAGCCGTTATTGTAACACCAAGCCTGTTTTTGTCCTACTACGAGTATTATACGACTATTTTTCTTTTATTTAGGCTAGAGGCAGGTCTAACCTAAGTAGAAGAACGTTTTAAAAACTTGCCCTTATAGTAGACCTTGAGGTGGACTTCATTGATAAAAATCTGGTCCATATCGGTATTAAAAACTTGTCCTTATAGTAAATCTTCAATAGGGCTTCTTGATAAAAATCTGGTTCATAAAGGTATTAAAAACTTGTCCTTACAGTAGACATGGAGGTGGACTTCTTGATAGAAATCTGGTCAATTACGGTATTAAAAACTTGTCCTTACAGTAGACCTAGAGGTGGACTTCTTGATAAAAATCTGGTCCATAAAGGTACTTATAAGGACCAGTTTTAATCAAATAAGTCCAGCTCATACAGACAGAATGGATTGGTATTTGAACCACATCCTCTTAATCTACTCCTAACTTATTTTTAAAACAATATTAAGCAGCCGTTAATGTATTTATTATTGCCCAAACGACCGCCCATTTGAAGCTAATCATCCGTAATTACAATCACGCAACGCAATCTGTTGAGACAAAACGATGTTACCTGTTGTATACAAAAAAAATCTATCACCTGGTAATCATTACGAGGTTTATGAACAAAAACTGGAGTAAGGAACAGTCAACCGCACTTCAGTGGTAACAAAACCAGTGGGTATAAACTAGCCTCATATTCCATTAAAACTTCGTACTATGATAGGCCAGCTCAAGGTCAAGTTTTACCACAGAACTGCAGTCGATTGTACTATGATGACTTTTTAATTTATTTGGGACGAAACGACAGGGTGTAATGACGAACAGGTTGAAAAAACATGGATGACGCGGCTGTTATAGAAACCGAAGGGCCATGTTATGATTGATAAAAAAAAAGGTGGGAACACGGGTTCATAGCTACTACATTAGGTAGATTTCAAGTGATTCGGATTGTAAGTTACACCAAACTTAACATCCTTCAACGCTACAAATAAGCAGCGTCAATCATAAAATGTTTATCAGGAAATTAACTTATTTGGAACTGGAAATTGAAACCTTATACCTACAAGTGGTTTCAAATTCTGCTTAGACAGAAGCTACAAGTCTAAACCATAACCAAAAATACCTATTTTAATTCATCAGCTCCAAAAGGTAGAAACGCCAAGTGAAAACCTTACCTATGTATATTATTCTTAATACAATGTTGCTGCTCTCATATGAAATGCTACTCGCATAACTCGCATTTGAACCGCAGGAGATGCCGTTGATACAGAGGATAATTACTCTAAGGTACACATAAGTAACGGTAGGAACTTTTAATTTCTAAAGGTTGAACAGAGGTGTAATAACCATAGCATCATATCCGAAGAACATTAGAAGACTACGAATTAATAACTTGGAAACACCCTAACATCGATCACAAGACCTAGGATTGATTTGAACTTTGAAGCAGCCATTGGTCTGTTTGTGTACTGCAGATTCCAACATGAGTGACACGGTCATTCAAACAGAACTGCCCTGAACGATATTTAACGGTAAACAGTTGGAATGACACGTCAAAATGCCCGTAAAACAAGTGCAGTATGACATAATAGTACTGATCAACGCCGTGTTAACACGTGAACCGGTCCTGAGGCATCTAGAAATGTATAATGATCAAATGTTCCAACTCTGTAGCATTACAAAATAAATGCTACAGATCGCCGCTGACCAAACGAACAAATCACATAAACCTATCAACAGAAATCGACAAAAAACTCCAAACGTAGATACAAAACGGTACAAAAGTAGATACATATTTATGAAGCGACATCCTATGGTCTGTCGATGTCGGGCTGTAGGGATTCATTCACCAAATGTCGCTATCTATTTACATTGTTATCGCCAGTTATCGAGGGTCGCCCTTCTAGGAAACCAGGGTTATCGGTACGAGTGCCGACTTTGTGATAAACCAATCATGAGAAGGGATTTCTGAGGATTCCGTGACGAGTTTAGATGTAAATTATAAAGGGAGATCGGTGTGTAAAGTGTACAAATTATCTATGGTTACTAAAGTGTTTTGTTTCCCTTGTAGAATTAATATGGTCCTTATTATTTGCCAACAGAAAGTTTATTTGTTGGCGATTGGATTGGATACCTAATACAGTGAAAACTGGTCATTGCTGTCTGGAAATGAATCTATGGTGCCCCGTTAGCCAGAGAGGCACAGCCGTGACGATGTGTCAATAAAATGGCAGTAAAGGCAATATCAAATATCTAATTTATCTACTGCAAGTGTAATCAACATTCACCCTTTATAACCTATTGATTATGTTGTTAAGTCAGCAGCAAAATGATTCACAAACATGGTACCGTTCCTCTCAGACTCCCAGATCAATATCAAAGATCGAATAGATGTATAATTGTGATGACGATAAACCTCCCGTTTCGCCCTCCTAACATTGGTCAGTTGTTCTAAATCTACCCACACACTGTCCTTAAGTTTATTTGCTGTTCAATTGAGATAAAGACGAGCTATAAAATGGGAGATGTGAACCCTTTAGACTCCCACCTGGTAAATAACAATGGACTGAGGTAATCGTGCAGATTTTGAGAACCCGTCATAAGAATGGAGCAGAACAAAACGTGATCATAAATAAGGTTTCAATGGAACCGGATCATATGGACGTTAGATCTTGTTTTCTAAGTCATTTATGTCCTTATAAGGAATTTCGCATCTTAAATGGACCAAATAAATTGTGATGGAGGTGACGTGTATCTTACAGGAAAAAATCGTAATACGCGCTATAAAACCAGAAGCAGCAAAAACGGTATGAACAATACCAAAGAGAAATGTAACAAACATGATACTAATACGTAACAAAAAATACAGAACATCGAACTTACCGCAAATGAGACAAAAAACAGCAAACGTTTTTTAAGAGAAACATTTCACGCGACATAATGACGTTACTAGGAAATACTTTGCTACAGTTATATATATTATATAAGGTGCTATAAAAATATCTGCCACGGCTGCAATGGGAGATAGTATTGTGTTTATAGATTACAATAGTAAAGATAAATTATTGATCATGTGTCATATTTTTTTTCATACAAAAAATTGTACGTATAAATTTGCAAGTGTCGAACTAGTCAGCTGATTTCAGTTTTCATTCACAGAACAGATGGAAAGAGATAGCAGTTGTTTTCATTGACGAAGTGCACTTCGCGCGTAATTTGTGAACCACGTTATGCAGAGTAGAGTCAATGTTTATTTAACTACTTTATTTTCTCAAATTGATTTAACTGTGCCGGGGTACGAAATTTCTTCACTATTGTTATCTTTAAACACAATACTACCTCTCATTAAAGCCGTGGCAGATATTTTTATAGCACCTTATATATATAAAATTAATTACATTATATCATTAAATAGAACCCTTTCACCATTTAAATCGGTCCCGGAAGTCTTTCATTTCAACGACTGAAAAACACAAAACGAATGGACGCGAGACACTTCTGAGAACTCGATAGCTAAAGTTAAGTATGCTTTATTATTGAGCAAAAATGTATTTTTGCAATCACTCGTAAAGAACTGAAATGTGTAGTTTTTTCTAATCCTTGGAACTAAATTTTTGAAGCATGAACTAATACGGCATTTTGGCTAAGTAACTTCTAAATATCAAATACAATAGACGTTAATATATTGAGTAACATAAAAAAACGGCCAAGTGCTTGTTGGACCACGCATAAATGGGTTCCGTAGTTGGGATGAATGTATCCCAAAAACAAACTTAACTATTGTAGTTAAAAACATGCTCTCCCATACATTCGAACTGCAAATATAAGTGTACGCACAATGTTAAAAGAAATACCATGTTGTTTTTTAAGATCATAGACTTCTTATAGGTTTTCCTGTAATCTATCAGTAAAAGAACCCACACAACGCTATCCATAAATTCTTTCACCAATTTCCCAAAGCCGTTTAAGAACACCAACAAAGCCACAAACGACGAGGCGTCAAGTGCGAAACCGTGAATGAATCAACAACCGTTATTTAATTGCCAATATAAATTTGTCGCCAGCCATTTCGCGGCTCTTTTGCGAAAATAAACTTCAATTTGAAGTTTCAACCAAGCACAAAAACCTCGCTTACATTCTCGGAAAAGAAATATCTTTGCGAACAGGAAAAGAAGGTTTTAATACTACTTATAAACCTCTAATTGGCTTTGGGAACACGAATGATATAATTAACGTTATTGTAAATACTGAGGATGATGTGGCAGTAAATCTGCGTCATACTACTACAAAATCCAACTTGATTGGTACCCAATTGTACTTAGTAGCAAGTAAAAACCATCGTGATTGAGTCGGTCAATAAACTAATCAATCAACAGAGCATATAGCCGATTTTACTGGTAGATATGAGCTTGACTCAGTTTGCGATACCACTCCCATTATATCGTCAACATACACAAATAAGATGAACAGAAAGGTAAACAAACGAACAAGTTGTAATAAAAACATTACTCACGATGGGTGTTATCAAGGGGCCGCCGTCAACCTCATCTGGAACCAAAAACAAACATGATTTCAAATTAAGGGATAATGAAGAGTCGGCATTTTAGGGTTCTGTTGGATGAGAGTAAAAGACTTTGTAGTTAAGAGATTGAATTATTTCTTCAATCAATACAAATAGAAAATATCTTTGAAATATCTAGCGATGGTGGATCTAAGGTAAGAAAATTGTATAAAAGACACAGACAGACTAATTACCGACATACTTGATAACATAGGGACAATAATGACAGTTAATAAAATCCTAGTGTGTTAAAGAGAAATTGCATAAAACCATATAATGATGGTCAAGCTAATGATGAAGACGAGATCTTTAAAATACATTCAACTTAAGCTACAATATTAGAAGTCTAAACAAATTCCAACTTGTTTTTTAGTCATAAGGAACCCAGAGCCTTGCATACAGTTCGTAGAAGACTACATTTTTTTCATTTTACCGTGTCCACAGTTCACCGCCTTGCTACCGTAGCGTAACGATATCACTAGCTATGTTTGTTCCAACTTGATGCCGGTCATCATCACTGATGGACAAACTAGTTTACACTGGATTTATAACAAGACAATATTTCTGTATGCGACCATGAGCTAGCTCAATCCACGTTTAAACCACAGGGAAAGAAAATTTTGAAGATATAAGAGAAGGTTTTGAAAAGGAAGATGTTTGAATGCAATTGTGAAGTTAAACTAGACAAAAAATGCATTCTTTTCAGGCTGTAGAGCAATACAAAAGCAAAGCGCAACAGCACCAAAATAAATACTCCATCATAATAAAAATATGTAGTTCAAGAGAAACACCGCGAGCCTCACAAGTCGCAGGTAACAATTATAGACAACCACACTACCGATAACTATAATCATAGGAACGTTCGAATTAATGAAACTCCAGGCTAAATCGTTGCAACGCTCATAAAACATGCTCGTAAAATAATATACAGAAATGCCATCAGCCCATCACCGGCAGTTCTCACGCTGTATAGATATAAAACCCATATTATGTACGAGCAATTAAGAAGTATATAATATAAAAATGATTGCCAGACATCACACGATCCTTTTATAGTTGGCAATGTCGATATACTGGGCTAGTGCCAAAAAAAATATAAAAAAATAGAAGATCATTGATCTGCAGCATCACTAATCGGTAATGTATACACACGTCCAATTTATTATCATGTCCAAACTGGGTATATCAAATATATGTTATGTGATAACACAAAAAACGTCTCAAATACATTTTGATGCTAATATGATTATGAATACTTACGTTACGTCAATAAATTCTAATTTATAATACAAATTATCGTGAATCTGCTTTGGATGTTCAGATCAAACGAACTCAGATGTTGATAAGCTTTTTTCGTGTATAATTATTGATAAAAATGCTTAAATTCGATAGATATAGTTATAGTTATTAAGGATTGGTGTTTGTGAGTAATTTCACTGCAAAATCATTGAAAAATCAATGAACTTAGTACCAGCTGTCATCCAACGGGCGGATTTGAAATCACCACTTAACCCGGGGAGTATTTGTTTTAATTTTATTTTATGCTTAGTTTTAGATAATTCGTTCTCTTTACGCCTTTTCCCCTTAAAAGTTTATATAGCTCATCCCTGTGAGTTGCGTTTTAACTAACCCTTTGTTCTCTTTATTGCACTGGACATGCATAAAACATTAACATTAACTTAAAATCATATCAAATAAGGCAGAGACCCCATAGATATCAATGCAAATTATTACTAGACATACCTCTTTTATATTAAATTACTGTATTAGTGCCAATTCCTGAAATTTGTGTTAAAAACTGAATTTACATTCACTTTAAAACAGTAGGTAGTACCTACCCACAAGTCTTTTTTTTTTGTTAACTTAACTTAGTTTTGTTGTTTTTCCCTTTAATTTTTAGAATAATAGTATCTCAAGTAAGATAAACCAGTGAATGATTAAATTATCATCCCATAATTGAGATTACACACTCTTCATAACTTTTATTTCTTTGTCTTCTTTCAATTCTAAATAATTTATTTCCCAATAGGCCCTTCATCCTAGTACTAACTATTCACATCTTATCCCTCTGTCTAATTCCTTTTACTCACTTAGCTTTCTCTTCTCTCATTCCAGGGTGCCTCTAGGGTTGGCTTGTCAATATGTTGACCCGTAGAGCTGCATCCTTGGAGGAAAAACTGAAGGCTACTTTAAAAGAGTTGGAATCTAGTAAAAAGCAATGCGATCAGCTGCTACAGGAAAGGGATGACAGCGAGGTAGAAGTGCAGTATATTAATAAAAAGAACACTGAGCTTAAGAACCAGTTGGCCGAACTACATATACAGCATGTGGACATACTTGACCAGCATCAACACCTCCGTCAACTTGTGTCAAATTTCCAACAATGTAGTGACACCCACGAACTGGCGTTGAGACGGATATCTGAATTGGAACTGGAATTAAGCAGGGCCCATAACACAATAACCCGTTTGGAATCTCTCAAAGCCAGTGAGGACTCTGCGATTACCTGCAGTCTTTATGATGAGCTAGTTGGTAGCGGGCCTGGACCCACATGTATTGAGCCAATTGTTACAATAGACTTAACTAATGATACCATCACTAAAAGCAATTTGTTTACTAGCCATAATAAGTTAAAAAAGTATATTAAAATTAATAGATTAATTAGAAAAATTCACAAATCATTAAAACGCCATAAAGTTAACAAATTAAATATAAAACTTAGGCAAAAAAATCTAAATTTATTTCAAGAATTAAAGAAGTGTAATAGTGAATTACAATTATGTAATACCATGTATGATACCGACACTCAGCACCTTCAGGATGAATTGTTTGTTAGGGAATATGCTCTAAAAGATATTTTTAGTAAATATGAGGCTTCTCAACAAGACCTGAGTAAGCGCTTGCAGGAGGCCAATGACTTGGCAGACCTGGTCAAGTACAATGCGGAGAGGTATGAGTCTCTGACAAATAACCTCTCTTTTAGCTGTGCCTGCACCCAGGAGCCCCAGTCTCAACTTGTTACACCCATACCCTCAGTGGCTCAGCCAGTAGGTAGCTGTATGGATGATAAGATGATCAATTTGGTTAATACAACATACATATTTTCTGACAAATTTGGTCAAGGTTTTGGTAGTATATTTAATCAGTGTTCGCAACACTATGTAATTAATAATTGTTTACCCGGTGCCAGTGTTAGCCAATTAATTAATAATATTAGATTAACAAAAATAAACCCCACTTCCACTGTTATATTATTATATGGGGATAGTTTAGCTGTAAGAAAAAAGGACATAATGGAATGTGTCCAGTTGATGTTACATCTCAATGAGACCAATAGTTGTAAATTTATTTTCTGTGCCTTGCCTTATTCTCAATATTTGTCTGAGCAGCAAAACAGGCACATTTATAATTTAAATATGTTTATTTATAATAGGACATGTCGTCACAGTGACGCTATTTTATATTTTGATTGTAATCAATTTATTACTGATTACAAACTGACAAATTATACAATGTATTTGCCACCTAGTTGTAGGAGACATATTGCTAATCTTTTAGCATACAATATACCCAGTGACACTGGTACCTGTAGTGTACCGTCGATTACTGTTAGTAGTGGTACTAACACTACTTTTGATACGCCATATAGTTTAAACTATTAGGTGCGACAACGGGTGAGCCGCATATATTGAATGTTGTACATCAAAATATGCAGGGTCTGTCCGGCAAAGAGCTAGAGTTAAGTTTATTTATAGAAAACTATGATGTTCAGGTGTTATGTTTGACTGAACACTGGTTGAAAGAACATGAAGTAGTGTTTATCAATGATAATAATTTTACAGTACAAAGTGCGTTTGTGAGAAAAAGCGCAATTCGCGGTGGATCTTTAGTTCTTGTTTCAAACAAGTTGAAATGTAAACAACGTATAGATTTAGTTAACCTTTCTATCGAGCGCACTATTGAGTTGTCTTGTGTTGAACTCGAGCGATACGTTATAATTTGTGTTTATCGACCCCCCTCTGGTGATTTCATTCGTTTCGAATCGGTAATGGAGGATTTACTCAATAGGTTAAAATCAAGTAAGAAAAGTATAATTTTATGTGGAGATTTTAATATTAATATTCTAGATGTCACTCCATTAAGTATTAGACTTCTTAATCTGTTTAGGTCTTATAATTTAATTAACTTGTTTTATGAACCTACTAGGATCACGGCATCTTCGTCAACTTGTCTTGATAATATATTTAGTAATTGTGATGCCAAAAATAAATTAGTGTTAAGTGACTTAACATCTGACCACTGTGGTTTATTAGCTAGCTTCCCCATGCCATTAAATAAAAAGCCGCATAAAATAGAATGCAGGCCCTATACAGCTAGTCGTTGCAATAAGTTTAAAAATAATATTGCTCATAGATTAACACCATCTATAGTAGATCACGAGAATCCTAATAAAATCTATGGAGCCCTTTTTGATGTTGTTCAAAAAGAGTACCAATCTACTTTCAAGACCAAAACCATTAACATTATTGGAACCTCCGTTGGCTTTAACCAATGGGCCACTCCAGGTATTTATAAAAGTAGAGCGAGACTGTACGAGTTATATGGTTTGAAAAAGTACAGGTTTGATACTCCTTTCCTTGAGTATGTCAAAAAGTATTCAAAATTATTTAAAATTATTTGTGTTTTTGCTAAATCTAAATTTTTGGGCGATACAATTAAAAATTCCAATAATAAAGTGAAAACCACTTGGAAAATTATTAACAATGAAACGGGTAAGTCGATTAAACAAGAAAAACAACTTGAGATTATGGTCAACAACAAATTAGTTAATAAAGCAGCTGACGTAGCTGAGGCTTTTAATGAGTTTTTTGCCAACATACCTATAACTACGACCCGCTCCTTAAATTCGTCACCGTCTAAAGCTGAAACCCTTCTGCATAGTAGTGTGCCCAAATGTAGTAAGTTATTTAGCTTCGAACATGTAACACCTCGTGATGTAGTTAATGTTTTTAACACACTTAAGTCTAAAAATACTGGTGATTACTGGGGCATCTCCATTAAAATATTAAGTAATATAATAGACATCGTAGCCCCCTATCTAGCTGTTACTTTTAATAAATGTGTTGATTTAGGAATTTTTCCTGACCTCATGAAAAGTAGTAAAGTCATACCATTATTTAAAACAGGTAATAAAAATGACGTTGGCAATTTCAGGCCTATTTCTATCCTTCCTGCATTTAGCAAAATATTTGAAAAGTTAATACTCAAGCAGTTGCTAAGACATTTTAATTTAAATAGCCTCCTTCATGATGAACAATATGGCTTTACAAAAGGTCGTTCGACTACTGATGCGGGTGTTGCTCTGCTGAAACACATATTTAACGCATGGGAGAACTCGCAAAATGCTATTGGGGTTTTCTGTGATCTCTCCAAAGCCTTTGATTGCGTGCACCATGAAACGCTATTACGTAAACTACGTCATTACGGTGTCCAAAATGAAGCTCTCGAAGTAATAAATTCATATTTACATAATAGGTTCCAATGTGTTGATGTTAATGGTGTGAAATCTTCCGGGCTGCCAGTTCAGTTAGGTGTACCGCAAGGCTCTATACTAGGCCCATTCTTATTCTTGGTATATATCAATGACTTGCCATTTCTTTTAAAGGATATCTGTGACGTTGTACTGTTTGCAGATGATACCTCTCTTATTTTTAAAGTAGACAGGAATAGACAAGAGTTTGACGACGTAAACAGTGCCCTCTCAATGGTTACGGATTGGTTTACGACAAATAACTTAGTTCTCAATGCCAAGAAAACGAAATGTATAAAGTTTGCCTTACCGAATGTTAGAAATCTAGGACCCAACATCGTCTTAGATAAAGAGGAGCTTGAAACTGTACACTCGGCAGTTTTTCTGGGCATTACAGTAGATGCCAAACTTCAGTGGGGCCCTCATATATCAAGCCTAGCGGGAAGGCTCAGTTCGGCTGCCTATGCCGTCAGGAAAGTTAGACAATACACTGACGTTGATACAGCTCGGTTAGTCTATTTCAGTTATTTTCATAGCGTTATGTCCTACGGTATTCTGTTGTGGGGCCAAGCGGCTGACATTCAAAATATATTTGTTCTTCAAAAACGAGCTGTACGAGCAATTTACCAGCTAGGTGCCAGAGTTTCTCTAAGAGATTTTTTTAAAGATATTGGTATTCTCACGGTGGCATCACAATTCATCTTCGCGAACATCATATATATTAGGCAAAATATACACTTATACACTAAAAACAGTGATATTCATAATGTTAACACCAGAAATAAAGACAAATTAAGAGCTCCATTTCACCGGCTTCATAAGGTGCATAACTCATTTGTTGGGCTTGGTATAACCTTTTATAACAAGCTACCCTCTTCTTTGTTAGATTTGCCTTTTAATGCGTTTAAAGCTAAAGTAAAATCCAACCTTTGTTCAAAGGCATACTATTCTATCAACGACTATTTGAACGATAAGAATAGTTGGGCGCTGTGATTAACTCAAGACAATGTTTATGTTCTTTCTCCAGAATTAGCTTTCCTACCGACATGCTTATTTTTGTTGACTAATAAGTCTATTTATTTTGGTGTTATTTTTTATTTTTGACATAATCTACTCATTAAAATGTTTTTTTTTAATGAGTTGTATTGCAATAAGTGGTTAGCTAGCGACCTCGACAATTGATCATATTATTTTGCCTGAGCAACCGGCAGCAAGTTCGTCATGCTCCCTTAGATGTCACTGCTTGCGGTAGCGTCGGGGGTCGGGTTGCCTCCTTCCCTCAAATATGGCGAAGGGGGTGATGGCTGATCTTCGCGTTATGCTCGTGAACGGGTGCTGCTCGTGGTGACTGGTCGTCTTGCTGTCCATGGTTTTGTTATTGTTATTAGTAATTAACTGTTTATTTATTTTACGTCGATGGTCCTAGTTTAACATTTTTGTGGCTTTGAGTTCCAGTTTTAATAGCTATTATGTAAGTGGGCACGCCCTTTATGCTTGCATGGAGGCTTTTATTCGATTAAGTTCTGTTTACGTTTTTAATTTATTCGCTTGAGTAAGGATTTCGATGTTTTTTGTGGGTATATTGGCGTGTGCTAGCTGACATAAGGCAAATAATTTAATATAAGTTTGACGTTTTTTTTTGCATTGCATTGCATATTATTTTGGATACTATTGTATAGATTCATTTTCTTTTCTATCTGATCAGACAGCTGTGCTGCTGGGGAGTTTGTTGCGCCACTTCTTCTTCCCAGCTAAAGCACTAGGAAGTGGTGAAGGGCGGGCGTTTTTGGGGGACTGTCTTATGTAATTTCGACGTTCGAAAAGTGCTGATTCTCAGCCTAGTTTGAATAAATGACTTTTGATTTTGATTGATTTTGATTTTGATACTATATCATTGAAATTAAAAACCTTGTCATCGGTATAACTTACTTCTGAAGCGAAGTATCTCATTTTAACATTATTAATAAATTATCGCATTACTACTATATCTAGTTGGCACTAATTAGCCATCGTTTATCATTTTGTATCTCTTCATTTCTTTTTTTTGGGACTGATGGAGAAAATGGTTTAAGACTTATCACGAGAGACGACAGAGGTTGGTTCCGCTGAGGTCTGCGGTTGCCAGAGAACTTGGATAACTTGACGGTTATGCAACCAAAAACAGATGGCGCCTATTTTAGCTGATGACCACGCGGAAACAATAAAAATATCCCATAACATGACGAACATAAATGATCGCCATTATCCATGCAACTAAGTAGCTGATTAGTCAGCCATGACCACATATGCTATTATTTATAACCCCATGCATACATAAATGTAACAAGAAACAATAAAACTCCATTTATTGACCATTTAAGACGAACCCGGGATCAGACCCATGACAATAGTCTTGATTCAAGAATTAAGACTAAACAAAATGTGTCACAGAATCTTATCACGGTTAAAAATAACTCAATTATTGGTATCAATTAGTATCAGTGAACAAGTGTTATAATTTATTGAGTCATACACTATGCGCCTGCGGCAGTGTATGAATGGCTAGCCAATGACTCAGAGTTTGGTGCCAAACGACTGCATATTAATATTGTTTCATGGAAAACTAATCATACAGGATAACACATGAATAAAAATGTTAAGGTTGATATCTTAGATGGTCCTCTCGTCTTTGGTACTTATGCAGGAAAACTGATTCAAAAACTACGGTGAACTTTAGCATTTAGGTAACCAGGTATCCTTTTATGACTTTGAGCTTAAGCGGTAAATATATTCATCAAATTCCATGTGCAAATAACTAAAGTTGTTTATTCAGGAACTCGCACATGTGCAACATGCAAGTGTGCCATATGCAATGTACCGCTAACTCATTAAAATTTGCTTGTTTTGTTAAAAGATAATTTATAAGACAATAATAGAACTCATATGGTAAGGCTAATAACGTGCTTCATCAACAAATACATTGATCAACCTCAGAACTAAAAACTAAATTCAATGAAAGAAACCACAACAGGAGAACTGAAAAAATAATGAATTACCCTCCAAAATTCCTACCGCTTACCAACTCACGCACTAGGCAGACTTAGTCAGCAACGGCATTTCAAAAACCGCTTCTAACCGGGTTCAAATAACTAGGCAAATAGAGCAATTACTGAACCGAACCGCAAGATTCTAATGGCGATAAAAGAAAAAAAACTAATATCATAACAGTGCCAATTACTGATACATTAGTCTTTGAAGTAAATGTCGAGAAAGAAAACGGCGATTATTTTATAGCGGAACGGAAACCAGAGGTCACGGGCGTTTGAGAGTAAGCTGGCCATTTAATTAATGTATCAGAAAAGAGTCGGAAAGACGCAACGAAATGTAAAAGGTATTTCTTCCTGCTCGGTTGAATGGCACTTAATAACAGCTGATTTGTATTTTTTATTGTGAAGGCGGAATTCGAATTGTACATTGTTGTTTCATGGTTATCTTTATCGGGGATTTTATTGTGATCTTGTAGCCTGTCTGGACTTTGATCTTCCAACCAATGATCGTCTATCTCAATCCAGTGATGACCTAAGCCTCTCCTAAGTCCCATGTTTGGTCAGAACACCGGATTTTTTAAGTTCCAAGTCTGCCTCAGCAGCATTCTTAAAGATCACGGTTCATTCTCGCATAGGTCAACGTACCAGAAGATAATTATACACATATAATTAAAAACAAATTGGTAAACTGCTCATACATCAAGCAATCAAGATCATAACGTGACACTACGCCTTCTAATTCAATTTCGGCCGTCTTCGGTCGTCGGCACAGTTTTCATAAACCGATTTGAACTCATGACCCTTGCTTCCGCAGGCAAGGCAAGCGTGGTAAATACACTACTTGGCTATACCGACCTCTGAACCTTGAGTCAAGTCGATACAAAGCGGTACGGATGTTCAAGTCTCTGAGTTCGCAGAAAGGATGTAAGCATAAAGCAGCCGAGTTTATGATTCATTTGCAAACGAACAGTTGGTGTGCATTCATGAATGATGATGTGATCTTAGATTTTTGTATGTACTCGCTTTTTGTCAACCGTTACTGTATTGGTCTAGATTCCTTATCGCAGGAAATCGTTAAGAATGCGTGGTTTGCGAATTAATGATATACATAGTTTACGAATATACTTTAAGTGCGGCAATTTATCTTACTTAAAAAACGTATTTGTTAGTATGAGTTATTTAGCTTTTTAAGGAGGCGCCAAGCGTATATATATGTCCAACCCACATAGAACTTGTCCAATAAGGTTCTTGCTAACTTATATCATATATCGTTTTTCCCTACAAAGTTGCCATTAGAGCCTTCGAAACCTATGCCAAGATCAACCAAAATTTGTTCTGATTCAGTTTTCTTCTACCAAAGGCTGAAAAAACAAACAATATAGTAAGGACGAACAATGAAAACCCCTAAAAAGGCCTCACTCACCATGACCATTAACTATATTTAGAGATACCATAAAATTTTGATTGCTGCGTAGGTCTTGAGACGGCCTTGACAAGTACTCCTAGTTGTTGAATGATTCACACGCCTACAGTCCTGGTGGCTTGTACCACTTCGTCACCAAATATGCAGTGTTTGATACTTTACGTGTCAGAATTTTGTGTTTCACCAAAATGCTGTGTCATTGAATGTAAATTAAGCTGGTGTGAGTGAATTTACGACATTCTTTTCCTTGATTTTTTGAGAATATATTTTGTTAATCCATAAAATATTAGGTGTAGGTACTGGGCTGATTTATATTCTAAGCAAAATTCGCAAACTACAACCTTGAATAATAGAATATAATTAACATAAATTGACGATACTAATCAGAATATACTCAACTACTAGAAATACGAGGTGTTAAATAAAGAGACGTCTTTCAAATTCTTATCGAGAGTTAAAACAATTTCTCAGTTCCTCTAGTACATGAGAATCCTTTTACAAAAAGGTGTGAAAGACATAATAACAGAGACGCTACTGTGCTTTTTAAATTAGAGCACGTCCATACATTCCTCTTTTTGGGATGTTTCGAGAGCACGGGAACTGGTTACGAAACGTCGATTTGATTCGGGCGATGCTCATGTTTGTGAAGTAAATAAACATTGTCGTAGTCAGCAGGGGGCGCCGGGAGCGAAGGTGCGAACAAACAGGCGGACATACAAATTGCATAGCTATTATTTATTCTACATAACTAACGTAGTCGCCAAGTCACTGAGACAAAATAATGCGACGAACGTTTGGTCGACATATGAAAAACTTAAACATACTTAGAACCTTATTATATTTTGGCTTTGTGAAAAATGTGACGTATTACAATAATTTGACATGTAATAAGTTTAATGGGATAAAGAACAAAAGTGATTATCGTTTTCGTAAAGACTCCCGCAGACAGGCGCGACGCGACACTGGTAGAACAATTTCCGTGAAGTTTTCGTATTATTTCGATTGTTCCACCACAGTGGCGTCGCGCTTAAGGCGATCGAGTGAGAAAATAATTTGACACCAAACAACAATAGCCTGTAAACAATTACATAATTGTGTATATGGATACAAAAAATAAGACGTTTATAAAGATTTTATTAGCAGTTTTAGAAAGTCAATGTCTTTATAGAGTCGGCGATATATTGAATTAAACATCGGCTACCTAGTTACGTTCCCGGTTATCTAGTTGCCACACATGTATAAATAATCGAATCGTTACTAAGACATCAGTCAGTTAATAAAGCAATTTACTTGTGCAGTTACATGAGAACTTTTTTTACTGAAAGGTAACTTTTTACGGCATTTTAATATGGATGATATTAAAGGTCTGCTTAGAAAAGCATTCTAGGTAAAGTAATAAAGATTTGTATACACAAGTTAGAATAAAAGGTTTATGATTTAGCAATGTTTATAAACACAAATCATAATAAATAAATATAAATAATCATGAGCATCGGTCTGCGAGCGAGCCGGATGCCAAGATTCGTTCCGAACATGTCACACGCGCAATGTCATGTTTACATGCTTTAGTCATCAATCTATGTGTCTGGGGAGGTATAGTTACGCAAACGCGCAAAAAGCGAAGTGTAACGACCGGCGAACCGCCCTTGAACCTGAGAACACGTGCATTGACGGACAGACATGACGACAATATTTAACATTCAACACGTAAACTACTCATAAGCGAGAGGAAACTCCGGCACCGCCCGGTACACTGTTCGCTACGGAATGCATTATTATTAGATGATATGACGGTCATGTTTCCATCCTGCGATTAAAGCCATTCGAGATGAGCTCACGATGAGATTTTCGAAATTTATGCTTTACATTGCATCTCTATTGAGCAATCCTAGAGCAAAAACTTTCATAAAAAGGCAATGTACGATGGCGAAGCTAAATTGCTATCCGAGCCTCATTTGGTATCTTTGAAAGATCACCAAAAGGACTCGAGCAGAATACATAAAATAGTAGAGCAAATTTCAAATGCACATATCAGTCGTAACAAGCTTTTAAGAGCACATTCGTTGCCCTCGGCACGGCTGCATTGTTTAGATATTTTTGGCATCCATTTTTATGATACGCAGTAATCCGGCAAGCCATAACGGCTGAACGGACTTGGATACAATTTGATACAGGGATTGAATGTATCCTGGATCAGCACGAAGCGTACTCCGAAAAACTGATCATTTTTTCCGTAGGGACAACATAATGGCTACTACACATGCATGATATAGGTATACATATGCTCGTGTAGGATACGTTAGAGTTACTAAACTCTATCACAATACCACCCAATCACGTTGAAATCTTCACATTTATAATATCGGAGGGATTCGCAAGCTCTCACATCAGCTGAATGTTTTGACATGGCCGACCTTGAACCTCCATGATGGACAGTTGGCAAGGCATCCGACGCGATAAACCGGCGCTTTCGGAGGAAACGATCGTTTTTCATGGATTTTCTCGTAGAAACACGATAGATTAGCGACCGGAACGAAGCAATGGTTTTTGACATTACGTAAGTTCGGAGTATAATGGGAGGTCGGACTGAGGTAATGTTTTACTAATAGCTTTGTTGAGTGATACCAAGCTAATAGTGGAATTGAGAAAAGATAACGTAATCATTGACACCAAAGAAATGTCTAGACGATGGCTCTTTCAGACAGTCGTCAGTATAGACAAAAAACACTGAACCAATCCAAGACCCCCTGCACTGTCTAAAATGTACTAGATAATGTAGGTAGATGATGCTTTCGTCAGTAATTAATTATATCAGGTTCCCTGGTGCAATGGGTAAATATAAATTAGTTAATACGACGTATCAAAAACTTTACCAAAATCAAGTTTCACAAAAATCCTAAAACAAGTTGTGCAGGGTCGCCTACACCACAACTTGTTTATGGATAAAAATTATTATTTATTATTATTTATTTATTATTTATTTGTTCAAAATCTACAGTAATATCAACATAACGTAAGCCCTGTTTTGGTTCACCTTGAAACTGCTAAGGAATTTCTAACTCATGTAGGAATTTCGCGATGAATTCACTGTGAAACTCCCTTCGTGACGGAAATCATCCTTCGTCACATTTCGTGTTAGTGTCGCTGAACTAAGATGGCCTCAGTACCATCAACGTGTAAAGTATTAGTTTTGCCAATGAACTCCACAAGGTTAAGTGTACTTAAAGAATTATTAGATACGTAGACATGTAAAAATGCTTTATGGCATTAATGTAGGACTTTCCAGAAGCTGTTGTTATGTAGAAACAAATATTAATACTTAATGCAAAACTAGGATTTTTTGTGCTGACGGATCTAACAGCTATGTCTTATTATGATATGGAAATCAAATTTCAGATATTTGAAACTGTTCTACATTCTTATTTTCGATTTTTATGACTTTTCTTAGCGTTTCATTCATTAAGCCCAATCCATTGATTTCATACTTCTCCGACAGTCTTTTACGAATATTAGTTCCGTGAGAACATTTAAGGCTCAAACGTCGGGAATTTCTCGGGAGAATAGAATTTATAAACAATAAACACAAAGCAATCCTATGTTTTTCTAACCGACGCCTACGAGAAACAACAAATCAAATCCTATCCCGGAAAGTACTGAATAAAACATTCTACAAATGTCCATCAAAACGCTTCAAAGTATATCTAAATAGCAATCTTGATGAGTGAGCACACCCAGCCATAGCAAAAACGACAAAAGGTTTATGAGAAATTCATCAGCAGAGTTGAAAAATTTTAAGATTTTCCTGACAACGGAATCCCGCGTGTATTTCTTATGAACGATAAAAGCGATCATTATTCGGAATAATTATTCATTATCTATACTTATAATAAATCTGTAGAAGTGAAAATTCTGTACATTGAAAATATCAAAAAAATAAATGGCAGGGGGTGTTACTAGACCGACACCGAACCCAAAAGTGTGATTAAATTTTTTTTTGTCTGTCTGTCTGTCTGTCTGTCTGTCTGTCTGTTTGTTCAAGTATCACGCAAAAACTACCGGTTCGATTACGATGAAACTTGGTATAATTATTCTTTAATATCCTGGGCACCACACTGGGTACTTTTTATCCCGGAAAAGTATCCTATCCTACGGTTGGGGGGTGTCAAAGTTTGTATGGAAGAATTTTAACGCGCTGTCCGATTAACTCGAAACTCAATATTTATACTTAAACCCAAAAATTAAGAATAACGTGTATCAGGATTTTTCGAAATTCAACCCCTAAGGGGGTAAAATAAGGGATGAAAGTTTGTATGAAAAATCTTATTCCTTGAGGTAATAAACACGAAACTTCGCACGAATAGTTATCTAAATAATTACTAAAGTTTGTAGTTTTTTGTTTTTCTAAATTACCCCCTTTTTTTTTTTTTTTTTTTTTTTTTTTTTTTGGGTGGGAAATCATCCAATGACTTCTCCCGCTCTGGGCGGAGCGGGAGGGCGTGTCAGACTTTTACTGACTAAAACCCACCCGTGTTCCTTCCCTTGCCATGCCAGAGGCCACGGTTTCCCCTTAGGACTACCCGCAACCCCGGCGGGCAACGGTCCTAGCGGACCCCGTCAGTTTTGCTGACATCTCTTTGAGGCGCGCGTGGAACACGACGCGCCGTCGACCCGGGCCTGGTCCTTATCGGGGGCGAGCTACCCATTGCTCACCGCCCGCAAGCCCGCGCCTACGGTGGCCGGGAATCCTCCAAGGAGTCCCGACGCCCAGGGCGTCTGCTACGGCAGCTAGGCGCGTGAGGGCGCGAACTTTGCCTCTCCCTCACGCGCTCCGCCTCCTCCTTCGTCTAAATTACCCCCTAAAGGGGGATTGGGGGGTGTCAGTGTTTGTATGGAAGAATTTTAACGCGCTGTCCGATTAACTCGAAACTCAATATTTATACTTAAAACCCATGGGGATGTATGGGGTAATTTCCGACACTCACGCGGGCGAAGCCGCGGGCAGCAGCTAGTATAAAATAAACCTATTTTTCTTTCAGAAAGAATAAGTACAAGGCAAGACTGAGGAGGCGCGTACGGCCTACCTTGAACCTCAGGGGATCGATACAATGCCATAATAACCGTATTTATAATAGCTATCGATCCTCTGCAGCTACTAACAGTTTTCATGACCAAGGCCGCGTTGAAAATAGATTGATGGATTCACACGGAATTAAAGTGGTGTGTTTTGTGATAGCTTATTGCGATCATCAATTTAGTACGGGAGAATGCTCCGGAAGGGTTATGAAGAAACGATTTTTTAAATAAATGACTATTCAGGTTTAAGATATTATGCTTAGGGGAACAGCTAACATCGACCGTTAAAAGGGTTCGTATTTTTGGATCGTGTAACCTGAAAATAATAGAACACTGTATAATTACCTTCCGCCTCGTTTCGCGCGGAAAGTTGAATGAACTGATTAGGTAATTAATGGTTGTGTAAACTATTGTCGGTCTTCTTATGATTAAGGTTTCATTTAATCTCCCTAGGGTCAAAATGTGAGTTACAAATTGGCTCTTGAGACATAAGATACGCCAGTTCAAAGTAGCAGGGTTTTCGACGACCTCGTTTCGCAAAACATAACATAACAAGACTCATATCAAGAGGATATCTTCAAAGGCATATCTACGTTTAACTTCATAAGGTCACGCCTCATTCTAGGCAAATGGACCTTAGTAGATCCGGCAAAAGCTGGTTAAAACAACCTCATGATGACACAATTATGATTAAAGACCCGACCTACACGCATTATTTCGACATCCAGACTTTAAAAACCCACATTTTTGCATATATCATTTCACAGATGGCATGCATACGACATCTACTTGTTCAAGATTATATCTCAGTGAGTTTTCTATGGCGTGTTGTGCAATAAAGATATAATAATATCATATTTCACTGATGCTTATCAATGGCGTCCACATTGTAACGCTAGCGACAAAATTGCCTGCAAATTATAACGCGATATTAAAATATAGGTTTGTTCTCGTAATTATATGGTGCACTGATAATGTTAAACATGAATTATGTACTGAAACTTAGTTGCCTTGTGTGGGGAGTTTCATTCAAAAACGTAGATTGCTTGTTTTAGCTTGCTTTTGTGCATAACTAACGCGTTGGTTAGAACGTTATATCAGGATCAAACGACGCTGATAAAAGTGATAGTTTTGACTTTTGATATGGCAAATTTAGTTTTGGACAAAGCTTCAGGTGCTTCTCGACAACCTGTACCATTATGACTAACCACACAACTATTCCATGAGCCACAACACATTACCATCAAGATGACCCATAAATTTTTAGTGGCACCATACTTCACAAGCATCTAAGGATAACCATCTAAAAGGAAACAGCCCATTTTTCGCAGAACTTCGGAGGACAGACAGGGTTTCGCTCAGAGACATGACCTTCGCAGGACGACGGACGTCGGTGTGTCCTTGACCGCTTGGTGTCAGTATACCCACGTACATCGCACAAGCCATAAACCACTCATTATGGTAAGCCAAATGTACTGGCACACAAAATTGTATTTGCCGCCGTCGTAAATGCTAATGTTACTTGAACACTGCGAGGATCGGTTAGATTTCGGTAGCGAACTGTATAATTAAGTTTGTGGAAGCGAACATTGCGCTTTTGTATTCAATTTTGACCTCTATGTGAAGGGCGTTAAAGTTTGTACTGTACAGCTACTGTGGTATATGTCTGAGGACGGAAACTAACTTCCCTAATGTAATAGTGAAGTGTTTGATATGTCGGAAGTTATGACTAACTCGCTAGAACTATGTAGGAGTTGGCTAGTCTGGCTGGATGTAACGACCTCCTTTGTGTCACCGGCATGCACGGGAAACGTGCATTATTTTGATAATTTCATGTTTAGGCGAATAGGCGGCCTACTGGGAAACAAGAAAGTAGGGTAACCAAACTGCCAATTGCATGCAATAAATGCTTATGTAATTCCAGTTAGAATTTACTGAAAATTACTAACGATATGAAAGAATTAGCTATTTATAATTAAAGGCTGATTACAGCATGATTAAAGCAATATAATGTCAATAATCAAGACTCAAGACGGTTATATGGCGCTAAGAGCCTAATGACAATAATTTAGACTTACGTGATTATATCACACACTATTAGGTGCTTTAATTATTTACAGCCTTGACACTAAAACGGTTGGTAGATTGAATTTTACAGAAATGAATTAGACACTTAATTAATTTCTAATAATGTTAATACTTTATAATGTTGTACTACCCAGTTAATGATTTTAAACACAGGTTGATTTTTTTTAAATGCTTTCATGCTGAAGCGGCCGCACGTATTGGGATGTAATTTGGCACATGGGTTGACAATGTCCTGAATTAGGACATGGGATACATTTGATCCCGATATTCCCACGAGGTCGAGACTTATGTATTGCTCGTACATATTAACGCGATATCGCGGGCGGAACCGCGGGGTGCAGCTAGTCGTATATAAAAACAAAAAACAAAGTAATCACGCTCCCCTGGCCCCACATCAAACGCATCAAAACACGAGACATCATACAAGACAAGATTATGGAAATGCACTAAAACCAAACCTGATCCTACAGCGGCCTCCTCAAACAATATTGACTCTCACATCTAAAGAGGTCTGTCATTATTATCTTACAATACATTCTCCTCTTAATGGAGGTCCGGAGAGTGTGGGGTACTCGGGAGGTCGGCCAGGCGGATGCAGGAGCCAAACACGGCGACATCGTATCATCTGACCGCCCGTCGTGTTTTTGCATTTGCCCCGTTCCTAGGGCTGGTGACATGATTTATTTGATATTGCATTACATGATTTTCGATTGATGTGGCTATGGCAGCTGGTGATGGAAAAACAAAGGATGGATTAATTGATTTGAAAATTTTGAGGTGACGCCTACTATAGCCGTGTACTAATCGAAAGCGATTGTCGCGCGAGTACGAGATCATCGCGCTCGTTTATATAAGTACTAGCTCTTGCCCGCGAGTTCGTCTGCGATGCGGGATAAAAAGTAACCTTAGGTTACCTTAGTAGCCTTAGGTCATGACCTAAGGCTACTTTTTTTTACTACGGATTTGGATGAAATTTGCCAAATTTCATCCAAATACGTTCAGCCGTTTTAGCGTGAAAGTGTAACAAACAAAATCACTTTTGCATTTATAATATTAGTTAATATGACGTTGTCACGCGACCACACAAGTCGCCTTTGTACGTCATAATGCATGTAAACAACCACGTAAACGCGTATTGGCGCGACAGTGGCTTTTGGTTAGGACATAGATTATATCTTGTAGTCAAAGCCCTGTGTGTGACATGTGTCATACTCGTAGATCGATAATATTGGTGGGATTGATAGGAAATTATAAATAGGTAAAGTTACAAATAAAATTAAAGTAGACGGTAATTTTATAAAGATTATTAACTTATTTGAACAAAACCAATTCCATTTTACTACACGTTCCACCTCAATCATTTTATATCTAACTCCAGACTAAAAGCGGCTATAAATTGTTAAGTACATAACTTACGAGGCTATTATAAACCTATCTTTATTAACGACTCACAAACCAAGTTAAACAATACTTTGATACTTAGAAGACATATCTTCAGGGATACTAAACATATAAGTAAACGGGAGTCCGATCAAAACAGCCATCTTCTAAACGCCCTTCAAACTTTTTATGACAACGTTACTTGTATAACTTATTTAATCTTTGCCAGCCCTGGCCGAAGTTAAGCTCTTATTTCTGCCTTATTGTCCGTCCGATATCTATCGAATCAATCGGAGAGGTCAATGTCACCGCTTTGATAGCCAAAAGTTTGCACGCGCAAACTTTTTGCAAAAAAACTCATATTAATCAAGAGCTTTTTGTAGGAATAATGGGGTATGTATTCACTGAGTCTTGCTTCCGAAAACCTGAAAACATTCCGTTTTTTGTTAAAGTGTAATATTGTAAGAGTCTCTTGTAAACATTTTCGATTGAAAGTTTATGTTTCGCGGAAATCGAGCACGAAATGTTTTCCTCGTTTTGAATTAAATTGTGTTAGTGAATGTCGTCACAATGAATACCCACAAGTCAACTTTCACATAAAGCTTCATAAAAACCTCGATTAATTGACAGCAACTGCTATTCAAAGAATACGACCATAAAGTTCACATCACATACTTTGCTCCTCAATAATATATCTGGTAATTTTATATTGAGGTTTTCCCAAAAAAACTGCTTAATCTAACAAAAACCGTACCTACGTTTCATCAAGACAATAATAAAATAGGACGTAAAGATAAACCGGCCGACTCGAAAACCGGAAACAATAAAAAACGTAATATCATAACCGCATAAAAACCGGCATTTAAACATATCACTGGAGGGAATCGTAAAACACCATCTTAATATCGGTACGTGTAGTTTGTAACTAGCGAAAAAACTAAACTTTATGTTAGTGAGAATTTAAAGGTATAACTATAAAGTATAAACCCCACCATAAACCCGATTGTAATGAAACTAATCATACAATTTTAATTACAGAGTAGTTTCATACTTTGCTAATTTATAGCTTATTTTTATGATTTATTTATATTAACTTCTTATTCTAATGTGTGAGAGGATTTATTGAATTCTCGGATGGGGTCGACGACTTCAAACAAAAAACATAACTTAAAAAGATTAACATAGTAAAAAATATACCAAATAAGAACAAAAAAGGTTACATATCCAATACATCTTAATAAGCTTATATGACGCAAAAACATTTGACATTTCTAAATAATTTTTGATATCAGTCGACTTGATCACACAATTTCCTATGTGTTCATTTCCCGCGCAGCACGCGCGACGCGAAAAAGCTGCGCTTGCGCAGCGATCTCAACAAAAACGCGTCTGCTCGCTAATGAAGAGTTGGAAGGGCATGTATTAATTAGTTGGCGCTCAGCGGCGCGTGCGCCAGCCAACATGGCCGACCGGCATTCCTTGTCAACTATTCTAGTCTTGATACGGTTCGAGTAGCTACAGATATCTATTGTGGGCACACAAGAATTAACTTAATGGAACCTTTAGTAGCGCATTTATAACATCTTGTTGCACTTTGAGTCGATTTAGATTCCATTCTGTCTGTCAAACCGTTAATGCAGCCGATATAGACGTCTTTAAATTCTGTTATTTTCCGATGTTCCTTCGATTGTATCCATAAATTACCCTTCACACCATTGTGTTTTAATTACGCTTTCAGAATTCAAGCGTTGAACACGCGACTATACGTGGCCCATTCTCAAAAGTACCATAAAACAACATTCAAAACGCATAATGGTTGTCCACTCTTCGACATCCTACATTATATTTAATTTGTATTCACGCGGTCGGATCCAGCGGGAAGCGACTCTGGCAGCGTTATCGTCACAATTACACGCCGAATCTAATCTCGACATCTGTGTTACAAAAAGAGCTATCACACGTCAGACAAACACACCCACATCCTCTAATATTAACATTCACTTCTGTCTATCAATATGACTAATGCCACTTTCCAACAAGATGATCGTGTCGTAACGTAACGTACACAGTGCATGCTGTGTCGCGTCACCGGAGCGTGCACTGTGTCTGATATTCGCTAAACGCTATCAATTGTATCGGCATTACGCAATAGGAAGTCCACAGTAGTATATAGTATGGGCGGCGTGGATAGTACGGAATTAGACCGGCAACGACCCGGCCCGATTTAGAATTGTCCCCGGGACAAAAAGTACATAGGAACCGGCGCGCCTAAACGACTAACATGCACACTGTTACACCGAACCGAACTGACATTTAACTGACAACTGTAGTAAATGCATTTCCTGGAACATAAAAATAAATATTCGAAAAAAAAATACAATAGCTTTAAAAAATAAACTTGTACAAAAAAATGTAAAATTATTGTTTTTCCACGCTGTAAAAATAATAAACGACTTGACACTAAAAGTTTTAGCCAAGCATAATAAAACAAGCAACAATTGTTTACAGGAACAAAAGCAAAAAGTTTCAAGGTAGATTTGATCAAATCTTTGTTTTAGCGAACAACGAAGAAAGAAGCCGCAAAGAGTAAACAAACGATTTTCAAAGTCGTTATTGTAAATGGAAACGGTTTCACTTTTCACAATTCTAATCGTTTGTTAACCATTTTCCTATTTATAAATGAAAGTAAAAGTTTTACGACGACGGCGACGGTGTGTTGTATGTTAAGTGTTTTACTTTTAACTTTTTATACATAAATTCCTAGTAGCCGTTAATTCCGATGATGCTGCTGAAAAGAACTTTAGGGTTATGTCATACGATTGCTAAGTCATCATTATAACAGCAGTGTAGCAAACTTCTAAAATTATATTAAAAGGCTTATAAAATAATCTGGAACCTGCAGCACAAATTTCGAGTGAGAATTACGCGGCGGTGTAAACGCGTCCACCGCTAAATAGCCAGATATTTCTGGACACACGACACTCTCCGCTCACACCGTAAAAGACACCGCTACAATGTCTCCACACATGACATATATGGTGTAGAAAGTTATGTCATCCGATCGTAACCCGAGCTTGCGGAAGCAACGTAAATCATTGTCGGCGAGGGAATACGTCTGAATCAATTTTAAGGCAGGAGTTATACGAGGATTTACGTGTGTTGATTTACGATGTAGGCCATTCATCTTGGTGGTTCAGTAGTTAGGTTAAATATGGTATATGCGTTTGTGTGGCGTGGAGTTTGTTTTGAATGAAAGCGGTAATTAATAAACACGCAGCTAACAATATTACTTTAGAGAAATTCACTGTATAGATCTCATTTTGGCAGCCTAACGATATACTAACGTATTTAACACTGGAAATGTACCAATTTTTACCAAAAAAAATAAGTTTAGCTAAGCTGAGCTCGGAAAGAGGATTGATGTCCACCGCTGTCCCAGTTCTTTTACAGTAACATGATTTATGGAGATTGGCAACAGCACATAAGAATGCTTTTGAGGAAATAACGTGCTTTTTCGTTACTGAAGTGACATTGGGGTTAAAAATTCAAACCCAAAGTAATATATATAGCAGAAAAAAAATGAACAAGGAAGAAAGCCCTCAATCCTCACAACCAACAGCAAGTTCAAATAAATGGTGTCAATTTACTCGATCTAAAAGTAAAAATGGGTGTTCCACAAGGCTCGATATTGGGTCCTTCCCTCTTTTTAGTTTAAACACAAGGAAACGACAATCTCCACCATGAATCATGACCAGAGTAACAAGTAACATTCACAGAGCATTTCACAATTAGAACCATGTCATCTGCAGTGGCTTTCTCTCCGTTGTTGTCAGCTGTATCATGGATGACCCTAATACCTTTTGCATTATCATAACTTGTTCATTACATAATTGCTTTGTATTTCGAATTAGAGAATGCAATCAAAGATAAGTTAGCAGCAATATTAGATATTGAGATTAACTAACTGTACATGCATAACTTTGTTTGAAATGTGTTCCGGGTCTGTGACAACTTTCGTATGCCTAAATGAGTGCCACATAAAATTATTGTAATCTTTCATTCCCAAAGGTTTTTTCATTTTTAGATCATTGGATACAATAATACTTCCCCCATACTTGTTTACTAGCTGCTGCCCGCGGCTTCGCCCACGTGGAAACTATTTTTTTTTAAATATAAAAATAGCCCTTTAACATGAGCTATATGCCAGTGAGAGTCCCATCAAAATTGGTCCAGCCGTTTCGGAGATTAACAGTCAGACAAAAATTTAAAAAAATGTTTTTTTGTTATAAGTACCGCATATACTTTCATATGCATTTAGTAAAAAGCTGTTTTTTTGAAATTACAAACAGACTGCAATTTTACTTATTTGTACAGATGTATAGACTAGACCATCTGGTTCTGAGTTGCTTACGGATATAGTCCTATTTGCAACAATGTTTTTACCCTTGAAAAGCTTTCCCCACTTTCTCAGCTCGTTCGAATCAACAAGTACCATTAACCCTTCACAAACGTCTAAGCAATCGACCCCAATCATCGTGAAACCTTCTAATTGATCCTGAACCAATTCCGCGCATTGCTGGTTAAATTGTCATATTAACCTTCAGACCGGACCACTACTAATCTGTGCAAGAGGCCTCTCAGATGTATTAGTTAATTAATGCAACCCAACTTCACCTTGACACGATCTAAACGAGAACGTAGACTGTGAACGACCGACCTTTGCATTGGCAATGAAATATGTTGCTGTCAATTTGGAACGTTATTACCGCATAGCTTGACTTGAGTGTGTGTGTCAATGGCCCGCTTCTATTCCAAAATATGACAAGTGAGTTTATAAATACAAAAAACTCGAATATTTCTCAATGATTCTTTAATATTATCTTCAACGATGCCACATTACAGCATAAATAACTCGAGGTAGACAAAAAGTTGTTAGAAACTTAAGTTATGAAATTGCAAAAATTGTAAGTTAACTTTGAATTACCACTAATAGGTTCAATAAAAAAACTTAAGCGAAAAATCGCGAGCGCTGAAACGTAGGATTTCCGAGCGTATAACGACCTCGGCTATCAAAACATCGTAACAAAGTTCTGGGAAGTAATTCTATCGCTTAAAAAGGAGCGAGCCTGGCCTAAGGGTTGCTAATCATCTTATTGTTCCAACGCGCTGGGTATAAAAAAGCACGCGATTTTTATACCAGTGGAGTAATTGTTTTTTAAAAGTTATTTTTTCTTTCACCGAAACATTTTTAGGGGATGAATGGATAACAATCGGAGGGCGAGTTTATTACAATAAATAAATATGGCAGCGAGGTGTTGGAAATTGGGCAATATTCAAAATAAATTGGTGGAAAAATGAACGCAATCCATTAATAGTTTAGAAAGATAGAAAGAATAATGTTTATTTGGACACAGTTCGTGAAACAAAAAAAAAAAAAAAAAAATTTTCAACAATAGTGTGTGCCTCACGGCTGCGCCAAAAAGGTTTATTTAGGTTCAAAAAGGTTCAGTTTCGAGTAAATATCATAAATACTGTTTCACATGAATATTGTCAAAAATATATTGAATATTTTTCTATATTAAAAACGTCAAACGAGCAATATTCGTAATGAACACATCAAGAGAAATCTTCAATAACTTTTTCACTTTCTCGAAATCAGTTAATAATGATATTGCGGTAATTATCGAAGCCTTTTTAAGGTGCCGCCGATTGACTTGTACAAATGATGTCCAGGTGCATAGGTTGCAAACATTCGTACATCATTTCTGCAACGTGCAATTATTTCGCCATCAATTTTCGATCAAACAATCTTGTCGAAAACTGTTCAACACTCACGAGTTATTAATCAAAGTAATGAATATAACTGAAAACGACGTGCTCAAAAGTTCTACAAACGATGTGAACAAAGCCAATTTAATATGGGAGCGTATGGACTAAGTTTGCAGGAAGATTAGATTAGAATTTTCAGTACCTAGATGCTCCATCGCAAGCGGGGTTTGATTTTTAATATTTATTTCGACCATCATGCTTATTTCGAATATTCATGGAATCTGGAACTGTATCATCTATTCAGGAAGTATTGTAGGAAATACGCAGAATCAGATTTGGAACAAGCTGTTAATTCCTAAAACTTACTTAAGGTTGGATTACAGGCTCCTGCAAGCGCGAAGCGACTCTGGTGGAACTTCACGGAAATTGTTCTACCAGTTTCGCGTCGCGACTGTTTGTAAGGCAAAAAAGCAGCGGAAAATCAAACTAAACAAGCAAATCGCCAACAGTATAACCCCAAGCCTACCGACAAAGCAATAAGAACAATAGTTATTATAATACACCCTTTAGTTTATAAGTAACCACAGAAGGATTCTCTAGACACCGTGAGACGTCGCGGTAGACCACAAAGGAAATGGCGAAATGATCTTAGACTTCCCAAAGGAGAGCCGGATGATGTGATGAAGATGAGAACGAACCCCGACTGTCCGTAGATGTAATAGATTGTGGAATTGATAATCATGACGTAAATTGTTTTGAAACTTGTTTTCATATTGATGCGCTGTTTCCGGAACTTTCTGTTGGGGATTTACAGCATACAAAATTTGAGACAATCAGTCTTGAAACTTTTGTTGTACGACAATGAGAAGCCCTAATCCTAACACCAGTTCCTTTTTAAATAGACAAAGAAGCCTGACCGCTATCGGATTATCTCCCTCCTTTATTCGCGAATTCTTTATTGCCAGCCAAGCAATCAAACATCAAAACGACATGACATCCCCGTAATTAAAGAGTTTCTAATCGCCACACTGATCCACTCCAAACGCACAGATAAGGCACACACAAAAAACGGGCCATTTCTTCGTTTATCGTTAAATTGTTAAGCATCGGAAGGTTTTGGTGTTTGGTCCCTTGGTGCATCGGCACGTGAAACCGTTTGTCGGTGAGGCGCAACTTTAGTTTATGACTTTTTTCATTGATTCTCGTTCTGAGAACTGGCGGCTTTTTGGCGCCTACCTAAAGACCTCAGTTTTTTTGGAGGTGATTTTGGCGCGAATGCGGTATCACATTGAGGGAACTCGTTCCTATTAGCGTTTGGTGCAATACTGTTTCTTTTTAAATTCCTTGGAATTGATATGGATTTATGAGAATACGAAGTTGCGTGTCTTTTTATTTCTCTTGTGTACTCAAAGTTATTCGTTCAGGCACATAAAAATATTCAACCGAATGTTTTTCAAGGCATTGCTAGCCAATTCGTTGTGACGGGAAAAACCAAAGTTCTTTAATAATTATCGTAAAAAAGGCCGTTGAAAAAACTGTTGGTACTTGAAAAACAATTGGAAGAAGACACCGGAGGCGTCCCTACGCTAAGTTTTGTTAGCGCTGACATTGTTCTCGCGAGGTAAATAAAAATTTATTCATCAGTAACAACAAAAACGAATCCTCTTACCGGGAAGACGCGACCATTTCACCATCCACCCTCGACAACAAAAGATGAACGGAATCCATTGTGATGCAGCCTTTTATGGTACTTGCGTTCATGAATTGGAATCTATGGGTGGTATGATGGCAGAACTCATTTTTGTATGTAATAACATTTTGTAGGGAAAGACCCGACTATTGTCTTGTCACTGGCCATTGTAGAACAAACATTATCCGAGGCGTCATTTATGACACTTCCCTTTATAATGATGGCAGCTGGCCTGTTCGAAATGTACAGGTGTTGGTAAGGTGGTCCGGTTTAATGTGGAGCTTTGTTTCATCCGACATCTGTATCTATCGGTAATTGCTATCACCTGCTCCACGTTTCCTTGTTACTTGTAATTTTATCGCTTTGTATTTGGTATTCATTTCTTGTGGTGGATTCAATAAGAAATTAGTGTTTAAAATTGAACGATCGACTCGCATCCGGTGTTGGGCAATTTTGGATGGTTTCAAAGTCCGAAATTTATTAGTATCTAATGCACAATTGAATCTAATACCCCGTCATTAGTGGTGGGTTTAATGATTTATAATAAACTGTATTGGTATTATAGAATATAATTTTAAATTGAATACATAATAACGTAGATTTGCTCATGCTTAAATTGTTTTAGCGTTGTTTGAAGTGGGGACTCTCAAATCTTCAATAATACTTCTGAAAGTAAATATAGACACGGAGGGCTTTATTGTTCAAACAATTGGATTCGTGAAGGTAACCTCCCCTCCTGCCGTAAACCTGAATGTTGTAGGCGATAATGAAACAAACACAATGCCACCCGGTATAACGCCAACTTATTTCAGGAGATAATAAGATGAAACTTCACAGACGTCTAGAAAATTTGGTTTCAACAGTTTCAGCCAATCCGCGTTTTCGTTTAATTATGAATTTTGGCACGGTTAAGTCTTTTATACTGTTGATCTTTGAAGGCTTAACACCTTCGCGGTGTCAAGTTTTGAGACAGCCAATATCATTAGTATATTTTGGTCTAGATAATGTATTTTCGTATTGAATGAAAGGAATCTATGAGAATGTATCACAGGTGGGAATTTGGCCAAGCATGCTTGGTTTTTAGGACGTTTCAATGTTTGTGAACTAGGCCACATTCGACAGGCAAACATTCTGTACTGCACAGATAGCACTTTAGCTAATATTTACATCTGAGGCCTTAGTGGTTTGCAAGTGAGTAAACGTAACTATCGCGTTTACGTTAAGATTTGACTGATAGATCATAATGCTAAGAATATAAAGGTGAGAATAAAAATCTTAACACAAACGCGATAGTTACAAACTTACACAGAGGCCTCAGCATTCATTGATAAATTTTTGAAAGACGTTTGATGTATTCAGTGTATCTCCTCGTAGATCTACCCTTAATTCTATTTAGGTTTTATATTCTTTAGTGCATTTTTTACCTTTTCCTTGATCGACAATACAACTTAAAAGTTAAATTGTCGGCCGATAAAATTGCAATGTTCAATCTAAAAATACGCACGACACGCGAACACGTCTACTATATACAGTCTTACGTCTTACAGATACACCTTTCCTATACAATCCTATAACTCGTGTAGAAAGTCAACCAGTCAACTTGATAAGTCTACAGCATTGTCCTTTGAATTTGACAGAAAGTTTTTTTCGACAGGCATTTTGACAGGTGGCTCCTAGTGGTTGATGTTTATCTCAGCCAACCTTCCAACTCACCCCACTGCCCGCGTTCGTAATGAGCCCTTATAACTCCTAAACATTTGTTAATATCCCTACCGATGGCTTTTTAATGTAGGTCCTTCGACTGTTAAAGTTTATTTTTTTGCTGATTTCGTGTTTTTGTATGTTGTAAATCAGCGGCAGGTGCGTGCCTCGTTGTTGCTGTGTTGTCGATCAATTAAAATATTTGTTATTAACTTTTACTGATTAGTAGAGAAAGTTGAGTATTGAATTTGTAGTTAAATTCTAGAATAATGTCGTTAATCAAATCAAGATCATTAAATTAATTAATTAGGCTGAAGAATTACATCTGGCTAGGGTTTATGATTGATCTTAATATTGTTGATGCAATATTAGATTTATTTCACTTTTATATAATTCAGGAAGCACTTCTTTTCCCTTATCATTATCAAAACAAAAACGTGCTTTGTCTTCACAAGCCTTACATTTGAACAAATTAAGATCATTACACCATTCATATACACGTTTCTTTTCATTATACACAATTACGGACGGAGTAAAGTGTAAGCAATTATTGTGTGTTTAAAAAAATAAAATACAAAAAATAATAAGCGACCACCCAACGGTTCTATAATGACACATTCAGTTGGTTCCGATCACTCATACATCAATTGTTCACGTATACTAATTTGTTCAGTTTGTTTATACACTGTGCGCGTGCCCTTAGGTAATTGACCTGTCGATCAAGATATTAATTGCCACCCAAATCTTTTATCCTCAACCTTATTTGTATAGCGTTTAGACTCAATATTGAATTCAATTCCGTTAAGGACGAGCAATATAATTTTGTTTAGAAATTAATTTCTGGTCGAAATTGCTGCACTTTTTATCTAAGATCGCATTTTAATATCCTTATAGTCTAGGGAATAAGGTTCAAATTCGTATATTTCTTGCATAGAACACGATAACTTTTTCCAGGAACAATTTCCCGGGATATAGAACGAACATAATGATAAGTTCAGAAGGCATTACAACTAGTAATTTTGTATAATTCGGTGCTTGTTTTAGTGAAAAAAAGTAACGCCTTTAATTATAAACAATTCTTGTAATTACGTCAGTTAACGCACGTTAACTTTCAATTATGACAATTTGTGCTCCCTTTGTACTGTAGCCGAATATTTTTAGGGGTACGCGGGTAGATGCGGAAGCCTTTGCAATCCGAAGACTTTTATTAAAGCCGAGACTCACCGTCGTAATGGATTAATTAGTTGGTGCAAGTTAATTATAATAAGTAACAAAACAAGGAAACAGCGTCGTAATTAATTGAAGAAATATTGTTTGGAATCTTTGTACACAGTTGCGGAATAAAATAGATAACACCACGCCTTTATAATAGGTAGGCCGGTGTCCTTATAATAGGTACGCGCACATTTCGCCAGTTATGTTTGAGTCTCATGTAATAGGGGGCGAGCCTATTGCCATCAACAGTGCACATATCCAGCCTCCGGACTGCTACTGAGAAATTCCAGATGGAAATCCCCAATAACACTTTGCCCGACTTGGGTATCAAACCCAGAACCTCATACTCAGCAGTACCGCTTGCGACTAATAGACCAACGAGATAGGTAAAATAGATAGATAAATCACAAATACGAGTTGTTTTTTTTTTCTCTTTGTTCCTCTCAAACAGATTTGCCATACAAAAACTGTCAAAAACTCACCATTGAGAGACCATTGTAACGTTTATAAATTAGTAGACTTAGGACCCTGAGCACATGCCATCTAATCTCTTCACCACCCCTGGTTGACTGGTAGAGAATGCCTAAGGCATTAAGTCCGCCTTTGTACCTTTTTGAGTGCGAAAAGTTTAAATAAATAAATAAATAACATTGTAGATCGAATCTCATAAGATTACATGTGAAACATACGGAGCCCACACTCCTACGTAATTGTCTCGACAATTAAACTTAACGTCAGTACATCTCCACAAACCTGGAATTACAAACGATGCGATGCCTTTAATAGTTGGGGATGGTAATCACAAATCATGCTTAATAACATATTATGTAAGTAAAACAAATTTATTCCGATTATTTTTAGAACTTACTGTTGAGGCCAGCGGATACTGGGGCACTATTGTACGCATGCATGCGAGATATGTAAATATATATGTGGTTTGTTTTAATTAGGTACACACTACACAGTGTATTTATTATGATTATGAACTTGTAATACTGCATTCATACACACACTGTGTCCAAATAAAACTTTAGTAGTAAGTAATTTTCATTTAACGCCTCGTACCTACACATTGGCGCGATATCGTGGGCGCGACAGGCAGCGCTACCCTTGTCGCGCCAGTGTGTACGATCCTTAATATGAGCGTGTGTCAAACAGCGGGGCAAAGGGCTCTTCTCATACAGAGAAGGTATCGTTTTTAATATTTTTTTTCTCTTGAGTATAGATTTCGATGTTTTTTTGTTGGTATATTGGCGCTTGCTAGCTGACATTTAATTTAATGTTTTGTGTTGTTATTTTGCATACTATTGTGTAGATTCAAGTTTTTCTAACTGAACAGATAGCTGTGCTGTTGGGGAGTTTGTTGCGCCACTTCTTCTTCCCAGCTAAAGCACTAGGAAGTGGTGAAGGCGGGCGGTTTGGTGGACTGTTTTATGTAATTTTGACGTTCGAAAAGTGCTGATTCTCAGCCTAGTTTGAATAAATGACTTTTGATTTTATGAGCATTGATCACCACGCTTGCTCTAGACGGGTTGGTGAATTCAGAATTATATTAACTTAGTCCAGGTGTAACGTCCAAGATAAATTCCATCATCACCACCGTGTATTTTCTGTAAAAGCTTAATGTTATATAACAAAAGGTAGTAATCACCAGAACAAACAAAATATTATTTATTTACAATGAAACAGAGATATCACACGTATCTACAAATGACATAGCCTCAAGACAGATAGGACACGATCACTACAAAACTATGAAATGCAACAAAACAAAGAACTTTTTCCAAGTCCCACAAAATGTACAGATAACATCAACTTCGGACACACGTAGAAAGCCAGGAAATCAAGTACCGCTACAGGAAGTAAGAAAGAAAGAAAAATGCGTTTATTTGCATTACAGCAGTAAAATACACCTTAAAACAGAAAACAATGATTATAATGCCAAAAGGGCCTCAGCTCAGCATAATATCAGATTACAACACAAGAGTACTTTAGTGTCATTACTCCCCTTTTTTTATATTTGCAGATGTATAATCAGGCTGTATAAATATTATATAGCCTCATTATAGCTGCATAATATATATATTATATAGCCTATGTCACACAATTAAGACGAATCTAACGTCTCCTCATATGTTACAATGCATCAAGCCGTTTAGGCTACAGAGCGTGCCAAAGAAATAGACATACATACATACATACATACTATCGAAAAACATTACCCTCCTTCCGGGGCGGTCGGGTAATTAAAACAAATGAAAATCAGAGGTCTCTGCACACAGCGGGCGCGGCGCGGCGGGACGGGACGGCGACGCGACGCTGAGCAGTTGTAATGTACGAGATATTACGGACGACGCCACACAGAGCCGTCCCAGCTCGACGCGACGGTAACCGTCGCTCTGTGTGACGTCCTCCGTAATATCTAGTACATTACAACTGCTCAGCGTCGCGTCGCCGTCCCGTCCCGCCGCGTCGCGCCCGCTGTGTGCAGAGACCTTTACATCTTAATGATTGTTTTCTTAAGTATTTTCCTACGGACTAAACAGGCGGGTTTGTTATACACTAGTGAGTTATGAAACGAAAGAATAATTAGCCAGCAATAACAATGATATTTACTTGATATATATAGTCGGTGCTTAAATACTAAATACTTATTTAATAGGGAAGTAAATAATTACGGCAATTGTGCAATGTGTCAATAACGATCTTACTTTAATGACTGGTTTGTGCCTGGTTTTCCTCATTGCAAAGTGTCTAAGAAACTGGTTGATATTTTATCTACCTATTCTCAATACTTCATCTTTTAGAATAGACTAGATCTAAATATTATCTATTTTTTTGTACTCTGCACTGCATTATTTAAAACATTTCAATTTACCATTGACATTTTATATGATTAAACAAAAATAAAATGCACGCACGTGAGCATGCAAGAATGACGGAAATCCAGTGTAGGCTGACCTTTAAGAACATCGGTAAAAAAAAAAATTGCCACCAGTCAACAAAGCCGGCAGATATAAATCATGATCCCTCCTCCTCCCTATTGTGAACACGGCATCGAACCACCGACCTTAAGGATCGAGGATTAACCATTCATTTATTCATAGTGTACCAGACATTAACATATATTTTAATGCCTTCATTTGTTTTTCACTTTTTCCGAACTGACAAACAACAAAAACAAATGAAGATCATCACGAAGGGCGAAAACTGAATTAGCTGGAGATTTGATTACGTCATAAAAAATTTAATATGGAAGAAATATAATACTCGAACCATAATTATGCTTACACGGCAAATTAATATTCTGATCCAAATACATTTTTCTTTAACGCCGATTGATGATGAACAACAGTTCCTTATCAGATTAATGGACTCTAGAGATGTAGTCGATCGATAGAGGGGTCGTGGCCTGGGTTAAATTTTTGTTCGTCTAGACACATTCCAAAGTCAACGTTCTGAAATAAACTAAACCTAAAACCGATATCCACACAACTAGAAGCTTCCATAATCAGGAAGAATATCCACTGATTAGAGATACTCACTAGAGTCCTTAACCGCTCAAAACAGATATTTACTACCGCCAAGAATATAACACCGGCCGTAATAACCGTAGACTGAAAATATCTGCACGTAAATTACAAGCAAGTCCGCAGTTTACTGATTGGCATACATATACGACCTATAAACTACAGCGAAACGGTCGGTAACTCGGTCGTACGAGCGGTATGACCGTGGCATTGTTTCAGGGACGCTGGTACACTGCGACTGCAGGCCGGTGCCGGTTGCATCATCTTAGGGCGATGCCACACGGGCGTTGCCGGTGCGTTGCGGCGTCGCAGCGCTATGATATCAACCAACCGACGCCGTGCGTTGCGACACCGCATTGCTCATGTGGCTACGCCCGTGTGGCACCGCCCTTACTGTTACTAGGATGTTGTAGGCAGTAACCGATCGGTTAAGTCAAAAATCGATGTGGACTACATAGATCCCTAACGTCTCGATCACAATCAAAAGGTTACAAATAGACACACTGTGACACTTTATCTTTTTAGAGTTGCTTGCAGTGTTCTAGCTGTCTAACTCGGTGTTTTGTCTGGCTAATCTTTCCAATATAAGTTCTTTTCGTACTGATAAAATATTGTGTTTATCCATCACGAAGAGCAAGAAGTAAATCAATGCTGATAAGTTGACATTCGAAGTCTTGATTCGTTTCGTACGTAATCGACAAATATTAACGAACGTAAACGTAACGTAAACGACGTACGCTTTGATTCAACCCGCCCTATAGTGTTGTTCTAGTATTTCCAAGCTACACGTGTTTCAAACCGATTTACACACGTAGTATAAAGTACACGGTAACAATGTACATGTAATTGTAAATACAGATAAGGTTACTATGGTTGCCATGCGTCATTACGCTAAAAGTGTTTCACGCCTAATACTACCTTCCTAGACATTGAAAAACTATAGGAACTGCTGAACAAATGAAGAAACGCCAGAAACCAATAACTTTTTCTAAGAATTCCGACTTTGAAAAAATTTGATTTAAATAATATTCCGATCGAAGCTCGCATGGATATTACTGAATAATACAACGAGATTACCACACTGTTCGAACATAATCTTAATTATACCGCAGACAAACACAAGAAAACGTATAAAAACAAAGCTGAACGAGATCAAGCGAGTTCAGTTGTCAAAACCTCTGTGCTTCACTGAACAGCTGTTTATAGATTGCCTAGATATCGGCTTACCAGATTTATTGCCAAGCAAAATCTTACATATTAATGGATCCGAGTGTACGTTTCCGTGCAGACGTAAAAACAGTACTATTTCTTTAACAATAGACACGCAAGAATGTTTACGATGTTTTTACTACAGGCTACGGCATTTGTAAATAAATAAATATCGTACTGGCCGGTGGAGAATGGGGATACATTTATATCTGTGTGTTAGTTCATCTCGTGGGGAACCTACTAAAATAGCGCACACATAAGCAAGCCATCAGTGAACCCCTCTCACGTCGCATGCCTGAGATCAAAGTAGATGAGGAACGTATATAAAGGAATTTATATGATGCTATAATGACCCCTAATGAACAAGGGTTCCGTTAAGGCCTGTAGGTGTTACGTACTTGATGACTATAGACACTAAGGGTGCTAAAATACTCGAGTATCTGATAAATATACTTTATTTATCGGATACTCGAGTATTTTAGCACCCAAATAAACAAATCAAACTAGCTTCACGTACTTCCGTAGAACTACTTAAACCTCATTGTATGCCCAAGTCGGTCACGTAAACAAATAACCATTAACCTCCCCATTTAACAAGTGAAAGCCTGAATTATATTTCAACAAAAAAACTTAGCCCACGGAACAATTCAAAAGCTCACCCAGAAAAATAACTCGTACACATCATTTTCATAACAAAAACACGCAATAATACTTAGGGAACCGTTAAAAGTACGTTGGCCAAAGATGTATGGAATTTATTCACCCCATGAAAGGAGATCGCATTTCCATTCACACACGACAAAGTGAACAAGGGGAAAATTGTAAGTACTTGAAATAAATTGTAATAGGGCTGGCAGCATATGATTTTATGGTGCAGTAAATCGTCAAATAAACGTCGTAAGGAGAAATACAATCAACCTTTGATATGGTGGGCATAATAAGTGTTCTGCCAATATGTTTGAAATATTGGTAAGCAATAGGCAAGCCCCTTTCTCGTTTAGGGAAAAGAAATTACTAATACTTAAATGGTTTTGGAATATGTAGAACCAAATAGGTATTTTAATCTCTACCACAAGCAAGATTCAGTAAAACACATTAGTGCCCAACCTACCTAATCTATCAAAGCTGACAAAGTCCGATCAATAACGATAATAAACTAACTTTATTTACACAATATTGTAATTTCTCCATAACCACGACGTAATACTCCCATCACCAATCAATGGAAACATAGGAATTAAACAGTAGGCGATGACGCGAGGAATTCTTGTAAGGAGCGAGCTTCGAGCAATAAGCTTTTATATCATCATTGAATACATTATTCATTACCTTGTCAAGGAAAAATAAGGTACGATAGTGCTGACAATGGTGTTTTACAAATACTTAATGATGACATAATGTTTCGTGTTGATACGCGGTCATTGGAAGGTCTGTAACGGGAATACAGTCACGTTATTTTGCTGCGAAGTCCTGGAAATCAGTCTAAATGGATTCATATAACAATATAAGCAGTAAAAGGGAATACGATAGAGACATTCCACAGTTTTGATATAACATTGAAGAACCGCAAAACACACTAGAATTTTAGTACGACATATAGCCGCCATATTGGCAAAAATTTCGCACACAAACCAAACAATATCTTACAAAAACCGTTAGTGCTACCCCTAAGTGACAGTTCGAAAGGGAAACAATGCATCTGATACGTATCTGCGTCCCACCCTATGCATGCGCCGCGCCTAGTTCCAGTACGGATAACCGCGGCTTGACAGTATTGTACTGGTAAAAATATCTAGCAGATTCACGAACTGATTTTTGACTTTATGATTGAATCAGTTTCTCTCTTTGTTTCTAGCAAGGGCAACTATTATCAGATAAGTTTACTAAATAATATTAAAACATTGTTAAGTTAGGCAAGTTAGGCAATGTTAAAACATTTGTTCAGAAAGCAGGATTTTCATACATATAAATTTAATATGATATAGGCAGGTCAATGAAAAAGGTGCCAAAAACAAGCAGAGAGGCAGTCAAAACCCATCCTTCAAGACAACTCTTGCTTATAAGGCACCAGATTTTTACTAAAATTCCGCAGCACACAACGAAAACTCTAAACTTGCACGTTAACCCACTTGCTGAAAAAACTGAACATCGCACCCTCAATAGAACAGCCCTTATGAATTGGCACGTCCACAAAGGAGGACGTGCGGCGGTGTCATGTCGAGGCTATTAGCCACCTAGCCACATAGCCGAGTAGCCGTTATCCGCGACACAGCTAGGTACGGCACGGCCGCATAGGGTGACTGAAGATAAAATCTGCTGCATTGTTTGACTTTTTAGCTAGATTGCAGTGACTACGGAGGGTGAGTGCATTTGTTTGGAGCGTTTCATAATCCATTTTGACTTGATGTTGTGTATGTTAGCTAGCTAGAAGGCGTGATGTTATAGCCGGGTTGAGGTCGCATAGAAGTCACCTACAAAACTTCGTGCGAAATAGCAACTCTGTTAGAAATATTTAGTAACAAAATAATTGTAAATGAATATATGTAAGACAACATAAATTACGAACAATATACCAACCTACGACTGAAGAAAATATATTCATTATTCAAGCCCCAACCAAAACAGACGAAAATAGAGGATAAAACACAAATTACAATATTGATTACACCAAACAACGTCAACAGCACCTCAAGAAAACATTCACGAACAACTTGATTAGGGTGTTCGCAGTGGGAAACCCACCATAAGTTCCCTGTAGCCCCACTATGCGCCACTGTGCCCCACGGTGGTCATCCATCATGCACCACAATGGGCAGTTCTGCGAAAGGCTAAATTTGCAGGCCCGCCTGATTTATGGCTTGCTGAGATAACGGACCCAGATACCATCGGACTATTATTAGTTATTACTGAGAAAAAAGGCAATAATGCCAATTATTTTTATGGAATTTACGTGAAGGTATTTTGTTACTGTGGTAGGTTAGGACTTGTCAGATCATGAAATGTCACATGTTTCATAGAGGAGAATGGGAGTGGAGAGAGGGTGCATAGATGAATTTGATGATTCTACTTAGTGATCTTAACATACACCCAAAATTTGTCTGTAGAAAGTCTTAAACGCGAGGGACAGCAAAAATTATAATGGTATTAAGAGGCTGACCATAGCTAAAGCGTGGTCACTGTCGGACTGTATAGAAAAGAAAGAGACGCGCGATGAGATAGCACTGGTAATTTATTGCAAACCATGAAGTAATTATCTATTTACAAAAAATCTATATATTGGACCAAACAATTAAAACACTATTACGTTAATATGTTGCTTGTAGGATAATGTGACACAAAATCAGATTGATTACATGTATTAATATGGTTTTTTAAAACATTTTTTTAGAGGTATCTTCGTGTTTTTTTTCTATTGTATCAAATTAGTTATATTATGTTTTCAACACACTATCTTACTAGCATATTATATCCTGAAGAATATCATAATTATATTTTTCTGATTTCGTTTACTGCACTGGATCTTTAACTATTAGGCATTATGTTTTATAATGCCTAATAGTTAACGTTAGTTACGTTTGGTCATGTAGTCCCCTTAAATAAAATTATTATACAGTAGATTCTCACTAATCCGGCACTTCAGTACTTCGGCACATCCAGTAGTCCGGCCGGCACCTTCCACCAGATAATTTTTAGACGGCTATAACTTGCGAAAATTTTACCTCAATAAAGGATTATTTTGAGATAAATTAGATACGTAAGACATGAAATTTTCATAAAGAAATGTGTAGTACATAAAAACATGTTCCCTTAGTAAACTAGTATACAGGGTGGCCGGAATATTGACGACCAAAAAAAAAATTTTGTTGCCTCGTATCGTGGGGTATCCGAATCACCCCCATGTATGTTCTTCTGAATTTTTGAGAAGTAGAAAGTAGAAGACTTTTACGAGTTTTTTTTTTGCAACTGAGTCTTCATAAGTAGTGCTTTTATGCATAAAATAATGAGCTTCGTAACTGTGTTGAAAATGTTGGTCTAAAGTGAAAAATTTACGTTCCGTAAATTATGTATAATGAAATGCGTCATTTTACGTACCTATCTTGAATTTTTCTATCACGTGCATACAGAAAGATGGGTAATCAGAAAAATTAAACAAAATATCAGATGTAGAATAAGTAGTACGAGCATAAAACAGACATAGTCGGCAGCTGCACGTCATGACTGTGACAAGAAGGCTTCCACTCACATTGATGCTGTGCTATGGAGGACCCACAGCACAACGCTGATTTTCATTTTGGTCACCCGAAAAAGACATTCGGAAACTAAGTTAGGTTAGACCTAATTTCTCCAAAAGGTTATTCCATAGGGATTAGATTTAAAACCAAGCCTGAATCTCTTATTACCTAATTAAGGTACTTAAAACTACCAGTAACATTAACCAATTTAATAAAAAGCCAATAAAAAAGAACATTAATAGAGTTACCATAGTAACAAGTTGTCATATAGTCCCATAGAAACATGTTAGTAACTTGATCCCTTATTTAACTATTCATAGTTTAGATTGGCTTATCTCTAGCGGAAATTAACACCCAGACTATGATTTTAGCATGTGTCCCCATATTGTGTTTCCCACGGCTCTTTCAATGATTATTCACTATATTATGTTTATTGTTTAGAAACGAAAGAAGCTCGGAGTAGCTTGTGGCTAGTAATAACAGCCGCACGGGTCGATCCATCAGGTTAAGCTACGCTAGCCGTGGTTGGTCCGTGGATGGATGACCATCTTTACATACTGAGACTCCTCCGTGCCTCGGAAAGCACGTTAAGCCGTTGGTGCCAGCTGTCATTCGTGGATCTTTGACAGTCGTTACGGGTCGTCAGAAGCCAGAATGTCTGACAACCAGTCTTACCAAGGGGTATCGTAATACCCAGTTACTAGGTTGTGGAGGTCACTTATGCAGTCGCTCCATGTAAAATACTGGTATTCAGCTGCATGCGGTTAGACTGGAAGCCAACCACAACATAGTTGGGCAAAGGCTTGGCAGATGGATTGTTTAGAAACGAAAACAAAACAAAGAATTATTTAAAGAATGGCGACTAATAACGTTTGGCCAAATTCACATAGCGCAGTTGGCATCGATCATGTTTCTAAAGATGTATCACTCAACAACATATTATACATGTGGTTCGTTTGTTTATAAACTCATTTCTTGAACCTTACATATTTTATTAATATTATAAATTAATACCGGGTTCGAGGTGACGCGGGAAAAAAGTTCCTGGAAGAACTTGGTGAAGGCCTTTGCCCATCAGTGGAACAGTACAGTATAGGCTAAACAATATATTTAAAAAAAAAAAGTAAACCTAACCTAACTCGTTTCACGATCATTACGATGACAAATATTTCCTGATTGAATGTTTTATAGAACCTAAATAAAAGATTGCATTATTTTCTATTAATGACACAGAAATAAAAACACAATTATTAGCTTATTATCTAACCCAAGCGCCTGATGACAACCAAGTTTTAGACACGAAAACAGTTTCAGTCTCGGATGGACGAACTAATAACAGGTTTTTTTGAAACATCAACGTATAATACGCATTAAATTATAGCCTACACTCTACTGGGTACACTTTTACGTTTAATTTAGTTGTAAAAGGAAAAGGGTTAGACTGTGTATAAGGAACATGTATAAAATATTATGATCATAAGAATCAAGGAGACAGGTTCGTAAAACCATATAATATCTATTAATACTTTAGGAGAACACTACTACTACCACACTACTTAAGGTATCTGCACACAGAGGGCAGCAGTAAATCTTCCTTAGCTGCAATTAATTACCTTACTTGATCACCAGATCAAGTAAGATTCAATCAATTGGAGGACATCTTTTGTGGTATAATAACAGTTTTAATCTAGTTGTTTGCTTATTCTAATTTCTAAATAGCAATACTTGTCCAACCAATTAGAAAAGACAGGAGCACTGAACTCTTTGAAAGAGCGTGACAGGTCAGCCGACCAAACAATAATACTAATAGTAACAAAACTTTCAACAAATCGCAGATCTATTAATAAAACCAGCCGCATGCCGCATAGCAACAGAATGTCGCAAAAAAATGTCGATACGACAGAAATGTATGTTTAAAACTCACATGTTATCAGAGGAAGTTTATCGGCCAGTGAACTCAGTGAATCTGAAACAACCAAATGGAATATTACTGATCGATTACGGATAACCGCTGTTGCTTGTCTGATTGGCAACCGTGAGGACTGCTGTAGACATAATATGGATGGTTAGGGGTTTATGAGATTATTACTATTCGTTTGCATGAAGACATGAAACAGAAAAAATCGCTGAAGAACTATTATGTACTCTGTGCTGAACCGTAGAAGTAAGCTCAGGAAGTTACAAATTTTCTTTCCTGGTACATACCTTTTTATTTGTTTTATTTTTATATTTTTTGTCTGCTGTTTGTTATATTGTGTGCCTTTTAGTCTGTGAAATATATGTATTTCCTTTCTTTCTTTCTTTACTATAGGTAGGGATCTGCATATTCGTAGCTCCAGAACTCCAGTTCCATCATCAGTTCAAACAGAAACATATCGTGGAGAAGAATGGTTCAACAGTAAACTAAATAATTGTTTTATGTACAAGCTTGGTACTAAAATCGTTTAAGATATTAATATAATAGCGATCAAGTCTTTAAGGCTAATCGTTCAAAAAAACAATCATAGTAGTAAAACCGATGATAAATGTGATACAATATACCCTAATTTAATATTCAAAACGTGTAATTAAAAACGTGGAATTCTGGTTTCGGAGACCGAAGCCACGGGAACGTTCCCAGTCCAGGAATTTATTCCAAAAAATACTCATAACTATTCATAAGTGACAATTATTTATTATTTAACATTAAAATAATACCTTGCCAGTTAATTCTCATCACTCTTTATATTAATTGTAGAAACCTGTGAACGTATAGACTAAAAAAAACATAACTTGATAGCTTTACTTGAATAAAATTTAGAAGAATAATGATAATTTGATGTCGAGAATATTTCTTGAGTTCATTTTCTTATGTAATTTAAGTTAGTCAAAGGAAGTCATTACAAAATCAAATATGTAACTTTACATTGAAAAAAAAAGAGTAATTGCGAATTATAATGTTCGAAGTTCGTCAAAAAAAAAATTGTTCATTACAATTCCGTTCAGTAACCGACCGATGCATTATCTTCACATAAACCGTTCACACAGTTCCCTGCCGACATGATGGATGGATGAAGTTTCCTCGTATTTGAAAACCAGCTAAACCTGACCCCCGTAACTTAACCAAAACCTAAACATTTGTATGTAGAATAATGGGTCAACTTACATCAGGAATCTAATGACGAAATCAAAGCTTAAGTGATGGGCAAACATCGAGTATACGGCAACACCTACTATTACACTTTGTGACGAGGCATTACATGCAACATTCAACTTTAAACAATTAAATTAAAGTTCAAAATGCAATTAAGCTTTTTACATAGTTGTTCAATTACTGTTCTCATGTGTAGTTCGTAACGCAGGTTGCCGTCAAGTGTGACATGGTTTTAAAGACTTAATTGGACATGAGGATTTAAAGCTAATTAAAAATAAATAATTACTATGGAAATTATAATTTTAAGTAAGGGCGCATTAGCATAACAATACAAATAAAAAATATGGCATCACTAATAGTGTAAAATATGATAAAAGTTTATCTAATATCAAAAGAGTGTAACGACCTTTGTGTTTTTCTAATATGTGCTTCCAAACAAACACATGCATGCGTCATTACATATGTGCACAGACTAGGTGTGTCCTCCTACGTCACAGACTTCTAATCTAATGATACACAAATATTATTTGAGTACGTGTATCATGCATCCTGTTTGTTAGGTTTTGTACTTTCCAAGTTGATCAAAAACATGCGAGATGAACAGTCGAGTATTCTTTAAAAATCCTTAGGCCATTTTCTGATTTGTCTGTACAGCAGCGGTGCGACATCAGCAAGCTCGGTAAACGCGGTACCGAACGCTTACCGACCGCTTACCGAGCGCCTATATTTCAATTGATCCTTCCTGATTAGGTCGGTATGTGCGGGAGTGCGACACATACCGAGCTAATCAGAAAGGCTCAATTACCGAGCATGCTGATGTCGCACCGCTGCTGTACCGACAAATCAGAAAAGGGCCTTAGTATCCCAGTTTATCTTAGTCATTAAAAGTTGACGGAAATAATGTTGAATTGTTATTTATTGTATTAATCAACCAATCACATAATATTATAGCTACCCAAATAAATATAAAATACTAGGAGTGAAGTTGCTCCCTTCCCTATGGTGGAACACTTACCTATTCCTCCCTTTTCAATAGTGAAACTCTCGTTCCTGTACTTCTAGATGTTTCTAAGATATTTAGTATTATGAAAATTATTGGCCAGGTTCATTCATATTGATGATGTTAAAATAACAACATTTATTCGACTAAATATCCATAAGATTTGATAGCTATTTAAGCTGTTATCGTTTCATATCATTATTTCAATTTGACTAATCAAAAAATGTCCAACCTGAGTGGGTTGGAGAGACCCTCGCATGCAACTGCAGCCACAAAAGACCTAACAAAAGCTACCAATAGTTAAACGATTCAGTAAACAAAACAACATCGCATCGCCATCGGTAATGCATCGTGATATAATTTCAGTAATGGCCGCGGGGAGGCGCTGGTGGCGCATAAACAACAATTTTGCAGCGGCAACCACCCACAGCTGCAATGCAGAATGCGGCGAGATTTTTAGCCGAATGCGGTCTTTTACGGTTACGTGGCTACCTTTAGCTTTTAAGGGTCAGATTCGAGATATTTTGAGTTGATAGTAGAATAGGTTAATTTCGGATCATTTCGACATTTCGGAAATTAAATTAGTAGAAACTAATTTAGCTTTTGATTAAGTCATTTATAATCTGAGTTTGTTTAAATCAATAAACTCTCGTTAATTTGACTGGTACGATTGGATACACGTATATGACTGGAATTCGTGTACTTACATTTAAACAAATAATGTTATCAAATGTAAAGAAGCCATCGCACAAACGCTACCCACATTTGGGTTCTATTTTGGAGTTGTCAAAGAGTGGACGTGTGTTTGGTGAAATTAAATCTCCGCAGAAATATTTAGAAAAAAACATTTAACTAACAAAATAAAATAATCCTAAAGGTCTAAAAAATAGTGTCACAAATTGAGTGAACAAGTGCGAATTTTAATTCAAAAATATTGCCAAATTTTATTCCCGATCCCGCTGCATTAGCTGAGGTAGGCTCCTCCTCACCTCGGGGAAAAGAGAAGGGTTGCTATCTCGCGATAATTCGTCCTTGTTGCACAATTGCATTGCGGCCAGCTGGTCCGCACGTGCGATAGCTAGGTACCTACGACGCGCAGGTGCGGATCAAATTCCTGGAACTTGGAACTCGTAAGCGATTCATATTATTACTTTTATCAAAATGGTTAACAACAGCTGTGCGGATTGCACTAAACCAATTAGACCAACACAACAAATAAAATGTACTGTTTGTGCCTACTACTATCACGCTTTATGCGCAAATATAACGGAATCACGTAAACTGACCGAAGAACAGCGGCATCGTTGGAAATGTCCTCACTGTCAAAGCAGAGAAACCATCACTGGTCACCTGAGTATCACCGCCTCTGACGGCACCTGTGTGTCATCCCAACCCACTTCTGGGAACCAAACACTCGCCGTATTAAACAATCAGCCCGCCTCGCTACCTGTAACCGTGGACTCTAATGCTCTGAACAACCTTGCTTTAGAAATGAAGCTTATCCGTGAAAGTGTCATAGAGATGAAGTCTGAAATGAGGTCATTAACCGACCATATTACGCAGTGTAATAGTCGCCTTGACGAATACGGACACAAAATTGCCCGCGCTGAAGAAAAGATCATCAATCTCGAAAAATGTGCCTCTCAAAACATAATACTACAAAACACGGTATTACAACTTAAAGAACAACTCAACTCTCAGGCCCAGCAGTCCTTAAGAAATGAAATAGAAATCATAGGAATAAACGAAACCCCAACAGAAAGCCTGACTCACATAGTTCGAGTCATCGCTCAGAAAATAGGCGTTGATCTTGACGAGAAGGATTTGGATTACGTGACGCGAGCTGGACCGCGCCGCCAAAAACACACCAATGGCACAACTGACATAATAACCGAGTCCGACAACAAGCTTCCTCGACCACTAGTGATCCGATTTCTGAGACGAAACAAACGTAATGAATTTTTAAGCTCCGCTAAAAACAGACGTAACCTTAACTGCGCCGACATTGATATAAAAGGAACCAAGGGAAACATATTCTTTAATGAGCGCTTAACAACAGACAATCGTCGTTTATTTCGTGAGTCTCGCCAAGTCAGCAAAAATGCAGGATTCAAATACTGTTGGATTAAAAACGGTTCTATCTACATACGTAAACGGGAGGGATTCCCACCTATCAATATCACTAGTCTGGATGATCTTCGTCGTCATGTTTCTGGTGCACACGACTGTACAACCTCTCTACAAACAAACTCTCTTATTATTGACAACTAGTACTAGAAAACTTTATCTACACTTACCTTTTTGCACTTGTTTACTTATAATAATTGTTTACTATATTGTGCCTTTTAGAAGTATTTTTTGTTCTTTTCTACATTTAACTGTTAAATATTTCATGTCTCATAGAATAACTTCTTGTTCCTGTTTACTTTCAATTGCTCATTACTGTTTTGTGCATTATAGAAATACCAATTTTTCATTTTGGCTTTCAACTGTTAACTTCGTGTGTTCTAAAAATGTGTTTTGTTTACTTTTAATTTTGAATTTTAATTATGTTGCGTCGTATAGAAGTTTAATTTTTAAAATGTTTTATGCTCAAATTATGTCACCTATACGTAACTTAATACACACCCTACTAAATACACTCACCGCCGCGCACCTACTCATATCCAGACACTCATTATCGTATTACATCGTGCCAAGGAATGCGGCTACTAGTATTGCTGGACCAAAAATGGAACTGTCAATATTCGCAAGCAAGCAGGACACACCGCCATCGCCATTAGGAATCAGCTTGACCTACAGCGGCTTTGCCCTATCTCGACTACACAAACCAAAGCTTAGCGAATCTGAGCCTTCCTTATGTAAGCACCTGTTACGTTTCTTTTTGAATTTTATATTTCTTAAATATTTTTATTATTTGTTTCTTATGCTAAAGGTTGAATACCTAAAAAAGCTTGCAATCAAGCACCCAATAAGTTTCTTTATTACCTTAATATTTTTAAATGATTCTTTACGTTTGTTTATTACATTAAATTTCCTCAAATATAAACAAGGGCTTGTACATAAGCACCCACTATGTTTCACTATAGAAATAAGTTTTAAATATTCTCACTACATGTTTACTAAGTTAAAGCTCAAATACAAAAGGCTAGGACTTAAGCACCTGCTAAATCTGTTCTTAAGTTTAACAACAAGTTTGAATATTTTAAATTGCTTACTTATTAAGTGTTTGGTTAATTACCTACAAGAAATAGGACCCACGCACCTGGTATGTTTCACTTCAACTTTCATACGTTATAAATATTTTTATTGTTTGATTATTGTACAAAACTTGGTCCAATTCTTACAGGGGCTTATATTCAAACACACACCTCTTAACTCTCCATTTTTAATAATAACATCAACACACACACACCTACAAAGACACTCACACAATTATACACTACTTAATTTGTCTCATGGAAGAATCTTCTGTAACACAAAAGAAATGAAATCGTTTGCAAGAACAAACATTCTACTTAAAATTATCTCAGTGAGTTTCGGCTTTCGTCTTTATATTATAACACTTAAAAATGGCTTTACTTAGCGTATCCAACGACCTAGACGAAACCTTTAATATAGAATGTCGCAGAGTAGAATCTCTTGAAAACTGCAAGAGTATCCTAAATGCTTCCAAAGACAATATTAAGGTGCTAACATACAACATCAGAAGTTATCAGAAAAATTTTGACGACTTTGCAATTGCTCTAAATCGGTTAGACTCGAAAATCGCCGTTATCGTGCTCACCGAGTGTTGGTTGTCTGACGGCTCGGTTATAAAGGACCTACAGGGTTATAGTGTACACCGAACAACTAAACAAGTAAATAAAAACGGGGGAATTGTTATCTACACAAGCACAGCCTGGAACAGCAGTATAGTCACTGTAGAAACGAACCTTGCTGATGCCGACAGTATATTAATAAAAAGCAATAACAAATTTAGCCTCCTAGCTATTTACCGGTCTCCGTCTTTCTCAAACACAGAGCAATTTCTTAATTCCCTCGACACCATCCTGTTTGATCTTAAAAATCAACAAACACTAATTGTGGCCGGCGACATTAACTTGAACATAAACGACCCAAACAATAACCAAGTATCTAATTACGGTTGTCTCATGGCTTCACACGGCTTATCCCCTGCTATAACTCTCCCAACAAGATGCGGTGCTTGTATTGACCATATATTTATAAAATCTCCAGCAATGCCTATTGGTCTCGTTTGTAACTTATCCATTACCGATCATGACCTAGCTTTGTGTAGTATCCCCATAAAACCGGAACGCCCCAAAAACACTAAACGTTGGAGAGTCAGAACTGACTGGACCGCAGTAGCCGGTGAGATCGCTGATACAAACTGGGATCCAGTTACTAGCTCATCTTGTGTAAACATTGCTTTAAACTTCTTCAACGACATTATTATACGCGCCGCTGACAAACACACGCAAAAGGTTAAAATTAGTCGCAGATTGGCCAATATCCAACCCTGGGTAACTCCTGGTTTGATTAGGTGCATGAGACAACGGGACAAACTTCATCTTGAATGCAAAGCCGACCCTGAAGATAACACAAAACATCTAATTTACACCAGATACAGGAACTTCGTATACACACTTCTTCGGAAACTCAGAAACTTACATAACAGACAGGAAATTGAAGGGAATCAGAAAAACCCTAAAAGGCTCTGGACGGCTATAAAAGATATATGTGGAACTAAAACAAGTCAAAATTCATCATCACACCTAATTGCGTCCAGCACTTCCCCAACTTCAGCACTTGACAATTGCAATCAGTATTTCGTCTCTGTCGGGGAAAAACACGCAGCCAAGATCCTAGAGAAACTCACAACCACTCACCACTCACTAATAGAATCAAACATAACTCCGAGCTCTATCTCACAATCTTTCTATTTGCATCCAACCGATGAAGAAGAAGTCACCAACATAATACGCAACTTGAAAATAGATAGCGCACCAGGGCCAGACCAACTAACAGTTCCATTACTGATAAATTCCCGAGAAAGTATAATCAAGCCACTTACGCACATCTTTAACTTAAGTCTAGAATCTGGTGTCTTTCCCGATTCCTGGAAAATTGCTGCAGTGTCCCCTATCTATAAAAATGGTCCCAAAGACATGCCGGAAAACTATAGACCTATCGCCCTGTTGAGTATAGTCTCTAAAATTTTAGAAAAAATTGTGAACAAGAGATTGGTAAACTTTCTAGAGAAGCACAACATTGTCTCAGAAAGGCAGTTCGGATTTCGTCAGGGAAGATGCACCGAAGACGCGGTGTCACTTTTGACTAATCAAGTCTCCCACCACATAGAAAATGGAGAATACTGTCTTGGAGTCTTTCTTGATTTGGCAAAAGCATTCGACACCGTGTCACCCGGACTGCTTTTGAAGAAACTCGAAGCAACAGGTATAAGAGGAACACCTCTAGAATGGTTTCGCAGCTACTTAACATCGCGGTACCAATATTGTAAAATAGGCAGTCACCAAAGCAGGTCGCTCCCTATCACGTTCGGCGTCCCGCAGGGCAGTACCCTTGGCCCGACGTTGTTTACGCTGTACATCAATGACGTAGTAAATCTCCCTCTTAGAAACGCTACAGTGATATCATACGCTGACGACACAGCCATCGTTTTCCACGACACGTCATGGGACCGAGTGTATCAAGTGGCGGAACAAGGCCTCTCTCAGATAGCGCATTCCCTAGACACTAACCTACTGACACTAAACGCTAGCAAAAGTAAATATATTGCTTTCTCCAAAACAAGCTCCTCCAGTGCCCCTCGAACTATGTCCCTAAAAATTCACACCTGCCCACAGAATCACAATGCTGCCTCACAGCTGCCACATCATCCCTGCGCATGCACAGTCCTCGAACGTACTGAAACGATTAAATATCTCGGAATAACCATAGACAACAACTTAACATATAAAGCCCACATTCATGCCCTTTCCTCCAGAGTACGAAAACTAATGCACGTCTTGAAAAAACTCCGCGACTGTACTCCTATCGATATTTTGCGAATGGTCTACTTCGCACTCTGCCAGTCAGTCATACAATACTGTATCTGCATTTGGGGAAGTGCTGGCAAAAGCACCCTTATAACGCTAGAGAGGGCACAACGAGCACTGATCAAGGTTGCACTAAAAAAACCTTTCAGATTCCCTACAGACCTCGTCTACCATGAGTTTCAAGTACTCAGGGTACGACAAATATTCGTACTCCAAGCAACGCTTAAATTTCACGCAACAATAAAAAAACGGCCCGACTATAGCGACATAATAAACAAGCGTGTCTTCAGAGTACCCACACCAAATGTCAAATCCGAACTAGCTAGACGCTGTACCTATTTTTCCCATCCCAACACTTATAATAAAGTTTGGAAAATCTGCAACCTAAAGGACTGCTCAATCACGACCTGTAAGAAAACCCTAACTTCAACACTTTTAAATCTAACATACGACGACACCGAAGCATTGATATAGCACCCACACACACACACACATACACTCAAACACACCCCCCATACCCCAACACATCCCCCCTCACACGTATACTCTACACACCCACCACAGCGCAAGCCCAACGCTAACCATTGCTGTTTTATTTGATTTTGTGTTCAGTATCGCACAAATGTTTAATTTTAATTATTTTATTTTCACTCATCTTTTATTCATAAAAAATATGTGTAAAAATGTGTAATCATTATTTTAAATCCTCAAACTGTAATGTAACATTTATAACTTTGTAAATTTCGCACTCCAGAGCCACAAGATACAAGCGACGCTTAGTTTGTGGCTCACCGAATCGTCACACTGTATTGTTACTTTTTGATGAATAAACTTATTACTTAAACTTATTACTTATTACTTATTTTTTTTTTTAACAAAACTAGTTAGGTACTTACCTACTAAAATTACAACAAACATAATCTACTCTACACTACACCCTAAATTCGAATTTTCGTAAAAACATTTAAAAAAAATACTCGGCAGGTTAAAGAACTAAGTTGCATGCAAAGTGTAATAACAGACAATCCCCGAAAACACCTAACGGCCGTGGTGGGGTCACGAACCGACACTTTATTTATAACGTAGAAAGTTGAAAAATCTAATTTTCTACGCAGAGGGCACCCCAGCAGTGCACTGAACTTGCTTTCTCAGAAAACTAGACAAAAACTTTGGCAAAGCTCGCGTGGCTGAAATTAGTGTGAGAAAATTGCGCCTAAAGTGGATTTGAATGGCGACTTGACTAGACTTGAGGTGAAAAGAAAATATTTCGGGACTAGTTTATTTGTTTTTCATTTTTCGTATGAAAATATTTTTTTAAATATAAATTACGTTTATTGGTAATACAATAATGCTACGCAAGACTTTCTATTTAAAATTACAAAGATATTTCAGAATTGACGAACAGGCATACAAAACTTCTTCGAAATCTTAAGAGAGAATACTCTCAATGAGCAAAATGTATAAACAAATCGTACTATATTGAATCTTAAAACTATTTACAGACATTCATAAACAGAAAACTGTATTTTAAGAAATGATTTAAAATCAAAACAATTTTTAGAAACACATCTTAAACATCACAGAAATAGATCGGTTACAAATAGTAACATCGCATCCAGAGATGTCTGACTGTAACTCTAAAACAAAGCACAATAATTTACCTAATAAATATTTACTTAGGCAATATAGTACAATGTTTAGGTGCACCATGACAATAAACTACGGAGAAGATAAGGCACCATTAACGAAGGTCACTTTATGACGGTCGAGGTGTTACAAAATTGCAAATGGCCAACTAAGGTGTAAACTAAAACATTTACGTGAAGCTCCAGACGCTGTTCGTATTAATCTCAGTTTTATCTGTGGCAAAAATCTCCATCATCGTAACAAAGTGCGTCCGTTTGAGCTTGAATGTTATTAACATTTTAAAAGGGAAATGTTTTGTGTTGTCGAAATATTCACGCATTGACGCACGGAGTCAACATATGTTTTGCACGCCAATTTCCTTTCAGTGATCTGCGAAATAACGTGGACGATCCTAAAACACTTATTAGGCGTTATCACATAAGTAAATAAATAAAATAACATAACATCACGCCTGTATTCCCCGAAGGGTTAGGCAGAGGTGTACCTATAGTACACCCACAATTCGCCAGTTATGTTTAAGTTCCATGTATTATGAGGCGAGTCTATTGCCAGCAACCGGTCACAAATCCAGATTCCGGGCTGCTACTGAGAAATTCCAAATAGAAAAACCCTTTTTCCGAGCCGGGAATCGAACCCAAGACCTCATGTGCAGCAGTAGCGCTTGCGACCACTAGAACAACTAGGCAGACTAAATAAATTAAATAATTAGCCCGTATTGCCTCACTGCAGGACCCTTTTATTTTTCCACTCAGCTCGAAATGAAACATGCATAGAATAATTAAATTTAATATCATGTAGTCACTGTGATCAACGAATTTGAATGACCTTGCCTCACTACGCTCAGATTGGGCTATAAAAATGACATTCATTTTAAGACAATATCAATTATTTATTCGAAATATGACAATAGTTTAAAACACGTGACTTAGTATGTCAATATCTATTAAAATTGACTATAGGAAGACGCTCAAGGTTCAAACTCAGTTTAAGACAGTAAATAGTTGTCGCCTCACACCTCGACAATTGAATGATCATTGATATTGCTCCCAAACAGTAAATGATTACATTTCTATTGACAGTTTTATGTATCTCGTTACACAGTGTACAAACAGCCTAAAGGTCAATCGTATGCAGTGGGCCGGGATTGTGGGAACATGACTATGTATTGAGGCATCAATACATATGTCAGAGGAACGTGTCAAACGGAATCATGTCAATGTCAAGTTCATCTCGCGTACAACACTCGTTTTCATGCGAAACATTTAAACATTGTTTTGAACGGACTGGGTGGGATATTGTCTTTGTTGTGGCAATTTAGAGATGACGTCAAATCCCGGTCCGGCAATCACAAGCCACCCACAGAAATAACTCTCTGCCTTTTATGGAGGGTTTTTTAAGAGTCCAGAATAATTCCATATTTTGTGGTTTGTATTTTGATCTGCAAAACAACATTAACTTGAATAATAAACGTTTCAGCAAATCAAATTATATGTAAATTTTTAATTTGTCTGAAATCATAATTCCACAAGAACGTAAACACTCACGCAAACCATTGTTTTTTTATGTGTAGAAAACAGCAGACATTTTAATTAATAACATCTTTCACGTAGCGAAACCGCACTCCATTAAGTTATTCGCGTATTTAGTTTATTTACCTCTCTCGGCCCAAAGTCAAATAGAACTGACATTGTCTTTTGCCCTTGGCATCGACCTGACAACTTCAGATAAACCTGTTCATTTAGCAGATTGAAGAGATCAGAGGGCTCATACAACACGGTCGGTTTATCCTTAAGAGATTCAATGTAAATCTCTCTGCTTTATCGTGATTACTCTTCCGCCGAAAGGAAACTGAACATAAATTTGGCCCCTCGCTTTAGAATGCCAGGTCAATTCTGTTAATAAATGACAGCTTGTCCGCGGCTCTTGTAGTATTCATCGCTCGTCAAATACTACGCTCGTTAGACCTCATACACATCGCCAGTTCTGCGTGAACCACGGGATTACGTACCAGACATGTTTTACAATTAAAGATAAGTACCCAATTTAGAGGCTCACTGTTTATTCTTTGGTGACGTTACAAACTGTTCTTTAAGCTGCTTATCAAGTTCATTACTCCTTGGGTGAGACATGAAATTGTGAGCGATGTCGTCAGCGTTTCGATTGCGAATCTCGTCTCGTTTTAATGAGAACTTTTTACTGTAGGACTGTGAATCTGTGATGTAGGAAATCACTCGCAATTACATTGAAAAGACATTTGACCGGGCTTTTGAAGTTTTTACGTGTCACGTCCGTTTACACATTTCGGCAGTCCAGGGAATTGAAGCGGCCAAATATTCGAATCTGCCAAATGAAATAGATTCAAAGAAACGATGTTTTAGTAAAAATCTTCGTAATTCAGTTGAAGAAATTTACAGAATTGAATGCCTTGCGACATTCTCTTGATGAAATACTTTTATAGGTTTCTTGGGAGGACACTCCTTTTGATCACAAAATTGGAAAATTTTATAAGGCCCGTCAGTTCGTGCAAGTTTTACCTATTACCGAACAATTACGTAAGCTGAAGGTACATTTGTCTGCCCAAAGTATAGTTTTCTTATTAAATTACTTTTAGTCACTGTTCTAGAACTTCTAGATGTCGTTATGCAAATGAAGAAAATAAGTTCTTGAAAGTTTAAAGAAAATTACAAAGCCAAGGTTTTGGCATGCCTACATTTTCCTGGATATCATCCAAGTAACAAACAAGTCCTTTAGTTTACAACATGCAGAATGTGGGAACTGTACAAACGATGAAATTGTAGCATCTGGACAAGCCTTCGCCCAGTTATTACAGCAAATAATAAGGCCAGGCTCAGGGCGAGTGAGCAAAAATATGCAAAGCTTGATAGACCTCGTACTAAAACACTAATCCAGTAAAAGGCTTGGTTTGTTACAACAAGATAGCGACCCGGTCCTGTATCCATTTCTAAATTAGAAACAGTATAAATTTATTGGTTGTTACACAACGCCACCGTGGCTCATAATTTTCTGTTTTATCTCTAAGTCAATCACGCAAATGGTACCTACATGAAGCACCCCCCATACGTCAGTAAAACATTGAATAAGTCATGCATAGCGTTTATTACAGTTGTGCGTCCAATGATACATTTTTTATCGGGTCATACAATGTTTAGGTAAATTTTTACAACACCATATTCTGTCACATCTATGCGTTAGTTCTTACTAGGCAGGCTGCAATTCTGCATGTAAAGCAACCGCTGCCTTACATGCAGGACAATCAGTTCCTATCAGATTTACAGATATATCTGATAGAAACTGATTGTAATCATTTGTGCATGCAGTGCGAAAACCACTCGTTTGGAATTGTTATTATACTATCTGTATTAAAAGTCTAATATGAGATGCCAACCATTCAATTCAATGTCGAAGAACTTGCAAAATAGTTTACTTTTTAGCAGAACTTCACAACAAAACACAAGCCAGACAAATCGAATTTCAGTGCGACAAAAACCTAGACAGTTTTTGTGTCACAAAATTTTTGGCGGCGCCTAGATGTAGACCGTTAAAAATCATAAATCGTGATGAAGACGCTAGCGCTGCGGAGTTATCGGTCGTTGTCACATAACGCTATCGTTCAAGATAACAGTTATGGGAGGTCGCGACATTTCATCGTTTCGTCAGTGGCCGCGATGGAAAACTACGTATGCCCTTATCAGCCAAGAATGTGAGAGTGACAAAAATGTGATATTAGTATTTGAATTTTGTAACTTTGTAACCATGTTGGTAATGCATAACACTTTGAGGCGCTCGATAAATGTGTTTGGATTCGTGATAATGGAATTTTAAAACGGGTCGTGGCTTAACAGTTACCGTTAAAAAACGCAATAATATACTTAACGGAACTTAAATTACTTGAAACTTTTCATTCTATATCTTACAAAAGTGCTTTTGAGCGGATTCCTAGAAATCTGAAGCTTGAATACAGAACAAATAAAGTTAAAAAACCTCATTTAAATCTAGCAACTTTCAAATTAAATTGAAATCATATTACAGTAAGCGCCTTTCCTAATAATTCTCTATCCGTTCCAAAACAAAGTTAATTACACCGACGCAAAGTTGAAAATCCAATAAACAAGATGTTGTCAGGAGCGGTAAACGTTTTACGGGTTTTTTATTTTACAACGATTATTTACTTAAGCCAAACTTTTTTTATTGTAGGCTGGCTAATTGCAGTTTCGCAGAAGGACTGTGTTGACACTGGCACTATAGTTTCCGGTTTAACTTTTTTTATCGTAGGGTTGTTTACATACGTCAGGAACGTTTTGGCACGATCCCGTTGAGTGATTCCCATGAGGGGCATAAATTCCCCATGGTTGAAATAAAAAAGATATAAATGTCTGTTATAAGAAATGTATCGTTTTAGAAATACTCTCGGTGGTTTTTAAGACGCGATAAAAATAATACTGAATGGATTCGAAGTGGGAACCCCATTCATTTCTACTTTTGAAATAAACATTTCAGAATATATTATGTCAATTTATGTATAATAATGATGGAATAAAACACATCAACGTAAAATAAACTTCAATTATAAATTAAATTAATTAACCAATGAATTTATGGAAGCATAATTTCCTCTTTTAGCAACAGTTAACGTTTTCATTAAGTCTCTAAAATTATGAAATTTATATTGGAAACTTGGTAGAACACGGATCGAAACGAACGAATCAACAATTTCGTGTAGCGTACGAGCTTTAAAGAAAAATAAATTCCTCACTTATTAATATTGAGCAAAAAGTTCAATGACAATATCAGTTAATCTGTAGCCAAAACGTGCCCACACGCAGTCAATTCAAAACGTCAGAAAAAAAAATACAATATGGGGTCCGATTCCAAAATTCATTAGAGACGCGTGCGCACGATGCGGGTACCATTTTACAGACATACGTTACTGTGTATATTAATGACTTAATAATAATAATCGTCCACTCATTCTGTTTGGAATGATCCCGTATTGAGCCAGGATTCGAGAATTTCAATTGACTGCGAGTTTTTTTGTTTACAAAGTATAAGATGTGTATTGAACTACCCGCATGGCTACATTAACTATGAAGTTAAATATTCTCACAATCCATAAAATCAACAGTTAATGAACATGCTTTTAGTTCTAAGCCACGGAGAAGCCGGAACGATATTTTATGCAGATTTTATTAGAGACGCTTGATTTCAAGTTGGGTAAAGCTGACCATCTCGTGTCTTATTTAAGCATGTTAATCTTATTAAAATTCTGAGAGCATATAACAGGAAGTGAATTAGACTTTCATATGAGAAGTTGGGAAATGGTACAGTTGTTATCAATGGTTAACATGCATGTAGAAAAGGTAAGTATAATATTAGACGAGTGGTAAATGATAAATGATTTATTTTCTACTTTATCATTTACTATGCTTGTACACATCAATAATACTTTTTTAAACTAGATGAGGTTGGCATTTCCTATCTGACTACTCTGAGAAGAAAGGCAGAAACAAACTCAGAGGTCACGTCGCAGTCACTTTTAAAATCTAGACATGAAGGTGGTGATAATGAAGTAACAATATTTGATTAACTGGATCCACATGCCGACAGTACAATATCTTCAAGTCCATAAGATTAAAAAACTTCAAAGTTACTAACTTCTGTCTTACATGAAACTTAAACAACTAGAACTTAAAAGAAGAACCCGTGTCCACCTAAGGAATGGTTTGAAACCTATCTATGTCAAGATGATATAAGTAGATAAGTTTCCAATTTATACTAACTAAAAAATCTATTAATACCTGATATATATGCCAATTATGTACGGGTCTAAATTTACCTCCTGAGTACTGAATATGAAGCTCTACTTACTGTGCCATACATCCTTCATACACCACGTGAAAGCTGGTTTGGAGTATCACAAAGGTTTAAACCCCAAATACGTAAGCGAAATATTATGATAAACCTAAGAACAATGAGTGATTCATCGATGAACACAAAGAAAAGCAAACTAGAGAATTATCAGTCGGAAAACCAACTCAAGCCCAAGATAACGATAGAAGAAGAAAACTAAAGGAACATTGTAAACACGGGTCGACCTACATTTTCCCCAGTAATGAAAGAAAACAGTGTCAAACGCTTATCTCCCGCGTAAATTGTATAAATAAACTGAGGGAGCCGGTTACTATGCCGGTCACAATGACAGCCAGTGACGAAATGTTATTTATCTATGAAGACACTACCGTAAACAACGTTTTATGTCTTTACGACCGAGCCGCCAATGGATTTATACGTGAAGTTATTATTAGAGTGAACTCTACGATAAAAGTTTAAGTAGTGAATACCGTACCTAACAGAATCGACACCGTAGGATATAAGCACAAAACAGTAGTGTACACGAATTTGATGTTCCACTTTGAATACCAAGGTGACTCCATAAGGTAGGTGTCAGCCACCATTAAAATTAAACCATCGCAAAAACATATCGCACACCGGACCTAAAACGATACCATCTTCATTGTTAGCCTTATCATTTGACTCAATTTTGAAATCATTAAAATCATTTGAGCCGGCAGCCGCAATTATATATGAGTCAGGGACTCAGAGCCCTTATGACAAAAATTGGCAACGTGCGTACGTCGCATGTGCAACCGCAAAATGTGGGTTCAAATTGCTAACATATCATTATGTAGGGGCTGAGGGTAAGATGTGAGATAACATTTTTAAATTATATTTGACGGCCCTACACGTGAATGTTAATGGCGACAATTAAAAATATTATTAAAAATGAGTATCATTGTTGGTGATATTGTTCTCATTAAGTTTAGGGTTGTGTATTGGCGCATCCTCTGTTTTAAAAGGTGTTATAAGTAATTAGTTTTTGTGTTTTTTTATTACGAATCGTCCTTCTTATCCGTCTTTAAAAAGAACTTGCGGAGTGGTCTTACAAAGGGTGGAACTGTGAGCTCTATACAATTTTAAATTCAAGTAATATACTCAAGTAAACCGACATTTTCTGCTCCAATTGTGATTATGAAAGAATATTATTGTCACATATATAGGTATCCCATATACAATTAAGCCAAAAGAATATACATAGCGGGTCCAGGCAGCACAGAAGTCGCGTTAATCACGGTGGTTACTTCAGCTAATGATGACAAAAACTGCATAAATAAATAGCTGCTGTACATATCTTCAAAAAATATACCCTGTCAAGCTTGCACAGTAAGAAATAAGACTATTAATCACAAAACTAAGGGACAATATATATGGTAATAGTGTCGGTCTTTCTGTACGCTTAGGAGAGACACAAAAGATCTCGTCTCATAATAAATTCATTTCGGCTTCTAAACAAAACCACAAAAAGAATTTGGTGAATGCATCTTTAGACAAAGTTGGTTTTTTGTTCTTTCGACTAAGTTAAGTAACGCTTTGGTTGTTTTTAGTGTTCCGTTTAGGAGTGTGTGCTGTGGCTACTAGCTAGCTACCATATTCAACGTTTGTTTATGTTTTTCTACGTATAATACATGAAGTCTAGCCTTTTTTTTACGCGGGTATTACGAAAGTTTAAGAGCAACATCCTTATATAATCTCCTTTTGCTTCGTCCACGCACATACATGTGAGGGGCAATCCCGTATATAATAAGAACGTGTGTATTATAAAATACAAAATACAATAGACTTAGATATATTTAGTAAACTATTCCCCGCTTTAAATTAAAAAACCCTGTAAGAAATCAAACGTTTGTATTCTAATCTGTCTCAATCTGTCACTATTACTTCTGATTTGCTTACATTTTTGACAACTTTTTGACATTGACGGCTCGTACAAACTAGCGCAATATCGCGGGCGCGAAGGGCAGCGCTACCCTTGTCGCGCCCGCGATATCGCATCAGTGTGTACGAGCCTTCATTGTCTCTGAGATGAGATTATAATAATATATAATCTGTATTTATATACAACAGATTGTAGCATGTAACAGTTTTCTCAAAGTAGGTAGTATTAAATCTCTGGCAATCAAGTGGGTGACGTGCTGTTCTCCTTGCTACGCTATGAGAACAGACTTGATTCAAGTGACGTGACGTCACACACTTGATTGCGACTAGATTTTAAAAGTTTTTATTACAAACGGGAATTGGCTTTCTGGTCATACACGCATAATCGTTTCGAGTACTACGCACCTGACCTTTTTGACAAATCGAATATTGCGTTATTAAAAGTAATTTGTCACGTTACAATCAAATTGAACGGAACCGGAAGCAACAAGTTTTTAATAAAGCGTTTGTGTCAATTTAGAAAAGTAATTGCTTTTCACTAGTTTTCACCCATTTTATATTTATTTTATACAAATTGACACAGTCAAATAATTTTATGTGATTTGACGATTACTTTTCACCTGTTTAAACAGTTAATTAAACAGTCTAATGACGTATTATGTCCCAGTAAAAGACTATTTATTACGTATGTGTGAGAAAATAGACATAATAGCCCATTCAGACATATAATGTAGTGTAAATGAGGTTTTTAATATCAATTCATAACATTAATAGAATTTAAATGGAACGAATCGCTATTTCTTTCACACAATGAACTTTAAAACTTTTCCAGACTCATAGATTATACAAGGTGGAGACGACAATACAATAATAAATTACACTGCGTATATCTAATGACGTTACCAGTCTGCATACGAAAATTCAATCAAATATCTGCAATAGTTTAGTCACTATAGCTAGTGAAAGATTGGCAAAACCCATAGTCGGCGCAAAAATACTATTTAGTTTGTTAGAAAAAAACACTTTTTTAATTTCAATGTTAGGATAAAATTGAACTCAAACTCAACGGTTATTGCCAGTATTTTCATTTATTGTTGGATTGTCGTCTCTACATTATATAGACATAGTTAGATTTTATTATTTTTATCTACATAGGTATTATTAAAACATGCTTAACGACCCGTAACGGGTTACGTAGTGTTACAATTAGTGCTAAAACGTTGGTTAAAACCACAGTAAGCATAAATACAAGGGGTTGTTAAACTTTGTTTGCTTCGTTGGTCTAGCGGTCGAAAGCGCTGCTGCTGAGCATAAGTTTCTGGGTTCGATTCCGAAGTGTTACTATCTTTTTCCATTCGGAATTTCTCAGTAGCAGCTCAGAGTGTGGATTTGTGCCCGGTAGATGGCAATTTGACATGGGACTTATACATAACCGGCGAAATGTGGGTGTACTAATACGGTGATTATTGGTTATATGTCGGCAATTTATTAAGAGGACGTATGTGGGAGAGGTCATTCACAACCAAATGACCTCTTTAAACTCTGCAAATGTCAACATTTTTCGAGTCATTTGACATTTTAGGTATATAATTTGTATTTCATACATTTCGAAATATAAAATGTCAAATTACTCGAAAATGGTCCACATTTGCAAAGGCATATATCATATATCCATTAACCCTGTATACAGGTCAAGCTTATAAAAATTGTAGTTTAAAAAAAACAAAAATTCGATTCTTTTTACACGAACTAAAAATTATGACTTGTACTAGTTACGATATACAGGGTGGCCGGTCGGTTGACGTCCAAAAATAAAATTTAGTTCCCTCGTATCGTGAGGTATCCGAATCACCCCCATGTATGTTCCGCGATTTTTGATAGTTTTCGAGTTATGATTTTTTTTCTGAATTTTTGAGAATTTTCGACCCGATAAATTAAAAAATTAAAAGAAAAAAAAGTAGAAGACTTTTACGAGATTTTTTTTTTGCAACTGAATCTTCATTAGTAGTACTTTCATGCAAAAAATAATCAGCTTCGTAACTGTGATGAAAGTTATGAAAATGTTGGTCTAAAGTGAAAAATTTACATTCGGTAAATTATGACTGAAATTTTCAACTTTAAATTAAAAATCTAAACAGGTGACTTCATGGTTCCTTAGTAAGCTGTAAGAATGCGCCAGACTCTCAGCTTTCATAATCATTAAAAAAAAGTAGTACTTAATGGGGCAACTTTGGCTAAAATCGGCCTTCAAAGACAGCGAGGTGGAAAGTTCTTAAAATTAGTCATCTGATAAATACATTTTTTTTCCCAATTTTCTCGTTCCTAAGATTATTTAGCTTGTTAACTAACCAAAAATGACTGCAGAAAAGCTAAGATTTAAACACTTGCCGGTAATTGGTCCATCTGTCGCGGTATTTTTCATTTCAGCAATTTCTTACCTGCGTTGCGTAGTGACACGGGGCGCCGTCATTAACCGACTTAGCATAAAGGAGGAGGTTATCATTTCGGTTGTATTTTTTTTTAATGTGTGTTACCTCATATCTCCGTCATTTATGAACCGATTTGAAAAATGTTTATTTTGTTTGAAAGGTGTACGTCCCAGGTGGTCCCATTGTCATCAGGTCAGAATCTGATCATGGAACCCTGGAGAAATCGAGGGAAATCTTTAAATATTATTGGCACACCTATAGCGATTTGGATATTTTTTATAGTAACTTGTGCATTTGCTCTCGGAAATCACCACCATAAAAGGAATAGAATAGAGCGACCTCACTATGGTTCTCATTCATGATGGCATTTTTTTTTTACCAGGGGCCATTTTTTTACTCTAATACCTTTGTTCGGTTAGGTTAGCCTAACTTAACCAGCTGTTTTCTTTGATATTTTATATGATTACCCAATCACAAGAATACGGTGATGCTGTTCATCTTTGAGCAGTTCCATGAGCCTACCTTGAAAATCCAAGATCAGTTGCTCACTTTTAGGAAAGGTTAGGTTCGCTTAGGTTAGGTTAGGTTTTCCGGAAAGGTGGCGGCCGGCGCGAAATGTCGTGCGGTGTTCCACAGGGCTTGGTCCTGGGCCCGCTCCTGTGGGATATCGGCTAAGACTACGACTAGGTGTTGGGTTGCTGGCGTGCTTAGTATGATGATTTTCACAAACTTGAACACAAACAAAATATTCACCTCCGTTGAAGAATTAGGTTTCTCTGATCACTGCGGAACAGTGATACACGTCACCATACCAAATGCAACCACCACACAACCTATTTGGAACGCATATAAGAGATTATTTAACAACACAAACATATTGAAATTTAAATGTGCACTAAATACCATAGATTGGAACGTTATAATATCAAAAAATAACAATATAAACGAAAATTATAAAGCATTTCACGATACATTATCTGATATCCTGAACGAATGTATACCTAAACAAAAAATTAAAATAAAAACGAATTACAAAAAATATTGGCTAACCAAAGGCATCAAAATCTCCTGCAAAAATAAAAGATTATTAAAAACACTTACCCTAAAAACCAATAACCCAATAATAACAAAATATTATAAACAATATGAGAAAATATTAAAAAAAACAGTAACTACAGCAAGAAAATTACAATTTATTGATAAAATCAAAAAATCAAAAAATAAAGTCAAGACAATGTGGAATATAATAAACGAACGTACCAATAAAACAAACAAAAAAGAAAAAAAATGCATAACACTACAAACTGGCACTAAAACAACCTCGAAACCAAAGGAAGTTGCAAACATTTTCAACAACTTTTTTGCATCCATCGGCGAAGAAAGCCCTTTACGAACAAACGAACCAAAAGTTACCCCCGTGCTCTCACCTACCCAAAACACAATGTTCCTTGCTCCAGTAGACCCTTATGAAATAAACACTTTAATAAAAAACCTAAAAAACAAAAACAGTCACGGAATAGACGAATTCCCACCTAGTTTATTCAGGCAATGTGCAGAAGAACTCACTTTACCATTCTTTAAATTAATAAACCAATCTTTCGAAGAAGGCGTATTCCCTGATCAGCTAAAAATGTCACTAGTAAAACCTTTACACAAGAAAAATAGCAAGACAGACCCCAATAATTATCGTCCAATAGCTCTTCTGCCAACAGCTTCAAAGATTTTTGAAAAAGCAATGTGTAATCGGGTGTACACCTTCTGTGAGAAATATAAAATATTTGATGAATGTCAAAATGGCTTTCGAAGAAACAGATCCACAACGCTAGCAGTTTACAAATTTATACAGGAAGCCCTAAATATAATAAATACAAAAAAATATGCAGTCGGTATACTGCTTGACATGACCAAAGCCTACGATAAAGTGCAATATAAAATATTATTAAATAAGCTCTACGGAGTGGGAATCCGAGGCAAATCTTATGAGTGGTTCAAATCCTACCTAGAAAACAGAACGCAATTAGTAGAAATAGAATTTTTCAACAATAAAACGAATGAACTTCAAAACTTTCGGTCCGACAACAAAGCAATAAACGCCTCAATACCCCAAGGGAGCGTTATTGGATGTCTTCTTTTTCTCATCTATATCAATGATCTGCCAAAAACTTTAATGGAATCCGGACCATGTGTTTTGTTTGCAGACGATATTTCTATTCTTGCTCCCTGTCATAATAACGTACATTTAAATAATACCCTAAATAATATATTCACCAAAACAATCACCTGGATGAATGAACATAATCTCGAAGTAAATTTTAACAAAACTAAATTAATTGCATTCAACCCCCACCAAAAACAACCTCTTAACATAAATTTTTCGTTTAATAATCACAAAATAGAATCCATAAATGAATTCCCACTATTAGGCTTATCAATAGATTCAAACATCACTTGGAAACCACACGTACAAAAAGTAAAATCCAAACTCTCCAAATTTTTGTACGCCTTTCGTGAAATTAAAAAGACCACAAACTTGCAAACTGCTTTGGTCACCTACTATGCCTATGCGCATGCATGGCTTAGCTACGGCGTAATTATGTGGGGAAATAGCACTGACGCACCGGCGCTGTTCACAACTCAAAAAAAGTTACTTCGGGTCTTAGTTAACTTACAACAAACAGATAGCTGCAAACCCCATTTCATAAAGCTAAACATTCTGACTCTTCCTTCTATATACATACTGGAAATTTGTAAATTCGCACACACACACCAAGACTTTTACACTAAACGAGAAGACATACAAACACGATACACACTCCGACATAAAACACGATTAAACTTACCGACATCCCGATTAAAAATGCACTCATCCAGTCCACTGGTTATGTCAATAAAAATGTATAATAAACTACCCGAGGTGCTCAGAAATGAGAAAAAGATTGCTACTTTTACAAATAAATTAAAAAAACTGTTACTGAACAAATGTTATTATAGTATAAATGAATATCTCATTGACAAATCAATAGAACTGACATAATAATATAAATTAAGAATACTATTCTAGATTAAATTAATAATGAATATAATGTTACCTCAAATAATATGGATAGAATAATATGTTAGTTAAGTTGCATGTATAAATAATTAAGTCCTCCTCCTCAAATTTATGTTTTGCTGTGCCCGACAGGGTCTACGATTGTTACAACAAATGTTTACCTACCACCTAAGCATATACATTGTGGAATGCAATAAATGATTGAGTATTGAGTATTGAGTATTGATAGTTCCCTAGCACAAATAGAAATGCGTCCTCTTCTGACAAATGTGGAAACCCTACGAATTGAGGAAGCTTTCCTTCCATGGCTACAAAAGACACTCTCTGCCTGGTAACGTTTTTCGTATGCACGTTATAGTGCAATAGGTTGAGGGTATTCTTTCTAGAATGAATTATGGTCACAATCTCAGGACCGAGTCTATTGTCAACAGCGACACGATAAACGGCGTTTATTCTGGCCGCGGCGATTTTAAAATGACAAAACATGTGATGTAGTGCACGGTTAAAATATGTTTGTTACAACAGCCATCACCGCCTCTACAACCCACCTAAATATCGTGATTAATCAGGACTTCTTTGCTTGGTCTGTTGTAAGCTGACTAGCGTTCCGGTCATTTGTAGGTGGAACGGGACTCCATAGCCACACGATTCGATATCATTAATGCTATCGGTAAAGCCCCTAGCTACTATGAAAACATCCCCACTGTTGAATTGAACCAATGCATTGGTTTTCTTCATTCATCAATAATTGGATATTTGTCGCATCAGAGGTTGTAGCACGCAAAGGATCCACAAGCGAAAAAACGACATAATTAATTATTTGGTAGGTTTAAGTAGGTAGGTTAGATAGTTGTTAATAAAAATAAGCTGCACATTTACGGCTACTACTAAAGTTGAACATTACTATTGTCACTGATATTTCTCGAGACGTTCTTGGTGAGGCGTTCGCATTATTACTGTGGTTATGTTTCAGTTTCAGAGTCTAGTTTTTTTTATAGTATCATTTTTTTTAAATGTGGTTATGTGGTTTTGTACAAAAAAAATGTTTTTTGTTAAAAAATAAACACATCATTGCCCAAAAGCTTTCTTTTTTCTTTATCTCTAAAAAATCCCATCAACTTTGCAATTATTGATATGTATCTTAAGACTGTTGGAGGGTGGGGCCCTCCAACAAGTTTGAAACCAGTGTCATTTGAAGTGTCTGGTAGGTTAGATACTTTTTCGAAGATCAATTGAACACTGTTAGGTTAGGTTAGCCTAACCTAACTAGCTGTTTTCTTTTAATCTTTTGTATAATTACCCAATCACAAGAATACGCAATTAATGCTGTTCATCATTGAGGAGGTCCATGTGACCTTCAAAATGTAAGATCAATTGAACTTTGTTAGGTTTGGTTAGGTTAGCCTAACCTAACTAGCTGTTTTCTATTAATCTTTTGTACGATTGCCTAATCATAAGATTATACAAATGCTGTTCATCATTAAGGAGTTCCATGTGACCTTCAAAATCCAAGATCAGTTCATCAGTATTAGGTTAGGTTATGTTAGGTTAGGTTTGGTTTGGATAGGCAAGGTTAGGTTAGGTTAGGTTTGCCTAACAAAATGCTTTTTGTTATTACAAAAAAATCCCATCGATTTTGCAATCGTCAGACAGTAAGTCTTTTTCTGGATCCTTATAAACATATTGACATGCATATTATAACTGTTGGAGGGTGGGAACGGGGTCCATATAAAATCCCCCATGGTCCTTTCCACCTCGCTGTCTTTGAAGGTCGATTTTAGCCAAAGTTGCCCCATTAAGTACTACTTTTTTTTAATGATTATGAAAGCTGAGAGTCTGGCGCATTCTTGCAGCTTACTTAGGAACCATGAAGTCACTTGCTAAGATTTTTAATTTAAAGTTGAAAATTTCAGTCATAATTTACCGAATGTAAATTTTTCACTTTAGACCAACATTTTCATAACTTTCATCACAGTTACGAAGCTGATTATTTTTTGCATGAAAGTACTACTAATGAAGATTCAGTTGCAAAAAAAAAATCTCGTAAAAGTCTTCTACTTTTGTTTCTTTTAATTTTTCAATTTGTCAGGTCGAAAATTCTCAAAAATTCAGAAAAAAAATCATAACTCGAAAACTATCAAAAATCGCGGAACATACATGGGGGTGATTCGGATACCTCACGATACGAGGGAACTAAATTTTATTTTTGGACGTCAACCGACCGGCCACCCTGTATGTACCAATAATGAAGGTTGACACTTTTATATCCAATGATTAAATCAAAAAGTGTGAAGCGCTTTTTAGCTGCGTGTACTTTTAACTAATTTAAACAAAGCGCTCCACGCTTGTATTGTAACTAATACAAGTCAATTTAATTATTTTATCATTTTTTGGTGCGTATATAAAGCGTGCTTTTTTTTAACGAATTTTTTATACATCATGTACATTTACACAAACTAATCACCTCTTTATACATTACACCACTAGCAAATAGGCGGCCAATAAATGAAAGGTATCTATAATTTTTGCGCTTGTTTGCAAAAATAACCGTTAAACTATTAAAGAACAAACAAGTTATAGTCGACTATGGCGACAATATATGTAGTTGGGGTGGTTTTTTCCAATATTTTACATCATTTGTCACTGGTCCTCTTTTGAGGGTCGCAACTGCAATAAAGAATGATGGCGCGTGGTACAAATAATAGGAGATAGCGGTTTCGGAGATCTAACGTGATAAGAATTATTCCAAATCAAAATATTTTATTCCACATAAACCTACATGGGCACTTATGAAACGTCAGAAGTTAGGTGCACGGTTCCAATTGGTCGTTTCCTATGGAGAAGAGCCGGCAAGAAACTCCACGGTTACTCTTTTCCTTTTGATTGATTAAAAGATAACGAATTCGTTATCTTTTAATTGTTCATGGCCGTTTATTACCAAAAAAAGCGATATCGAGATTCCTAGCCGAGATACCGCATAGTGGATGTTTCTCTGCTTACAACCAACAAGTTACAAAAGAAGATCTGTGTAATAAATACAGCATTACCAGTATTACCATTCTAAAACATTTTTAGATTGATTCTTTGTTTCCATATTAATATATTGTATGTAATTGCACATCCCACACGATGTTTTTGTCTACCTATGTCTTGCCTACATTATCTGACAGATCATTTATAAACGCTAATGTATCAAGTTTTTATTACCTTCTATTACAGTATACCACTTTGTATTATCCAAGAATTCATAGAGGATGATGTAATTGATTTAATAATATAGCCATATTGGTAGTTGAATTAATGTATTTATGTGACATAATCTTGGCTTCGTAATCAGCACTACTTATACAGAATTACACTGTTTGCCTATCTATTATACATTGTAACAGCGAATCAATTTTAACGCCCCCTTAAGACCTAGGCAAAATATTTTTTGATATTCGGATAGCTATGGCCTAAAGAGGTGGCCATAAAGAATACGACATAAAAATCTAAAAAAACGCAAAATTACGCGGGTTAAAGCTACTATATTACAAACTAGGTATAATTAGTGTTAAAGTCTATAAATAGCCTTAGTCTGTAACGTGCAAGACTCCATTTTAATCAAACACCAGTTGTGTTAACTTAAAACGAAGTCTTGAACGTCATTATTTTGCAGACACGATTAGCTGGCATAGTAATTTTCTCGGAACAGTTGTTGCTACCCGCTTCCGCTCGTGTCTTGTACCGCACTAAACTAGAGCAGCCGCCGACAAACCGTCCGTCGATAAGTAGTGGATTTAGCAACCATTATACCATTTTCCCGACGTTTACAATGATTAATGTGGCCGCACCACACTACACGACAATCCGCCGCAATTTGTACCGAGTCTGCCACGCGTGAAAACTAAACAAAACAGTCTGTGTGAACCGCCGTCAACCATTGTCAAGCCCGATATTACGATTGTAAACTTTTTAATGACAATCATGAATAATCACCGGTTGCGTATGCGCATTTGTTACAATGATTTCTGTGCCGTCATTAAAATATTATGTATATTTACGACGTCTTCATAATCCACAACGGGTGGTAATTACGTGTTTTAAAAGATTATAATCATTATTTATGTTAAACAACTTGAGCTGTTGATATGGAAGCTAAATAAATTTGTGGTTTTATCATGTTAATTTGTTATTTAAAACGTTTATGAGCAGTATTTATAACATCTTTTGCAAGATAGTCTAGCATTTTAGGAGCAAAACTCTCATTATTTTAATAAAATATGCTTGTATAGAGACAGACTCATTTCAACGTCTACGAAGTAATCTACTAATAAAGAGAAAAGATGTGTATTTTTTTTGTAATGAATAAACGCAAAAATATCAACATAGGATACTCTACAGAACTTCAGAAGTTCTGCTAGGATGCGAGTGAAACCAAGGGTAATAGCTTGTATTGTTATAAACAAAACCAATAGTCGCTTGTGACTGTATCGAGAGGAATGTTTAACTCAACTACTTATTCTACTTAAGCCCTGCTACTTTATAAGGAAGTAGACAATTTTCCTGTGACTGCATTTGTCACTGTGGTTTTAGTTTTATTTAGATTGTTGTTTTTATATACATAAACTCACGCCTTCTTCTCATGGGGGTAGGCAGAAACTACAGAACGCCTTTTGCCTCGTTTACGTTCATACATCTGGTCATACACGCACGCCGGTTGCGAGTACAACGCACCTGACCTTTCTGAAGAACATCACCAATAAGGTCACTAATTATGTTTCCACTTACATCTTCTTGTTTCCACTCACATCTTGTTTTTAATATGAACCTTAGTGGTCAGTTACTTAATTAAAACAGAAGTTATAAGTGGATGATAGAACAAATTGTTCGTATTAATTACTAGTAAATTGTCACAAGAAGTGTAGACCTAAGAATAGACGGGCTAATGAAAGAAGATATGGCAAAATAGGAAGGAAACACCGAAATTAAGCCTAGTAAAGAGATGTCATCATCTGCTTAGCGTCTTCCCAACAATGTTGAGGTCGGCTTCCAGTCTAACCGGATCCAGCTGAATACCAGTATTTTTCATGGAGCGACTGCCTATCGGACCTCCACAGCACAGTTACTGGGTAACACAACGGTACGGCTAATAGAGAAGTATGGAAGGAAAATAAAGAAAGAAAGAAAATACATTTATTTAACACAGACTAAAAGGCACACAATCCTAATATATTAATATTATAAATGCGAAAGTTTGTGTGGACATTTGTTAGTCTTTCACGCAAAAACGACTGAACGGATTTTAATGAATTTTAATGAATAACCTGGATACTTTTTATCCCGATATTCCCACGGCATCAAGACTTATGCGGGTGAAACCGCGAGGCGCTGCTAGTATAATATACAGCGGATAAAATAAAAAATCAAATAATAAGTGTAAAGTACGAATGAAAACGAAACGAAAATAACGTAATTATTGATAAAACGATCGTAATTATTTGAAAAAAACTTTTATTTCCATGAGCTATCCCTAAATCTTACATATAATCTTCATTCTTCACCATACACATCGGCTATTCAAAAAACCCCTGATAAGTTTGAATCAAATATTGATAACCCCACACAATATGAGGCACATGAAGGGAAAACCAAACCTGCATGTTTCATGAGATCCCGTGGTGGTTTAAAATCAAAAGTTTACTTATTCATCAGGGTCAACATCGTGTTTACACCGTCGCGATTGGATGAATGGGATCAGTCCCATGTTTGTGAAAAACAAACAGCGATTTCTATTGTTTCGAGCAATCGTCTGACAATTTGGGGTGAGTTGAGGAAAATGTGGTCGGTATTGATGTTTTGTTGGAGGAAATGCCTCTTGATATTGTGGCTTGAAGTTCCTTTACTATTTGGACGGATTTGTTTGAAGTGGGCAAAAGAGCTTGTAGGTAAGCTATGGGTGGATATTATAATCCACCCATAGATGTCTTTAGCAATAGACGAGTCTCTGAAGCTCATGCATTGATTAAATGTCTCTTCTCAATCAGGAACTGTTCTATCTCACAGGGGCAAGATAGGACCTTCAAACGTAAGACAAATGAACAATAATGGCCAACCCTAGACAAGGAGAAATTAGACTAAAACAATACGAGACTGTTTGGGGATAAACAAAGCATTTATCACTACATCGTAATTTAATCACTAACGTCAAATAGTAAAACTAAACAGGTGGATCCGGCGATTAATTCTGAACATGCGCAATGACCTAAGAACAATGACAGGCAGAAACCGTTGCTACAATAATAGCTGGTCTGCCAAGAATCCAGTTCCATTGACGCTAGGTAACAAATGGCCACTTTCACTGAAAAGGACACACGGATACTTTTGCTTATTCATCCAGACGGGACGGCCCTTTGCCAACATCCGCTTTGGTTAAGAATTTAAGATACTGGTCATGTATTTTGTGGTAACTGTATAAGCAGATCCGTTATCTAGGATTTTGTAAGAACTTCCATATACTAGACGTGGTAGCAAGATCGACGTTTCCAAAACATGGTGAGGTGTTTAATACTCGTAGCAATATATCCTGAAGAATGTTTCTTTTCAGAAGAAGAATTTACTAAGATTCTATGGCGGGAATGTTCCAGAACCCCAGAGGATAGGAACACCATACGTATCCAGTAATGGACTAACAAGAAAATAGTAAAAATGTACCTAAAAAAACATTACAAAACCCACAAAATTAAACCAATAATATCACGAAGGGTATGAACACCGAAACTAAACTAAATTCCCCTAACCCAACTGCCCTTTCTAAATTCTTTCACCATTTCGTATCCGAACTCACAACTATGTACACATAAACATCTCGGTACTACGTTAAAGGGTACAGTTTGCAAATTTTCCCGGATGTAAGCCATTTTCTATGTGTTTATCCACATTTAACCCGTTGGTGAATCAACAGGGTATAGTTGACCGGTAAGGGGATCAGTTATGGTATTATAAGGATAGGATACATGGTCAGCATGTAGTTCAGGATACCCATTCAGGTGATCATGAGAATGGCTTCAATTAAATGGTTGGTATGCATACAAATCAGCAAGGTAACGTTCATTGGCACACTATGCATGTAGACCGATTCAATGGATATTGCTTGGCAAATTTGTAGTCTAAAGTTAGCATAATGTATTCAGCTGGTATTCTAAAAGACGAATTCAGTTGTGATGTAACATTTCAAAGAATTACTTAAGAATATGCCTCGTGAATTGTTTCAGAAAATTCGTTTCATTATGAAAAGACGAGATGGATGAACTGAAACATTTTTGTATCTACCCACGATATCCTGTGTGCGTAAAAATCCAATCCAAATACACCTTGGAGCACAATAATGCCGAGTAAACAAACGGCAAACGATTGTAAATCAAACATTTCAACACATTTCATGAATGATTTGTACTTGCTCCACAAAACTTGGGTTATTACTATCCTATTCTATCATCATAAAAACAAGGAAATATGACTCATCACCCGCTAGAAATAAGATTGAAGACGAGTGTACCGTTATTTTTGCTTTGCACTGAACAGTTGCATGTCAAGGCCTGAATGATCGTAGATTTCAAGTGAAGAGCTGGAAGCGATGGATTGAAATATTGTTTCAAGACGAAGAAATACTTCTCCTTTGTTTACGATTTTTTATAAATTCTACACTAACTGACTGTAAAGTTTGCAACTGTGTGTTGATTTAACGAACGAAGCAATATGAGAATTTCGTAAGCGGCCCACTATTGCTCTGGCTATCGTCTTTGATAATTTTCCCACACTGCTGACAAAACGGTTGTCTGCTAACATAATATATTCCTCTCGTTTTGTTTCGCTAGTGAAATTTATTCGAATAACAATTCGGAAGCTTTGCGAAAAAGAAATTGTAGAGGAAACTAGGTCAACAGTTCCAATCTAAAATGATTGTATGAAATAGCTGTGAATAGTTTCAAAATATTTACTATTCTGTTGCTATCTGTAATTCTCACACTGGTATTTTCCCGGGCTTTTATAATCGTCACACAGTTGCTGTAGAGGGACTGCCGCGTGCTGATAAGCTGCCTGACAACTATTTTGGATTGCGGTCTGACCAGTGTTACTACGTTGTGGTACCTTTATATCGCCACCCACGCCAACCTACAGTTAAGTAGCTATTAACGTTCTTTACGACATAGGCAATAAATAAATAGCATAATAAACATTAATTGAACCCACGGCTTTAACCCTGTACCTCTGCTAAAACCAGCATATTTCATAGACGAAAATGAAAGACATATTTTATGACTTCGCAAACTACTACCGCGTTGTGAACAACTCGTGAGTTTGTACCTTGCGCCGGGTCTAAAAATAGTGTACATCCATGTAAATCATAGGATACCGTCGTAACCGGCAGTGTGATGTGAGCGGAGATAGTAGATACTATGCACGTATATATTTAGCGGACGCTTTGAACCTCGCGCACCGTAAAACACTGGATATAAACTCAGTGATAGTAAAATTTACGCTCAAAACATAAATAAACGAACCTTCCTCCTCCCTCTCTCGAAAGTCGATACAAACGATATTGAACTAGCTTCTGTTGTATCTCAAACCGACAACGACTAATGACTGTACTAATAATTCTGTTAATATAGCCAATATATTTAAATATTCGGATACATTAAGGTGAACATATACGAATACATAAAACTTCATGACCTAATTTAATTAACATAATTATAACATAGAATGCAGGCAGTATCTGTGTCTCTGATCTGGATTTTCCCATACAAGCATGTGAGTGAGGTAAAATATTATAATTTGTCGCATTAATAGATTTCCCTTGAAGAGTGAATGCACTCTGCGTTTGAACGAGGGCCATACAATGACTCAATAATGCAAATGGTTACGCTAATTTTAGATACTTTTCCGCCAACGGTAATGGACGAACAATCATTTATTTATTTAATAAACCTATAAGTATTATACAAGTTATTTGTATTTTCAATAAAGAGATTGCGGTCATCAATCTACCTTTATGGCGTCATGTGATAAGTGATAATTGTACCATTCGTTGCAACTATTATGGCGTATGTGATTATGGTACCAACTTTTTATTATGGCGTATGTGATTATGGTACCATTCGTTGCATTATGGCGTATGTGATGATTGTACCATTCGATGCAACACATCCGAATACAATCTACATGCTATTAATTTATCTACTACAAAAATACCTTCTGATGTTGAAACGGAAGTTCTCCACTTCTCCAGTTCCCATGATTAGTTGAAGGTACTCACCCTGTAACAAAAAGAAAAAAATCGTCAAAAATTGGGTAAATTAATTACTTATGAAGAAATTCATTAATTACCAGAAGTATACGGAAGAACATACGGTACTAAAGGGGACAAAGTTTACGTCCGCTAGAGTGTCCCGAAGTGTCCCAAAAGTCTAGACCGGACGCTCGTTGGACAATTAATTGTCCCATTCCCATCTAGGGGTCGTCTAACGTCCCCTTACACTTACGGTTACCAAGTATGTGGAGTTGGAGACTCATAACTGCATTATAGCAGCCATTTGGGGTTGGGTCATTTACTTGTTTTAAGAATGTGAGGGAGTTTTATTGAATTTCGTATATGAATAGATAAATAGAATACGCTTTATTATGTACCTACGCCATAAAAATTACAGACATAAATTTAGACATTTTAGATAGGGTGCCAAAATGGGCGGTTTTACAGACAACCTTTGGATGGTGCATTGCGTTAATTTCAGAGCCATATTGCGAACTAGCTATTATTATAGAATGACTAGAATTTTAGCAAGCTTGCAAATTACTGATGATTGATTGTCTTACTTATATCAAATGATATCGAATCAATAATTTGTATCTATTGCCATTTATAAGAAACCGTCGCTTTTACACAGATCTTTTCAAGCCCTAATATTTCTAATTTCTAGATTTCAGAGCCGCGCCATACATCATCTCCATTAATTTTATCGTTAACTGTTCTAAAACCTTTGAACAGAATTTCAAATAACAATACAAACTTCTGGGAACAAGTTCTCGTCCCCAGAATATAGGTATTAGAAAACTTTCAAGAACAAGTTACACCAAGTTCTGAAGACCAGATAAAGTATTACAGGAACCGATAGGTATTATAAAGCTTTAAGTTCGGAATTTCGGATATTATGTTAAGCCACAACGGATGTTATGCGGATCAGGATGTTTAACGTTGTTAGAGCGTTTATTTCGAGGAAAAATTGCGGATGATATCATCGGTATGGGAGTTTATAAGGAGCGCGTTCTTCCTTTCATGACCTGCATCGACGAATCTTTAAATATTCGTAATTTTGCAAGTATTGGTTGAGTAATCGAGTGAGAGGTGATTTGAAGTCAAGTTCGGAAAGACCACATTTACGAATATGTAAGCAGTAAGTATAAGGAGCTCGTGGCTAAGTAATAACAGCCGCACGGGTCGATCCATCCCGTTAAGCTACGGTTGCCGGGGTTGGTTCGTGAATGGGTGACCATCTTTACATACCGAGACTCCTCCGTGCCTTGGAAAGCACGTTAAGCCGTTGGTCCCGGCTGTCATTCGTGGATCTTTGAAAGTCATTACGAGTCGTCAGAAGCCCGAAAGTCTGACAACCAGTTGTGGAGGTCACTCCAGGAGATAGGCAGTCGCTCCATGTATAATACTGGTATTCAGCTGCATCCGGCTAGACTGGAAGCCGACCCCAGTATAATTGAGAAAAGGCAAGGCAGATTGATTGAAGGAGTAAGTATTAAAAATTAAAATGAACCAATATATTACATAAGGTCCATGTCTCTAAACGCTCGCGAAACTTAAGAAACCTAAATCAAATGCCACCAAAAACATTAACTATAATTTATAGTACCATCTTAGCAGCCGTAACTCTGACGCAAATACATCGAATCCTCAAAAAAATTACCATCACGCTTACAAACATCAATGATATGCAAATCTACAGCCAACTGTATGTGACTTGCGATTCATGAGAACTGTGCGTCAGTACCACATCACCACAGTAAACGTATGAGTAATTTGTAATTAGTCTTATTAGCAAACCAGTGTGTATTTAAAAGCAAATGTCCTTCGGCCGCATTTTTTCTCAATGCGGGCCGAATCCTAATGGAACCAGACGTAAAACTGTAATCATTGACATAACTATAAAATCTGGTGTTCCACTTGACTGCAATTTGTGTGATGTAACCGTAGTAAAACTAGCATGTTTAATAATGTGGGTTATCGTAAAAATGTTTAGGAATAAAAAGGGGACGAGATAAACGAATACAAGACTATGCCATCACGATTTAATGTAGGGGAACAAATAGATTATATTTCAATACATTATTTGATACCTAGTACATATTTTTTTAAATTGTTGTACTATCCAACCACAACCAGACATGATTGAATGACACTGTTATCAAGAAACGATTGACATCTGACTACATAACCACCAACATCGTCAGCTAGTTGGAAATACCAGCATCTTGAGGTTTAGCTTAAGGTAGTAAGGAATAGCTGTAGAAACCAAATTATGACGTAATTTCTAGCTACACGCAATATTTTTAGAGCCAACAAGAAGATATAAAACCTATTTTTATGTTTAATTCCCTTTTTTTTTAAATTCTCAATTCTCACAAAAACCAAATAAATATTTTTTAATATAATTTCAATATTTTGTTTACATATGTCGAACAAATAATACTTAGAAGTCTTGTAGTCCACATGAACGAGATGGTGAAAGGTGATACACACAATAATAGACGTTACACTAAAGATCTTAAAATTGCCGATCAGTTTCTAAAGTGCCTCAACAATGAAAAAGATGAGTCACATTACTTACCTCAATAATGATCCGTGAACGTAAGTAAATACTTCTTCGTACAAGAGTACATTACTATGGTTCATTGCTTATCGCATAAATAAATACTTCATGAATTTTTCATGACATCTGTGAAGACATGGACGTCCTTGCGTCAGTTGGTATTGGAATATATGAGTAAGCAGAATCCATAAGCAGAATAGCTACTATCAGCGAATTTGATACTATCCTACTAACAGAAAGCCAACCTAATGTTATCGATATCAGAGTAAGTTAGCAACTTGAACGTTAAGATGATTCACTAGGTCAGCAGAATGTTGTAAATATAATATTATGTATAGTTAGATTTACACATCAACCGTCTTCATTACGATACGGTAAATAATAAATGTAGAGAATTTGATAAACGACCTGGGGTATAAAGGGTACATATATATGGGATGGACAAAGAAATTATCAAACGAGCAATTATAAGTAAAAAAACAGACGCACGATAAGACGAAACTAAAAAATATCCCAAAAACGAACACAAACCTGACTCCACTCCAAAAGCATTCAATATAAAATACAGACATCGGTACAGTCGAAGAAATATTTTCTAAGCACAATTTAGTGTACGTCTATGACCATTAACTAAAGGGTATTATCGCTGACATAAAGCAATTTGTAGTAGATTTATCAGTAGGAGGTATCTTGGTATCGACTGCTAATGACAGTGGGGGACCGGACGATACGATACAGATTATATTGGAAATTGCTATCGGCTTAAAATATATATTTTGTGAGGAGGAAACGATAATGTACTTCGGGGATTCAACGGGATATCTAGATTTTATTATTTGGCTTGGTGCAACATATGGGGCAACATAGTTTTAAGACCTGCGAACTAGGAATTATGGATAATACCTCTGTAAATAAATGTTTTATTTTTATGAAAGAAAAAAGATTTCTCTTGGAGTATAATTAATCACCATCATCATTGAGAGTTTTATTGCATCCACTGCTGGGTTTAGGCTTTATTGCCCAGATCCCTCTATGTAAACAATTACGTGAATATTGTTTTTATTTATTACTCTATTTGTTACATTATTCTAGTATGCAATCTCTTTTGTAGGCAAATCCATTTGAATCAAATCCATTTGAATCATATTTCCTGCTACACTATTTTATTATTTTGCTCTTACATAAAGCGTAGCCCTATCATCGGTGTTGAACCTACGCACTTTCGAGTCTGTACCTTCGACATCGAAAGTGAGTGGGGTCTATCCCGTAGGCAGCACTGAACCAGTTGAGACGCCCATATAAAATGAAAACGGCACGAATCTATCATCGTTTCGAAACCTACACAAAACATTTCCGATTATGATTATTAGAGTGCTTGCGCATCCGAAAAAGCATGGCGCAAACTGGCTGTACTTTATGTGTTTCGTATATCAGATCAGAGTTCCACTTGTCTACATTGATTTCTTTCCGAATTTATGCATGACATAATACCACTTTTAGCCACGGAAAATAATTTAACTATTCAAAAGTTTAGACCCATTACAAATTGGCATACTGATACGGAAGCGCTAAGCCACCTATACAAAAATAAACAGCCCACTACAGACTCCAACCCAGAGATACGCGGCCACCCATAAAAAAGACAAAACACCACATTCACACCCACACAATGCCACAAATTAATATCATCTCACCACAGCGATAAGTCAGAGAGGACGCCATTTTTCTCTATTAACTATATTAATATAAAAGCAAGGGAATTCACAACACGTCATAAAGACGGTCCATATGGATCACTCATGGTGCCCTTCTTCGTGGCCGAGTATAATTTGGGACCACGGATATTAGATCTGCAAATTGGTCGTGTTATCTCCCGCCCTACCCGAGGGTGACCATTAGGAAATAAGGATATTAGGGAAGTCGATACCGGTAATAAAATCTCTCTTGTGGTAGAGGATGTGTTGTCTTTCATCATAGCCTTTTGAATGCAGTTTCAGACATCATTTGAATGACAATAACTGGTCAAGCTGAGATTTTTATGGAGGATCTCCGGTCGTAATTCAAAGTGGCCAAAGTCAACATATTTGTTACGGACTTTGTTTTTAAAACTACATGTCTACATGTCGTGTCTGACACATGGTAAGTATGACCAAAACCGGAAAATACAAAATGAAGATTAAAAATAAAGGCAAATGAAGATGAAACAGGAAATATCCACAAAATCCTACATCTAGATCTAAAAACAGTACTCGACGGCATTTAAAAGGTAAAAAACGTAGCTGATGACAGAGTGTCTGATATAAGGAATGACAGATAATTAGCATTCACGTCAGCCCCGCATGGGTTGTTGGAAAGTCAAACTAAAAACGGACGTTAAGAACTTTACACTTTTCCTATTCGTATATATTTCTGTCAATAAATGTATGTAAGCATGTTGTATATCAGATACCTACCTAGAAAGATTGCTATGTATTGTGGACAGAAATTGATTGTAAAGAAGTAAAAATCAATCAATGAAACAGAATCCAGTCTTGGACCAGATTAAACTTGATCTAATGCTTTTTGTTTAGAGACGAACAGTTTCATATATCCCTGATGCATTTACAATATCAATGTGAAGACGATATTCATCTATCCATGATTTACCTAAAAAAACCTCGAAAATCCACCATAAGTTTAACATAAAATAGTCTCAGATCGAGACAGCAATACATTGCCAATAGATTAAAACCATGGTCACTATACACCGTTCCCTCTTTGGCGGTCTGTAATGGCGGACACAGCGCCATCTAATAGCTATATTGACCCACGGCCCATCCTCGAAATTTACTAAGGACGCTATTTATATCAACCAAGACTGATATGCGGAAGTTACGTCACTATTTCGAAAAACTGAGCGACTAAGATTCAGAGAACTATTAAACATGTTCTGTAATTAATTATAATTAAAGTTAAGTGCATTAGGCATGCGAGTTGACTGCATTTTTGACAGAGAGTGATGCAAATTTTCTCGTTTCTAAAACAGAACTGCATGAAAATCATCTATTCCCAGAAATTATTCACATTTAAAAAGAAAACCTTGTTAACGTTTTCATCAGCGTCACAGGTAATTTATGCTGCAGTATTGCTACTATACGCCTACATATTATGATTTTTTATTGGAAAAAACATGACACTGGCTTCACTCCAATCTAAAGTATCTAAAATGTCACCAATAAAAACTGCGTTTCCTAGTACAAAAATAATGTTATAGATGCCTCCAGAGTCCAGTGTCACCTTGTCAGTAGGACTCTAAAATTGCATTTGCAACAAACGTTCGCACGTAATGAAAGTGACAATCAAAAATAAAGTAAGCGTTCAATAATATAAAAGAAAACTTCATTCTATCAGTTACATGTAACAATAAATAAACATCAACTTTATTGACTATGGCTATAAATCCTTTGTCAGGTTGTGAAAATGAAATAAAATCGTATAAAATACTGCGACGAAATTTAGTTGAAGCCAACTGCAGAGATAACTTGGCAAACATATTCAAAACGAATTGATGGAGCAGATTGATAATTAACTTCGTGATTGGAAAAAGGGATGAAGCAGACAGTGGGGAAGATAATACTACTGAAAATAAAGAAAGACGTAATTTAGTTAACAGAATATATTTTATAACAGATAAGAATGCTGATTTCAGAGGCCTCTACACAGGGTTTAGCTACAATAATTTAAATAGCAAATATGTGGTTAATAAAATCACGGGGCGACCTTGCGGGTGACAATGAGGAAGAATTGAAACGGAATGTATTTGCAAAAGTAATTCTGAACGATAAAAATGATATAAAAGTATACAATGAAATAAAAGCGCGCTATCATCTGTAACTACGTGTAGTATCTTTGTGAAAATGCGTGATTTTGGTGTGAATCTGTGTGCGCGTGACTAGGTGCGTGAGCGCGTGGCACAGTGACCGAGATGCGCGCGCGCAAGCGCCGCCGCCGCCGGCGCCTGCGAGCGTATGACGCAACCATGTAGGGCACCTACTACGCTATCCGCAACTATATCTATCGCTGATGTTTGAAGCGAGATAAATGCCGCCTAGCAACAACATTTACATATCACCATTCATTTTAAAATACGTTACACTGGATTTAGAACAGCTGAAAATTGTGGAAATGCATTCATACATGTGACAACAGGTTAATCTCTGTTAAAAACCGACAAGGGAACATAAAACACTTAAAATACAAAAGCTAATTTCATAACGCGCAAGATGACGCAAATGTAGGAGAAAATCTAGGAAAAGTGTTCATGCGACATGCAAATGTTGCTCAAAGATTCTAGAGAAACACGCAGTTTCTCTAGAATCTTTGAGCAACATTTTTCACCTCATAAATGTCTGTTTGAATTAGCAAAAGGACTTCACGAAAGAAAACGCAGTATTTCCATCAACTTCAAGAAAATATTCCACCAACTTTCAAATGCAACAATTTAAACAATCTTGACCTAACTAACGATATCTAGTGACTTCGCAATAGGGTGTCGGGTCAGCGATACATTGCAACAGTTGCAGCGGTCACGTGGTGGTATAGAACACGGTGTGACCGAGGTAACATCGTTGATTACCTCAGGCCGGCATAATTCACAATAGACGAGGAAAATCACCGCATGAATATTAACTAAGTAATTAGCAAATGGAATTGTTGTAGGGCGTAAATCCCTAAGTACTGGTAGCGTCTTCATGTTTATTTAAAAGAAATGTCCTAATATCAGCAACTTCATATTCATTTTTGGGTTCAGTGAACGTTACTGGAAAAAAAATAGTTTTGAAACGCGATGAAAAGAGCTAATCGATGATTGATCTCCGAGCATTTTTAAACACTAAAAATATATCGACGGACTGAATGACAGTAGCACTAGAATCCTCTTAGAACCGATGATCGCAATGCTCGGCCTAAGATATATATCTGAACAGTATTCTAGGAAAACACTGAGCCAAAGCCTCAAAACCGTTTAATGAACCAGATTTCAAAGAATGCATTATGAACAAAGATAATATTATGAAAACTAAAAATGCTTTTAGTTCAGCCAATGCAAAGCTTTATGAAGAAAATGTGTTGCCAAGCTGAACTTGCAGTAAACTGGGTCGGATCGCCTACGCCCTACGACTGCTAGACCAGTTCACTGACATTTGCACTATTTTCTTCAATGCCAAAATATTTATGCAAATCTCATTGTGTTATTTAGGAAAAAGTTCTAATGTTACAAAAAAACTACGGAGGCGGACACGGCGTATCAAGATTAGACCAAACATGTTCTTTGTGAGGTGAAATTAGAATTCTTTTGATACAATTCTGTATGCGATATGGGCTTAGGAAATAATAAAAAAATCCTAAGTTTCTATTAGAACAAGACGAATAAATCCAACTGGTTTTGGAAGAAGTTTCTGTAGAGAAGTCCATTACTCTGGACAAAACGTCCAAGAAAGACTAATCCGTTTCTCCACAATTGTGTAACAGGAAACATTACAATAGCCACTGACATAATGAGGTCCATAGCCATAAAACCCTTGAACGAAAACGTTCCAAGATCTACCAAAACGGGAACCCAGTATTTCCTAACTAGCTGGATAAGGAAAGTGGATGCAATTGCACAATAGTACGCAATGAATCAAGCGCTATTTCGAACTGTCGCCGTCGCATACATATCTTGGCACACGTAAGAATGCACCACATTGTACGATTGTCAATTTATTTATAGAAGTACACCGCTTACCTTTGAACGTGTGGACCGGTGCGTTCTCCGACGCGGTTAGGTGTCTGCTTTAACTGGCATATTGAAATAGTTACTCACTGGTCTGCGATGTGCAAACAGAAACAGATAACTTTGTGAGTAAAGTTGCAAAGTCTGAATTACACATTTTATATGTATCAAGAAGATATTTTGAACCTAAGGATGGAATACCCAGAAGGGACGAAAAATAGAAAAGATGAAGAATCAACTGCTGTAGCACAACTTAAAGAAGCAAAGTTATTGACCAAAACGAAGACATCAATCCTCATAAAAAACAAGCCATCAGATCTTTTTTGGAAAACCTTGTTGCCATGATAGAAACCGACGGAATAGTCATGTTCAGCAAGTGGGTAGACCCAGGTTACTAGATCATGGCTTCACACTGTATTAACTCTATTAACCCATTTCTTTCAATTTCACTACATGCGTGGGTTAAAAAGCAGCTGATTCGCTCAATTTAGATAATAATTTTCTCGTGTTCACTGGAACAGGGAAATCTTTATTTTATTCTAATATTTATATCAGCAACGTCCCACCTGATTTTGTGCGATTTCCGTATCATTTGGTGACGCACAATGTTTTATTAATGGGATACTACATGGGTCCTAGACATCCGCCTTTCGTGGAAAGTAGTTACCAGCTGGTGAAAATGTTAAAGGATGGTAAACAACCAAGCCTTATTTACAAATTTTGCAATGACACATTTTCTTTGGCAAATCTGTAAGAAAACTCACAATGTTGTTGACCCCCACCTGATAGGAAGTCACCGCTGCCTGATATCAGAGACATGACATCGCAAGTGCGTTCCCAACCCAGTGACAAAGAATATCCCAAAACATGGCACATATAATATACCATGTTCTAATCAATTTTTTCAACCCAATTAGACTGCTAAGCTGCTAGGCTACTGCTGGCTGCTTACTATTGGCTTCTTTGTAATTAGTGTGTGTATTGTAAGTTCGCTATGTGCAGAATAATCATTTTTTCTTTCTTTACTTTTGTTTTAATTCCCACAAGAATACCCCTAAGCATTAGAAGGAAATTAATGAGAAATTCGAAGGCGATTCTTCACGTACACTGCGCATACATAGGTGATAATTATGATAATCCTTTATGCACATAGTACATTAAAATCAAAGGATTTCCCCGATACCAGGATAACCAGTATTCAAACATTAAGATGAACGGAAAATATGCAGATTGAATGCCTTTCTACGTAGGTATTAAGGAAATATTTACAACGTTTATGTTTTGTTAGTCAAAGGAAGATGAAACTATTCGTGGAATATTTTCGTTTTACGTATTTGTAAATATTTACTTATGTAATACTTGACAAACTTCCTCATTAGTTAATAGATTGACGTAGTGATTATGTGATCAGTTTCCGTTGGATACTTAGCAACAGACTTAATAAAAAAAAATGTGCTAGGCACATATTTAGATATATAATCTTTTTTAGTGTCAGAAAATAACTATCTGATTATAAATTCTTATTGGGATTATTTTAGACTGATTCACATTCTCGTAGAAATATGTCGTTGGTGAAATATCTGTTGAAATATAGAATTCACACCAGTATTTCTTGTTCTCAACATTTCTGGATGTATCCTTTTCTTCCAAATAGTTAGTTTAAGTAAAATATAAGACTAAGCTTAATTATATCTATCCTATATATGAAAGACTAGTCTGGCAACCGAAACAAACGTGCCATAACGTTATCACCCGATAGCCTCTCCAATCAGTCCACATCGCTCGCCGCACAAAGGCGACTGTAATCAAAACCAATAGCTTCTCAGCGCACACAATGCGATATCTTCCGACGATCCTACTAACCTATATACACCCACTTATCTAGCAACCTTGAGGCACCAACCGAAGAAATTGGCACGACCAACCTAAATACACCAACCACGCGTGGCATTGAAATTCGTAATTTGTGAATCCCATTCATTTTTATAAAGAAAATTATGCTAGAATTAAAAGCACGAAATGTCGTCTGTCCAGATAATTTACATTAAGTATATGAGCGTCGCTCGAGTGGCGGAAAAAACCGCAATATTTTACAATGTATTTAAGGAACTGGTTACGGCGTAGTAAGCTGAATCTTCAGCGCCTACGGCAGCGTAGTAACAGATGTTTTATACATTTAAAGTAGTGGCAAACGAGTATTGTTTCCGCGATTTCGTCAGTTTAAAATTCCTGCGAAAATGTATTAAAATAGTGTAGTGTCGTGACGTTTTTAGGGTGAGACGAGCCTCAATAATGTGTCACCGGTCGTTATAATCTGACCTTCTTTGTATTCCTACAACATTTTGTTTGCCCCCTGCTTAGTTAGCATATATTTATCCATCACATGTTTACGATTTCCGTCTTTCCTCATTAAAATTAAATAATTCTAGAAGGTTAAGGTCGGTTTATAGGCGTGTTGCAAGGTATAACTATAAAAAACTATTGCGAGGCGTGAGCAATGAAGTCTATAATTAATCGAGTCAGAAAGCTCATACAGATCTAGTAAATTAAAACTGGAATAAACGTTGGGCCTTTAATCATACAATGATAGAAACTTGTAAAACATCAAAGAAGAGTCATGTGATTGGCCTTGATGAAGCTTCATGATTAAACAGTAGAATTAATTTTCTTTTTGTTAACGTACCAGGTACACGCAATTTTTTTCTGATACACCAGAATGATCTACTCTATTCTTGTATCATTAAAATTCTCTAGATCATTGGATTCTCTTCAAGATTATAATAATATGGGCTTATCAATTACCAGAGAGACAATCTTATGGAAGTCTCCAAGTTCACGCTACAGTTGAGATATATATTCGTATTTCCTAGTCACAGGACATGATAAGTACGGCTAGACAGCGCAGTTGTCAGGGCATTAGAGACACTCCGGTTTTATTAGGTTTTCTAATCTCGAAGTGTCCCTTCGCCACTTTTACCAATTCGTGTAGGTACAGAATTCTGTTTAAAACGATTTCAAAAGTCTTTCTGTTGATTTATGAGAAGCTTAAAATGACTGCATGACACTTAACACGACTAATATTGATTTACGATTGAGAATTTGGCTGATAAATGAGAATCAATTGAATCTAAATTCAATTGAATTTATGAGTAGGAAGTTATAACAGATTGAAACAAGAGACCAAGTAACCGACATCGGAACTAAGTAAATGTCTATCAAAATCATAAATTCCACAAGTCATCCTGTCAATCCTAATTTTTCTGGAACACGCTGGTTTGAAATACATAGTATTATGGAAACAGCCGAGCACAATGAAATTTCCCGTTTCTGTGAAAAATAGGAAGCATATTTCGGAGGTATGTGAAGGTCTTGTGAAAAAGTTGTGGAGTTACGGGTGACTTAAGCATACACTGTGGAATGACGGCTGAAGCTGGAGAGACTTCGATTCATCAGATTTAACTTACTAAACTACCAGAACTTTAAATTAAACCTAGTTAAATTGAAGGAAACTTTCTTGACATTTCCTATTCTTAAACCCCTCCTCCCCCCTCCTATTCTTTCTTATTCCCGTAGGGAGAGGGGCACCTTCAGTACACCCACATTTTGCCAGTTATGTTTAAGTCCCATGTAATAGAGGACGAGCCTATTGCATTTTGTTTCTTTTGTATCGCACATATTATGACCCGCCCATATCCTAAAGAGACTCCACAAATCAGTTGGTTTAGACTAACTTACTTTACATTACCAGACCTAATTGCATAGTACAAAAGCAATCAATCACAATCTGTTTAATTTTGACAGTTCAATAACATTCATTGCGTTACTGAGCTTGCGTTACGTTGTTGAGCAGTCACTTTTTTCAAACATAAGAAGTAATGGATTAGCAATATGCTTCAAAATGATTCAGATTATGATTGATCGTGTGTTATGCAATTAGGGCGCTGAATATCTTTATGGGAAAAACGAGTTATCTTAACAGAAAGCTCTTAAAGAGTCTTATTGCTACAGGACTTCTTGGAACAGGTCAAAAATCTAATAGGGGTGAGCAGGAAAAGACATAGTCGCGTCTATCAGCTGTGTTCACATTGTAGGCAAACTGAAAGTGTACCGCCGGTGGGCGTAGTCACGAGATTGTATGAATCAGCCGGTTATTCCCGACATCCTGGCCCAATTACATGTTACACTGGTTAAGGGGAAGCTGCACTGGCGGTTACTGGATCGGGTTAGGGAATTGTCTTCGTGGTTAAGAGTTAAGGTTAGGTTAAGTGGGGATTGTGCACGATTAAATAGAACAAGATTTCTAAACGATACATTTTTTTTTTAATCTCAAAAAAATCCAATGAACCCAAAATCATACTTAAGACCTTACTTAAATAACAATACCGGAATTAATGGAATAATGTCTTTTATGTATTAGAGAGTGGCGAAAAAATCGTAATAAAGTGAATACCTTAGTTTCTAGGTCGCCTGTTTTTTTATGGCTTCAGTAGTCTAGGTTAAAGGTTACACCAATTAGGCGTTGCTTAAGCACTAATTCGGCATAATCTTATTAAAAGTCTATTCCGGGCCGAGGAAAATACCATAATTATGTCGGTAGGACGTTAAACTATTACCATGCATCAAATATTTTATAAAGTGCACTTTGCAGTGGACCAATTAGCAATTACAGTTGGTTATATTTAATTCCTCGTGATACTTTTTAAATACTAGGTTTCTAGAAAATTATTGCGTTAAACTATTAATTAGTTTAACGCAATAATTTTCGCATCACGTTAATCAGATGAGTGCTACAGTTTTTTACTATTCGAAGCATGTTGACAGAACTGCACTCGTACAATTAACATTTAATTGTAAGTACCTGTTAAATTAATCACGGCACTTCTTGAAATACTTAATACTTATTGTAATTGTATATTGCAATTTGCATCATTGGTCTGACCGATGCCAAAATATCTGCTGTAAAATTAAGTTTCCAACTACTAAAATTAGCATGGACATTGGACCATACAAATGAACAAATTCTTAGACGCTAATCTGGTCAAATCAGTGTGGTATATTGACTAACCTACATTGTGGTTTCTGTTCCGTGTACCAACGTCCCCCTTCAACTTACAAGTATAATATATCGGGTTATCGGGAACATAGGGATAAGTAAAAAAATACGTCAATTGACGAGTATGTTATTCTTTTACCCACTGATCAGCAAAAAAGCAATAAGAATAATAAGTTTATTTATTTTCTCTCGCAATGATTTTGAAGCACTTAAGTAACAGTTTTGAACAACTTAATTAATTCACATTGTGAGAGCTGCTGCCTGATGTAGGTTTGGAAAAAACCTGTTCTACAGATCACCAGCCCCCACTTAATAGCCTCGTAGATAACAGGCAGGTAACATGTATTTTTGCTAAACGATGCTTAAATACTTAAAATACATTTTATAGACAAAAATCCTTGGACGCCTGGCCTTAACTCGGCAGCACGTGGGACGAAATGTGGACTATTAACTGAATCTTTGTAGAGCCAATCTCTAGGAATGCGGAATACAAACTTGATGATATTCGCCTTAGCAACAGCTGAGTATAATACAATTATTGAATTAATTCGCTGCGGCTGCGCAAACGTTTTACGACGAGACGCGACGGATGTTTCGAATTCCGTGTCATTGATGAAAGTGTGCGGTAATTATACGGTTTTTGAGATGGTTGCTAAGGTAAATATGCTTTCGTTGTCTATGGAAATGTTTAGTGCTTCACTTCCCGTTTATTTTCTAATATTTATCATTTTAAAAAAAAGTTTTTCATGTTATTTCAAGCCTCCTTGTCGACAATTTACTTAAGAGTACCTACTTTTCATATAAGATTTCGTTTAGCGTACATGTCAATCTGCCTAGCCTTTTCCCAACTATGTTGGGGTCGGCTACCAGTCCAACCGGATGCAGCTGAATACCAATATTTTATATGGAGCGACTGCCTATCTGAGCTCCACAACCCAGTTAACTGCGTAACACGATACCCATTGGTAAGACTGGTTGTCAGACATTCGGGCTTCTGACGGTGTAACAACTGTCAAAGTTCCACGAATGACACCCGGGCTTAACGAGCTTTAGTCTTGGAATGTAAAGATGGTCATCCAACCACGGACCAACCCCGGCAAGTTTAGCTTAACATGATGGATCGAACCGTGGGGCTGTTATTACTTAGCCACGAGCTCCTTTCCTTTATTGATTACTAGCTTATCCCCGCGACTTGGTCCACGTGAAATTTTGGTCCTCGGCCCATCGCGTCGCATCCCATCGCCCGTCCGCGTTTTTACTTTTTTCTTTCTGACTTTTTATCTTTTTGCTCGGCTCCTAAGGATTGTAGCGTGATGTTGAATAGCCTATAACCTTCCTCAAGAATTGGGCTATGTAATGAATATAAAAATTTCTAATCCGACTGTTAGTTCCAGAGATTACCCCCTACATACAAACAAACAAACTTTACCTCTTTATTATATTAGTATAGATTGCGTTTCGTCTAGTATAAACAAAAATGACTCTTCAACATATAATAAGTTTCGTTATAACAGAAGAAATACAAACAATTAATTGACGAAAACTGGCCGTTTCCTGATTATACTTTGACCTAATAAATTATTAGTTTGATTTATTACCACTAACTAACTCGATCATCATGTAACGTGATACACGCACCGCTAACATTTCATTTAAGAAAACCGAAAGGAAATATCAAGACATGAAATAATCAACGTTTAATTTTCCCTATATAAAGGCTCCCGCAGACAGGCACGACGCGACGCGACTGGTGGAACAATTTCTATGAAAACTTCACGGAAATTGTTCTACCGGTGTCGCATCGCGCTGTCGCGTCACGCCTGTTTGCGGGAGTCTTTAATTAATTTTTCAATATTTATTTACTACCACTAGCTTTTGTCAACGTCTTCGTTCGCGTGGAAGTCGTAAGACACCTGGGGCCTAAGTCTACTAATTTATAAACGTTACAATGGTCTCTCAATGGTGAGTTTTTGACAGTTTTTGTATGGCAAATCTGTCAAAAACTCACCAATGAGAGACCATTGTAACGTTTATAAATTAGTAGACTTAGGCCCGTGATTATACGAAAACTTCCCTGTATACTACATTTTGTAGTTTCGTTTCGTTTCGTCGTATAGCGTCGCCCGCCCGCGCTATTGCTTCGTATTCGCTTAGCTTTCTTTCAGACTTTTTTCTTTTTGCTCGGCTCAAGAACAGGGCTATCAAATAATTTTCAAATTCGACTTGTCGTTCCAGAGATTAGTGCGTTCAAACAAAAAATATTCAACATGTTACAGATATTTGAATAAAAATATAACTAATATTTTCAACCAAACAAAATATCGATATTTTTTTTTACAAATATCTATTAACCAATAAACAATTTCAACCAATATTCTCATCGCTATTAAAGATGGAGAACCCCCTGTAGTACGGTTCTATTAGATACCCGGTAAACAAATACTATAAAAATCACAAGCACGTGCGTAATATATATTTTCTATTTTTGTATATATTGTGTTTATTGGAATCATGCACGCACTTCCGCGGCCATGTTGAATTGTTGATAAACAAACAATGATACGAGTGATATTGAATATGTTAATGTGTACAACATAATGCTTGATGAGGTATAACGTAAGTAATGGTCGGTTAGTGCCACATTACAAGTGTTCGTTGAAATTATCGGAATACTTGACTGTTATAACATTTGTATGCAGATTAGAACTATTTGAAGGGGTTTGATTGTCAGCTGTTCATCGTATTGTTAGAATAGAATGAGGAAACCACTTCGTTTGAAGTTGAAAGGAGTGATGGACGCAATGAATTGGTTGTTCTATTTTTAAATTCACGTCATGGCAGCTGGTCAATATGCCGCCATTGCCCCTCGTTTATGTCAATATAATATTAAAAATAAGTTTAATAATTTTGATCATACATGAGTTACATAAGTTACCCCCTAGAAGAAAGACAACGCAGCGCAGATAAAATAGGATTAAGTACACGAAATAATTGTTGTTACACGCCATACTTATTTTGCACATACTTGATAATGAATGCAATTAAGGAAGATCATACTGATACCAATACCAAGAACTACTTCAATGTTCTAAGAACCAGAAAAGACAACTACTTACGAAACAAAATTAAAGTTCAGTAAATTTAACATCTCCCAGAAATGCTTCAATGTCACCAAAGTCATCAAAGAAAAAAATACGACTTATACTAAAAGTAAAAATAAATAAAAAAACACCTAATTCCCAAAAAGTTCGACGCGTATCCAAAGTCCAGAACTAAACTGCAATATATACCCGCCATTTAAATTTAACCGGAATTGGTATTAAAAATGATTTACATAGAAGGAATGCCGGAAGCAACCGCAGCTGTTATTCTTCCCGCGCAAATTGTAAGTGTCAACTAAGGGCAATGAGTTGCCATGGTACTTGTGGACAAGCGAAGTACCATCAGATCACTAGTGTTTAGTCATCATCGGATAGGTTTCATGATGTAATTCGGTGACTCGAAAGATGCAAGTGAAAAATGTTTTTGACAGACAATGGAAGATCTTGTCAAATCACTTTTAACATAACTTTTAATAAAGCCTTTGATTAGTAAGTTGAATAACGCTGACTTTATTACAAAATCGACTAATCTGTAAGCATATTACTAAGAGTAGAGTAGCAACAAGAAAAAAGAAATACATTTTCAAGCCGTATCTCGAACATTATGAAGCAACAAAAGTTAATAACACAGAAAGAACACCTACGTTCTTCACCACAACACACCGCTTTTAGTTCTTAATTAAAGCTATACGGAACATAACAGTCGATTAAGGTCCCGTATACACCAATAAAAGGCGTCGGCTACATCAGCCGGCATACAAAAGAACATTCTCAAAACGATAACCACTTCAACGATCGCAATCACACGGCGATTCATTTAAAATTTATTGCCATTTCGAAAAAGATAACATACGGAGTCGAGCGCCCCCTCCAAAGTCGAACAATAACGTGCCCATCGACAATAACCAATAACTCTTTTGAATACGACGCGAAAACGGCGCGCGAACAATAAATTCGTAAAGAAATCGCCTCCCGTTTACCCCCATACGTTCTATATTCGAATAATAGTGTATAAGTAACACGGTATTATGGCGACACCCAATTTATTTTTGAGTTTACCGTTCCGTTTGCTGTAATAAATTTCTTGGTGCATTAAAGATGGGGCGCATTGTATTGCAATAATATTTCGCGAGATAGTTCAACCGTCTCTTGGAAGTGTTTATTATAGCTCAAAATTACCGTTGAATATTTAAAAGTATTTTTATGGGAAGAAACAATGCTATCAATTTAATGTCATTTTAAATTCTTTATTAAGGGAAAACGTGTAATGTTTGTTTTATTTTAATGTATAAAGAGTAAAATTTAGGCGTTTCAATTACAGCGCATTAAGGCTCGTTCACACCGGCGCGACTTGTCGCGCGACGCGACACCGGCAATTGTTCAATCGTGAAGTTTTATTAGAAATTGTATTGTTAAAGTCGCGTCGCGCGACAAGTCGCGCCGGTGTGAACGAGCCTTAAAGCTTTCGCGTAATGAACGCAAGGGTTAACCCCTTAATAGTCAGAATTACGTAGCGTTACGATATTATAGCTTTTAAATTATTTATATTTATAATACGCCACGGCAATATGAGTTTAACAGCGCTTTATATTTTCCTTTATTTGTGTGATCTCTAGCATAGAACCTAAATGCCTCATAAAGGCCATTACAAGGTCGAAGGACTATTAAAACGATATCAGCATGCAATCGAAAATGATTTCAAAACACGTATTACAGCGGTGCAGACAATAAAAACACTTAATTCTTATTCATACCTCCTTTACGATGGGAAATTGTAATTTATTCAAAATATTACTGTGTGCACGGTCTAGCGGCTCGGGCCACGGGCTATGGACTTTCCTTAATGCGCAGACAACTTTGTTAAACTTATTAACATACATCGCGATGCACATTTGATTTTAATGTTCGAAATTGCAAAAATCCATGTCAGCTTCACGCTCTGGAGGTTTACAAACAGTAAGACTTTTGAATCTTAATCGTAATCTAACTAAATGGATTTATTATTCCATGTTTTATAGAAATATGTATTATTAAGTAAGTACTAGTAATGCCGATGTATAATCAATCAATTTGTTACTTTTTTTAAATTACTTGGTGCAATTGAATATGAGGGTTTTGGCTAATTTTGTAAATATGTGTTTTTTGTAATGTGCGTTTAGTTTGTGCATCATAAACAATTTTTCTGTCTTTCTTTCTTTTCTTTTTACTTCCCATCTATAGGTGTGAAAGAATTACATTAAATCTGGTGTTTTAAATTCCAAGACAGTGCCTACACGAGAAGGGTAACTTTTTGTTAATTTTGGGTTATTCTAGTAATTCTCAGAAACCAGAACAGGAAACGACCGATCTCTTTAGATAACATTGAGTTTGTAAATTCTAAGAAGAACCCTTATTACTTAAATACTGCGAAAGTAGAAAACCTCATCTGAAAACCAGATTCGAAATAGATTTCAACCCTTTTACTGCGCAACAAGCAAAAGAAGATCACCTCAAAACGAAGATTCGAAATTAAAATTTCACAAAAATCGCTCCCAGAATTCTACCCTCTCTCTACCTAACAAAAAACCACTCCTCATCATGAAAAAAACGTTCAAACAGACACAACATCATGACACCTGCAGACACAGGGTTAGCGATGCGTGCCCTCAACTGCCGGAACACTCTGACGTCATAAAATTGATAAAGAAAGGTTAAAGATACTATAAAACGGCACCAAAGAGACCGCTGACCTTTTAAGAAGAACTTTTCTATGAAAATGTTCGTGCACCTTGTAAAGGCTTTTAGTAGAAGTTTTTCGTTCATACGTCAAGTACTTGATGTGTTTATCTTTGCTTTCATAGCGGGGAAGAACTAGTGATAAAGCACTTAGATAAAGTACACGTCAATAGTATATTATAAACATTTTTTTAAATATAAAGTCTACTCGGAAAATGCCATTACTTTCGCCAAAATAAAACTAATTCATTATAAATGCTAAAGTGTGTTTGTTTGTTTCTTTTCTGCTTTCACGCTAAAACGACTGAACGGATTTGGATGAAATATGGCACATGGATAGACCATGACCTGGGTTATGTATATTCTCACGGGATCGTAATATTATAAACACGAAAGTGTGTTTGTTTGGTTGTTACGCTTTCACACTAAAACGGCTGAACGGATTTGGATGAAATTTGGCACATGGGTAGACCATGACCTGGAGAAGGACATAGGATAGACATAATTTTCATCCTGGATCGCAGATGAAATCGCAGCGACAGATATTCTCCAATAAAAAAAACCTGTTTCACTTGATGTGAAACAGGTTTTTTTTATTGGAGAATATCTGCAAGCAATTCCATTTTCGGAAAACTGGAAGTAGACTTCAATGAGTCGGAGATTCAATAACAAATATGAAGACTGAGGTCGAAACTTTTCAGTTAATTCCCAATACCAACTAAATACCTACCCTGTTACGTCACGCGTCACCAACCAAAAGCTATAATAAAACAATGTCATGTCAATACCAATTTAATACACGCCAATAAAACAGACAATACGTTTAATAACATTGTACCGGGGTTCGTTTTACGATCAACGTACTCAGTAACGTTGCATCGTTGCAGTTATCAAATCACTGGATGTATGGCGTTGCGTGTTTATTTTGACGGGCCGACGCTACAAAGCTACAATGTACAGATCATAAACCTCAAGTAATTGTGTATAACGTGTACATATGTAGAGGTATCCGTGTCTGCTACAGCATGTTTTTTGAAGCTTGTCTGTTAGACAAGCAGTGGGGGAAGTTGATGTATTTTCTTTACGTTTATCAGTTAAGTTTTTAATTTCATTAATTAATTTAAGAAAAATTCTCATAAAGCGGTTGATATTACTGACGCGATGATAAGTTAACTTTGGCAGAATTTAACAGTCAACAAAAAAGATGACACTGAATGAAATAAAACTGACAATAAAATCTAAAATTTGTCAATTTCAGGTAACAATAGACACGCAATATGCTTTCTCGAACAAAAAACTAGAAAGTTTACTTTATGTCGGATTCCTTAAAATATTTCTGTAACATCGCTATTCAAGGAACCGTCGGTTAAAATGAATAGACAACAATATACGCAAGTGGTCAGGTAAGGCGGCAGGTAGCGGCTATCGGTAGAATATCGGAACCAATAACAAACAATATGTCCGAACCGTCGCGTCGTACAAACGGACTAACAAAATTAATAACGTTTTTTGTAAACCGGTGATACAGAAAAGCCGGATAAAAGCTGTATTTCATTGACAAAAGATGGATTTTGAGCCGACAAAGAGATAACAAAATTGTCAACCCGTATACATCTACCAGTGCATAGTTTGTTCGAAATTATTCAAATGAATGACCCTTGACAATTCCTATACTTAAACACAATGTTTTCGCACACAACCAAAACAAATTAAAACTCGATATTATTAACTAGAAGTCAAAATGCGCATTAAACAGTACCTCCATCCCATACCATCCCGTACCGTATCCAATCCTAACACCCTTTTAAATATTAAAGGCCTCGCCTCCCTTCGCACATCGTTTTAGTGTGTCCAAATTCCCGGTATGCGCTGAGCCAATATTGGCTCCGAACATTAGATAAGCATGATCGACCGGTCGGTACGTTCACGATCGATAATCTGTCACATTCAGTCATATCCCAACAGACCTTGGGTTTAGAGAGGAGAACGCTAAAAATAGAACTGTGGTATTTAAAGTTTAGATCGGTATGTTTATGGTCTGTAAACGGGGCAATAACTACACGAAATGCTACTATTTACGAGAATACTTTTATTGCTGAATTTGTCGACGGAATTACCATAGTGATAAATCTGTCTAGGTCCGGTTATATCCGGATCCCATACGCGACTGCCATTAAGAAGTTAGATATAAATAACGTTAGTGCATCCCCCACGACGTAGAAGCAATTGTAGTTAGAAAATAAGTTATAAAACAAAACACATAGAGGCAAGCAACGCCATTAAATATGAATCCCCTATACCTAGACCTCTGATGTATTTTTAAAGTCTAGACGAAAATATTGTTTATTGCACAATAATGGAAAAGATTTACAATACCCTCAAAGTCCTTGAAAGAGGGGGCGAAGGTTAAAAGTGCCATTTGCAATTCCGTTCTGTATTAAGTGCACTTAATCCAATAAAACATAGGGGAAATTGAAATAAGTCACAGAACTCACAGATTAACGGATGACAAACAAGCAATTTAGGTCTATTCGAACATAAATGTAGGGAACAGCAGTTTTTCTTCGCGATTTCAGGGTTGGTCCCATAGTGAGTTGTTCATAATGATGAGTACTATGACCCCTTAAGAGGATGGCCATGAATAAAATGGGTGAATATACAATCAATGGTATTTTCAGTGGCCCCAGAGAAAAAGTTATGTATTTGAATTAGTATTAAATATCTAGCAACTTCGCTATGTGTATGTATGTATAATGTTATGGGCCAGAAGATAAATGATTTTTTTAAAGTTTTATAGGTCCCAGGGGAAAATGTGTAGTCAGGGGAGTGACACCATGGTCAGGGTAGTGACAAATCGAGACAGGGAAATGACATATTATTAGTAATTTTATATGTTAAATAAAATATAACAATTAAAGTTGTTACTTATTAATGTTTATTATTTTAATTAATGAAATTCTATCAGCATCACAGGACAATTTACAATTTAATTAGTCGAATTAAACAATCTCTGTGGTTTTTAGTGTTCTCTGTCCATATTTGTCTAGTAGTTCGTTGTTCCCTTTCTTTGAATACTTTTTATTAATTGTCAATTTGCCTTCTTTCATATTTCAGTTTTTCTTTTTCTTTTGATTATTCATTCTTAAACGGATCACTTTTTATTCTCTGGTAACGTAACCTTTCAGCTTCACGTTTCTTTTTCAGCCTTTCTTCCCTCGTTTGATTCTTTTTCATTTTCTTTTTGATTCTAGCTTATGTATGACATAAGCGAGAACTGGAATACATAAAAGTAGATGTTAAAATACGAAATAATAATAAGTCAATTTTTTGTCATTCCCCTGGCTTTAATTTCACTTGTATGCCAGGGGAGTGGCACCAGAGGAGTGACAAAATCGCTAATAAACACAAAATACAGCTAAACACGTGTTTGCTTTTGTATTGCTATGCAATTAGCTCCTCTGGCTCATAATAATGATATTTTTTTACAAATGCAAATCTACGTAACAATAAAATGTAAAAATATACACTTACCAGGGTAAATACTGCAACGACTGGCACAACACGCGCTATGACACCGTAACGACTACTGACCCGACGCCGATTTGAAAATCCTCGCTGCGATTGGGGAGTTGATATGTTCACTTCGTTTAATACGCGCCTGTCAATGTTAAACGTCCGGCGTTTGCTATTTTTACTCGATAATTTTGACTAAACTCCGCCAGGGGAGGTGACACTATTTTTGAGGGACTCCAAAACTTTTTTATTATTATTACATTCACCATTATTTTTTTGCCTTTATTTTATGAAATTACGTTTTATCCTATAATTAGTTATATAATTATGGAGGAAATATCATTACAGGATTTTTTTAAATTTTTTTATGGTCACAAATTTATTAAGATTAGGCAATGGGGCATGCCAGGGGAGTATACATTTTTTACTTTTTAATCGTCTAATATTCTGAAGTGTTATAGTTAGCGTAATTTAAATACATGGCTTAAATAAAACACAAGATTAATAGTTACTTTAAAGATATAGGACAATAAATAAATTAATTTTGTGAAAGATTTCTGATGGGGCCTTTACAATCCCAATACTGTATATTGACCCATTAACATTCCATAACACATTTCATATTGCCATAAAAGTTAAAAAATATGGCCCGATGTTCAGCAATTCATTCAAATGAGAATTGCTGGCCATTATAAGGACTATATGAATGAAGAGCATTTTGTTTACAATATTAATAAAAGCACAAAAGACTTCAGAGAAAAATTGTCCGTCAATTATGTTCAGTGTATTGTCAAAGCAGGCAACTTCAACGAGGAATTCTTTTCGTCAAAGAGCTAGAAACTTGTTAGAAAAAAAATAACTGCCGATTGAAAAAACTATTCCATTATGAAAATTAACTTCATAAGCAGTTTCTGTAAGTATTCAATAACGATAACGACGCATTAAATCACCTGAATTATCCACAAAAAGTAGCGTAAAATTAGAACGTACTACGGTCTACCTAGTTTACTAAAAAGGCGATCTAGTAAAAATTAAAGCTTATCAACGGTAAAATATAATTGCTCGTACATCAACCAAGCAACCGTTCACGAACGCTCGACCGGCGCATTTGTACTGACCGCGGTTAGTTTGACACCAACAACCATTTTCATAGCCAGTAACTACGTGACCATGGTGCCTCTATTGTCAACTATCCGCAAGTCAGACTTCCCAGAAATGTAATATAACCTCAATGGCCTTTCATTCCTAAAATATATATTTTAGTCTAGGTGTTCCGCGCCGTATAAAAACAATCATCAATCTGAAAATGCTTTTTTTTTAAACCTATTATATTTTTTGGCAAATCAATCTTGTGAGAGCTTTTTTCGTGGAACGGTTAGAAAATTAAATAAAAGCAAATGTCATTACTTGGGTAAACAACAGATTATAGAAGCGTTTGAACAATAAAGTTCAGTGATCGTTTAATTCAAATAAAATAATAACATTCATCAGGAGGAATGTCTGATCGTAGGAGCGAATGCAAATAGCCGAGCTGAGTATCTGACTAGACTACAGCGACTTCCTAATTTCGAGTCTCCGGAAGGATCCCATCTAGGCATGTACCTCATCAGGAAGGGGTTGACGCCGTCTCGTCGCGTACTATTCAAATCCGGCGCATTTATCGGTTCATAACTCAGAACTGGCGTTGTTATGAGCGTCCGACATTCCTCCGAGATTAAACCCAGCCCCCGAATGGTAGATGCGCCTTAACTGTCCATACGTGACTCGAATCCGACGATGGGGCCTAAAAAGTGCCCGCTAATTTTGTTAGGCACAAAATGGACAACTGGCGAATTTAAAATGAAGACGTTGCGCAAGATTTATAACTCAATTTGGACATTTGGGCGGTGCTTACGTCATGTAATGTGTGGAGAATACCATTAGAGCTTTCTATGAAATGAATGAACATTGACATTCCGAGACATATGGCGAATAGTCATGCCCGGAGGAACATGTAATAAAATGGAGCTTTAAAGAGATTATAGACTGATTTAATGATGAGCGGTTTTATGTTCTGTTTATAGACTTCAGTGAGCCGTTGGCTCGTCCAGTTCATTGCCTGTCGCACTGGGCAAATATCTTTATTTCGCTTGTGCGACAGCATCAATATTAGGTGCTGCAAGAGTTCATTCAATCAGCCATAAAGTGCTGTGACTAAAGATTTTTATTTGATCAATCGAAGTACATTGGATTTAATCACCAGTGACTTCCAATTCTTTCACAATTACCAATCAGATTACAAGACCCTTCGAAATTACCCAATAACGAATTTAGAGTAAATCTTTTAAGACTCAAATATGTCCAAATGGAGGCATTGAAGGGTCACCGAACAGTGAGGCATGGACTCACGTCATCGTTGCTACGTGATTCGTTTATTCGATACACTGAAGATGTTAAACACACAGACGTTGAAAGGGCTTTTTTACTGCCGAGTTTTTAGAACGAAAGCTATAAAAATGTAGTACAAGAAGCACAAGTTTTTGCGGCGGACTGGCACAAGGCAGAAGTAGGCCACTTGATTCTGAGTGTTTAACTCAGACACTTGAAGCAGCAGGAGGGCGCCGATGATTATTGAAAGGGTAGGAGTCGCTTTGAAGACAAATAGAAGCGACGAATTTGTAACATTTAGCGTTGGACCACTAAAATAATGTTTTGGTAGATTAGAGTGTGGGAAAAGGACTAGTAAAGCAGTTAAAATATTAAATATATGCAGATGTTTGTGCATCGTTCATAACCCGCCGATTTATTCGCTTAGTTAGAAGCGAAAAATTAGACTTGCCACGCCGTGTTAACAGAGAACGTAAACCGAATTATTTAAACAGCCAAAACGATTATTTATTCCAACAGTCATTCAATAAATCAATATTAGAGCGGCTACTGAATAAATAATAACGAACAAGCTCCAATTTTTAAATTATGTACCGTATAATAACTACCATTAGCGCAAGACGGGAGCTTTAAGAACTGTAACACAATACATCAAAATCAATAGTGTAATCGACATCTCACGATCAAAATCCCCATACATACCTGCATTACCCTCAATCCTAATCCCAAATTGCAAAATGGTTCCCACAGATTCATAGAATTCGTAGAAAAAGAAAATTTGCGAATGCAATATGCCTTAGAAAACCGGAGAACCTAAGAGTTTCACCGTAACAAAGCTAGTAACACAATGGAAGTTACAATAGTAGTGATCACAATCAGTTTGGGAGCAAAAAAATGGGTGCTCGGCAGAGATGGGCAATTGAAAAGGGAACGTCTGAGCCAAGCCATCTGCCGCACCCGGCGCTGCCTGCTCATGTATAATGTGACCAAACGATCCCATTACCCTGGACTGTGCCGCTACAAACGCTAATTTCGACAATCGCTCAACAAAGAGGACTGTCGTAAAAATTTAAGACTTACAAGGGGAAGGGTTATGATTGAAGCAAGTTTAGTCATAAATATGACGATTAAAAGATATTATTTAAGACTAGGGTGAAAGTGAGACTGGTCTGCCAGTTATTCTTGAGTTACATGCCACAAATGAACTCTTTTGTACCATTGAAAAGACAGATCATCATCATAAAAAGAGACTGCGACATGGCTGTAACTCCTGGACTACACAAGTTAGTAAGTAAAACTTGTATTCATACAATGAGGACATTATCATCTGGCTTTTTTAAGCAACCATACGTGGTTGTATTCCAGTTTAGGCAGATAATAATGAGTAAGTTATCAGAAGATCAATTCTCGTTCTTAAAAATGTTCAAATGCAAAAAAAATGCAGTTAAATTTGAGTTTTTTTTGACAGATTAAGACTAAGATTAGAATCGTGAGCATTCTTAAAAATATGATTATTGCCCCTAAGAACTTTAGATACGTACAACAAGACTTCCCACATCAACCTATTCAACAATACAACATATTATGCGTCTATCCCACAAACCACCCCAGAACGCATGGCCACCATACACACAACACACCCCAGTCCGTATCTAACTAAACTATATCGTACACGTCTCTAGAACCCGTAATTTCTTCAAGACAGCACGTGTTCCGATTCTATGGCGCAATTTGATGGTAAAAAAAACAAAGCGGCCCCTGTACGGATAAATAAGGGGATTAGATACGATTTTTTTATTTTTTTGTACCCAATGATTTGTGTCATAACAGCTCAAGGAAGTTTTATTAATAGCGAAGTTAATTTTAAAGGTGTAAGAGAGAAGAAACCGGTTTTGATACTGTCTAGTGGGCTATGGAATGAGAATGGCTATTAGTGCCAATTATTGGGGCACTAGATTAGGATTCATGTCACCTTATTGTTCCTGGGATAAGTTACAAATTGTACTAATGCTTGAAAGTATAAAAGCGAATCGTTCTAATGAAAACTCTTTGCTAAAATTATCACAAGTTATTTTTTACCGCTTACAACATCCGTCAAGCGTGCTAAGAACAGTTCGTCGACACATGAGTCGGCTCGCCTGACCGCAAACATACTTTAATGTAAGTTCTTGGCATGTTGGATGACGTATAAATTGATTTACAAGGTAAATTAAATGTAGTATTTCCTTAACACAACGCACCTAGAAAGTACTTACTCGTGTAATAAGCAAAAAACCTCGTTTCCAAGTCCCTTTTTTTCTTCTTTTTAGGAGCGGTTCATTCACATTCCGAACGTCGTAATTCAAGACGAGCCGCGAGCGTTTTCTCACGCGTTCTCATTTCAAATTTAGGCGCGAAGTTGCTACCAGACACCTAGGGATGGGCTGCCATGATGACTAATAACTAGTAATGGATTATTTAGTTACTCGTAATGTGTTGATTAATATACTGTTATATTACTTGTGTAAACGACGGTCAATAAAAAATTACTTAGCAATGTATTGGAGTCGTTTGTGGTACTAATCTTATTTAAAGATAATTTATAAGATAACATGCGATAAAAGGTCAGTTTAATAGCAAAGATATTAAAACCCACTTTATTTTATTAATTAAGAAATAAAACTCTCCAGAATATAATCTAATTAAGTGTATAGCCACATACATACTTATGTCTCCACGTAAAACTCGGCTTGATTAAACCATAGAAATAAGCAATAACAATAACAACCGTATCAACATTCGTTTAATAAAATCAACCATTTTGATTTGATAAATCGATAATGGCTATTCGGAACTGCATAGTGGATTAGTCGATTATGCAAATCATTCGTTCATCACTAACGTCTCGACGATTGCACGCGCTTGTAATGTCTTAATTAACAAGAGTTTATTAACACATTTTTGTTAATTTGATAAAGAACCAAAAAGTTTTGCCATTCAGCTTTGAGAGGACCTCACGCAGTCTGGCAGGCAACGCCGCCCACAGAATAAAAGCGGATGCGAAATGAATTTGCAACAAAAAAATAACGCAATGTAGATTCATTAAGAGCTAAACAAGGCGTCATAATAGAGGCAACTTGCCAGTGAATGTGTGTTTACAACTTGAAACAATCAATAGTACTAAGTAAACCACAATAGCACTAGTACAAAATTGAACGTGCAAAGAAAAAGTTTAATAATCATTAAATCAATTAATCGAATTAATTACAAGACTTCTACATGAGCCCCACACTATGGACTTTTGACAGCCAACCGAGATCTGGACTATTCAATAATCCAATCCACATTATGTCTCATCTCTAAACTCAATGAGTTATCGATTATGCATAGATTATCAGCTCTGCAAATAACATAATTTGAAGAGAATTTTTCATATTAAATTTACCTTAAAGGAAAATAGAACCAAAATATCGGTTAAGGGGATTTCCCTCAGTGTTGATAAGTAGGTCTACAAGCACTTACTGATTAAGCATTATTTTTAGACTCGTATCATGAGGTTTTTCCATTAGGTACCTACCAAATAAAAACACGTTCATTTTGAAGACAGCTGTAACGGTTTTTAACCTTTTATCCTGTGGTTAACATTACTGATGTGTACTACATTTGTCATAACTCGGGAAAAAAATAAAAACCGGCCAAGTGCGTGTCGGACCACGCACAATGAAGGGTTCCGTAGCTGGGATGAATTTATCCCAAGAACAAACTTAACCTTGTAGTTAAAAACATGTTCTCCCATACAAAATGTATGGGAACTACTGCTGTGAATTTTTCCACATATCCAGAACTTACCATTTAGCTGGCACCACACTTGACTCTAATAAAAATTAGCACTTTAAAAGGTGAAATATCGCAAACGGATCCTTTAATCCAAAAATGGTTTTAACAAACTCTCAATATTTTTGAACGACAAAGATACCCCACACCATGGGATAGACGAAAAAAAAAACCCCTTCTTTACGTGTAGGGGAAGTACCCTAAAAAATGATTTTATTTTACCACTTTGTCGGCGTAATTAATATATGTATACTCATGCCAAATTACAGCTTTTTAGTACTAACAGTATCTGCGCTAGGCCTGGGACAGACAAACAGACAGACGGACATGGCGAAACTATAAGGGTTCCTTGTTGACTACGGAACCCTAAAAAAGTAACTTTTCTCGATACCTAATACGTGTTTTACACACCATTTGCGGAAAACGCAAATGTTAGTCTGCGTCATTGCTGCTACGCAATTAATTTAACATCGAAAACAAGTTGTCACCCCGAGACGGCCATATTGCACAGAGGGGCCGACCAACCGAGCCAGATTTTATTCAGTCCATAAAAAGTGACTTTACAACCTACTTCCCGACTAGACGTGGTCGCGTGTGAGCTAACGATCTCGCATTAATATTTAATACATACTAGTTAGTTACATACATATTTGAGTTAACACAAGCCGACTCCCTGTAATATCCCGTAAGAGTAGCGTAGAAACGCGCTTGTAGTGGCCCAACACGCAAACTTAATGTGCTGAAACATTGAGGTTTTTATTTGTTTAATAAAGACGTTATGTTTGAAATGATAATTGCTTAAATTGTAACCACTGTTTTCGCTGGTTGTTTATAGTGAGAGATCTTTAAGTAGCATAGAATCTGCGCTTACACATGCATTTTTAAACATTATTGTACCAATCAAAATAGCAGTTTTATAGGTTTTTTTTATAATTAGAAGAAAAAGTATGAAGTAGCTGCGCCCCGCGGTTTAACCTGCATAAGTCTCGATCCTGTAGGAATATAGGTATAAAAAGTATCCTATGTCCAAGCCCCGGTCATGGTACACTCATGTGCCAAATTTCATCCAAATCCATTCAGCCGTTTTAGCGTGAAAGCGTAACAAACCCACTTTCGCATTTATATTATTAGTTAGAATAGGATTGTTGAACTCCAGACAAATGATTTCTATTTGTGAATGAACTATAAAGATGCGATAGTACTAACTTAGTTACTAATGACATAACAGCCCACTATCAGAATGTTGGGGTATCTAAAACTTCAGGTTTCAATATAATTAATGTAAAGGCTGTTTAATAGGCTCCAGTCGATTAGCAAAGTTTCAAGACCTGAAATACTTCGGCAATTCCCAAGTTACAACTTTGGAAATTAGTCTAGACACTATAAAACATTACAAAGACGCCCCACCCCAAAAATAGCTGTATAATATCCGTAAAATCCGTACTTTTTCAAAACTTTCTTAGTAAAGGGGCCTGTCCAAACAAGCTGGGGAGACGGAAAGAAATGAAAAAAAAAACCCGGCAATTTTGTGAAACGTTATTTTTATCCCTCGCCAGCTCAGAGACTCTAGTGATTGATTTTTATAAATCCCCTTCGCCTAGTGTGGACACTGTTCGATATTTGAAATTAAATGTCAACCGGCTTTCGATAAACGCGGAAAAACCGTTACCGTAATATTGCTGGCAACTGGCAACTAGGAAATACGGCTACTGTGTGTGCTGTGTACTCCGATGTTTATTACCCGTAAAGTTTAATGCAATGTTTACATCCAGATGATTTTGAGGCAGCCGGCTGGCTTCTTCGAAACTATGAACAAAAAAACTAATAATAAGCCCGCAGATATTTCGCAATGTGCAATTACATAGTTTTTCCTCGGTATACATTACATTGCTAAAAAGTTGTCGGATTACAACACGAATTGTTTGAGTCGCCGCGCGCGCTTGCAGGCGATACGTCTCAAATATTCGAAGATCGCGCGCCTGCATCAATAGAGTAACGGACTTGCATTCCAGAGGAGGCTTACTATATGTAAAAAATGTTTGGATTCCTTCTTACCGCAAACATGGCCTGAACTATGAGAATGAAGACATAAATTAGATAGAAAGAATGTTATTTGTAATTAAGTAAAGGGCGACGCAACCAAGTTAATTAAAGTTTTTACAGAACAAGAAAAATTGCGCTGACAGAGGTTGAAATGTATTCAATGCTCCAAAACCTGGACATCAGTAACAGATGCACTGAAGGAGCTATTACTGTTAAACGTTATTTTTCAACAGCGGAAGTTGTATCCACATAGTAACTAAGTCAATGATAATTATTATGTAAAATGTTGCATTTAGATTCAGATATGCATTTGCCATATGTGCATCTGAATAGAAAATAACATTTTAGTGCACGAACAGCTGCAAACACAGGCTAGTTATGGAAATCCTTACATAATTCGACGTAATTAAAGTTAATTATTTTTTTATCTGAATTTGCACTGTGGCGTTATCTAGATCTGGCGCCAGTGGAACAGTGATTAATACATTTTTTATAGTCTTAAAACGAGTGCGGAACTTCCTACTTCGTAACTTTATCCATTTACATTTTCTTTACGTTTAAAGTGCTTTTTGTATAAAACACTATTAATAATCTACGCGAAATTCTATCATCATTTAAAAGCCGGCCAATCAAAAAGCCATCAATAACCGTTTACCAAACCACAACAAATAAATACAAGACTTTTCACGAACGTCATCATTCAAAATCACACAGTACAATAAAATATTTATTTAATTTAGTCATACACACGAGTACAAAGTCAGTCATCAGCCGCCCGCAGCGACTCATTCACTCGTTCAATCATTCATCCCGTAAAAGCGCGGGAACCATTGTTGAGGGGTATCAAACCGATTGACAGACTGTGTCAATTTTATTGCTGTGGTTGCGACAGCAGTAAAAATATAGGTACTCCCACACGTTTGTAACTTGGTGCAGTCTTGACGTGGCAAACGCGAAGATAAAACTCAAAACGTGTAACGCATAGACCACTAATCAATTTTAGTTATTTTAGAGCCTCTTGTGTCAAGCAGTGTTAGAGAAAGAAGAACAACACGCATTAATCTTGTGATTTCGTGGCAACGAACTTTAGAATACGCATCGTTTTTCCTGACTATAATAGTTGGCAACGAAAATAGATAGTGTTTTAAAGAATTTTACTGAAACGAAGTTTTAATTGCTTTCGATCTAAATCTCTAACATTTTTCTGGATAAATCAGCAGGACATGAATGAGATTTAAGTATAAACAATTCCACATCATGTTTATTCGTGATCGCGGCGTGCGTCAAGCTGCGCCTTCACCTGGGACCAACGCAAAAAAAAACTATTAAATATAAAGCATCGCGGCACGCGACTACAGTCCAACGAACTAACGTTTGGACATTCTGCATAACCATAGTTTTTTCAACAACCCCCCTTTTTACGCCGCGTTTTTGTGCAAATCTCGCATCCATTGTACTTTAAAACGAAACCGTCCACAATGCAATCAAAGAAAAAAAGTACCACTCGCACCTGGCGGGAAGACGCCGCCATCAACAAGTAAGAAACGACGCAACCGCCAAACGGAACAGCCGTAAATCAATACTGTCCCACTATAAATAAGGGCTTAATTGCTTAATACGGAACTGGGGTTGCCCGCGGCAAAATTCGCGTCAGACAATAGTCTTGAACACACAAAGGCACAAGACATTGAGTAACGAGACGCCAAATATATGGGGATCCATTTTTTCACATAGACCAGATGCAGGTGATGCCAAAGTTATAGAAGAAGGTAAGATTCAATTATTTGTGTATTGACAATGGGAATCTGGAGCGTTTCTAATCCTGTTGCCATGCGGAGCGGAGGAGCTCATTCAAAGTTTGGAAAGCTGTACCGCCTTGAGGCTGTACCAACCGACGCGTTTACGTCAGCCCATTACATCCCGTGAAAAGTTATAATAACATCATCTGTATGATAATACGCTAACGTTATAATTAAGTTCTATTTTCGAACCTAGTCTTAGCAAAAAATGGCGGAGTTTATTCGATATCGCTGTGTGCGGGATGATAATTTGTTCTTTGTATCCGTTCAAATAAGACCAAAAATTATAGTTTCTTGTATGTAATGAATACAGCATAGCAGAGTCAGTACCGGAACAGAGCAAGTCATCATATTCACGCGAACAAACTTGCGTGTAAAACTTAATTAATTAATTAAATTACGATAGCTACCGCGAAAATTAATTTTACTCGCATTACACGACATTTTTACGTCCAATATGCTGCTTTTTTGTGTCGTTTAGGGTTTAAAAATGCCATTTATGTTAAAAAAAAATGTTATAAGATCTAACACACTTCTCTATGGCAGTGTATTTTCGCGCGTTTTTTGTACGTCACGTGACTGTCAGACCTCAAATTTATATGATATCCTCATATTTTGCCAGCTATTGTATCAAGACGGTTGATGTAAAGCGTTTTTGATAATCACAATTTATGGGTAGTACTGGTAACCACAATCTGTGCATGGTCCCCTTCAGAGCTTAGCCGGTCTATGCAGCATAAACACGACCCCGACATAATGTCCTTTTAAGAGCGTCGTAAACTAGCACTTTTGCAAATTGCTCGTAAATTATGTATACGAGTGAATAATATGCATTTAAACAACTAAGTCTATTATCATATACGCTCAGATGTAATAAAGTTTATTGTGAGTGGATACACAAAAGTTTTGGCAATTGTTCGATTTTATAGGTCTTTATAATATTGTTACAGGCGCCACGTTGGAGCGTATCTGTGGGACAGATACCTAATCGGTTGCATATTTGTTACTAGTAATGCTGTTAAAACCACACGATCCAAGCCCGTGTCTGGGGGCCGTAAACGAAGATATCGGCCCGTCCGAAAGTAGTTTAAAATTTCGGAGTGAACCCTACACCCGATTAATTAACTTTTTTGGACGGGAAAAAACACATCGTGTGGGACTACTGTCAAATCGTGGTGTCATTCAATCTTAGGTCGGGCCCAAACTAATCTTATGTCCGCAGGTGATACAGAGGTAGGAGTCGTCCGTAATTTCGGCTAAAACTACGGATTTAGTGCTGATGGAGTATGCTCGTGTATATAGAATAAAATGATACAGAAACACAGATCATATTAATTTAAAAGTCTTTTTTTTTTTTTTTGTTAACAAAACACAAATCTACGACATTGCTATTATAGCTTCTTGATTTGCAAATGGATTTTGACCTTGGTGAAAAGTCCTGATTTTATTATGAAAGAAACTTTAGAATATTCTCCTACTACTGCCTGCTTACTTAAATCAGAAGCAATAGCTCGCAGGCAATATGTCGCAAGTTCGCAACAAGGAAACACAACATGTTTTGCTTTCCAAACAGTTTTAAACAAAACATTGTGCTTCACAACATACCAGTATAGGAACAATATGATACATTATCACTTTGTTTCATAATTATGAATATGGATGAAGTTTAGAAGCTCGTGGCTAAACAGCCGCACGAGTCGTTCCATCAGGTTAAGCTACGCTTGCCGGGGTTGGTCTGTGGATGGGTGACCATCTATATATCAAGACTTCATCGTGCCTCGGAAAGCACGTTAAGCGATGGTACCGGCTGCCATTCGTGGATCTTTGACAGTCGTTACTGGTCGTCAGGAGCCCCGAAAGTCGTCAGCCTTTCGGTTTTCCCATAGTGGTTTCCCTATAGTACACCCACATTTCGCTTGTTATGTTTAAATCCCGTGAAATAGGGGGCGAGCCTATTGCCATCAACCGGACACAAATCAAGACTCCGGGCGACTACTACTGAGAAATTAACTATAATTCCTTAGCTAGCAAAATGTTCGCTGCTAAGCTACAATTAATAACAAGTGTCATTAAACCAATATACATCTTCGTTCGCTAGGATTGCTGAGCTCAATATTTTTGAAATTCCGTAGTATCCAAGCATAACTTACAGTAACCGGTTCGCTCAGATTATATTTTGATATAATTAACAACGCCATAAAATATGTAGCCAGAGTTATTTAAGAAAATTATTAGCATATAAAAAACGAACCTGCAATCAAACTGCACATAAACAAAGCATCTACCTGCAGACATATCCATTAAATGATTACTTGTATAGTGTTACTTCAGGTAACGTACGCCCGCATTAATTAGGAGGGTAGTATAAAAGATTGATGATGTTCCAACGTCATTACCGCATCGCAGGCGCATGACCTGTTCAACTTGGAAGAGTTAATGCTAAACAGTGCGTATAATTAATGAGCAGATATTCAGTTATTGAAATAAAAGAATAAGATTTTATTATGAATTATGCTAATGATGATAAAAATTCTGTCTGGAATATAACGGGCGAGATATCAGATCAAGTTTCTTACTAGACGGGTGGGGGAAAGAGCGTTGTACTTATTCCCTAATTCAATAATAAATTGGTAGGATTCAGCGGCTTATTTGACAGCGAAACGACATCTAATGGAAATCTACAGCCGGACGCCATCGAAATCTGTTGAGAATACTCGACGTCAATGTCAGACATTTCCGACTTCCAATTGATTCCAATAAGAGACGTAACAAGAACTACTTGTAAGACAACAATACACATGATTGTACGAGAAAGTGGCGCCAACGAGTCACGAGCATCGCCACACAATACCACATTTAAGTGATCGAAAAGTCAACAACATTATAATCGTATGCCCGGATCGATTATACGATTATATCGATTATATGTTCCGATTCACCCTTTTATTTTATCCACTTCCTTTGGAAGCGTTATATTCCATATCTGGACAAAACATCCGGTGCTGTTAACCCTTCAGCTTCGCTTTGTTTGTAAATATAAAAACATTTAAAATGTTAAGCGTTACGTGAGTCACACGGCTGAGGATTAGGACGTAAATACACCAGTAGCTAAGCGACAGAAAGCGAAACGAATACTATTTTTAAAGCGCACGGTTTTATAAACATAGGGAAGTTTCGTCCCACACTCAACGTAGGCGACTTTCTAACTAACACGACACTGTTTTCGGATCATCGAACTTTCGTTTGATGTTGCTAATATTAGACTATACGAAATAAACGTTTTTAAATGTACTCTGATTGGCTTTAGTGTCGTAGGAACTATAGAAACGACACTTACGACACCTACTTCTATTTAAATTGGGAAGAGTATATTTTTGCACAATGAATACTATAATGAAACAATACTGAAACGCTAGCGTATTCATCTTATTTATTTAAAATAGGTACGCCAACAGCATATATACATTGCACATTGAATTACAGGTACATCATTCACGTAAAGTAAAGCAACCTTCGTAAATTATATAAAATTAAAAATAAATAAAAATATTAATAAAAATTAAAAACTAAATTATTATAAACAAACAAACAAAACAGCTTTGACTTAAGTCTAAAAATGAACAAGAAAGTGACTTACATAATGCCAATAAAATTTGAATAAAAATATAAAATAACGAAATATAATAAGCTTAATTAATAAGGAAATTATCTTAGGGATAAAAGACCTTCCTATTCTCTAAATAAATAAAAATCTCATCATTATTTGTTGTTACATTTATTTATTTCAACGCTAACAACTTTATTTCATTTAATCCCAATAGTAAACGCAATCAAGTACAAATCCCAAACATACAAAATATTGAATTGTTTGTTTTTTTTTGCCATCATCAGAAAAATCAGAGCGCCTAACTATCAATGTGTGTCCAACTTAAGACCACGCACAAGTCAAAATGTCCCAAAAAAGAACAAATGGAACGAATAAATTAAGCAGTTTGTATTCTCTTAATACAGTAGAAATGTGGCACTTGTAAGATGGTAGATAACATGGTTTTTTAGCAGTTGATAAAGTACGTGAGAGTTATGAATTATTTATAGTGGACACCGAATTTATTATTCAAAGTATTAAACCTAGTTAACTTTGTGATTGCAGAGTTGGTTTACTACTGTTTTATTACTACGAGAGATAATAAAAAGATTATAATAGCTGCTGGTCTTCAGACTACTTCGACGGTACGGCAACAGGATGTGGATTTGAAGCTGTGTCGCAAATTAGGTCCCAGCTCTTGTGCTGCCCTCTGTGCTCCAAAAAATGCAGCCAAAGTGACTTCTTCGTTGTAAGAACCAGATTTATAAAGTTAATGTGTAATACAAACTGTATCTGCTAGTAATCCTAACTTCCTAACTATTATAAATGCCAAAGTGAGCTTGTTTGATTGTTTATTCGTTTGTTACGCTTTCACGCTAAAACGGGTGAACAGATTTGGATGAAATTCGCGACATGTGTAGACCATGACCTGGATTAGGACATAGGATACTTTTTATCCCAATATTCCTAAGGGATCGAGCCTTATGCGGGTAAAACCGCGGGGCGCAGCTAGTACTAAATAATAATTAAAATTACCTACTTACGTACCTGGTACCGATAATCAAATGTGCATGCAAAGACCTAGAAACGTCTAAACACCGTTGCGAATGCTAAAAACCCTTGTCCTTCACGATTTTCCAGAAAGCTATTGCGTAAGCAAATACATAATATGCAAATCAAATAATCAAGTTACACGAAATCAAAGTCCCTACCTAAGTAATACCGATAAAATGCGCTGACATATCAACATGTTCTAAGAACACGACGTAAATTCTAAAATGTGACGCGTACAGTTTAATTAATTCTAAACTAAAGAATGCAGTGTCCTCACGACTTTCTGGGCAGGAAACGTGCTGCAAACAGACTTCCACCATGCCTGAATATATTAGTATCCTTTTCATAGAAAGGTTATATTTATGCGAGCTAGATGACTACCTAGGAAGCCTCACCCAACTCAAAGTATAAACAGTACAAATAATTATAACAATGAATTGGAATCAATTAACAAAACTACTTTTTGGAAGGGGCAATTTGTGACTTTCAAAAATGACTCTTAAAGGTCTAAATGAAAATATACGATTTTTAACTTTGACTATCAATTCAATAACCATTCAATCATCGAAACAATACGCCTGTGATCCCCAACGTAAGCCGAAGTCTACTGTACAATGTTTGACAGCAAGGAATTCACACAAACTATTTAAGAGACATTTATGTACCCGTATAACTGTAGCAAGGATTCTAAAATCTAAAGTTTGGTTCGTGGTTATCCATGGAGCCCAGTTCTTTGTTTGTTTTTTTTTGTTTTACCTTTACTGCCCCACTGCTGGGCAACGGCCTCTAAAGAGTACTTGAATTTAATAATTTAATCATTAGGATAAGTATTAAATTACTTAAATATTTATCACCAACCTAAAATTAGCGAACACAAATCGTACTTATTTATGATAATGAAGAAACCACTCGTAAACCACAGCCTTAATGGTCAACTATCAATAATTATGGCCGAAATTAATTTAATATTTGAATAATTAATGTAAAATTACGTTTTTAATTCCATAAGAATTAAAAATAGGAACCAAAGTCTGTCGGCTAGTATGCCAACGGTTGGTGACACCGAGAAATGTATTCAAATTGACATAAGAAAGGAATACCAAGCAGCGATGCGTTGTGCCTCAATGGAAGCCGGAGGCATTCAAATTACTTTTCCGAAAACCGAATTCCAACTAGTTTCTGTCTACGTAAGGTTCAAGGCTGGTTTATTCAAATTTCCTATTCGAATTGCATAACCTGTTATTTCACAACATTTCACACGGCTACGCAGCTAGACAGTCCTTGACCGTTGAAAGTGTTTAAAGGCAGATTAACGGACGTCAAAATGTGAAGCTTCTTTAAATAATGGATGCCTGACATGTTTGAAAAGATTTACGTGAGTGGTGAATTGTTTGATGGTGTTGATAGGCTCTTTGGGCATGAATAAGTTCTAATTTAGAATTTTTAAATTTGATGTGTTTTAGGTAGTCCCTGATTACGCCATCGACGCCATGGAATAGCCAGCTATTTAAGTATTTAGTTGAAATAAATCAATGCTATGAAAACATTATTAAAAAAAAAACAACGTACTGTATAAATAGGTATTAATTAATTAATTTGTAGATTATTCGTTAAAATCCTTGTAAAAATCCATAATTATTTTGAAGATAGGCATTCGAGTATATTTTTAAAATAAATTTTATAATTTTGTTATTTCAGCTTTAATTTAAAATAACCTTTTATTATTATTCACTTACAAGTAGGTACTTTAACAAATTCTCAACCACTTGAATGTATATTCATTTGATCCAAGTAGCGCCATCTACATCTTTACGAAACTAAATTGATTCGTGCTACTCGCCACTAGATGGCGCTGAATTATGAGCGACATCTAGTGGTTACGTAGGTAATACAAAGTGATATTTAAACTTACCATAAACGCCATCTAGCGTGGAATAGCCGAACAAGTATCTCACTTGCTAAGCAACAATCCGAACAGCGCCATCTAGCGAAGAACACTGCATCCAATGTGCACTTTATAAACACACAATTCGAAACTGTTGACACCCATTTCAATAAAATTATTATTTTTCACGTTATATATTGGTCGATTGCACAATTTTTGTTACAGTTGTTCACTAGAAAATTACTTTTAGCACATTTTTTACACTGGCACATGTGGTATTTCATTTTTGTTGTATTTATCTGAAACAAAAAGAAAAATTACTTATAATTTTTATAGAAACAGATTTGTTATGTGAACTAAATTGCATGGCTTTAATGATAATCAACTTTGTATTGATCACTAGGAGAACTATCAAGTCCCGGAAGTATAATAAAAATATATTAGGTCAAATGCAATTTTTTTTGCTACATTTAAATTCTTAAACATGTGAAGATACATAAATGGCAATGCAATGGACACTTTATGAACAATGTACTTGCAAAACTGATGGGATGACTTCATCCGTCTGATGTAACATGGATAGCATCTCGAGAAAATGTAAACCAACCTAGTTAAAAAAACATATTGTGGACATAGTGAGACTAATAATATTACAGTCTAGCAATATCTATGTATAACTAAAATAAATGGCTTATTTCATACTTATGCCCTTTTTAGTATCTTAAAATTAAAGAATTAATTAAGTTTGCTGTTTTCCTGAAATTATGACTTGTGTAGTTTCTATTCTGAAATATCAGGACATATTTATGTGTTAAGATATGGTTAGTAAATATTCTAATGGAGTGTTTTGTTATATAATGCACTTTTTTGCATATAAAAAATTATACTAAGATGCTTCTTTGGGTGTTACTTTGTGAATTTTCTACTAACCATTTAAAGACCTAAGATTAATAATATAAGAAATAAGATTGAATAGCTATCAGGAAAATTAATTTTCCTCTTGACATGTGATTCAAATTGATTAATGCATTTAGAAGCTGACAATGAAAAGATTGCCTATGTGGCAGTTGCACATGGCTGAAAAAATATTTTACTAGTGATAGATATTACTACATTACAGGACACAAATTTTAACTTACAAATCTGTTTTGGTTGTATGAAACACAAATAAAAATATTCAAAAAAAATAATGTTTATATTATTTATTTGCCCATACTCCTACTGCACTTTAGGGCCTTTATGGCATTGTCATGTAAAGTGGCATGATACCTACAGGTGGAACATAAATAGAAAAAAAATAAAAACATTATGACCTTTCTAGAATGTCCTTCAAATGCAACTTGTTTTTTTCTCAATTTTAGTGATCTAAATAAGTCTATTATTTTGTAATACGTACCACAGACACTTCATCCAACGGAATATTAATCCAGGATGTAGGATTCATGATGACACTGGTTCGTAATAAAACAACCAAAGTATTTTCCAACCTAAGATTTCAAACTTATTCTAACACTGTTGAACACACGTTTTCTAAAGGATAGACCGAAAAACTGGGCTCGGGCGGGGGCGGTTGCGTAAATACGACAGCTCTTATGAATCTAAGGTCACCTTGCAGCACACTTTTAAACTGAAACTTTACAATTAGCCTGAAAAATGCAAGCACGTGCACATAGAAATGCACCTATTATGCACCACGTAATTTAGTGTTAAATTTTATATATTCACACACTAGATAAGCCTAATGAGCGTTAATATAGCACAACGAGCTGATTATCGAGGATTTACAGCCAATTTAACACGTGAACTTTATAACCAATTCGAATTACAGCGGCTGAAAAAACTACACAAAGAAAACATATGATCGATCGAAATTGAAGTGCACATGGACTTGTCTATGGTTCGCCTACTGTCATCTGTGAGGAACGGGAAATGAAAACGATTAAAGAGCCATAGAGAACCGTTTCAAAGTTGGAATTAGAATTATTTTATTTAGAGTATTAGTTTATTAAAATTATATAAATCGTGGTATTGATAACGTTGCACTTAGAAACTTTGAGTAAAAACGATCTGTTGTTAAAACGTTCTAAGATTCTGAAAATGAACGAACTGAGTGAATGACACTGGAGGAAATTCCCCGTAAAATTAAAGTCTCTGTGACAAAAGTTCATGAAAATAATAACTTCCGTACTTACCGTAATAATGTTCTAGTTGTGCAGTGTAATAATTTTGATCATGTCGTTGTCATTAATGCCTGCAAAAAGTAAAATATATATTTTACTTTGAAAAAAATATCTACAATTCATACAGCGTTTTATAATAAATTGAAAAATTACCGGTTCATTTTCCACCCATAAACTTTCGAATTCCTTTTCGAACTTTCCGACTATATGCTGATGAGATGTAACTATAACACTTTCATGATTTGAAACCATAGCCTGAGTAGACCAGTTCAGAGAACCAGACATAACGAAACCTCTAATTTGCTTGTTCTTTGGTGCTTGTTTTATATTTTTGGTAAACTGTGCATGAATGTTCAACTTTTCCGCATGTGCTTTTAATAAATTCTTTCGTTTAATGGCTTTTGGCCCGTCAATAATACAAAACTTGTGGTGCATCAAAATTGTTTTCTTGTTTGTCTGCACTTGGATGAAACCTGGAAAATACAAAGCATGAAATTGAATGCAACTATTACAAAAGCTAGATTGGGATTAACCTTACTGCACACACAACATAACAATGGAATTTTATGTAAGCACTCACTATATTCTTGTAACTTTTTAATTTGCGATGGTGGTGTGAACGCCATATCACTGTCAACAACTATTCTCACTAAAACATGTTTCTGTCCCAGCCGTATAATTTGTTCTGCTATTTCACTGCTTGTTATCAAATACATACACACATCCAAGGTTTCACGTGCTGATTTTATGTATTTAATTAATTTGAAACAGTTCAGCTCTCTACTTTCACAAATAGTAATGTCCTTGTTTGGTGGTACTCTTATTGTATGTCGGACTACGTCATCTGAGAATAGTATTACATCGTTTATTTCACGATTTTTAATACTTAAAACTTCGTTGCATGTGTCGTCACTGGGACTCTCGTGTTGAGTAGTCTTCCTGGAACCGAAGAAATACTTATAAGCTTTTTTCACTATTTGTGTTGCGACAACCATCGTCGCTGTAGATGCAAGTAGTATTTTTGCGTTTCTCCAATCCATCGTTATAAATTTACTGCATTCGTTACTAATTTAAAATTATCAAATAAAAAGAAACTTTTAGATATCAACAGTCCACCATGTTGTCCACGCATCTGCCTAATTTTAGCAATTCGTAAGTAACTCAGACTTTTCTTTGAATACCCTCTACTTTCAAAGTGTATAAAAAAATATTTATGGGTATAGTTTTTACGCTTATACTTTAATCGGCATATTAGTTCATGAAACATGCACACTCGAGGAACTAAATACATTTTGGTTGTTATACTTTTTTCATTTACAAATATTTTTATTTATTTTTATTTCCACAGACGTTTTTCGTTCAAAATTGAATGAACTAAAAACTAGGCTGAATGTATCATGACTTTAGCCCCTGACATCTAAACTATGACTTTATAAAATAGCAACAACAACAAACTGATAGATAACGGATTTTGATAAAATTTTGATTTATCGCCTTTATTTTAATAATTTAAATTAGGTCTAATGAAAATATAAGTGAAATTATCCTCTAGCCATATTAAGAAAGTTAAATTGTCCTTTTATATAATTAGGTTCTAAAATTAGATCCATGGATTCTGTGCGTCGCATTTAGAAGAAACCAAAATGCCAAAGATACCGTATAAATCCCCCGAATTATTACATGAAGATGAACAGGATTATGAGATTGTGTCGTTTGAAGACTTTTGTGACAAGTCTCCTGGTTCTAAAACGGATTTATTGACTTTAAATGACAACATAAACTATCGCCTTTGTTACGAAGGTGATAAGAATTCTAAATTAGCTGAAACTGAAGGCGAGAGTTCAAGAAGTGCTGATAGACAAACGGAGACTTCACTAAATGGACCCAAGAGTGTTACTTTTAAGAGAAAATTGTCGAATTCGTTTGCCCCTTTCGGGCGGTACAATAATGCTAAGGGGGGTAAGGCCCCACTGTTTAGTGGTGTCATTCCTAAGCCAAGAAATGAAGGCGAATCTGGTTCCAGAGAGCATAGGTAAGTAATAAATATTACAATGATTCCATTTCCAGTATTAAAACAGCTGTGTATTGTATAATGGGATGGTGTCTGCAACTCCCTGACCAAACGCATATTTTGCGTACGGTAAAAGCTGTGCATTCTGTGTATTTAAAAGGCTATAAATTACTTGCTAAAAACTTTGCCTGGTCACAATACAGTGCCCTGTAGGTACAGAGTGCTCCGGGACAAGGCCTCCTCTCGGTAAGAGGGAGTAGGCCGCAATACACTATGCGGGCCCTGTGAGCATTGGTAGATATCACATGCCATCGAATAATGGTCCTAGGAAATTCCAATTTTGTGATGATATTTTCCTTCACCATAGTGATACAGTCATATGAGTATTTAATCATTATATATAAATGCATACATAAATTATGCTAGTATTATCATTAGGTATTTTGGTACTTTTGATCGACAGTCCACAAGCGTGTTGCTATAAGCTGCATGCACTGATCTTTACTCTGCTATTGAGAAGTTCCTAATTTTCTTCTTCATTGTCCCAATGCTGAGGATTCAGGTCATCAATGCTGAGGATTGCCACAACATATAATGTGCCTTCAAGTTATGCGTTCTTCTACAGTGTGGACCGCATGGCAAATACTGCCAACGCCTTCTTGATCGTGTCTGGCCATCTGAACAAACTTCCTAATGCAAACCCATTATCACTTTGTGACTATCATAAGGCTCTGTTATCTAAACATAACTGTTATTTGATTTATAGTTATTTTAAGTAATTAATTCAACTATGCATAAGCAATTTTCATATAAATTTTCTTGAAATAACAAACACATTTTATATTTTATTAGACTAATTTATAGTCTAATAAAATATAAAATGTGTAAACTAACGTAATGTAGGTGTAATAAATGTACACCTCTTTTGCCTAGTGTTTAGATAGTCTGATAGCACTTGTGCAATTACTGGCTTGTAAGTAAATGTAAAAAGTAAAATGAACAACACAATTTTTTTTTTAAAACATTTATAGGTGATGATGTATTTAAAATAATTTGTTTGAAATAATGACTGCGGTTTATCGTGTACTCGGGCATGTTCTAATTTTGCCACTTAATTTTTAATAATTACTCAAGTGTTTGATATTTTCAAATTTCTGAATACCGACAAATCTTCACCTATGGACGGTAACTATTTAAAAGTCAAAAAATCTTTTTAATTGCAGAAATAACACCATGTTATAAATGTTCTGTTGTGTTTACCTCCATAAATGTTTACTGTTTCTCTTTTATTAAATGTAGAATAAGTTTCTTTTAATCCAATAACAAAGAGAATAGGAAAAAACTTTTTTTTTAGTTTATCATTCATGCAATTTAATGATTGCTCTATTTTCACCTATGTAGAGCCATAAAAGCCCTTAAGACCAATAATAATGACATTTCAGCGTTACTTTCATCCACGCGCCATCTTGTCAATACTACCTAATAATAACAAAAATTACAAAACCCATCAAGTATCTTGACTTGGCTCGCGAGGTTGTCCACATGTGGGGATGTCCTAAGCGATAATATTGTGCCGATAGTCATTATTCATTCATCATCTGCCAATGGTTAGTTGCCAAGACCCTCAACCAACACCTAAGGAGGCTCTCGTTAAGCAGCTGGATTAAGGATTTGATTCAGAAAGTTGCACTTCTGGGCACGGCTCGCATTGTTTGGAGGTTCCTCTCTCTGGAACGTGGCACTGTTAGTGCAGTTTGAATTGTTTTTAAATTTAATAAATAATTAAGAGATATCTTTATTTCATTTAATTCCAATTCATACTCGCATTATCAACAGGTTCGTTGACCGCAACACAGACACAATAGATGAATTTATATTGCTAGTTTCTGCCCGGGGCTTCGTTCGCGTGGTACTGGAGTCGTAAGATACACAGTGGTGTCGATTCCCTTGTTCACAAACTAAACTAAATTTAAGTTCAGTGCAGCTTTTTCTTTCTATTTCATTAAGAAAAGGACAGAAGATATATTTTAGGTTAGTCCTGTTAAATTAATCAGCGCCTGACGTAAATTGACGTAATTTTAGTAGGCAAGTTTTTAATCACGTCTAAACTTGTATGGAGTGGTGACAGATTTGACAGGACTAAACTAAAATGTATCTTCTGTCCTTTTCTTAATGAAATAGAAAGAAAAAGATGCACTGAACTTAAATTTAGTTTATTTTGTGAACAAGGGAATCGGCACCAATATACTAAAATAACAGGGCCCACATTTTTAAGGCTCGTACACTCTGTGTACCTACTGCGTACACAGTGTGTACGAGCCGTTATAAAACTCCCTCGGTTCCGAACCCACCGCGTCGCATCGCATTATTTCTTTTCACTTAGCTTTCTTTCTGACTTTTTTAGTTTTTGCTCGGTTCCTAAGGGTCGTAGCGTGATGTAAATAGTCCCTTCCTCAAGAATTGGGCTATCAAATGCAAACATAATTTTTCAAGTTCAACTGGTTGTTCCAGAAATTAGCGACATTATCTCTTCAGCTTTAGGTACCTATAGATTAGATGACCCGGTGAATTTCGTACCACGTGAGACGAACGATTTTTTCGATTTTTCGGCTGTTTCTTTGGGTTCTTACTAATTTTCTTTTTCTTTCTAAACCATCCCGGTATTAATTTTAAAAAAAATACAAATCGGCCGAGCCATTTTCGAGTTTTTGCAAGACTAATGCACGGTAATTGATTTTTATAAATATAGATGTGATCACATAGCAGAAAAAGGGTAGGTACTTAGGATAACTTTGAAAAAGTACGTAATAACATTCAAATACACAATAACAAAAACAGATTTCTCAGTTACAAGGTTCAAAGTGAAACAACAATACATATAATATACTCATTGTTTTATGATTAATCATCCATTTGCTTTGCTCAATAAACATGAACTTTGATTGTTCAATAAATAGTCTAATAACAAACTGATATAAACATCACCACATTCTCTTTATTATACCTAATTCTGTGGGTGAAAACACTTGTCTTGTGGTTGAGACCTTTTGTGTGATTGTAGAGTGTAAATTATGGAAAAGTTTGTATTTTATTCTTAAACCAATGTTTGTTAATTTGTAAATTTTCTATTTCTATTCTATAATAATTGTTTAATATGCCTAGCATTAGAAGCAATTATTGTGTGATGACAAGTTAGAGCAGTAGGTGAGGAGCTCGTGGCTAAGTAATAACAGCCGCACGGGTCGATCCATCAGGTTAAGCTGCGCTTGCCGGGGTTGGTCCATGGATGGGTGACCATCTTTACATACCGAGACTCCTCCGTGCTTCGGAAAGCACGTTAAGCGGTTGGTCCCGGCTGTCATTCGTGGATCTTTGACAGTCGTTACGAGTCGTCAGAAGCCCGAAAGTCTGACAACTAGTCTTACCAAGGGGTATCGTATTACCTAGTTACTCATGGGTTGTGGAGGTCAGATAGGCAGTCGCTCCATGTAAAATACTGGTATTCAGCTGTAGACTGGAAGCCGACCCCAACATGATTGGGAAAAGGCTAGGCAGATTGATATTTTTTGATTGACAAGCTAGAGCAGTAAATGTCTGACAAAGTGACAAAGCTTTGTGGAGGGCAGTTGGCAGCTGAATATGTTCCGCCAAATCTAGTCAGCTGTAACGTACGATGGATGATAACAATCATAGACCTGCCCTTGTTTTGCGCAGGTCTTATTAATAATGCCATTACATATGTATGTAATAAACAATTGAAGTTTTCTTACCAAACAAATACACAGAACAATTTTCAGATATTTGAAGTCCCTTTTTGTTTTTTCAGATACCAGCGCTTCTCAGAGCGGCGCAACATATTCCAGCGCGCTTGGGAACACTTGCCCGGGCTAGGTTCGGGCATGTTGGGCGTGGCTCTTGTCTGTGCGTTATGTGTGGGCGCCTGGTGGGCCGTAGGGGGCGCTGTCGGCGGGACGTGGGGAGAGGAGCATTACAGGTAGATATTAGAGCATTTGTGAGAATTTAAGAAACCTATGAAGCAATGGATTAGAAATCTCTCGGGTTGTGATTGGAAGTGTGTTACGGAATTAGGGTGACACAGTTTTATGGATAAAAGTTTCATGCAATGATTTCTTATTGCAGGAAACTATGGGAACGAACTCATCCTGATACAATCAAGAAACCACTGTCTCCAATGCCATACGAAAAGGTATTTCAATTTTCTGTATTCATTAGCCTTAATTAAAGCATTAAGTCCACCTCTGTGCCTTTTTATCTAAATAAATACATAATTTATCTTCTTTAATTCTAGAAATTGCACCTACTTTCGTCTGCCTCAGCATCATTCAATCATAACAAAGGTCGTCTCGTAGAAAATACCAAGACATGTCTACCTCTGTACATTTGTGTTCTTTAAGCAAAAGTAAATAAAGATATAAGTATTTAATTTGCAGTTCCCAATTCAGCAAGCACCAGAATACCGCTACCACGACCACAACAACTTGAGCACAAAGAACAAGAGTAACGCTACGGAACGGAAGAAGACAGAACTCAACAAGAAGAATGTGTACCCTGAGAGGACGGTGGAAGTTCAGCAAGATATGTGCTCGAAGGTCGAGGAGATTATGAAGTTTGACTGTTTTCCTCAAGGAACTGCTAATGAGAAGGATTGTGTTAAGCGAGGTAGGTAGAAATTATGTTTTACTAACTTTGTCCCGCGGCCTCGTCCGCGTTGTGGTCGAATATTATTTCATGGGAAGGTACAACTGGGATGAAAAGTATCCTATGTCCTAACCCAGGGCATGGTCTACACATGTGTCAAATTTCATCAAAATCCGTTGACCCGTTAAGGCGGGAAAAGATAACAGGCAGACAGAGTTACTAGCATCCGCCCGCGACTTCGCCCGCGTGTTAAGTCGATAAAAAGTAGCCTCTGTCGTTCCCCAGGATTCAAAGTAAGTATCCCCATACCAAATTTCATCAAAATCGGTTCAGCCGTTTAGCCGTGAAAGCGCAACAAACAAATATACAAGAAATCAAATCTTTTCTTCTTTATAATATTAGTTTCAAAGTATGGATTTGAATACTACCAACCCGTCCGGGCTATGCACGACTGAAAATATTGATACATATTGGTGCCGATTCCCTTGTTCACAATCTAAACTAAATTTAAATTCAGTGCATCTTTTTCTTTCTATTTCATTATGAAAAGGACAGAAGATACATTTTAGTCTAGTCCTGTCTTGAACTTATATTTAGTTTAGTTTGTGAACAAGGGAATCGGCACCATTAACTAAGAAATTATCCAAATAGTGTCAAGTACCTTGTTTAAAATTTAAATGCAAGACTTTATGTTTAAAAATTTAAGTTGAAGTAGAATGGAATAGATTAGGTATAATTAAATAGAAATAGTTGGAGAAAGTGAAAACCTGCTATCGAAATTTTGCATATTATTATGTCGAATAACATGACTCTGGGTAAACCAAGGACACAATGTATATACATTCTTCTATATATGACGGAAACGAACATCACCAAGCGGCTATCTAGGCAGCGTGCCCTCAGCTTTTTCGGACATATGCGTTTACCTAAGCATGGTTTGGAAAGGCTTAATATACTGAGCCGGGTGGAAGGAAAACGCGCTCAAGGTGCTCGGCAAGATGGTCAGACGCGATCAAGAAAGCTGTTGGAGACAGTATTTACCGAGCGGTCCACACAGCAGAAGACCGCATAGCTCGGAGACGCGTCGTATGTGGTCGCGATCCTCAGCATTGAGGGAACGACAAAGAGTTACCTTGCGCTTCATGCCTTGAAAATGTTTTCATGCTTGGCCTTAGCTTTAAGAATACTTAAACACTCACAGATTTCCATAAACCTGCATTATGCCTATAGACAATTATAAAATTAATCTATTTTATAGTTCTTTTGTTAACCGCAATACAATCGCGTGTTTAATTGACCTTCATGTTAAGACTGCCTTGGGTTTTGCGGTTATGATGTATGCTTTATCAGTCTAAGCTTCCATGTTATTTATTATTAGCCTTTTGCGTCTGACAAACAAAAAGAAATGTATATTCTTCAGTTTAGTATTTGGCGTTTGTATATATTTTTAACCGACGAAAAAAAGGAGAAGGTTCTCATGTCGACATGTATATTTTTATGTATTACCACGGATATCTTTTTACTGAGTACTCCGATTTGAACGATTCTTTTTCTAAACTGCCAGACGTCACTTTCGCATCTATCATAATTCATTCATTGGTATTTCATAACCAAACCCTGGACAGCCTTCCTCAAGAATCGCCACAATGACCAGTCTTATCAGTATACAAATTTTTAATTTTATTTATGTTTTTCGCCGAATTCAAGTCTTACCACTTTTAAAACTACACGGAAAAGAAGACATGGAACTTCCATTATCCCAAAATATTGACCAAAAGCAACTCTTGTTTGCTCTGTTCCTAACTCAAACCATCAAAACTTAAAATACAATAGACGTAGATATATTTAGAAACCTATTCCGCTTAACTATTCCTAAAGAGTCTAAAATACCCTGTAAGAAATCGACACGTGTTTCACCAAAACACGGTGAAACACGTGTGGATTTGTTACAGGGTTTTTTATGACAGCGTCTGCGACTGCGCGGAATAGCTTACTTAATATATCTACGTCTATTGTATTTCACCAGAATACCAGCGAAATTTCGCGTTTTTTTTTAGATTTTTAGCTTATTATTTATGGCACCTCTTTAGGTCATGAGGTATCCGAATATCAAAAAATATTTGGCTTAGGTCTTAAGGGTGAGGCGTGAAAATTGATTCGCTGTTATAATGTATACTTATTAGATAACAATTCACGCCTGAATTAATTAACTATATTTTCATATTTCTTAATAATTCCAGGTTGCTGTTGGAAATCTTCCGACACCCAAGGGGTTCCGTACTGCTACTACCCGTCGCACTTCGACTCGTTTCGCTTCGTCAATATGACAGAGGATAAACACGGTATGAATGTGTACATGGAAAAGATGCGGCCCTCTGGGTATCCGGGAGATTTTGAAGTTGTTAGGATGGACATCAAGTATCTGTCGGATGATGCGCTGCAGATTAAGGTGAGGCGGAGTCTCGTTTAGTTTTGCTGTTCTTATAATGATTTCGTCGACTTTCTTTGCCACTTGATCCTACAAGTCAAATAAATCGAATAGACACTCGGCAAATCAAAGTCCGAGAATAGTTTGCTCAGGGCCCTTAATAGTTACTTTTTATGAACTGAAAAATGAAAAATGTTAGTAACAGAAACAAAACAAAAACACAAAAATTAAAAGTAAGGAAATCACCGCTGCGCCATCCCATGAAAAATAGCACAGCAGTGATTTAGATAACTGCAGTCCAGTCTGCCCCCTATCATCGACAGTACACTTTTGGAGCTCCCTCTCACTCTGCGCACCAGGGATGCACACGTTACGCATAGTAGCATAAAAGCAATCCCCCCGCATTTCAGCAAACATGATGCGATACTAAAATGGGTATCCCCAACAGCACCCTGAGCGCATGTTTTAATTGATACGGAGGGCATTGTAAGCTTTGCTTTTTTATCATGCTTTCTCCAAAACTTACAGATATATGACGCAGAACACAAAAGGTTCGAACCGATGCAACCAGAAATAACGATGGTGTCGAAACCTCTATCCAAGAAAAAGTACCGGGTGCAACTAAATGGATCCCTCATCGGGTTTAAAATTATCAGGAATTCTGATAATGTCACTATGTAAGTTATACTCCGCAAAATATTTTCCATGATTTTAGGTGATTTGAATATAATATTTATTTAGTATACCATATTACATTTTAATTTAAAGTATAGCTTCTAGAGGGTTCTAGAAGCTGCGCCTTGAGAAAAAAAGAGACGCGCACCTTTTTTTGTTAACTGAATCTAGTGCGTGGTTCCTAACGTCGTTCTCGCCTTTAATTATCATTAGCTCTCTTGCTAAAATAAATGCGTGAATAACCGAGATTCGTGTCTCTGACTCTATTCGTCCAAGTCTGTAATCTATAAACCACTTACTGTAGCCATTTTATTTAATACAATAGACGTAGATATATTTAGTAACCTATTCCGCTTAACTTTTCCTAAAGAGTCATAAAAAAAACCTGTAACAAATCGACACGTGTTTCACCTCTCAACGAGGCATGCTCAAGATGACGTTTGATTTTTCGCGAACCCGAACACGACGTGTTGCCACACCGAGCTCCGGACGCATTTTATTTGTAAACATATACCAAGGCTTTATAATACAATTTCCAGTGTTAACACCCAAGACATAGGCGGTCTGATCCTCTCAGACAAGCTGCTCCAAATATCAGCTGTACTACCGACCAGCCACCTGTTCGGACTCGGCGAGAAGAGATCCCGATTCATGAACAACGTCAACTGGAACACTTTCGCTTTATTCAATAGAGATCGAGCTCCTACTGAAGGGGTACGTAGACGTAGATATAAACTGAAATAATATACTGTTTTTAGGGTCTGTATTTAAACGGAACTGCCTTCATTTCCTCAGATCTTGTACCACTGGTCTGGTGATCTATTTTAAAAGTCCTATCATTAACTTAAGTGAAGTGAGCTTCGAGTGAGCTGTCAATAGTGTTTTAGAGGTATGAAGAACAGGGTGTAAAGTTTACTCATCCTCTATTGGAAAGGGAGTATCCTCCGACCAGACGGGTGTTGTGTCTGGCGGGCAACTGCCCAACGATTGATGTCGGATAGTCTTATATATGTTGATGGCGCGGTAAACTACGCGATGCAGGGTTTGTGTAACTACAGGTCTTTGATGCGTAGTTGGCATCTGGCGATGTAGATGCCGCCACAGTGTCAAGCCCTAGCATCAGGGAGGAATAACAGTTCACATCACACTTGTTTTGTCCCCAAATTAACTGGGTTATTTCTAAACAAACATGTTTTGGTGGTTGTAGATTACGAAAAATAAGCTTTTTTTTACATGTCTATTGTATTTAGGGTAATCTGTAAAGATACATTTAAGTTGTGTAAATAAATAAAGGCCTTCCACAAGGTGGACCGAAGACCTTGGCCTCAGGAATCCGATGGATGCGAAAAGCACAGAACAGATCTCGCATTTTGGTATTAACACTAATTAACAGTGTAACACAGCCTTTCTTCTGTACACCCAATTGTATTATACACTACCGGAGGTTTCTCAATATACTATGAAAGCAAATGTGTCTATCTGGAAAAGGCGGTGGGCAATGTCGGACTTTTACTGGTATCTTCAATGTAACGCTCTGTAGCCCATTCTGTCTGCCTAGCCAATTTCTAACGCCCCCCTTTACATAACATTTAATTATACCAATTTTATATGACTGTATTTGACTTATTAATAATCACATATTAATTCTCTCCCCTTGTAATCTTGCTACTCGTGGTTGTGGCTGAGGGTCGTGATTATTAATTATTTAACTAGTTAAAATTTAAAAAAAAAATAACCCCCGACACAAATAAAGACAACTCCTGGTGATGCTGCAGTATCGGTTCAAGGTTACTATGTTCTTCTAATATCATTGAGGTATCAGAATACTAAATTTCGAATCGATCAGACCTGTGGAAGATGCGCACATCCATTCATCAAATAGAAAAGAGCTGATAATCTTCAAACGGCTGAACCGATTCTTGAATTGTAGCTAAGAACACTTCCGATCAAGACGCCTTTCAAACAAAAAAATAATAATCAAAATCGGTTCAGCCGTTTGAGAGCTACGAGGGAACAGACAGATACCCATATGCACCCGTTAAACTTATAACACCCCTTTTTTTCCGTCGGGCGTTAAAAATACAAAAACATGTTATAATAAAAAAAATTGCCTTTGGACCCACTACCGCCCCCACGAAAAGCTCCAGCGCCCACTAGGGGGCCGTACCGCCCCAGTTGGGAACCTATGGTCTAAGCTATACATACTATATTATCACTATCCCGCCGCTAGGTCAATCTATACGGCACGCAGCCGTTCTACCTGGCAGTCGAGCACGACGGCAAGAGCCACGGGATGCTGCTGCTCAATTCTAATGCTATGGGTATGGTTATACACTTGTAAATATATCATAATACACATGGTATTTAGTTGTAGTAGTTTGTAAATGCACCTGATTAATTTCTACAGTTTACACCCTTTAAACTTTTTGTTTATGAAAGACTAATTTCATGTAACGCGGCTTTTTAAAGGCGCCTCGTCCGCTGTAAATAATGCTTTGGTACGGGGCAATCGCAGGAACATGTTTCTGTGTTGCTGGCAACACAAGGTGATACAGTGTTGCTGCTAGCATTTGCAAAAATTGGAGATTTATAGCAACCTGCCTGTCCTTTATGAAGAATTAAGTAATATTATGTCCAGGAACATTTAAAGTGGCTGTGAATTATACTGAGCAACTGCTTCCCAAAAAAATCTCCCTAATTAGTAACTGACAATAGATGCTTTTTATAAAAGTCCTCCATGTTCTACCGTCACATGGGCATGCAAATCATATTTAATTTACATAAATTGAAAGACATAATGACATTATAATTTGAGTGAAAATAGAACTTACTGCTTTTAAGACAGCTAACTACTCATTAAAATGCATTATAAATATCTTACAGACATAGTGTTACAACCGACACCCGGCATTACCTACAGAACTATAGGAGGCATTCTAAATTTCTTCATATTCCTGGGACCTTCTCCTAAAGACGTGGTAGCGCAATACACTGAGTTGGTTGGAAGACCCTTCATGCCGCCGTATTGGTCACTTGGATTCCATTTATGCAGGTAGGACACATTTCGTACATGAGGTTATCCTGTGTGACTACACAGGATAACCACATCTACGAAATGTTTTGCTCACCACCCTACTTGACACACAATCAATCACAATCTGTTTAATTTTGACAGTTCATCAACATTCATTGCGTTATTTACGTTTTTGAGCGGACAATTTTTTCGAACATATGAAGCAGTCCTTCAAAATGATTCAGATCAATTAGGCTGTTGGCATTAATCGACACTGAGAGGCATTTTTTTTAAATGACATTTTATACCTTTTATAGTGATATATCTACACTCATATTATAAAGAGAGAAGTAGTTTTTTTTTTTTTTGTAATGTATAATCTCAACAACTACTGAGTCGTTTAAAAAAATTCTTTCACCAGTAGGTATATTATCACTGAGTAATTTATAATGAGAACATCCGAGCGAAGCCTCGGGCGGATGCTAGTGTGGAAATAAGAATGGATAATGTTATTTTTTGCCAAGATGCTCTCAAAGTTCTCAAACAAGGGATCTTCGAGAAGAGAGGAGGCACTTATATACATAACAAATTGTCAGCATGCAAAGACATTAAAACGTTAAAAAATAACACAGAAAATCTATTATTTAAGGTCCCCAATTAAATCGTAAAATAGAAATGAAACGTTTGTACTGTCACATAAAATTTATTTTCTATTTCAGATTCAACTACAATACAGTCAATGCTACCAGAAACGTGTGGAAATCAAATAGGGATGCTGGTATACCATTTGTAAGTACCTGATGAAAACCAAACACTGCCCACTAACATTGAACCACCATTGTAAAAAATATTTATTTATTTATATACAGGGTGTCAGGGACATCGACGCAGAACCTGTTACCATGGATTCAGTATATGATTCTGAACCCCACTGCGTTGAAATTTTTCGTTTTTTTTGATAACCGATAAAGAAATTCTATGTTAAGGGTCTAGAACCATGTGCTGAATTCATGGTTACAGTTTGCGGGTCGATGTTCCTGCCACCATGTATATTCATATACTTTATTTACGAAAAGAAAAAGTTATTCAATACAAAACGAGTGAACGTTAGTTTTAGTTTACGAGTTTTTTTAAACACGTAAATCCATTGCTCGCCTTTTATTGGAACTGGTAATGCATTCCACAAACTAATTGCGTAACACACGAACAATCACAATCTGTTTTATTTTGACAGTTCAACAACATTCATTGCAATTATTTACGTTGTTGGGCAGACTTTTTCGAACATATGAAGTAATGGATTAGCAATATTATGATTGATCGGTTACGTAATAAGGGTGCTGGATAGTAAAGGATTTGTCGTTCTTTTCATCCTAAAATTCTTCAATATATTTTTTGGCCCATATCAAAATATCCTTATTGTTTTTCAGGACGTTCAATGGAACGATATAGACTATATGCACGATCATAACGACTTCACGATCGATCCCAAACGGTTCGCCGGCTTGTCGGAGTTTGTGAAGGAGATTCATGCGGAGGGCATGCACTATATGATGATTATTGGTGAGTTGACTTGTAGTAGATATTATCTGTGCTAATAGGCTGTTTAGCGTGTGGTTTGCAGCTTTTCTAAAAAACGAAAAGCAATAATTTAGTTAGTTGTTGTTGTTGTTGTGTTAGTTGTTGTTGTTGCGTTAGTTGTTGTTGTTATTGTTGTGTTAGTTGTTTTTGCTATTTCTTTGGGGATATGCTGGTGTAAATAAAGCCCAGGAATTGCAGCATTACAATTTTTATGTTACAACGACCGAGTTTTCAAAACGTTTTTTGTTTGGTTACTGGCGGGAAAGTCACCACAGATAGACTACAAACTAGTCATAACGTCACTATAATATTGACAGCGAACTCAATATTGCCAAAATAATAACTATAAAAACACATAAAATGTGGCCACGTTTGAAGGCTTTATAAAGCCTGAACAGTTGTTATAGACGAATGACTTTGTGTGAATTTCTTCCAAGAACAGACAGCCCCAAACGTTTTACCTTATTATTCGTTAGGTCAATGAGAAATTCTCAGTCGCAAGAAGCGTCCTATAATGGAAAAATACATGCAATAGTACAAAGAGTATAGATAGTAACAATGGATGTACCCGACAAAGATCATAACAGCACTGGAATTTCAATAAAATTCTAGTTCACACCCTGAAGGGCCTTATGGAGTTTTTATTGTGTAATTTGCTTCAGATCCTGGTGTAGGCGCTTCTGAAAAACCCGGTACCTACCCGCCATACGACCGTGGGGTAGAAATGGACATATTCGTCAAAAACTCCACCAATCAAATACTCATTGGACAGGTAAGATACCATTGAAAAAATTTAAAATTTAAATAACCCTCGCCACAATTCCAGGTGATGCAGTATCAGTTCAAGGTGATACTATGTTCTTCTAATATCATTGAAGTAACAGAATACTAAATTTCGAATCAATCAGACCTGGGGAAGATGCGCACATCCAATCATCAACTAGAAAAGAGCTGATAATCTTCAAACGGCTTAACCGATTTTCTTGATTTGTAGCTAAGAACACTCTCGATCAAGACACATTTCAAACAAAAAAATAATGATCAAAATCGGTTCAGCCGTTTCGGAGCTACGAGGGAACAGACAGATACACACGTTAAACTTATAACACCCCTCTTTTTCCGTCGGGGGTTAAAAAGTAGCTTCTATTCTCGATTTCTCTGTTTGAATACCATCGCCGTAAAATTACCGAAATAGCTGTAATAATTTTGCTGCATTCAATAGTAATTCGAAAAGTCAAATATTATTCCAGTTTATTATGTGTTTATAATAAACTTATATAACATTACGCTTATATTCCCCGTCCCATGTAATAGGGGGCAAGCCTATTGCCTCTATCTCCAATTCTATCTACGTCTCCATAAAGACGCTGTACTTTGCCATAATATACACAACATAATATTTTGAAAAGTGCTGTTTCTCAGCCTAGTTTGAATAAATGACTTTTGATTTTTTTGACTTTGAATATAATTATAAGCATCTAAGAAAAAAAAAATGGTCTCATGTTTTTCTAATCTTGATGCTTTTTAGGTTTGGAACACTGGATACACCGTATATCCAGACTTCACTCATCCGAACTCTAGCAGCTACTGGCTGGAGATGATGAGCAACTTCCATAAAGCTGTTCCTTACGATGGAGCTTGGATTGTAAGTATTGTAATCCAACCATCGAAGAACTTCATATCTAAGCAGTTGAAAACAAAATCCCATGCGCACGATGAGCACATCTGTTACCGCCCGATTCTATAGCGGACGAGCGCTGCAAGCAAAAATAATACTTAAACTGCTTAGATATGAAGTTCTTCGATGGTACATACACGTTTTTTGCCGTGAATAACTACGGTTGCGTAGGGGACGGTCGTCAGTGTTGTATGATCACTATGGAAGCTCGATGATGGCGGCATTAGCGGTTGTCTATCATAATTATTTGGCGAAGCCTCTGTCCATCAGTGAAAGTCGTTCGGTTGAAAGCACGCTGGTGACTATTTGAATTTATTCCCAGGACATGAACGAGCCGTCCAACTTCAAGGACGGTACAGCAGTAGGCACGTGCGCGCCGGAAGGCCTGCCCTACGCGCCGCACACGTCGGACGCGGCGCTGCGCACGCACACGCTGTGCATGGACGCTACACACTACGCCGGCGCGCACTTCGACGTGCACAACCTGTACTCGCTCACTGAGGCCGTCGCTACTTACTTGTGAGTAGTAGAAAGAAAAGAAATTACCTATTTCATGAGACCGTATTTATGTTTCTTCTGTGTGTAGGTCTTGCAGATAATATTTTTTTTTTTTTTTTGTGTATGTCCGTCGATATTGTCGTCAATTGTGGACGGATTTTGAAAATTCTTTTTTTGTTTGAAAGGGTATGCTCTCGAGGTGGTCCCATATAAATTTTATTAACTTTCCTTGAGAACTTTTTCAGTTAGCTTCATTAATACGTATTTTTCCCACTTAGCCTATATGGACGATGTCTTAACATATTCCTATCATTGTTATTTACATAGCAGGTCGTGATATTCGGACTTGTAGGGGGTTGGTACCACAACTAAAAAGTGAAAAATAAAAACTTTTTATAAAAAAAAACAACGGACTTCCAAAAATACACTACAAAGTGAAAAATAACTTTAATTTCGCAAGTCGGTGGCAAAAAACGAAAATTCAAAACCAAAGACACCGACTGACTGTTTTGAATGACCCTTCACCACTTCCTAGTGCTTTAACTAGGAACAAGGAGTGGCGCAACAAAGTCCAGGAGCACAGCTGTCTGTTCAGTTAGAAAAAAAAAATGATTGTATACAATAGTACGCAAAATCATTTACATTACGCAACACAAAACATACATTAAATCATTAGCCGTATATCAGCTAGCACACGCCAACCAAGTCTGTTTTTGAAATCTGCAAGTGGGTCAATTTTATTGGCTTCCCGTGCATTAGTTAAGGTGTTGTTCCGAAACAGCATTTCAAGTATTATACAATCAGAGCTATAACAATTATCTGCGAATGTTTCTTCCGTATGGGAATCGAAATCACTATCACACAGCCAGTATTATACATTTTTAAGGGTACAATCACACTCCTGAGTGTCAGAAACGGATATCTAATTGCGTAAAACATTTTCGTAAATGATTAAAACTAATCTGTTTAATTTTGACAGTTCAACAACATTAATTGCGTTTTTACCCGACTACGGCGAAGCAAAAAGGAGGGTTATGATTTTGACCGGTATGTATGTATGTATGTATGTATGTATGTATGTATGTATGTTCATTTGTTCCCTCATAACTTCTAAACTACTCGTCATAGTTTGACAAATGGGGTATCGTTGGAAGCGTCTCGGTCGTCCGATGGTTATAGGCTATGTGACGTCACATTAAATTGAATATGGCGCCCTCTAGAGGACAAAAAGTCATGAGCTAAAAAAAAAGTTTTTTTAATGGGGTCGTGTTGGGTATCAAATGAAAGGGCTTAATTAGCACATTTCAAATATATATATATTATAACCCTAAAATAATTTAAATAACAAAAAAAGTACCTAATAAAAACTAAAACTCAACTACGGCGAAAGAAATGGGGTACCGTTGGAAGCGTCTCGGTAGTCCGATGGTTATAGGCTATGTGACGTCACATTAAATTGAATATAACACCATTAAAAAAACTTTTTTTTTTATTTCATGACTTTTGTCCTTTAGATGGCGCCATCTAAAGGACAAAAGTCATGAAATAAAAAATAAAAGTTTTTTTAATGGTGTCATGTTGGGTATCAAATGAAAGGGCTTAAGTAGCACATTTCAAAAATATATATATTATAACCCCAAAATAAATTAAATAAAAATAAAAGTAATAAAAACTACGGCAAAAGTCAACTAAAAAGGTATAAACAAGTCATCACAGACAGACAAATTAAAAATCCGGAGTCACACGTGTTTATGGGATAAATCGAATAGACTACGAGTGACTCCGGATTTTTAATTAGTCTGTCTGTGATGACTTGTTTATACCTTTTTAGTTGACTTTTGCCGTAGTTGGGTTTTAGTTTTTATTACTTTTATTTTTATTACGTTGTTGAGCAGTTCCTTTTTTCGAACTTATGAAGCAATGGATTAGCAATCTGTTTCAAAACGATTCAGATTATGAATAATCGTGTATTACGCAATATGGGTGCAGATCTGTTTAAATGTGATTTCACCCCTATTCACATAATTACTTTTATCCTACAGTTCATTAGCAGAAATTCGTGGAAAACGTCCGTTTATAATAACGCGCTCTACGTTCGTGGGTATGGGCAAGTACTCAGGACACTGGAGCGGAGACATCTCCAGTAACTGGCATGACATGAAGATGACGGTGCCTGGTATGTTTATCTTTCTATTTTTATTAGCCCTTAGTGCGGAGGCGAAAAAATATGTAGGATAGTAATAGAAAAGAAATATTTTGTGATGTTGTTTATGCAAAACAACTGTTTAACGCGAAATTTATGTATGGAGTGGAACGTAAGATTCACATTGTCACGTGTTTATAGTGTTTTGTTTACATATTTGTGGAAAGGCCCATAAATAGAGAATATGCATTTTTTTTTATTCGATAGCTTCGAGATAAAATAGTAAAAAAATATTCAACGCCAAACAAGCAATTGAAAGTACCTATACTTTAAAATAAAAATAGCCAACCGACACACAGGCACCATAAACGCCCTCCATTTTGGGGCGCTTGGTGTGACGTCATAGTCTATTACAACGATGACAACAAACATCAAGAAATCGCAAACACCCCTACAAAAAAGACGAAATGCGTTTCATCAAATAGTTCCTATACCATAATGTTGGCTCCGCTGTTATAGGACGAACACGAATACGCTACGGCGCTACCTAATAGGTCCGTTGATAAAATTTAACAGTAGAGCCAACGTTACAGCAAAGGAACTATTTGATGAAACGCTCTCTACTAGACTGTTTTTTTTTGTTGTCATTGGATGTCATAGATTTTTACGTCACGTTCGCTCTGACAAATGGCGTCGCTTATCAAATATTTTAATTTCCCGCAATATTTTTTCCCTTAAAAAAAAAATATTACTGGTTCTAAAATAAACTATTATCATAAATATTGATGAAGGCATAATTCTGAAGTAATAAATTTTATTAAAAAAATATATTGACCCTTATTTGAATCACATGCATATTCATCAAAAGCAACACATAGAAGCGAATTTTCCCCAAAAAGCATGGTATATTATTTATTCGTTTTTTTACAGAACTGCTAAGCTTCAGTCTCTTCGGTATCCCTATGATGGGCGCGGACATCTGCGGCTTCAACGGCGACACAACAGTGGAACTGTGCAAGCGATGGATGCAGTTAGGAGCCTTCTATCCATTCTCTAGAAACCATAACTCGGACTCGGCTAAGGTAATGAGATTCTTAATAGACTCGTACTCAATTTATTACAGCAGTAGCTAGCAATAGCAAGACTCACTAGCTTGTTCCTTTGACCGACTAATCAATTATGACCGAAACTGTTTTATTTTAAAATGGCAAAACTAGCTGCCCGCCCCGGATTCGCACGAGTAGCACAAATTAGCCGAATCAGTCCAGCCATTCTCGAGTTTTAGCGAGATTAACGAACAGCAATTCATTTTTACAGAATATATACGTGTATGTATGCGAAAACCCTAGGGATATTGCGAAAACACGGATAATTAGACAATGGTGGATCCTCAGAGCGGACGGGTGTCGTGTCGGGCGGGCAACAGTCCAACGATTTATGTCCGATAGTCTTATTATAATGTTGATCGCGCGGTAAATCCTAATTGCGCGATGCGAAATTTGTGCAACATCCGGTCTTTGATGCGTAATTCACATGTGGCGTTGTAGATGCCGCCAGAACTATAACCTAAAAAAAACAGTGGCTTATCTTTCTTCTAGATTTCCTGAAATCTAATAAAAACAATCACTCAAGTACCCTATTCTGTTCCAGGCTCAAGACCCGGTTTCCTTAGGCCCGGAGGTGGTAGAAGCCAGTCGCTCAGCATTACGTCTGCGCTACGCGCTGCTGCCGTACTACTACACCCTGTTCTGGAACGCGCATGTGTATGGAGAGACTGTCGTCAGGCCGCTGTTCTTTGAGTAAGTAACGTTAATATTATCATCATCATTATCAGTCATAATCATTATATAGCCATCTACAGCTAGGCATAGATCTATTTAACTAAATCGCATCCGGCTGCTCCCAGCCAATATGCGATGACCGTGGTTCCACTGATTTATAAATTATTACTTAGATTTTTCTAAGTAATAATTTATAAATCAGTTCTGGTTTACATAATAACCTCATTGGTCGTTATTTCGCTCCATTTCATAAATGTAATTTCCATATCTTTATTGTAACAACAAAGTATGTTTTTCTCACATCCATTCAATGAGAGAAGCCAACTTTTTATTATGGACACTTTTAACGTTCTGCATCATTCTCACATATGATGCAGAACGTTGAAGTTGCTGAAGAACATGAAGTTATACTTCAACATGAATGATGTAACAAATACTTTGTAACTATATTTTGATTTAAAAGGGTGTCCGTAGAGTTTCCTGCCCGTTCTTCTCCATAGGAACCTACTACGCTTTGGAATGGGCAACTAGCTTCATCTTTCTGACTGACCGATCCTGCGATACCTGTTATTTTAATTAATGGAATTGGTTTATTTGAAATAAATAGTTTGAGATTGACCATTGAATGATTTGATGACAAGTACATCTGTGGATTCTTTAGCACTTCACCATAGGATTAAGTTTAAAATAATCTGTGTATTTTATCACTGATTGTACTATAGCAACTGTACAGTCAGCTGCAGAGAAATCTCACCCTCTAGCAATGTATTTTTTCATGTCTAGGGATTGAGATTTCTCTGCAGCTGACTGTACTATTGTAACTTGCTTTCCGTACGTATTTTTTGGGTGAGCACTGAAAATCAACGTTGTGCTCTGGGTCGTCCATAGCACAGCATTATGGTGAGTGGGTGGAAGCCTTATTGTCACAGTCATGACGTGCAGCTGCCTACTATGTCTGTTTCATGCTCGTACTACCTGATGTAGATCTGATATTTTGTTTAATTTGTCTGATTACCTATCCTTTTTTTTTATAGGCTATTCTTAATCTCATTTATTCAATTTTGAAACTACAATAATCATTTTCCGTTTCAGAGCCCCAGAACAGAACAACCTCCACGACATAGACACCCAATTCATGATCGGACCCTACGTTATGGTGTCTCCCATACTAGAACAAGGAGCCGTAGTGACCAGGGCAGAGTTCCCTGGACCACAGAGCTGGTATAACATACTGGATGGACAGTTCATAGCCAGCGACAAGTCTTACGAGCTTACTGACAATGAGACCGTATCGGTTAAGGTAAGATTATTTGTTTTACTATAGTGATCCGACAGAGAGTCAAAATAGTTGACATAGCCTCGGCGTATGACATGCGGTACGACAGGCGTGATGAAGGGTGCATGCGCGACGTGAGCGCGACGTTGCCGCTCCGTCGACGGAGATTCATAATTTTGTATGTCAGCTGTGTGCAGGCGTACACCAAGCGCATAATGACGAATACGCGTCCGTGGACAGTAAGCCTTATTCGTCTCCCCAGGGCGGCGGCATCATCCCCATGCAGTCGGCGCCCTTGCGCGGCCCTGTGAGCACGGCCAGCACGCGCGGCGCGCCCGTGCAGCTGCTCGCCGTGCCCGACGGTGGCGGCCGGGCCGAGGGAGAACTGTACTGGGACGATGGAGATAGCTTGAGTGAGTTTGTTTTATCATTTTTACTGGAACTCTATTTCAAATAACTTCACGGTAGGCTTAGAAGTAGGAGGGCGTGAACTATGGACGTATATCTAAAGTATAGCCTGAGATAGCGACAGACAAATACAAGTAAAAAGAGAGGAGGGAGACATTTGCCCTGCAGTGGCTTTAATAATAATGCCGTCTGAAACAATTAACTTATTGCCAACATTAAAACAACCAGTGCCATAGTAATCATAATATCATCCAGACGAGTGTTATAATTTTGTACTAAATTTCTTTACGCAACTCTTTTGCTTGTTCGATCCTTTCCCATTCCCTTCCCTTCCTACCCGGTCACCTGCTGACCCCCACACCGACACATGACAGACATTTTCAAAAATACTCCATCACGCACTCGAGGGCTACGAAAAGGCGTAACTAGTTGTTTTAATGTTGACAATAAGCTAACTCTTTCAGTAACTTTTAAAGAACATTCATATAATGAGTTTAGATAAAGTCTTGTATACTGTATAGCTATGTACATAATTAGGTATTAAAACACTCATGTGATACTATTATCACAAACCCAAATTCGTGTTTTAATACCCCTTATTATACAACAGTTGCATAAATAACTATTACACGTTTTCCAAGAACTACTTTATTAGGCAATATAAAAATTGTATTTTTTTTTTAAACTAACAAGGTGACTTGTTTTGGATTTTTTTGCTGATTTCAAAACAGATCTTTAAAAAACTCATTAATTTTTACTCCATTACAGACAGCTACGAAGAACAAAAATACAGTCACATAAAGTTTACCCTAAACAACACAGAAATACGCAGTAATGTACAATGGTGGGGTTTCGGCGTACCTTCCATCAACAAAATATCAGTACTGAACCAGCCGCCGATCAAGACGGTCGCCATCAACGACCAGCCTTGCGTAAAACCATGCGAATTTACCTACAATGCACAATCCAAGGTACTGCAAATAACTGTCACTCTCTCCCTAGATAAACCTTTTAACGTTAAATGGTATCTAACTACGAAAACACCTAGCCCGATTTGGAAAAACTGGATGGGAAACAAAAATAATCCCTGAAAATTGTGGGTAGTTTGAAGTTTATTGTAATTTACATGTAACGATGGAGGTTTTAGTACTATGTGTACTCTGGTCCTGAAAAGTCCTGTTTGTCTATGGAAATGTGACCATTTTGTGTACCCCGAATATTGTGAGGAATGTATTGGAACATAAGCTGGGAAATATTACATAGTAACGCTGGTCCCTATGATAAGGAATTTAATTGTTTTGTGAGTTGAGTGTCAGAAAGCTGGGTCATGATGATGGATAAGGTTAGTAATGCAAGTGCATGAAGTTATTGTTAATTTTGATCATAACTTTGAATTTAGCTATGTTTACTCACAGCTAATTATCTTCTCTTATCACTAAAATGGCTTCACAAGTATGAAATAAGTCACCATCACTACATTGAACTAGTGCTTTTGTAATCCTTCTATACGATTTATGTAAGAATTTAGGAGAAAGCTGTACTGGAAGTCTCAAAACTTCCCTTATCTATTTTTCTTCAGTAATCAACAATAAACTCTAATAAAAAATCGGACAACACACACCGTTAATACTGAACGCTAATGCTCGAGCAGTACCGGTAATAAAACGTGCGAGCGAGACGACACGAACTAAACATGTGACTGTCTTACTTACACGTTTTATAACCTGCCTCAGCATAGTTTGGTAGTTCACGGAAGAATGATCTTTTATTTACACAATATTCTCAGGCTTTTTATCCAGACATACTCGTAGATACTAAGATGTTACAATATAAGTATTATTACGTGACATTTATATTTCTATTGACTACTGATATACTTTAATTCATTGGGGACACAGTCCATCTAACGTTTTTCTATGTCTATGATGTTAAACTATTGAAATCTATTCTAGATAACTCTATGGTAGTAGTAAAGGTATTTATTATACAGGGTGATAAATTTGAGATATGTTAGTACGGAGACCACGTTGAATTCTGTTTTTCTTTGTCTAAATTCCTTATAACTATTTTCACTACATAAGGGTGTACCGAGCATTTGCCTTTGTCTTTTTCTTTACGTGTAAAGAGTAAAGAAAATAACCACACTTTTGCACTTTTTTAATGTTTTTCGTTGTTATTTTCATCATATTGTCTTAAATAAAAAACTATCGTGTATAAACGCTCCAGCCAACTATGAACTTTATGTTAGTAAATGTATCATAATATAAAATTACTTATTTATATAAAAAAGTAGGGAAATAGAGGAAAAAAATACTCGATAAGAGGTAACTTCGCGAATTTATTCGATCGAGCCAAATTTATCAAATAGTGTTTCCATCGTGTATACTGTCTGGCTTTTAAACTAAAAGCCCAAAAATACCAATATTTTCCTACAGTTTAATTTAATTGTTTACTACTTCAAACAAGGGTTATAAAAACGTGTTTTTATGTACAAAAAGCTCGGTGCCCCCTTAATAGTTTAAGACTTCTTTCCACTGACTAATCTATCTGTATCACCTTGTATACTTATGTATTTTTTTCTCAGACTTCATCTGATTTCATGTGTAAAGTTTTTAAGATCTTGGTTTATAATGCTTATTTTGTTCGTGATAAAAAAACACTACATGTTGGTGTTGGTAATTGGTATTTCTCACTTTTATGTATTAGGAAGCTGCCTGTTCAAATTTATGTGATATCTCTGCTGCGCTCGGTAGCGACAAACAGTGGTCCGCCTTCTGGTTACGGTTAGTCAGTTTTGTGCCGCCCATGAGTACACTTAGTGCGTGACCGCTTAAATTTATAATTTTTATAATGGATGGCGATGAAGAGGAAGCATTATTGTTGGTAGCTTTATTTGACACTTTTTTTTGTTGATAAATGTAGAACACCAAATTCATGGAGACGTCTAAGTCGAGATGACGATCGGTTTTCCAATGCATTCAGAATGTCGACAGAGAACTTTGATGAATTATTGCGTGCGATGCGACTCTCGGGTTGTTATGCATAGCCGCGCCGTCAGGCGATATCGGCTACCGAGCGCGAGTGATATCGCATATATCTGAACAAGCCAGATTCATTATGTATTATTGTTTTTAACAGGGATTTTAAATGCTTTTCTGCCAATTATAACTTATGATATTATTGTATCAAAATCAAAGTGACTTGTGGTCAAGTTCAAAATATTAGGCGTTTTGAAAGTGTTCGACACAATATTGTTCTCGAATTAGGAATAAAGGGTAAGACTTGCATCGTGTAAATGGGCTTGATACCAAATTAATTTATGGGTCCATAATCTTATACGAGGGTTATAGCCAAACTTCGTTAGACAGCAAGGCAGCTGTTTTGTACCAATGGGGGTTTTGAACTTGTCCACACTAATTAAAATTAATATTGATAATAGATAAAATGTACGTGTACCTCTAGTCATAAGGTATATATTTAACACTAATAAAAGCTCAAATTGCATTGTATTTGGTGGTACCCAAAGTCCACAACACAATTACCTAAATGATGTTCATTATAAAATAAAAATGTTTTTCATAAATTATATAGATATGCATTTTTAACTTAAATAATAATATACATTCACATAAAAGTATATATATATTTGGTCTTTCCAAGATAGTTAATTATTAATTTTATTAAAATATAGCAGCAGTTACGATTTAACGTTTGACATTACAGCATTTATCAATAATAATGTTTAATCTGTACTTCTAAGTGAATTCTCAGAATATTGGTTTAGCGTTCATTTAATTAATTAAACTCTTACAAATGGTACATTCATTTCATCATATCTCCTGTACAATAATTTTGTGATAATTTTGGAATATTTGTGATAATTATGTTACTTTGTTGGCATACAAAAGATATATTGTGATAACATATTAATTGCACTAATTGTTGGTGTGATTGATGCCAAAGTAGTAACTTGTGTTTACCATTAATTTTGTAGTTAAGAATGCACTAATAAAAATGATAACGCACAATACATACATTGTTTTTTTCTTTGATATTTTTGTAAAATTATTTTTAAATCATCCTGGAATTCATCAATAAATCCAAGAACTACTGTAATTTGCCATGAACATTAAAATAAAAACACATTAACATAACATACTTTATTATTCTCTATCTAATAAATAAAACAAAATAATGTTAACATTTTAAATAAGGAACTACTTTTCTTAATCTTTCTCCTGTTTTTCCACATCTGTTTTGAGGAACATCTCATACTGTTCTTCTGTCATCAGTTTTTCTAATTCCTCAGGCATTGTCAATTGCAACTTAAATAACCAGCCTTTATCATAAAAATTTGTGTTTATGAGGGCTGGTTTGTTCTCTACTTCTTCGTTTTTCTCAGTAATTATACCGCTTACGGGTGAATATATTTCACTGGCTGCTTTAACACTTTCTAGGGCTCCACATTCATCGCCTTCGTTGACCAATGTTTTTAGTTCAGGTAGTTGTGCGAAGACAACGTCCCCAAGAGATTCTTGTGCGTATTTGCTGATACCGACTGTTCCTATTTCATTTTCTACAACAACCCATTCATGTCTTTCACTGAATAACCTGGGTGCCTGGCTACTGTACTGATGGTGTAGTTCACAGTATGTTTGCTTGATATTTGACTGGAGAAGACAACTCCTTGACACATACTGTTTTGAGAGTTGCAGGAAACATCTTTGAAATGCCATTTTTATCTGAAAGAAATAATATTGTGAATATTAAAAGTTTGTTTACATTTATTTATAGTGAACTGTCTGTCCTGATTATCTCAATTTCCCCATGGCAACAGCTGTTTCCAAGTAAACAAAAAATCCTAACTATTATAAATGTGAAAGTGAGTTTGTTTGTTATGCTATCATACTAAAACATTCAAATGGATAGATGAAATTTGGCATATGGGTAGACCATGACCTGGGTCAGGATAAAGGATACATTTATCCTGGTAGTATGTTTCCGTGGGATAATTTCCGACCTCCAAGCAAGCGAAAGATATTAGTCAATATTATTCAAAGACACAAACTTTCTACATGGCAAAATGGAATAATTAAAATATTATTATCTAAAAATTGTGTAGACAAAACACAATAACTGATACTCTATATTACTTAATTTCAAAGTACCTGGAGGTGTATTACTTTTTGATATATAAATGTCAACAATGATAATTTATTGTGGTGATAATTAATTGTATCTGAGGTCAAGACACAAGATTTATCTCTTAAACCGAATCAATGAATAGGTTGTCATGGAAATAATATGAGGCACAATTAAAATTGAACTGTATACAGAAGGTTATTAACTCAAAAGGCAATAGAAAGGTATGAAGGTTGCTGGAGAGGACTACATAACTACATACGCAAAGTAAAGCAAAGAGCCGCCGGGAGTAATATGGAAAAAGTATGGCAGGAAGTAGACTTTACAGTATGTTTTGTTAGATATTACATTGGGATATGGTATTCTCGGGCACTATTTTATGTCTGTCTCTAGTCCGTGCTAAGATTGTCTGTGTGTACTGTGCTGTTTTTGAGAATTGAATTTCCGTAAGAACTACGCCGACTTCGATCAAACTCGTAAGACAATAAAATCTTAATGTTAGAACACAATACTTACAATTTATTTTTTTATGACGAAAATCTGTTATCCATCAGCGACCAACTGGTAATCTTTTTTAAAAGATTCACTTCACAACAAGAAAAAAACGGAAATACAAGGTTTCAGGTTAGTAAAACTGAAATTGTCTAATGTCAATCAGTCTGCAGTCAGTCAAAGACTCAAAGTCAAGTTTGACATTTTTTTCTTTTCTAATATTTTCCAGAGAACGTGATTTCCTTGAAATAAATAACACGAATTAATCAGAAAATTATATGGTAGTAACTGTGTGAACAACACAAGTGTTATAAACATTTTTTACAGAGGAAAAAAAAAATATAACAATCTAAAAATGAACGTTGTTTCTGAACGAAAATTATGCTGCCAATTTAAAAATAAACTCCTAAAATAGTTAATATTCTGACTGACATATGTTTTGTGTTACGAAAACTGCAAATGAAACGAAACGAAAAATGGTTTTAAAATCAGGTCTGAAAACACTAATAATACTTTTAATATTTATTATTGTATTAAAATCATATTGTGTTCAGTGTTATGTTAGTTCGCGTTTGACTACTCATTTGTTTGTTTTCTTACAATTCACACACATGATGTATATGTGTCCGATTTGACTAATTCACCAGTTGATGTGTGACCAAAGATTTCAATCGTTTTGTGTGACACTTCAACTGGTGAATTAGTCAAATCGGTGACAACCTAATCAATAGAATCAAGTTTTGGTAGTATCTATAAGTTCATTCACGGTAACATTTAACCATCAAGCTTGACAACACCATTTCAAAAACGTCACAACAAACGTCATTGTTCGCTTAGCCATGAGTGAAAGATGTCAAACGAGGCTTACAGAGAAATTTGATAATAAAAATTATATTATTTACTTCGGTATTCTATGCACGGCGATTGGAGTTTTATATTTTTACAGGTAGCATAATTAACAAACTACATATCTGTGTACTTTGTGATTAGTATTTCCCTAAACGATTAGGTTTTTTTCAGATTTCACTTTGCCACAATAGCATTTAGCTATGTCTTGGGATGTATGGCTTGTTATTACGGGCTCAACTCGAATATTTTACACGATTACATTGATAAATTAAAGTGCCATTTCGTCGGTGAGACGTACAAAGATGAAGGAGACCCGACAGTCAGAGTGAGTTGGCATACTTTCTTTGTTTACTGTTTACTTGCAATAGAAAACTCGTTATTTCGCTATTGAGGTCATGTACGCCTCCCTATTCATCATTTTTACATTTTGATAAGCAATTATTGTGAGGACAATTATTCCAAGTAATCAAGAAAATACCTAGTGTTGTTTTTTTTTGTCATATGCTATGAGATTTCACGAATCATTTTTATTGCTTAATTAAAGATACGTGATATCTTGCTTGTCCATTTTCTAATGGATAGAGTAATGAGTGTTGAGGTACTACATAAAGCCAGTTAAATTGCAACCTTCACAGATAATACTAGATAGATCTTATCTGGTGCTCCAATTTTCTTACGGTCAGATTACTAACAGTTAAGAAGGTTCCTGTGCCTTTTTCCCTGAACTTTATTTATGAATATGCTATTTAGTTAATTTAATTGCATGAATCTGAAATACTAATGACCAAGAACTGAGTCATAAAATAAATGTCATAATAATTATTCATTGGTGATTAGTATGAGATATCTTAGACAAAAGAGTAAAGAGTTGGGTCATTATTAATTACATCAAAATAATTTTAAAATAATATGTAATATATCAAGCTTATCTTTTACCATAGATACAAATGTTAAAACTCTGTAGGTATTTTTGTGTGTATAATAAAGAATATAAATTGATTATTTAAAAAAATATACTTAAATATTTTTTTTCCTGTTTTCAACAATAGTCTATTTTTTAATGATATTTTTGTTACACCTCCCCTGATTCCTTCCAAACCCTGGATTCTGAATAGTCTATAATCACAGATTATCAGGGTAATTGTATTTTACAACTCCTACTAGATTTTTTTTATATCTTTATCAAATTATAGATTAGATAATTGTTAATTACATGAAATTATTCTTAGATAGATAGATAGAATACTCTTTAATATATACACCATAAAAATTACAGACATCAAATTATTTGATATGGCAGACATAATTTAGTTTTTTATTTCTTGTGTGTCAGCATGAGTTTCCTTTCCACAAACATCAATAAAAATGAGTTTAATACTAATGTGAAATAAAAAATGAGTCTAGCACTACATTTTCATATGTAGGTTCAGGTTGGTTCTTCATTGCTGAAGGTTACCAAAGACCTTCAGAACCTGATAATTATACCGTGTTTTTAGTAGTACATTATTATATACAACAAAAATAAAATTAAATACATAGCTGTCAGTATTGTATGATCATTATGTTTCTCAATTATTTAAGTGATTAGTCACCTCTCCTCAGATTTGTTATTGAATGAGTAATGTAAATGATTAAAGATTGCCCATTAAACCTTTGCCCGTCCAAGGCACACAATAATAAATAAATAAACAAAATAAAAGTAATTGAATTTGGGTAAAACCCTTGCAAAAAATAAATGTTTGTGTGTTTATGCTCTGTGTGTTCCTAAACCATTGATCAGATTGTGATAAAACTTTGTCAACTTAATGTTAGCACTTGCGCGAAGGTTATTGGCATAAAAAAAAGCGTGCTGAAGCTAGTATCAAATAAAATTTCACTTTTTTTTTATTATAATAATTTACCTTCTCTAGGTGACTGAAATTTTATTTATCTTTGGCAGTGGGACAATAAAAGGCTCGTTTTAAAAAAATTTAACTACATAGATTAAAATGTAAAAAATACAATGCAATTACGTATTATAATGATTCATAGCCCATGTACAACATTGCATTGTTTGTGTGGAACCAATTTAAATGCAATGAAGACAGCTAAAAAGAATAGAATAGAATAGAATACTCTTTATTATGTACACCAAAAAATAAACCTAAAGCGCTAAGCTAAGCTAAAGTGTTGATAAAAACTTTCTTATGTTGATGACTTGATGAAGAAGTCTTGTATTTCAGGGTTGCGAGACCTGTGGGTCTAAGGATTGCGAGAGACATGACTCGAGCTTGTCAGCGGAGCCCTGGGTAGGGCTCCAGATACACAAACAATTGGATCAGGCAATAGAGGATGTGAGTATTGTTTAAAACAAGATGTTACAATCCTATGTAATTTGGACGCTAGAAAAATTTAATTTACGTAAGAACTTTTAAGAAGCAAAAGGGGTATGTTAGGATCGTGGCGTTCGGTAATTTCTGGGAAGAAGGCATGAGTTTTATGTTTGCATGTATAAGAATATTATTTTAAAAAAAAACTAGTTTAAAATATCTTTACAAAAATTTAATTCAAAAAGGAAAATCCACAAGTGCACACGCCTCTTAACGCTCATTCAAAAACAGAATAATGGTAAAAAGAAAAAAAAAATATTTTCGTTTTTTATTAATATCAATTAAACAGCCATTTTCTATACGCAGTCAGGGAAAGCAAGTCCAAAGTATATAAAAAAATAAACAAGTATTTCGAACGTTATCGTGACCACACACGGGACGTACAGACACACGGACGTCCATAGTTTTATTTTATTTCCAATCAGTTTTTTCTTTATATAATACGCAATAAATGTTAATTTGTTATTATGATTGTTTTAAAAGGATAGTTTTTCTTTATAACAGTGTACTCATATTAAAGTATAAGTTCGATTTGCATATTTATGAGGCAATCAAAGTTCAAGACAGCACTTGTTTTTGGCAAGTTCAGAGTAATGCACTACCTCAAACGCTTCGCGTCTTGAGGCGTGCAATTGAAGAATATTAAAATCTGAATGTTGTACTTATTTCACAACATTCAGATTTTATTACTGAATATCAACACCAACAACTGTGTAATTGTCATTGTGCGCGATAAAGTAAAACAATAGTAACAATGAAAAAGTCAATTGTATTTTTTTCCTTTGTATTTAGTTTCAGGAAAAAATCATAGGTGTTAAAATAGCTTTAGAAATTCATGTTTCCTGTACTTACAAATAATGCAAATTAAAAATATTAAACAACTGGGTTTTGCCCGCGGCTTTGCCCGCGTGGATGTCGGAAAATATCCTACAGGAACGTACTATCGGGATTAAAAGTATCCTATATGTTAATCCAGGTTATAAACTATCTATGTGCCAAATTTCATCCAAACCCGTTCAGCCGTTTTTGCGTGATTGTATAACAAACATCGAAACGTACAAACTTCCACATTCATAATATTATTAAGTAGGAGAAATGAATAATTTTAAACTATGTACGGAGTATTGAATAAAAATCAATGATTTTTCACAGCTTTTATAACTCAAACTTAGTATAACAAAACGAATACTATTAGCATAATCTAATTCTGAAACCACCAAGGTCAAATAATATCTAAGAAGAAACATCTTAAACAATGGACGACACTAAACCAAAACAATTGATATTATGAGCATGTGAGATCACCAGTTATTCCAAATGGACTGACAGTTCATGCATTTGGCTATGTCTCACAATTCATTACGAATATTTTACTGTTACATAAGATAAGGACAGAACAGAAGTTCTACTCTTTAGAATCTTGCATAATGTATAATCAGCATGATGTTCTTACTGCTGGGCAGTAATGGGACACAGGCCTCCTCTTTGGGAGAGGAGCGGGAGTGGGCTGTAATCCACCACGCGGGCCCAGTGCGGGTTGGTAGATGTCACATGTCTTCAAGTTTTTGGTTCTAGGACATGTCGTTTTCCTCACGATGTTTTCCTTCACTGTTTTGAGAGAAGTGGTGATGAAATAATCCACTCAAAGTAAAGCTCCTGTCAGGGTTCGATTGTACGACCTACAACTAGTAAGTTGCAGCCGTTACCACTGGGTAATGAATCCTGCGTAAGAATATGATTCCCGCACATTAGACCTACAACCACTATACCTATTCCCATCTGTACGCAAAATACGCGCATTGACGTGGAGTTGCGGACACCAGCCCGTATTACCTATTAGACCTACAACCACAGAGCACGGAGAAGCCTCGCCGGCCGTTGCTGTCAAAAGTTTCCATACAAAACAAGCGTGTCACCGTTTTCTCGCACTACAACACAACTGACGTATAGAAATTGACGGCTTTGAATGGCGAAGGTGACAGAAATTGTGTGTATATGGCGTTGGGCGCGGATACACAGACATACTATGTGTCCTAAATTGCGCTTCATTTCCATGCATTTTGTATGAAATTTGAATGGAAGAGGAAGCGGCCCGTGCCGTTTCCGCGCCCGACGCCATGTATAATTATGTGGCCTGCGCCTTATTGTCCCTTTGCTTTATTTTCTCTTTCGCTAACGACGCCACTTCCCATCTTGGCCTGCCTATGAAAGACGATCGCTAACGGTTTTGACTTCAAATTTTCGTGCATTGTACAGACTAGCTTTTCTGTACCCTTTATTTTTCGATTGTCTGTGCTCTCAAACAATTACATTAACCACTTCCCTTTTATGCCTAATTTGGGGATATACCGGATATATCTAATTTCCTTTATATGAAACAGGATCGATTGGCATAAAAAAAGTTTTAGCAAAAAATGCCCATTTTCCTGCTGACAGTTTTTTTTCCTTCAAAATCTGTGAATGTTGATCAAAATCTCTCAAAAAGTTAAGGACAGTCTCTTAAGACCGGTTTCCTATAGCTACAACGGTTAAGGTAGCTGCCCTTACTGCCCCATCTCAAAAATCCACCCTGTGTGCATGTAGATTGTAGGGTAATTATTTATAAAGTTTTATGTTACTATTTTTCTTATTTCTCTGAGGATAGTTTGTTACTAATCACAAATCTAAATACGATTTATTGAAAATAGGAGACAGCCAATTAGCACGTCTCGATCGTCACAACACAACGCATGTATTTCCAAAGATTATTGTTGTAACATGAGTACCTACCTATTTATAATATGTTTAAACTGGTTAAGGTTCCTGCAGACAGGCGCGTAAGTATTTAAATAAAACTGCGCAAACTACACAAAACTGCGCTTACGCATACCACTTTGTATACTATATTTAAACTGGTTAGGGCTCCCGCAGACAGGCGCGTAAGTATTTAAACAAAACTGCGCAAACTGCGCTTACGCATACCACTTAGTATGTATAATTTAAGTTATTCACCTTGAAATGCCATCATTACGACTTTTTATAATACATAGAACAGACGAATCTTGTTTTTGTCGCATTGTGATATGCAATCTATAGTTACGGTTATTAAATGTTATATGCAATTTATAAGTATAATCCTAACTAATATTATAAATGCGAAAGTGAGTTTTTACGCTTTCACGCTAAAACGGCTGAACGGATTTGGATGAAATTTGGCACATGCGTAGACCATGACCTGGGTTAGGACAAAGGATACTTTTTATCCCGATATTCTTACGGGATCGAGACTTATGCGTGTGAAACCGCGGGGTGCAGCTAGTAGTTCTATAACTTTTAAAATAATTAAGGACTATTTCAACTCATTTACGCTGAGCTATTTAATTGCTTGTTGAATACAATAATTTGAAGGGCATTCAATGGGGAACATAATTGCTCCCTGTTAATTGTGTTGAAACACAATAAAGGTTTTGATGAATTCTAGAAGTTTAAAAATCGGTGACTTTATGTCGCAAATATTTTAATTGTAACTTTGGAACTAATAACCGTAGATAATATGGTAACCGGAATAATTACTGTTTGAAATTCTTATGTTTGTGTATTTTTGGTTCATGATTTTTGCCTTACTTAGGTATTGGTGCTGATTCCCTTGTTCACAAACTAAACTAAATTTAAGTTCAGTGCATCTTTTTCTTTCTATTTCATTAAGAAAAGGACAGAGGATAAAGTTTAGTTTAGTCTAGTGAAATTATTCAACGCCTGACGTAAATTGATGTAATATTTGTAGGCAAGTTTTTAATCACGTCTGAACTTGTATGGAGTAGTGACAGGCGCTGATTAATTTCACAGGACTAAACTAAAATTTATGTTCTGTCCTCTTCTTATAGAAATACAAAGAAAATAGTTTTACTGAACTTAAATTTAGTGTAGTTTGTGAGCAAGGGAATCGGCACCACTATATAAATTTTTAGCCTATACAAGATCAAATCTGACGAATACTGGTCCTAAAAAAAGTAAAAGAAAAATAAAGAAAATACATTTATTTAACAAATACTAAAAGGCACACAATATAATATACTTACAGCAGATAAAAAGATAACATAAAAAATCTAATAAAAAGTGTAAAGTACGATGTAAGAAATTAGCAGGGTAGTGTGCCTCACGGCTGCGCCAAAAAAGCCAGTTCAGATGATTTTAAATACTATTATTTTTTATTACAGTTCTACAACACAATATTGGATCAGTTCATAAACACATGGTACAGTAAGGTGACGCTACAGCCGTTCTTTGTAGACGAGTTGCGCTATCAGCTTAGATACGCTTCTGCTTGCCTCTTACAGAGAGCTGTTAAGGTAAGGACATCAATATTATTATTTAATTTAAGTTTTAGAAATCTTATTAAGGTAGTACAGGAAGCTGAACTGTAGGAGTTATAGTCCGGAGTTGGTGCTCCAAAACATGAAGCCCACAAAGCATTTGTAACCGTTGGCTTATACACGGTACCCTTAAGGTCTGTTTCAGTCCATGCTCTCAGGTTTTGCCAACATACATATGAAAAAAATCCTACAACTGAAAAACATGTTGGTTCTATTAAAATCAACCAGAAAGCCAATTCTCGTACTTAAAAAACGTTCAAATTCAAGTTGCAATCTGTCAAACTTGTTAAAAATGTTAGAAAATTCATAGTATTTTTGACAGATTGCGAATGTGAACGTGCATTGTCCCTCTGTTCTTATTTTCTTTCAGTAATAGGAAAGCGAGAGAGTATATTGCATAATAATTCGGTTTTGAATGTTTCTTGATTGACTCTGTCGACAGTAATAACTTCTAAACAAATAATCTTCACTTCCAGATAAACTACGCCCGCTTTATAACGTCCCGTCTAATCCCGTGTGCGTTACGTCACTACTCAGTATGTGCGTCACGTCCGGGCGTATCCTTAGATTCCAAGATGGCGTTGCATCCGGCTGCAGCCAATAGGAACGCGGAGCTGAAGTATTTGAGGTGTATCACTAACGCCATCATGCCGTATTTGCTGAAGAATAATGAGTTGCATAATCCGTAAGTATTGCAATTAAAAAGTACTAAAACATATCTTTCGTTTGGAAGTGAAACTGGGCGTATCATACGCCCCGAAGATGTTGATAAATAGAGCGATTTTGAACGGGCTTGGAGCCGGAGTTTCGTTTCTATCAGACTCATTTAAAAAAAAAATAGTTTTGAGAGTGCAGTGTTTACTCATGGAATTGAAAAACTTTTACTATGGAACTAACCATGAAATATGATAAGAAAAGTTTGCTGCTCCCTACAAAGTGCAATAGCTACGCGATTTTAGTTTTTTTTTTCACACAAAATCAAAATCAAAAGTCATTTATTCAAATTAGGCTGAGAATCAGCACTTTTTGAACGTCAAAATTACATAAGACAGTCCCCCAAAACGCCCACCCGTCACCACTTCCTAGTGCTTTAGCTGGGAAGAAGAAGTGGCGCAACAAACTCCCCAGCAGCACAGCTGTCTGTTCAGTTAGAAAAATTGATTCTATACACATTCTATACACACAATAACAACACGCTGTATATCTTTATAATGTATCTTTTTTCATGCACGATTCTTTTTTGTGTGCATAGCTAAGTGCAAAGGTCAACACACACTCACCCCAAACCTGTACCATTTATTAACAAACTTATGATACTTTTACGAGATCTAAATTAGCACTATTTAATAGTTCGTTGTTAATACGAGTACTTATGCTAACTGCATTGGGAGTCAGAATATTATGTGATAACATAGTGTAATATGTAATGGTAACTAGAAATTGTAGATTATCGGGCCCGTAGTCATGTCTATTGTCCCACCAAAAATCTGTTATATTCATTTAGGAATATTACGCTAAATATGCAACTTAAAACAGCCTTACCGCCAAGATCGTCTTGACAATCTTTTGGCGGCATCTATAAAGCCACATGCGAACTACGCATCAAAGACCTGACGTCACACAAATCCTGCATCGCGCTATTAGAGTTTACCGCGCGATCAAGCTATATAAGACTATCCGACATCAATCGTTGGGTAGTTGCCCGCCAGACACGACACCCGTCTGGTCGGAGGATCCTCCCTTTTCAATAGAGCATGAGTGAACCTTACACCCAGTTCCTCATACCTCTAAAAATCTAATTTAATCTCTAAGCAAGCACAAATAAAATCCATATTTCTTTCTTCCAGTGTATTCCGCGTATTAATAAGAGAGATATTTGCTGGCTGGGTGTTATTACCACTAACAGACGTATTAGCAGAGCCGTACATACTGAACACGCTCGTGATCCTGGCCACTGGAGATGAAACGATGGCGCAGTTGCCCTCCACTCCTAATTATAAGGTAAATTGTATGTGGTTTATGCAGTAGTATAGACATTTAATTTATAAGACATTTTCTTGATTGTCGTAACATGTATACATTCATACACTTTTCTCTTTAATATGTGGTAATTTCAAGAATTCCGTAAACGTAGAACCGTTTTCGTTCCCAAAAAACATTAATAACGTAAGTGAAAAAAGGATAGATGTGTTATGTTATGTGTTTGAAACAAAGTACTGACCTAAATGAAGTTAATGGATTGACAACAATAATATTGAGTCTATTACAAGCTTCCAACGAACAGTGGAGTGTAGAGACCCATAGTTGTAGTTCTTCCAACCAGACTAAAGCCACTCCTACTCTTAATAAGAAATCTAACTCGTAACAGGTTCGTAGAAAAGTAATACAGCCTTGAAATCAAAACCAAAAGTCATTTAAACTAGGCTGAGATTCAGCACTTTTCGCACGTTAAAATTACAAAAGACAGTCCGCCGCCACGCCCACCCTCCACCACTTCCTAGTGCTTTAGCTGGGAAGAAGAAGTGGCGCAACAAACTGTCCAGCAGCACAGCTGTCTGTTCAGTTGTTGGTCTGTAATTCTCTTTTTGAGATAAATATTACCTTCGTTTCCAAATATAAGCACACTTTTTAAGAGACCTTGGATAACTGTCTCAAAATTGTCCTCCAGGTAGAATTCCTAGAAACATTCGTCCGTCAAACAGAATCGATCTACAGCCAACGTTGCAAACTGCTGCGAGTTGAGCTCGACGTGGTCATCAATGAACAAGAACATCTGTACGCGTTCATGCAGTTCATGAAGACGACTAGCCACCTGCACTTACTGCAGTTCTATAACGATATAAGTGAGTATTAGTATAACTATAACGATATTAGTGAGTATTAGTATTATTATAACGATATTAGTGAGTATTTGTATTATTATAGCGATATTAGTGAGGATTAGTACTAGTGATACTACTCAGTTGAACTAGTGTCATCAGTAACAAAAACATCTGTACGCTTTCATGCAGTTCGTGAACTACTGCAGTTATATAACGATATTGGTAAGAAATTCTACTTATATTTACTGTAGCCTCAAGTAAGTTGATCTCATCAGTCTATTTTTATCAGCCCCTGGTTTACCACCATGCGTATTGAAAACAATTGTCAGTAAATGAACAAAGCATTAGCTAGCGGCCTTTAGAATTTGTACCCACGATAAAAGTTCTGTGCATATCTTGAATTTATTCCGTAGTAGTTCTGTGCTTCCGGAACGGAACTAAATCATTAGGCCTATCCTTTTCCCAATCATGTTGGGGTCGGCTCTCAGTCTAACCGGATGCAGCTGAATACCAGTATTTTACATGGAGCGACTGCCTATCTGACCTCCACAACCCAGTAACTGGGTAATACGATACCCCTTGGTAAGACTGGTTGTCAGAGTTTCGGGCTTCTGACGACTCGTAACTACTGTCAAAGATCCACGAATGACAGCCGGGACCAACGGCTTAACGTGCTTTCCGAAGCACGGAGGAGTCTCAGAATGTAAAGATGGTCACCCATCCACGGACCAACCCCGGCAAGCGCAGCTTAACCTGATGGATCGACCCGTGCGCCTGTTATTACTCGAGCTCCTCCTCCTCCTCGGCACGGAACTAAATAAGATGAATAAATAATATCTAAAGAAAAGATTTTTGTTCCAGAATCATTTCAAACAAAAATTCTGAACCCTGACTTGAACAGTTCAGAAGAAGAGTCATTACAACGTCAAGCTCGAGCGATGTACTCCACGTACTTGTCAGTCGGTCACCCGCTGCCTATCTTCGGCGAGCTAGCGGACGAGCTGCAAGCTCTGTTGCAGCAGGATACCAGCATCAACAAGTAATGCAGCTTATAACAACTTACTTAGCCTAATTCGGGATTTTGTTCTAAAAAGTTAAACCTGAAGGCCAATTCTTGTACTTAGAAAAGATTCACATTCAAGTCGCAATCTGACAAACTTGTCAAAAATGTTGTTAAATTGATTGTATTTTTGTCAGATTGCGAATGAGATTAGAATGCGAAAGTTCTTAAAAAGACGGGAACTGCCCCTCTGATCCTAGATAACTAGCTAGCCTTTTAAGAAAGGTTCATCGGGCCTTTGACTCTAAGGGATTATAATGAACGCACTGTAGTACTGTCTCTGAAACTATACTACTTAGGGTGATGCCTCATTAGTCCGATGCGTCGTCGCTCGCGACCTTTCAACGGATCGGCAGACGTGAGACGAAGCGGGGGGGGGGGGATGCGCTGCGCTGTCGGAGCTCTGTGTGTACTACACCTGCGTCGCCCTGTTGCGTTGCGACGTCGTACGTCTTCGCAACACAGGTGTGGCATACAACTAATGAGGCATCACTCTACCCGATAGGAATCGCTGGGTCGCAACGATCAACTAGCCGACCAACATAACATTAGCGCTATCTCGCGATGAAAACCTCAGAAGAATCCCCAGCCTTACTCGATTACTCTTTGTTAAAAATATTTGTTTTATTTTTAGATTTCAAACCAGTCGAGCGCTATATCAAGCTGCAAGACAATCTCACGCTGTTTTAGAAAAAATATGGCTGCCTAAGTTTTTACATAGTGAAGAGGTAATTATTAATAAATACAATGGTAGAAATATTATACAATTCGTTGGTAATATTGTTATGATCATTAAAATTAAAGCTGGTTTAATTGTTTACAGTTCTACAAATTACTTATTGGTAGTAGGACACCTACGGGGTATCAAAAACAAATGGTTAAAAAGTAAGTCGAAATTTATTCTTTTTCTTTCGTTTTTTAACTATTTATTTGGGATTGATATTTTTATACCATTCCCCCTCTAAAAAGCTTATTGTATGCATTGAAAACAGTGAATAAAAAGCACTTTTAATCAATGTTTTGGTGTTTGAATCTAGGACACACTAATGTATTCGACCTTCATCTAAATGCTATACAACCTCCTTGCAAATAACTTTTTTCTTCATTAAATGTCTATTTTCGCTTAAATCTTTCTTTTTCTCGTAGTCATGGTATAAAATATAGTATACAACTCTTGAATAAATGGATTTATATGGAGGGCCATAAATCACTCGCGTCGCTCAGGATTCTAACACTTTAATCACTCCCCACGGTCGTGATTCAGTCGTTTGAATCCTTCACTTGCTCGTGATTCATCTATGGCCCTCGCTTTAAATCCGTCATTTATTCAATTATTGCATAATATACTATTATTTATGTCATCATTCACCCGGCCTTATCCCAATTTATTTGTTGTCGGCGCAACATGTCCCTTTCTTCCATACTTCTCTATTAGTCGTCATCTCGGTAGTCATCCAGTAATTAGATATTTATGTTGCTAATAATTACAATAACTTCAGTTCTTGTCTGTTGACTGTAAATAGTATGTGTTATCACTATAAAACACCGTGTGTGTGTTATAACTATTAATACACATTTATTAGTAAAAAAACGTATGCCCAGAAAAATCCTAAAAACGGAACGAAAAACGGCTTTAACCAGTAACTTTAACCTTTAAGAAGCCCAATGAGGGTTTTCATTAAAATTCTCGCCACCAGTTGGCGCCACTTAGACAAGAGGTCTTCCATTTCGATAATGAATGTATTTTTATTTTATTTTTTCCTTTATTTCTTTCGTATTTAATTCAGTCACATTTTGACACTTTTGACAGGTACTCGGACCTGACGTCTTAGTGCTGCGACCTCGTGAACGCCATTTCAGGAAACCCTCATTGGTCTTTTGAGTCCTTCGAAAAGACTGAATAGAAGTTACAGTCGCAGTATAACATTTTCCAATTATTTTCCAGGCCACACGATAAGCTCCTAAACACAGCATTAAAGCTAGGCCATCGACTAAAAGGCGCTTTAAAACCACAGACAGTAGACGGACAAGTGTTAGACTGCTACACGAATTGCGAAGAATCTGATGGCGATGGCGTAGACAACATGGATATACTGAAGTATTTAGATAATCTGGCTGTTGAAGATGCGGCGAGGGGACACGATCTGAGCACTTATAAGGTCGTGTTGACAAACGTTGAGACTAAGTTGGTGAGTTTTATTAAGGTTTCAATACGATTTTTTAACGTGCTTTCCGAGGCACGGAGGAGTCGCGATATGTTAAGATGGTCACCCATCCACGGACCAACCCCGACAAGCGTGAATGACCAAGTCTCACCCTATAGTCTTCTTTTCTCTATAGCAAGCCCCACCCCGCCGCGGTACAGTCCGTGTATTCACCCTAACTGTTCACCGAGTAGACGCCGGCTCAGGAGCATCACTCTGGAGTGTGGAGCGAAGTGAACATGACTTCCACCTGCTGAAGAGCAAGCTGCATGAGTTCCATGGAGACAGGCTGTTCGTAGACCTCACACTACCCTCTCGGAGGTAGGATTGTTATAAATAAGAACTCCCATTTTTTTACGTTTTTTAGTTTTAACACACGCTATACGACCAGACCAGATTTAATAAAAATACACTTCTCTCGTTCAGTGTTCTCCAACCTATTTGAGAAAAAATAAAAGTAATAAAAACTAAAACCCAACTACGGCAAAAAAGTTAACTAAAAAGGTATAAACAAGTCATCACAGACAGACAAATTAAAAATCCGGAGTCACACGTGTTATAGTAATCGAATAGATTACGTGTGACTCCGGTACTCTTTTAATGAGTGGTTTAGAAATTATGAGGGAACAGATGTACATACATATATACGTACCTGTTAAAATAACCCTCCTTTTTGCTTCGCCGTAGTCGGGTATAAATGGTCCCAAAATATCTACCACCCTCATCACTTGCTGACAATAGTAACATATATTTTGATTTAAAAGAGTCTCCGTGGAGTTTTTTGCCCGTTCTTCTCCATAGGAACCTACTACCCTTTGGAATGGGCAACTAGCTTCATCTTTCTGACTGACCGACCCCTTGACTATTCAAAAGTGACTGTAATTGTTTTTTTTTTAATAAATGCTTTGAGTTTGAGTTTGAGATAGCAAATAATCATTTTGAAAACGATCAACTGTAATATTAATTCTACTTGTTAAGTCTAAAGGCCAACTAATACTTGTAAAACATCAATCTACAATAGGTTGTTTGGAGTGCAGAAAATTACGATTACGATCTAAACTGTCCGCCAGATAACAGCGCAATAAAAGTCATTAACCCCACTATGATTAAAAAGTCTCGAAACTTGAATGTAAAAAAAAAAAACAAGCCACGTGACGCTTTTTACCACGATACGTTTGTTTTGATCGTGTTAGCGACATGCCTTAACAGTTTTTTCGTGCACGGTTATCTGGCGGAAGGTATATTACAGCTAATGACCTATCTGTTGCCTTTAATTCTACACAAAAAAAAACAAATTTGCCTTTTAACTTCCAAATAATTCTTAATGTTCATCTACAAGGAATCGTGTCATAAACTTTCTTTATTTTATTCAGGGACAACAGTCCCCTAGAAACTCTCCGCTACAAATACGAAGACTTTCTCCAGCGACTTCTACAGAAAAGTCTTCTCCAAACCAGTGAGCTTCTCCGCATATTCCTCACGGAAGACGGTGACTTCTCCATAGTCGTCCAGGCTTCGACGTTGAACGCTACCAGCAGTGACCTGGGGAATATATACCAGAGTGTGGCTCATCGGTTACGGAAGGAAAAAGGACAGCACTTGGAGAGTTTCATGAGGAATTTATTGGTGTCTTCAGATATTGAGCGGTATCAGGCTTTGTGAGTATGTTTTCGATTATTTATTTAATTATTTGTTAAAATAGTTATTTTTTAAGTTAGGTTTTAGTTACAACCGACAAACTGTTTTTGGGGTTGGGAAAATTTGCTGATTACTTACTGTAATATTTTTGGAAAAAGCAAACATACAAACGACATCAAATTTAACATCTAATTTCATGTCGCCGAAAATTATTACACGAATATAATTTCACAACATTTTATTTAGAAAAATTTCACTTTTCATATTGAAAAAAGTTTTATCTAAAAATCGATTCGAATTTTCTTCGGTTATTGGAACTTGCTAAACTAAATGCTACCAAATTATGGAAACACTGTTTGTGTTTCCATAATTTGCATAATTTACCTTTCATGGTAATAACGTTTCATCAGACGATAAAAAAATTATTGTTATCATCGGATTTAGTACTATCCCTTTGTCCAGAAAAGTCCTAATCCACTGTTCTCTCCCTAGAAAGCACGGCACAGCCCACGTAGAAGAAGCGCAAGAGATGAGCGAAGATATAACAGAAGAAGTACAAACGAAGCGACAACGACGCGTGCGCAACATTCACGCGACCGTGTTCCAGAACAACTTCAACGTGACACCGGTAGTGCGCAGTGTGGACACAGAGTACCAGACCAGCGTGGTCGGCTTCACGCAGTGTCTTATGTATACGTGTGAGTATTAAGTATTATTTATGTGCCCCGTCAGGGCAATGATCTCTTCTCATAAAGATAAGGCATAAGTAATCTTGCTTGGTCAAGGTGGAATGGCGATTTCAGACTTACATTTTCCGTAATAATTTATACTTTTCTTTTTAATTCCAGTAATAAAAGTGATCCGGATCCGCGGCGCGATTGCGAACGTGGTCGGCTCTCTGATGGCGCTGACTAAGGACCTCTTAGACGATGCCTTCAACTGTCTGCTGAACAGGACGCTGAGAAACTTGCTGAATGAGAGACGACTGGCGCATCTTATTAGGTTAGGACATGGTGGGTAGTTTTTATTTTAATGTATTACGGTAGATAACGTGTTTTAATACCCCTTATTATACGTATACAACAGTTGTATAAATAACTATGATTACTTGTATTTCCAGGACTGTTATTCGGTAGAAGACAATCCCCCCCTCGCAGTGACGCCGCGTCGCAGCGTGCGCTCGCGCGGCGCGCGCTGCTGCGCTGTGTGCCGCGCGGCGCGGCGGGCGCACTCGGCTTGCGCGACGCGCTCAGCACGGCCTTCGACATCGTGCAGGCCCCACATCTTAATAAGCAGGTATACAACATAAACAAGGCTTAGACCCTTGTAGCCTCGCCCGATTTTTTTATAGAGCAGTGAATTTTCAATATGCATAGAGTCGACAGTTGAAAATCCAACTGTGTGTTGTGTGTTCTTTCACGCGAATGCACTCTGTTGGATTCTCAATGCTCGGCTCGACAACGAGAGTCGAAAATCCAATGCACGATAAAAAATTGTCGCGTAAAATATTCCCCGTGCGACCTGAGCTAACTGGCGAAATGTGGCGGCCTCTGTCAAACCTTCGGGGAGGCCAAGCGTGATGTCTATACATATTATAAATAAAAGTCATTTAATTTAGGAAAAACCCATATTACATAAAATAAAATTCCACAATACTGCAACAGAATAGATTAAAATAGAATAAAATATCAATGCAAATGAAATAGGTATGAATTCTATAAAGTCACAGAATTAAAATTATAATAAAATGTCAAATGCAATTAAACTCACTATAAACTAGCTTCTGCCCACGACTTCGTTCGCGTAAAAGTCGTAAAACACCACAATATACTAAAACTGACTTCGTTTTCGCTTAGTGTTCTTTTAGGAGTATGAGGAACAGGGTGTAAAGTTCACTCATCCTCTATAGAAAAGGGAGAATCCTCCGACCAGGCTGGTGTTGTGTCTGGCGGGCAATTGCCAGAGGATTGATGTCGGATAGTCTTATACATTCAGTCAAAAAAGTATCGGGAATGAATGATTTTTTCATGGTTCCAAATTCAATTTTTGTCTTTTTTTTTCGTTGTTAGAGTGGCACAACTGTTTTACATTTTGGCGCGGAGTTTGAGTTGTATCTGTCATTTAGATAAAATACAGTGCTGTTTTTAGTTAGATCATATCTAGTGTGCATTGCGAATTTCATAATGGACAAAAACATTGAACAAAGAGTTTGTCTTAAATTTTGCATCGCCAATGGAATTTTATTTTCGAAGTCACTCAAAATGTTACAGAAGGCTTACGGTGAATCGACTTTATCAAAAACACGTGCTTATGAGTGGTACAAAGTGTTCAAAAGCGGTCGAGATATGCTGGAAGATTTGCCTCGCCCTGATAAGCCATCAACGTCTTCAACTGAAGTTAACATCGCAAAAGTGAAGGAAATAGTAACTGAATTCTTCAAACGGTAAATAAAATATATTATTTGAGTGTTATGCGGCGTCTACGAGAGGAAATTTGACGAAAAAGGCCAGATTTGTAGGAAGAAAATTCTTGGATTTTGCATCACGACAACGCGCCTTCGCACAAGGCCATCATTGTGAAAGAATTTTTGACCAAAAACTCAACAAATACCATCGAGCAACCACCTTATTCACCAGATATGGCTCCAGCCGACTTCTTTCTCTTTCCGAAACTCAAAGTACCACTTCGTGGCACCCGTTTTCATTCGTTAGGAGACATAAAGGAAAATTCGCGGCTAGAACTAAACTCAATTCCAGAAAAAGCGTAAAAAAATGTTTTGATAATTGGATTATTCGTTGGCGAAAGTGTATCGTTTCTGAAGGAGCATAATTTGAAGGCGATAAAATTAATTTGGATGAATAACTAGCATTTTGTGTATTATTGATCTTTTCCCGTTACTTTTTTGACAGAGTAGTATATATTAATCGCGCGGTAAACTGATAGTTATTGAGGTGACGCAGCGAATGTCACACACTGTGTTATCTGATCTACTTTCTAGTAACATGTTTACCTTTAAAGTTTATTTCTGCTGCCTTGCATTGTTGCTATTTTACGGTTTGATGCATTGGTCTCTAGGATGGCACTGCATTTTTCTCTCAAACTCAAAGCATTTCTTTCAAATAAACCAATTAAAGTAATTTATGAATTGAGAAGGGGTCAGAAAAGTAGTCAGTAAGTTAGTAGTTTCCGTTCCAACGCGTAGTAGGTTCCTATGGAGAAGAACGGGCAAGAAACTCCACGGACATTCTTTTAAATCAAAATATGTTACTCAACTCAACTCAAAGCATTTATTTCAAATAAACCAATTACAAGCACTTTTGAATTTTCAAAGGGTCGGTCAGTCATAAAGATGAAGCTAGTTTCCCATTCCAAAGCGTAGTAGGTTCCTATGGAGAAGAATGAGCAAGAAACCCACGGACACTTTTTAAAATTAAAATATGTTACAAAATATTGGTTACATCGTTGAAATTTTACATGTAGAAAGACGTGCACGTTAAAAGCGTCCGTAATAAAAAGATAAAACAATTCAAAAACTAAAATGCCTGGGCAGCTAAGAGATGATCAGTCCCTACTGGTATTGCTGATATCCATAGGCTATCTGTGGCGACGTCTTACCCATAGCTGGGCGCCTGCTTGTTTGCCAATGTAAATAAATTTAAAAAATACATCAAAATATCACGCCTGTATTCCCCGAAGGGTTAGGCAGAGGTGAACCTATAGTACACCAATATTTCGCCAGTTATTTTTAATTCTCATTTACAGTATTTTTATCTCATGAAGCGACGCGCGCTGTACTTGTGGTAACTTAGTGTACGAACACGCTGTGAATGTGTGTGTAAGCTCAGGTGCTCTCGGTACCCTCCGAGACACGCACGGGTGTAGTCGGACGTGTGTTTGTGTGTATGTGTGAGTCAAGTAAAGCCTGTGTCGCTTCGTGAGATAAAAGACCGGGCACATTGCCAGACTCCGGGCTGCTACTGAGATTTCTAAAGGAAAAACCTAATAATACTTTGCCCGGGAATCGAACCTCATGCTTAGCTTGCGACCACTAGACCAACGAGGCAATAAAAAATGTATCCATACTTTCTTTTGTTTCAGCTAATCTACAATCTATTGGATCTGTGCATCATGGAGTTGTTCCCAGAATTGGGTGCCGCAGACAATACCCCATCCAAAGAACCAAAGAGTTGAGGATTTGTATCCATATCAGAGAGACACTATTTATTTTATAAATAAAACTTCAGCTAGGCATTTTTTATTTTTTGTAAATCGCCAAAAACGCACGGTTGTTTGATGTTTAGTTAATTTATACGCAACTTATTATGTAATTGTAAATATTTGTATTTTATGATAATGAATCTATTTTTATAATATTAGTTACTATTGAAGCAATATTCGTTCACTTAACCCTACGAGGTTGTAATCGAAAAGACCACAGAGTATTTTGAAATGTTTTCAGTGTAGAAACGAAAAACCAGAAATAAATTATTTTGATAATTGAGACTGTTTTATTGTGTTCTGTAATTTAATAATGTTTATTTAAATATTTTTTCTGTAATTGGGATGACGACCTCAAATATTTTTTTCGTCCGTCGGGTAGATTATAATAGGATTTATAGCATGGGTGTATATAAAAAAATATTGGACACATATTTTTTATTTTTTTATTTAATCAAAAGATTACAGAAAGTACGTTAAAATGTGGTATGACGTCAGGGCTTGGTAGATTTTGTCCTGAGTTGTGACGTATTGAGCCCAACTCCCCAACTTCCCCCTCTGCGTTTTATTTTAAGTCATTTTTCAATAATACGGAGGCAAAAAATACGTGTCAAATATTTTTTTAAGAGGGTTTATTCTGAAAGTTGGCAACGTCGCAAATAGATGTCAAATATTTCGCTGTTTTGATTAATTTGATAATATTTCTGTATGGAAATAAAAAATGTGGCTAACTAGCGAACTAGAATATTGGTTATGAAATGCAATAATTAATATCGTAACACCGAATAGTTAGTTTTAGATGTAAAAAAAGTATTTGGTAACTTTCCAAATGCCTTTTTTTCCCCTAAAACGGGTACAACATCAAATTCAATGGTATAATTGCAATTCATTATTAATATTCTAGTCAATTGGTTAGCCACATTTCTTATTTCCATACAGTATTATTTCCAAATTAATCGAAACAGGTAAATATTTGACAGCTATTTACGACGTTGCCAACTTTTAGGATGCACCCTCTTAATATCTGGCTGACGTACTAAAAAGAATTTCTTTTTTTCCCAGGCAACATCCCTATTCCCACAGTGACAGCGACTACCTTTTGACTTATGTCTGGTCGCTCTTACCAAGTAACAAATATTTATGAAAAATACTAATAATATATTTAGGGGCGAGTGCGGTGCTCCTGAACAAACTGTCCCATCTTCTAGGGTCCCAAAAGTCAGTTCACTTACACCCTTCTTGACGATCCGAACAACGGTTCCGACCTAATAAACGTGGCCACCTACTGGTCCCAAACAGTTTATGGAACATAGGAAGAAGAATAAATTGTATGTAATTGGAGAGGCCGACTTTCAGCAATGGACTGCTGCTGCAGCATAAGGCTACTGATGACTGAATTTGAAACAATTCCATGATTAAGACCACAAAAAAATGTCCAGTATTCATACGAATAAGCAATGCCAGAGACGGCCTTGGTGACAAAATCAATCTTTTGTCCAAGACACCAGTGACTATGAACGTAGAAAACGTATATCTAATTTTCATGGTATGTATTTGCTAATAAATTCAAACACTGGCGTCGGGTGTATACAATGCGTTTGGTGTTGAACTAAAGCCCCATGATTAGTCAAAATATTTACATTATATTTTTAGAAGCAGGAAAAACACGGTCTCAGCCATTTGCGTTGGAATAATTTTTTATGATTAGATATTTCTGCACGACCAGTTTGATGGCCAAATAGGAACGTATGTCGTATGAACGTAAACAAGTAAAAGATCGAGCAGGAGCGAAGAGTCGTAAGAGGTGGCGTTCTGCAGTTTCTGCATACCCCCGTGGGAAAAAGGCGTGAGTTTATGCATGTATTTCTGAACGTTAAGCTCATCATCAATAAGCGTCAGTAGTTTCTGAACGCCATGCGTAAACAATTCAATGTTGCCAACTTTTTGATTACTACACGTTTATTGGGTAAATATGTAATCATCTGAAACCCTAGACTTTAAAAATAAAATATATAAATAAGTTGCAGAACGATCAACATAATTACTGTTACACACGTTGTGTACATCTCTTTTTATGTTCTTTCCTATCGCAGGTATGCTGGAAGAGATTTCTTTAGAAATAAGCATTGCCTTTGAACGTATTTTTCTATTCCTTTCTACTTGTCTATTTTTGTATGTGTGTGCATAAATGGTTAAATAAAAAAAGAAATTAAACAAAAATTGAATTCACATTAAACTTAACCATCTCATGTGCTAAACCCAATTGACCGTTAGGGTGATCATTATTACTGAATAAGTGAACACAAATATTCTGCTCTAAAAATCACTTCTTGATCAGAATACAATACGAAGTACCAAATGAGCGTCCTCTTCATAAGTTTTTAATAAACTTTACACGATTGGAGTACTTGTATGTATTGGCATCAAATTGTGTTATTTCATTTGAAATAAATACAGGGAATAAATCATAAGAATATAATAGAAAACTTTTTATTATGTGGATTACTGATACAAATGTAGATTATTATTAGAAAAATCAAAAATAAACTGGAAGCGATTTCCAAACCAACAACACTCCACTAAAATTGTAATCGGGGAATTCGGAGGGTGAGTTGGCAACACTCATGTTATGTCAATCTTAATTTACAGTGGAAAGTAAAAGGCGATGGGTGTGTTGCTTTGTGTTTATTTCTTGTTTTAGATAGAAACGAATGAATAAGTTAAAAACAAAATGAATTATTAGAAAATCAAACATTATTTAACTCGTTCAGTTTCTAGATTACACCATTGTAAATATCTCATAACAAATCCTTGTTTTGATTTCATCAATGGTTGTGTTACTGATTGTAACAAAAACAAAATATAAAAACAATTGAATAAATAAATTAGTTAGTGTAATGTTTGTGTTATGTGATGTCCAGTGTTTATGAGGTTCTTAGTAAACACGCGTGTGCATAAATAACTGATAAAAGTTAACAATAATGGCTTTCGTAAATAAATATTGTGTACATAAACATGGATGTGGTTTTTGAACGTGCCAGTGTTCATATTTCGAAATCGCGATGTCGTCGTCGCCGTGCCAAAAAGGCGGGATGCGCCTCAGTGAAGCATTGGATAACATGCAACTTGCGTATAATCCGATCACGAAACAGTTGCATTTTGTGAGTCCTAAAGTGGAGAAACATGTAGAGGATACATCTGATGATATTGATAAGCTGTCAAAGAAGAGTAGTTTCAGTGATGAGGGTAACTTCTCCATATCAACTTGTGAGAAGAGTGATACAAGTGATTCTCCTAAGAGTACTTTGCAGTGGGGCAGTGTCGGTGGGCACCACCGAGGCAAGGATGGTGGTTCCTTCTCCAGCACTGTGTCAAGTCTGTCGGAGTGTTCTCTGGGCTCTGCTGCCTCCAAGGATGATGAGGTTCCTGATGCAGCTTCTCATGATCAGGACCATTCTAAGCTGAAGAAAAAGGGGCTTTCTGGATTTTTCAGCAGGTAAGATTAAATTTTCTAAAAACAAACCTGATTTATGAATGTGAAGTTTTCACCATTCAAATGATTTAAATATAATGTTGTGATATGAGTGTCCAGTCTATTATTATTTATTAAGATGTGCATATCAAAAAAAGAATGTGTCATCCTATTCATTTTTAGTATACATGTGTATATAGGAAAATTAACTTTATGACAATAGCTAAGGGTTCAAAATACTCTAGTAATTTTCCACTATATGGAAAAAAAAGTTACTTATTAAAATCCTGGCCGCTAGTTCTTTAAACAAGAAAAAAGTTAAACTAGTTATTTATAAATATCACAACAAATAACTTACTGACTCTTAACATTTTAAATATAAATTATCACTGATTGGCATTCTTGAATGCATCTATTAAGTAATGTATTGACATAGTCTTTATGTAACACCATCTCATAACATTAGGAAGCATTTAGTACCCACTTACTACATAACCAGGGGAATAAATTAACCATCTGTTCTAGAAATTGCTATTTTCTGACATAGACTATAATTAAGTTATTTTAATTAATTACTAAATGTACTAATTATAATTCTGAATATTAAAAGAATAATGGCATTATTTTGTCATTTAATTTGCCTTAATTTTAATATTCAAACTGATATAAAAATCGAAATTCGATTGCGAACATCAATGCCAATCAAATAAGCTAATATTGTCATATTTACAAGGAAAACCACTGAGTTTTTCCTTCTACGGGATGCCTATTATTTCCTAAGTACATGTTAAAAGTTCATAAAACACTGTTCACAAAACACCTGCATTGTCCGTCTACTATTTTAGTAATAGCAGGTTAAAGAAACCATTGGAATTTCCCTCCGTCTTAGTTTTACTACTCAGTATTCTTTTGTTTATTGTCCATTGTGTTTTCTGTGTCTGTGTTTTACTCAAGCATAAACAATATCTTATTTGGTATTACGGCCTTTCAATGTTTTGCACATAAATGACCAATTTAGGATAAACACGATTGTTTTTCATGTATTTTATTGAGTTGTGTAAGTCACCAGAAGTTGTCATGAACGCCAAGATTAAAAATTTACATAAAAGTATAATAAAACACACATAGTAGTAAGAAAATAATTTATTTAGAATTTTATTCATAGAGATCTAATTTAATTAAATATTATGCATCATAAAATACTTTTATATTGTACTTAATATCTAAAGTCTTTTATATTGTAATAATTTCTGTAGGTATTACTAAAATGGAGACTAAACTAATGCTTTACCAAAATTGACTTTATCAACACCAACTAACTGGCAAGACACTTCAAACAGTCTCTCTTGATGATCTAATTTCTTTGAGAAACCGTTACTAATTCCTTCAATACAATTACTAATATATAACCCCCCCCTTTTCTCCAAATCTTTGTCAAAACAAGCATGAAGTATTGAAACAGCTCCTTTAGCTGGGGTCTTGAAAAACAGTTTCATGGCCCAAGGGAAAGCTTTTTTGAACATGGTCTTTTCAAAGAGGTCCGTGTCCACAATTCCTGGGTGGACCGCATAGCATTTCACCGCAGAACCTTCTTCTTCCAACATCTTGTTTACGTATCTGGCACTCATTAGCTGAAACAATCAAAAGACATGTTTAAAATACAATTTTAACACAAAATTTAAAAAATAATTTGAAGCAGCAAACCGGTTTTCTAGTTTGAATACAGTTGGTTGAAGAAAGTAGAACATTTCTTTACCTGTGCCAGTTTTGCTTGCGCATACGCAGCCGTGGAATCGTAATGCTCCTTCATATTGATGTCTTCAAAGTATATCTTGCCGGGGTAATGAGCGCAGGACGTCACATTGACAACCCTCGCTGCTTCTCCGATAGCGCCGCCCTTTTTTAGCGCTGGCAACAATAAGTGTGTCAAATAAAAGTGGCCTAGATGGTTGACCGCTAACTGGCTCTCAAAACCATCCTCAGTAAGTTCATAGTCTCCATACATTATCCCAGCATTGTTGACAAGAAGGTGAATAGCCGGGAATTTGTCCAACACATTCTCCGCAAATTCTTTAACAGATTTCATGGATTGCAAATCTAATGGGAAAGCAACAATGTTATCACCGTTCTCCATGTTATCAGCTAACTTCTTCATCGCTTCCGGTTTCCTCACGCCGGCAATCACGAACATATTCGACTTCAATAATCCTCGCACAACTTCGGATCCAATTCCGCGAGCGCCGCCGGTGACGACCGCAATTTTCCTCTTCGCATCTGGCAACACAATTTTGTTTCTCCATACGTTCACCCAGTCATCGATGAGGCCACCGGCGCCTGCGCCCTGCATGTCTAGCGCGTATCGTAGTTCACTGAGGATATACTTCAAGGGCTTGTGTCTGTTGACGTACCAGTAGATAGCTGCAGCACCGGTGAGTATTAACGCTGATGCGATTGCGAGAGACATGTTGAGGTTATGTTATCGTCCGCTCGACGCGACGCTACGGTTGCACTGGCGACCGTTGCTTTCACTCCGCTGGAAATCCTCAACGCTTTCTCTCGATCCGGTATTTGTTTGGTCTAGTACCGTTAGTCCTGAGGTCGCTGCTCATTTACTGATTAAATGACAGGGATTCCACAGTATCTGTAACAATACATAGAATTGAACGTCAACATAATTATAATTGATGTGACACCAGCAGTACGTTGCGAAGCGTGTTATCGATGCGTGGCCTCCAGCTGTACTGAAAACGATGACGCAACACTAGTACTATTGATATCAGACTAGACGGAAGTCGTTGAAGCGTTAAAATCAAATACAAAGCCTGTTTAGGAATCTTATTGATTCCTTCAACCTAGAGCTGAAATTCTGAAAACGAAATACCTGGCTATAATCTCACGCACGGCACTGATTTCACAATAATATTTACGGAATGAAATACCATCTGTTATACGATATGCACGGTGCACCTGACGGTACTGACTTGTTTGTTTTGCAAATACAATCGGGGCGCATGCGCTGTACGTGCCGGTATTTATCGGTGTACCGTCCGATTTCTAATTATGGCATTAACAGGTTGCGCTGCAGTGGTTATCGCGGTTTCGTTAATATTCTTTGTGCTGTTGTGTTAATTTTGGCAAATTGGTTAAGAATGATATCCGATCGATGCTTCCGATTTCCTATTGGAGTTGTTCTTCTGTTAACTACCTACTTTGAATGTTGTTCTTGTTCTTAGAATTTTAATAACCGGTTTAGACAAGGCATGTCAAAAATGTAACTAACCCAAAGCATCGTGTTATGAGCGCAGCTAAGGCAGCTTCATTTGAATATTTTATGACTTCGCCCAGATTTCTTTACAACTTCTTGCTTTTCTTTTGACAATACCGCTGAATTGCGGATTGTATATGGGGAGATAATACTGCCTTTGATGAAACAGCTATATTTTTAGTCTGATATTTAAGGATAGTCATCCGAAGGTCTGCGAAACAATCTAAAACTTTCGACATCAAAGAAAACCACTTTTTCATTAGATTCCAATTCGAATAAAATTCCTAGCGAGAGACACGGACAAATTCAACGCATTTTTTCACATGAACGCGTAACGAATCTGTCTCATATAATAAATCAGGGTTAAGGATGTAAGGCGACCTCTTTATATGCTCCCCTTATCCAACATCAATGTTTGACGCTGAGAAAGACAGCAATACTTCTCCATCCCTCTCTAACGTTCTAGCGGTGCGGACTAGTTCCCGCTACGAGATTTTAATTAAGGGTCTTTGAACTACTGAATGCTGATGGTGCGTGTCGTCTATGCTATGACGCAACGCTGAACCGCTGTAAAAACGCCATTGCTTAATGTCTACTTAGTCCGAGTGGACTCTGATGTCAGTTTACAGTTAATGATGGATTTAACCTTAAGGATCGTGATGATGAAGATGGATTTGGAAGAGTTGCAAGGACTTTTACCGAAATCTGGTGATATCCTTGTTGTATCTCTCGATATCTTGATGACAATTGTGTTTCTTCGGATAACTTTGAAGAAAATTCAATTAAAATTTATTTATTTAATAAGTAACAATTCACACTGTGTTCGAATATAATCCAGCATGAAACATAGGATAAAGATGAAATTATTATACCAGAATCGCTTGTCGAGCGATAAAAACAACCACAAAGCATTCTGGCTAACATGAAATGCCAACAAAGCAAAATTCTGCTAGAGAGTGCATTCATGTGAGCATGACGTAATTGAAAACAAACAAGCTCAAAAGAAATGCACCTGTATGAATAGTACATAAGAAAGACTTTAAAACGGCGCTGAACCAGGGGCGTTATAATGGTGAGTTTTTTACAGTTTTTGTATGGCAAATCTGTCAAAAACTCACCATTGAGAGACCATTGTAATGTTTATAAATTAGTAGACTTAGACCCCTGAGCAAAAGCCTGCAGTAGATTATGTGAATTTACGGTATTTGGAATATGCATTGCGGGCTCCGGTTAAATATCAGGGCAACCGCAACACAAAGAGTGAGGGCTTTTTCAGTTGCCAGAACGCGCTGCGGTTGAATGTTCAGTCAGCAAGCACAGTTTTCCAGTCTAACACAATAAGCCCAATATTAAAATTGTATGCACACAAAGTCAGAAATAATGTCTCATTTACTATACAAGAGAATATAGAACTTATTAACAGTTCATTATTTAACTATATTATAGTTAGAAAGAAGATATAAGTAAAACGAAAGTGCATTATCTGAACATAAAACAACAAAATCCTGTTGATGTAATTGATAACGAATTTTATGCTGATGTCACCGTCGCACATAAAATCGATGTATTTACAACGTACAACGAACGTAATAAAACACAGGGCTTTCAAACAACTTGCAAGAAAGCATAAAATAAATGAGAAATACTGAAACAAATACAAGCCCTTCGAGATCCGGTTCGAGAAACAATACGGCATAAAGTTAAGGCGAACTCGCTGCATACGTAATAATGTACAATGGCCAATTCCATACACTCGATACTTGACCGGGGAAACCTGTTTTCAAAGGCGCTGTGCCCCTGGACTCAGCTACCGCCACGACGCTTGACCTTGGATGCTTTAACACTAACCCTTTTTATTATCGCTGGCTTTGCGCATCGTGGATTGAAAACATTCTCTCCCAAAGCTGCAATGGAAAGCGCGCATTTGGCTATTAACGAAAGTTCTTGCGATTCGTTGTAGCGGTTTTAGACTTCCAACAGCTCGGTCAAACGTTTGATAATAAAGATTGCGCAGCGAGTTTTAAAAGTGTTTTCGAATTAGCACTCGGTGCAAAGGCTTTATCTGACACTGGAGCAAATTGACCATACGGATGCGCACGCTTAGCATATGGCGCAAACGAGATGCTCGCCACCTGATACGTGAGGCGAGGCGAAAAAAGAAAAAAAGCGACAGGCATTCTGAGAAACTGACATTTAAAACAAAATAAATAAGCACCTTACCCGAACTGTTCTTGAAAAGAGCAATAAAGATACAATAAAATGGATTTAGAGCTTCCTACTTTTTACTCGCCCGGAAACTTAAGTAAGATTGGCTCTCAAGAAAATCGCGCGCCTGCTTTTATTTAAAGGACTACAAAGGGCTTTGTTCCTGGCATGATGCCATCATTGGTATGTATATGGTAATAATAACTGTATGTACAGCTGGTATCTCAAACCAGTTGTCCGGGTTATCCCTCATTAGCTGCAAGGTCTTCAAATTAACGAACTGCTAAATACAGAGACCTGTTTATCGTCTGTCTTTACAGTATTGTCGTTTCGCCTTGGAGTTTAAATGGCAATGCCGCGTTAAAAAAAAGTTGGCATCAGCTGTTTAACCAAGGTTTCATTCATGAGTTTATTTTTTACTTGTAACGACGCGTGACAATGTGTCTTGATGGTTTTCTTCGCTATTGCTGCTCAAGTGAGAGTAGATAATACCAGTAGTACCTTATACGCAAGTTTTCTCTGCGAATACACCAGATAAGGCGAAGCTGGGTTCCAGTTTACGCATTATATGAACTATAATAGTTGTTCGAGCATTGAAAATAGATGTTTGTTCGAAGACTACTTGGTATTTTTCTGGCCATTAAATAATGCTGTTTTTCTGGCAATTATGCAAATGATTCTCTCAGAGTTGTTTTTCCCAGTGTTTTGTTTGGTCGTAATCGTGAGTTAAATATTTTTAGAAATCATTTGTTCTTACTTCTTTTACAGATTCTAAAGTTTCGACGTCATTGCGGCTTTCAACAGATTGTTTGAAGTGTTTGGGATTATCAAACATTCTCGTGACTCTGTTCGCAATCGTGAACGTGCTATTTTCATAGATTCAAGATGTTTGTTTACCTGATTTATCATAAATTGGACTCAATATCTTGTAAATACTAAACTCCATATACCAAATATCGTATATATTATGTTGTTTCTTATGTGAATAATCAACTCTGTAAAGGTTATTTATTCAACATTCGTGCGGCTTCTTGAATCAGGCTTTGTAAGATTAATTTCAAAAGAAATTCACAATGAGGATGCCTTATAAGAGCCAGCTATCAACGAGTTTAAAATACAATAACTATCACAGTTCACTGAATTGAAAGATTACCATCCTGTTTTTTTTTTTCAACGTAAACGCTCATTTTGACCCAACTGCCTTTGACCACAGGTTTACGAGAAAGAAATTTCATGGTTGAGGTAGCATTGACAATGTTCTATTACGAGTTTTTCAAGTCTATACTTATGCCTGAGTCATTGACGTCAGTATAATTTTGTCAAGCATTTTACCGCGACTTAATTACTGCTATTGTTGTTCTTCTAATGACTAATCAGCATTGGGCGTTGGAATACCGTCGGTCATCGTTCCATCTACATGGCATAATTTAACCGCCGAGTCAACTTTAGTTATGCGTTCGGTTACGTCAGCCTCTTACTCACATTTTAATGCATATGGAATTATAACACTGATGAATCGAACTTCTGTGTTATCTTCCTGAAGTAAACCGGAACTGTTATGGATGATAAACGTTAATGCAATTTTAAGTGTTGGTATTTAGAACTGGGTTAATCTATTTGTTTAGTCGTGAAAGTAAATATTTTTTAGGCTAAAAAAATAGTGTGATTGTATAAAAGTTCAACTGATGAGTTAAAAACCAGTAGATTAAATAAGAAACCTACATCAAACTCAAAGCATCATGTACCACGAATTTCGTGAGATGGAATCTACGTATCATTCACACATTACTTATGGCAGGGCGGTCCCCCTTCGGTCTAGCCGGAGGGGAAGCTGACTCCCCTAAACGTAAAGCCAATATTACCGATTCCGAAAACAATACGAATGAAGACACGGGTATAAATATAGCTCTTGGCATCACATTCTGTGATAACAAAGACAGAAAAACATTCACCTCACGAATTACGTTCTACGAGCAAGAAAAACTTACAAAACAAAGCAAAATTAAAGACCCATTCAGTTTATTCTTAGTCATATTTTTTTCATAGTAAGTATACCTTCTTATGTCCTAACAGACAAAGTTAAATAAAATAGCCATAACTGTGCTTATGAAGTAAAGAATGATAAAAGCAACGTGTACTTTCCTGGTGACTCAACAGCTATTTATTTTGCTGGGGTAACACTGCAGTGTGGACTTTGATAACGACATGGAGGAAATATTTTTCAAACACTTTGTAATGCTGTGTCTGTGTTCTCAGAATTATATAAGGTGCACTGTTTAAATTTCAAATTAGAAACAGAATATTCGTCTTTTTTGACTCTTATAGCTTCTAAAAGATATCCAACATTATAGGTTACAGTAAATACTTATGATCCATCTAAGACTATTATAACAAATGTTAGTTAATAATTTACGTATGATATTATTAAAAATACGCTGAAACTGAATCAAAAATATGTATAGGAAAAATATTGTTTTTCTTCCTTACGAAGCTTTGTCTAATATTTTGTTTGTATGTGTCATCTTGTAAGATAGGAGGTTGATGAAACAACTTCTTTCCTTGGTATTATACTGTAATCCTTGTCTTTTGGCAAAATCTAGCTTCAAACCGATTTGGTGCCATAATTTGTTCAAATGGTAAATTCTTTATTTCATTTAGTTCTGTTCTTATTAAGTAATACATTGTAAATCCAACTCAATCTCAACGTTATTAAGTAAACAAATTAATTAACAAGATCTTACGAACGCATCAAGATCGAGATTGAATTTTATAGATTTGAATTAAGTACTTAAAGCGTGTTGAACTCGTCTGCACTTTTGAAGACAACATCTACATTTCAGGTTAATGAACTGCTTTGTTTTTGTTCTAAGCTTTTAATTTATTTGAGATTTATATTTATTATGGCAATGATTTGATCCAAATAAAAAAAGCGAAATGCTGAAATATTGAATTTTGGCAAACATTCGTATATTCCGCAAGCATGATTCATAAACAATTATGGCTAGAACAAATGTCACTTGTACCAATGAGTAATGTTTACGGTAACACAGATGTTGTGACAAATCACTAATGTTTTTATTTTTTCAACTTTGTGGCACAAAGTTTACATTACAATGACTACGAAGAAGACAACACTGTAATGAGTGATAAATTGATCGCTGCTGAACTTAGTACGGCTGTTTAATGAGGACATTTTATTTGAACGTGTGAAAGAGGGTCTTCTATTGTAATCTAAACATATTCTGAACAATTTGGAGCTAGTTATTGCTTGTAAGCAGAAGACTTGTGTTTATGAGAAGCAATTGCCATCAGCTCAATTTTTTGTAGACAATTCTTTCCCAAAAATATTGTAGGAACATTTTGGATTATAAAAACTAATGCTCTTGTCAGTCAAGATTTAGCTACAGCCATAATTCGATACGATCTTGGATCATATAGCTACAGAATATCCGTGCACTGGTATTTTTCAAGACCGCTAGCCTGCGTAGGAAGGCAAAACCAAAGTGACGTCAACGCCTTTCACTGTTCCTATGCCTATTTGAGGAGTGTCACCTTTAAGGAACTTGTTGATCGGTCGGTCAGGGTGATGTGTAAAGGTCCTGATAATCACGCGTTGGATTTATTATCTAGGAAGGTAAAAGTTGCGACCTAAAGTGGTATATACAATAAATAGCCTGAAGGTGAAGATGAAGTTAAATGAGAATTAATTGTATCAGCAGCCGGGTATTAGTATGGAGACGATGGTAATATGTTTGTATTAAGAAGCGATAAGGCAAATGGTGTTGCGATGAAAATAATGTAGGTATCCATGTAAACGATGAACATAAAAACCTAAATATAGACCCCAATATTGCGATGGCTTCAAATAATAAAGAAAAGTAAATTCAATAATACAAAGAAGAAGATAGTCATGATATTATAATCAAAATTGATACGTAAGCAAGAGCACCTGACTGTCTCGGGTCGATGACCCTTTTTTATAAACATACAGATTGTGTATCAAGATTTTTTCTCTTAGAATTAGAATATTTATAGAATACATAGCGGTCGATGTGGTTTTATTAATACTTGCCTAGTTTATATAAAGAATACACAATCAATAGTATTATCCCCAGCACCGAAATAATTGGGTTATGTCAGCGGGGGCGAACAGTATAAAATTAGAATGATAATTTTATCTAACAGTAAGGTTATAATATTATTTTCGATTAACAATAGATGGATTGTGTGGAGATGGAGTTTGCTATGGACGTGTATTATACAGAGAGAATACTTCCTTCTTAAAACTTGCAATCATTACCTTAGTTTGGGTCAAGTGGACCAGCCAAATCCGACTGAAAGTCTGGCAAAAAGCTTTGATGACTAAGGTTACAAAAAAAGCTATCTTATCAACTTTCAATTGGTACCCGCCGTCATTTATCAGATCCTGTGACTAACTTCCATCTTATTCATAACCAACATAATCTTTGTAACACGATCCACAAACAAGTTATCGCTTTCTTTATCTTTCAATGTACACAACTCTTATCTTTCATGGTTACGTAAAAGATAGTGACGATCATTGAATTACTAAATATCGTCTTCAAATCGCGTGAGAAGCATAGAAATCGATGGTGTGAAGTACAAGTTATTGCTACACGATAATATTATGAGTAATGACGAAATGTTAAATCGTTTTACCTGAAAATTGTACAGCGTTGTCTTGAGTCTTAAGCTTTCTGAAATTGCCCGACTGCTCGTTAATTTCAATGTGTCTACGATCTCTCTACGCGTTTCGTTATCCGCGAGGTTATATTTGGAGATGAGTGCAGCCATAGTGTAGCAATAGAACGTAATAATGCATGACATTCATGAAGGATACGTGTGTATATAAATACTCTTTGCTATCTCGAAGATAAATTAAAATCTCTTTATATAATAAAATAGGAGCATGGATACACAGCGTTTCACATGAATCAAGCCACAAAAAGGTCCACTGTATTCATAATAATGAGTTAATGACTGAAAAAGTCATTACAATGTACCGATAGATCAATATGGTAAAAGCAATGTTGAGTATGCTCTTTCATTTGCCGATTCGTTCCGTAAAATGATGCCGTAAGCCGTAATGTGTTTATGTCAATATCTGTGTGGTATTACATGTCGCCAGTCGCTACGCACACAACCTAGTTGTCATTCGTAGAAATCGTGTCATTAATGAAAATTTAATTATGCATATTGCAAAAAATAATGGTGCCGTAACTATAGGTAGTAGCCCGATTCACACTTACCGATGCCATAACAACAATAGCTATGGAGAATCTGTCAGTGAAATTTAATAAATTCGACCGGTGAAAGTACTGCACGGACCAGAGTAGCGATTACAATATTACATACGCCAGTTACTTAATTATTACGGAAGTCAGTTTATATATACTTTCTTTAAAAGCAGTTAAATATTTGATTTATGTATTGCCTTTGAGTAGAGAGACCACGATTGTAATTTGTAAGGCGGTGATTTTATTGCGAATCGGTTTGCTATACCTACTTTTATGATCTCAGTAACGATGACAAAGTTTAATAGCCCTACAACTTTGTCAGGTGACTAAAAATATATGTGTATATGAAGAAAAAACTCCGGTTGTTAAAAAAGCAAACCAATCAGTAGTGTATTATGCGAAAGGCATATAAATATTATTTTGAGTAACATCTCCTAGGCAACAGAAATATGAACAAAACTACTAATATTTCCAAAGAATATTCCCACTAATAGAAAGCAATCTAATGTGTATCATGAATAAATATTGATTGACCTGAGGTCCCCCAAGGGGCCATCTAAGAATTGGAGCTTACGTCAATAGAAAGCCGGCGTCAAGTCCTTCCAACGTAATGAATTTCTGAATGAAGACTATTTCTGAATTCGATAACCTCCGTTCGTGTCATTCGTTTTCATATTGTGTGGAAGCAATGATGTTTCTTTATACCTATAGTGATTGGATTTCCCGGGTGGTCTTGCCCGCAGCCAGTCAGTACCGTAGATATGATATCTACTGACCGTACCTACTTTGACATTAACGAAAAATATCATGCGCCGTCCGTCATCACAGTAGTTTCCATGTCCGGCAATGTATTTACCGGGTGATATGATGCTAATGATAGATTAATGTTTTATATCACTCAAGTAACATAAGAAAGTTCAGTTTCACATTAATGATTGATCGTGAACGAACAGCTCCATCCGTACTTAATCTGGCATGACTTTAGCTTTTTATAGCCGACAGGAAATTGTTCCACCGCGTAACCACTCGTGTATTTATGGTTTTACTTTAACTATCAATAAATATGTTAGTCGTGTAGTAAAAATTAAAATAATTAGTGGTTGCGTTCCTCAGCGGAGGCTGCCGACAAAAATAGGTTTTGATGTATATCTGAAGTCTACATATATTGGAAATCTGTCTGGGTTTTATATCTGTACCTATATTTATAAAATTCTAAATGTATTTTCTGCCATCTTTGAATTATCTGTTCCAAATACTTGCTCTGTGAACTCGAATTTCGAATGCCTTGAACATCTCAAGGAGTCTTCAAACCGTCAAAGACTACCTTGTGTAACCAAAAAGGAAGTAAAACTCAAATGTGGGTCATCATCAAACATCAGAGAACAGTCTCGTATTACAATAACAAAGCACCCTTATGCTTCGTCGTGACAATTAAAGCATTCAATTGATAAGGCCACAAGAATGCATGAACTATGAATGAATGTCGACTATTTATAGAGATAAAGTGGACTAGATTGGAACCATTAGTTTTTGTGATACTGATGTAATGGTGAATGTCGTTGAGGACATTTTAATTGTAGCAATTGTGACGATATTGTTGGCAATTGATCTTTGATCAGACAAAATATCAATTGATTTGAAAGAGTTCATCGTATCGAAATAAAAGAAAATGTACTATGATAAAGTGCTTGAAAGAAGGATCGAAATATTACCTACAGAAAATATTTGGTGTGTCAGTAAAGAAATACAGACTCCATTTTAATCTCGAAATGGTAGCTAGGGAATTTTCATACGAAGTTAACTTAAACGTGGATGAACGCCCTCTTGACATTTACGAAACATTTGGAATTGGTAAACGAACCGTACAGCTTGCAAAATTATACTGTATATTATTTCAATGGTTGCGTTATTGAATTTACCTATGTCCTTATATTTATAACGGGAATAAATATTTTAAAAGAAAACGTTAGTTATATTTACTAAGTATTTGACTCATAATCCTATAAAGAGCCCACCGTCCTTTATATTAGTTGTACTGTCATATCGCCCGCTTTCATGCTTGACCTAAAAAACAAAAAGCCAGACAAAGGGAGTATCGATTTGGTTATATGGTATGCAAACAATTGATCAATAATAAAATAGTTCGACGTTAAATTCTATTACTATCAACGAAATTAAGGTCACAGAATAAAACTTTGCAGATTTTATTGTGCCATAAGATTATAATATCATATCAATAGAATTGAACACGTAATAGGTTTTCAAATCGATTTGTATTGAAACACTCGCACGTATATTTGAAAAAGATCAATTGATTTAAACTATTGAAAAAAAACCGTAGAATCCAAATACAAAGAGCATACACCACGTTTTTTCATCGGCAAGAATTCACTGATTGAAAGAATACCGCATGCTTTTTTAAAATAGTTCGTAACATCAAAGGTCAAACCATTAGTGATGTCATGATACCATTAATTCAACTCCGTCTGCTCCAGACCACTTGAGACAACGAAACAGTTCAATAATACCGGAATTATTAATCGTACGACGACGTCACCGTAACCTCCTCGATGTATAAATACTAGCACATATATTGACGAAAGCACCTACGTCACACGGCATTGACAATTTTTAGTTAAATACAGTTTCCAATCTGAAGAACTTGATCTGTAGAACCGAAGGCCGAAATCAAGAGTACGAATATTTTCGGATGGAGATCCGGTTTGAATAAATCTATAATCAAAATAGTTCACAGTTCACATCGATGTTATAGTTTCGATCAAATATAAGCATATATTTTATATCAACACTTGAAATGAGGACAGCTATCCCCTTAATCTATTGAACTTTACATAACAAGATCATCGTTCGTTAGAGGCGATTAATTTAATCCGATTCGTTCTCGATTGGCCAGTAATGCACTTTTGAATAAGCATGATGTCATCAAATTGTAGTAATGCGAGATTCAGTTCGAGTATGGCCAGTGTTTATGTGCTAAGAATGTGTCAACTGCGGTCCGCATAAGATTAAAAGAGGGAAGTAATGTAACTGTGACTGGAGTCTACGATTCTAAGGCTTTCATAAAGCCTGTAAAAGGAAAAAAAAATATTGGAACTCGTAATGGAAAAGAACTGAATGATAATGCATATATCGGTTACACCGTATTCATGCGTCACTCATTTCTAATCCGAAGTGAAACCATAGCTAATTTCAATTGTGATGCTAAATGTGTCTCTAAATCTTGGCAATCAACACTGTTTAAAATTCCAACATATGCTACCACGTTTACCAAAACATTTGTAGTATAAAATGAGTATTGCACTCATATGTGCATAAACCATGTAAAAGTCTATTGTCGGTCGAATTTTTGCGTGTATTACGTAAACAGGTTTCTCGTATTCTTTCACAACTTTCATTCATTGCGACACATTATTTGCTATTGTGCGTGCTGCGGTGGTGTTTAAAAAACGAATTTCGATTGTTCGCAACCGCACGTGTTCGGAACAGAGTTACATCTTTGCTTTTACGCAATGAATGTTGGTAAACATATATTTTTCGATTTACATCTAGCTGTGGCCGAACTGTGACTACAACATGTGTCTTGTAAATTCGAGCCAATTTAAAACTAAACTAAACATGCGGTAAGAACCAACTTTTAGATGCTACAGTGTAATTCTTTCATTCTTTGACCTAACACCATCCAGTAAGACTTAGCTGAAGTCGGGGCACATGAAATACCCTCTTTGTTAAAGTTCTTTAATGGCTGTAAGCCTTCCCCAGTCACTATTGCCAAGAAAATCGGCAAAATTTCACCTCCGAAAGTTAAGCTTTTACTCTTGTTCACTTCTTACAGCATAAAAGTAATTATAACGAAGAGATTTTGGGGACAAACATTGTCTGAAGCTTTAGAACTACTAAAATCTATTTTATTCTTATCATTTACCAGAACATTGGCGTCACTAACAATAACGTTTTTGAAAGATAATATCAGCCAATAAGTAGGTGCTCGCCATTCGTTAGCTCGGGATAAGATCGTTTGAAGTTTCTTTCAGATTAGGAGTTGCCGTTACAATAAGAAGCTCTCTTTTTATCAGTTTGAGATCATGTTGTAATGGACTTAATAATTCTTTTTTAATTTGTTTTCTTGGTTAGATATTTTGTGCTGATCACGATGAAAAACTATTGCGTAAAAGCCTGCTTATTATATCTGACTTTTGTTTGTCAAAAAGCACCAATCTAGTAGTCACTGTCACATATTACGTTTTGTCTTTAGAATCTATACGTTTTAAAACTGTTTTGACTACAATTACTTGCTTGCTTACCTTAAGCACAACTTCAGCATGAAAGTCAAGATGCACGGTATGCTACTCTGAGTTAGGAGCCAGTCACGATTCTACCGTATCCAATCGTAATGTTTGATTCTAACTGGTTACAATCCAACTTCCAACACTGCGGTATGTAACTTTGTGTCGGCGATGCACGTATTGATATCGCTCTCAGTTCTGCTCATCCCGGAAGCGAAAACAAACTTGCAGATAAGCAACATTGAAAATGTAAAATATAATTGTATATAATTTAAATATTACTTTTGTTATTATGTATCGATAACCCGTCTGTTTTTCAGTCACTATGTCTGTCTGGAAACAGTGTGTCGTGTCGAATATTTTTATTTCCACTATTTACTTTTATTTGTTCTTGTTTAGCACGTAGTGTGTGTCTAGTGGACATGTGCGCTAAAGATGTGTGAGTACTATTGTTATTACACCTTTTATGCATGTATTTGTCTTATCAGAGCCTTCGACGCCGTCGTGGCAGAATTTCAATATATGCTCATAAATATTCTTCAGTCCTTGGATAAAAATTTGTCTTAAAGTACTAGAAAATTGAAAATGTTTTAGTGCAGTCTGCATTCATTTACCACAAGATGTATCAACAGGTAGCGTAACACTAGTAATGTTGTTTATAAATAATAAATATCGGTAAGTCGGAAGAAACAACAAGATCTCATATTCAAGTCATAATTGAAACACAATATACAAACATGCCTGTAACATCCGTGGCGTGGTTGATAAGGAAATTCTTTTTAGCGTCTCGATGACAATCTAAATAGAGTTAGAATTTGGCTACGAGTTTGGCACCTTTAGTAGCGTTCATCAGTTCCTGTAACGCACAGACAACAGCACACGCTGGGTGCCCCATTGTTTTTATAACAGCACCACATTTACATTCAACATTTAATTTACAGAAGGAAATTCATTCACATACTTTTATTTCGTTGCAAGATGGTATAACATCTTGCTTAAATGCATACAGACAATTCATGTTTGACACAAGACAAGAAATCTCACTATATCAACATCTAGATCTAAGGGCTTACCGCAAACAATTCACTCTTCACAATTGCAGATTTTCTATTCTCCCTAGCCCCATTCCTGGGACATATAATATGTATTTACTTGTCGCTACAAAGAAAGAGCGTGTGCCCCATCTTAGCCCCATTTACGAGAGCAAATGTTAGTTATTTACATTCCATTCCCTAGGCTCGCACCCATCTCACACTGCTTGGGGTCGCGTCACTGACCAAAGCAAATAGGTCTCGGCCATCTATCCTCAGAGTGCCAAGCCAAGGCTACTATGATACGGATTGCCAAATTTTACGTTAATGCACGTTTTACGGGTGCTTTTTGCAGTATGTGGGTTAAGGATGTTCATATGGCATTTGTCAGTGACCCTCTAACTATTTGGATCTTGTCTATGTGGTTCTAACTAACATTACTAAGCGATTTCTGATTTCAAAGCATCGGTTACTGCAACTATTATGTTTGTTAGTCTAAAAAGTTTACGTTGTTCAAGTAATTCTTTGTATTTGGATTTCATATTTTGGCAACCCTTTTCGTTTCAAAGGATACTGTCCTTGATAGTTTCTTTGAGTAGCTTACAACTTAAAAGATGACCTCGACTACACCCACATATCATCTTTATTATTATATCTGATTTGACATCGTTGTGCTTATTGTTAGAGTCAACTGAAGGAAATGAGTTGACAACGAGTAGACTGCTATATATCTTGTCTTTATGACCTGCACGTTATGTCTCCACGTGGTTCCAATTGGGGACGAGCGTCATTGTTTGTAGTTATCGTTTGTGACTTTGTAGATTCTGGCAGAAGCATTCAATGGTATGTGAAATGCTGTTATGCGGTGGTTTTGTAGTCGACCAACTCCTCGCAAGAAACGAGAGACCTAAATAAATAAGTATCAGTTTCCAATCGATGCTGGTTACCTTGCTTTGCTACTTGTTCTGTGATTGTTTAGAGAACTTAAATATTCATTTTCCAGCGTTTTTCCGTGAGGATTGAGGTCAGCTTCTAGCCCAACTAGATGCAGCTGAATATCATTACATATTCCATTTAACACATCTACATAATACTACTGTAGTTTGTATTATGGCGCCATTGTGTACGAGTCTATTTACCTGGCCGCCGCACAGATATTCTATTTTCCTTATCAACTCATTATTCGGAGGCCGAATGTGTTCATTGTAATAGAACTAAACGGTCTTAACTTATTGTATTTCCTACAATATCATCTCAGTTCCATTAGCATCCGCTGTGTATATTCTGCTTTTTGTTACCATAGACTTTTAAGCATTAATATTTGATATCAGATTAACCGTATCATTATCATCACATATTAGCATTGCTGTTTGATTAAATATTGCCATCTTTTTAGTAATAAAATAATGTATAGCCGTTACGTGTTGGCGGACAATTGTCGAGACTGCCCCGCAAAAATCGTCTGACTTACCTATATACGCTATTAGCGAATAAAAGCAAACACGTTTGGGTTTTTTATTATTCCCTAGAATTTAATGTCAGGCCTTGACTCGTAATATCGTAACGCAGTAGTGACTGATATGATCTGGTAATGAGAAGTTTCTAAAGTGACAATAAATGTAATTGTAGTAGCATCATGCAATTCGTTACATATAATAATTAATATAGACGTCATGGCAGTCCGTCATATAATTATGTTGCTCGTAATCATAGATATCATCAGTATGATAATGTCGAAGTCTGAAAATTCAGTAAAGTGGCTTCGCACAACACAGCGCTATTGCAATTATAAATACATATAATATTAAATTGGATTTATGACAGGAGGTAAAAAAACCTACTGCTATCAAGCACATGTAAACGAAACGTGGTTTTATTATGACAACAATTTATTACGTAGTTCCCAGATTTTGGCGTAGATTACACAGCCGGATACCAACAAATACACGAAATATTAAAGATAAAATTACAGTTATTTAGACAATCTTATCTAAAGAGTAATAAACGGACAATCATAGAATCTACGTCATTATCAATAATGACGTTCATCGGTTCAATTGACTTTTTATTGCGAAGATTAAGATTTTCTTCAAGCAATTGCTTCATTGCAGCTTAATAATTTTCAATTACGTCTAATTATTCCCTAGAAAAACCAACTTGTCATTAGACCTATGGCATGAACGAATTAACTCGTCAATTAGTAACAAGACCTCCTATATACTCCTTTGCTGTTTATTTAAAGTAAACTGGACCTTATTTGCTTACTCGAGGGGTGTTAACACCTTCATAGCTATGTTAGTCACTATCGTCACTCACGTCTTCTTGCAACAGACCTTGCCGTTTCTCACGGTCCACGTCGTGGTGTCGTCTTGAGATCGAAACCGGAGGTTGAGCAAAGTGTTGCAAAACTGTTATGGTATGGAAAACGACTAAGCACATGCCTTTGCAAGCTATGGGAACAACTAGAGAATTTATAGCTAGGCTTTGGATGGCAATGTGAAAACAGAAATGGATGTCGTGTCATTGGAGATGTCATCGTAGACGTTGATTATGTCAGAGGTCAGGTGCAGTTGCTCATCTTTCAATTGTCTTACGATTCATGCGAATGTACACTTACTGGGGTTCGATTCTACTAATTTGCAACGTTACACGTTCAATTATGTTTCAGCAACAGTTCGATTTCGATCGCCGTTCGATTGGTACCTAAAAAGTCATTCTACTATTTCATAAGCAAACTGGAAACTAAACTTAAGCCGAATCGCAACTGAATCGTAACGGGAACTTATCAGCGGTAACCTGTGTTACCAACATGCCAAATAGTATGTTTCAATAATACCACAGAAAAAAAAGGTTGAATCTACAAATGTTACTAAATACGAATAAGTGTCACTAAAAGTATTTTCATGCAAAAAAATATCAAGACCGTATAAACTTTTGTCCTGTATTGTGTATTGTACAACATTTAATTAATAAAAACTCAGAAAAACGTTTCGTTTTATGTGCCTAGCCGGCCGAAGCTGTGAAACGAAACGTTCATGTAGAAAAAAAAGTTGAATCTACAAATGTTACTAAATACCTACGATTATGTGTCATTACAAGTATTTTCATGCAAAAAAAATATCAAAACATCAATTGATCGCACCATCTATTCCCATCTATGAATGTGTCACACATCTATCTGAGATATAGAATCCGCTTCTAAAGCATCCAAAAGCAATCAAAAGGAAGAGGACGGCTTTACTCTGGTTGTGGGCAAGAAATTCCGATCGCAGCGCAGCCACAACAAACACCGTACCACCCCTGTATGCGAGGATTTTTGAGCTGCAGTGCTCAACATCCTCATGCATATTTCCCCCATAGTTGGATTCACAAACATAGAGAAAGAAGGAGCCAAGGTCTAATCAGTGCCGAACGAAGAGCGTTGCTGAAGTTGTCGTACAAATTTTAAGTCCTACATCCTCGAGGTTTCCGCGCTGCAAACGGCTGACGTCCTTAGCCCAGAATTTTTCCCGGAGGGAGTTGTGTGTAGATATTACAGGGAAGCATGACCAAACCTAAGTGTTATGTGATAATAATTATGTTTTCGTGGTATATACGCAAATCTAGTCTGTGATTTATTTATGTAAAGGATCTTTTGTCACCAGAATTATGATCTACCTATTATTGTATTACAACAGGGCCATCAACATGATGCAGAATTTTAAAAGCATTTCAAACAATAAAGATTTCAAATATGCTTTATTTTTTTTCAATATGAATCTTATAACTAACTTATACAATACATTATAGGAGTCACTAGTTTACATGATTAGTCGGCGTCATATGTGTTCAGTAGCCAGCTTAGGAATCGCCGGACCATTACACCTCTTGCCCAAAGTCTTCATGAATTTCTACAGACGTTGTCCAGCACTTTGACCACAAATAATTTGAAATTTGTGTTGTGACGAGACTCCTACCGCTTAACCTCAGGGAGGAAATTTGTTTTCGCAAGGCTTTACAATCTTTTCAGACTTTGTCGATTTGTGTAGCCGGAACACGTTAATGAAGCTGCGTCGATGGAACAGCAGGACGGTCCGGGTCACCACACTTCCTCTGTTTCTCCATCTTGATAAGCCTTGATGTTATTGTGGTAGTTGATGACTACCACAATAACTCAATTCACTTATAAATATCATTGGCAGTCAAATATAATTTTGTTTTTATTTAATTTCGTAGATACCCAATGTAAACAAACAATAAAATTATGACTTTAATTTGACGTGACAAAAGTCTTTGACATTCACGAATCAGCATCAGCCATGCATTCCGTTGTAGGAGTAAATACTAAGGAGAACTTATTTAAATATCAAAATGGAGTTGTGAAATTCATAATGCATTATTATTTGATAAATGTTTATGAAATACATATAAAATGTTAGTCAAAACCTTTTATACGCTTATCAGTCATTTTTAATAAGAAGAACATATACTTATTAAGAAGTACATATATGGTTGCGTTTAAAAAGTAGCATCGTTATTTAGAATGGATCGCTTCACGCGACGTATAATGGCAACATTCTTTTCCTTCGACTCGTGGTTTACCAGGGACTTGTAGTGAGAATACCATAATCTGGATAATGTCACCATTTTATAAGCGACATAGGAAGACGAGCGGCAATAACGAATGCGATTTGAACGACTGTAAACGGGAGAATTGGCCTCCTGGTGCATAATAAAACTACCTTTGTTTCCGTATCAATAGTGTCAGAACGAAGATTGACGGGCATGTGAGGACTGATCTCCTACATCAAAGCTTTTACGCGGTCTTAGGAGAGTCGGTACGTCTTAACGAACTGACGATCCGTAAGGTCAAAGGCATTATAACATTCTCTTGTTGATAAATTTCTTGCTCTTACCCTTCCTAAGTCAACCTCATGGGCGAGTTCAACGAAATCCATGTAAAACATCATTATTTTTATGAATGAAAACGAAAGCAATTTTAAACCGATGCGGCAAAAGTTACACTTTACAAACTTATGTTCAACCGCGAATTTTGACAGATGAACCGCCGAAGTTTAGCTTTGTTTCGATTCAAACGAGTGTCAAAATAATAGTTGAATACGACTAAACGTCACGCTCATGTTAGATTTTGTTAGCTGAATAGCTTTTGAGATTGTCTCGATCGATCGTTGGCGTCAACTGAAACGTAACCGCAGTTGGATCGTTGTTCATTAGTAGAATGAGAAAGCGCATAAAAGCCGCGATTCAGTTGCGATTCTATTGCGATTTTTTACCAATTTTGTTAGTAGAATCGGTCCCCTGGTATCATAATTATGTTTCGTCGAAATTCTGTACATTACAAGGCCCATGACCTCTTACGATCTGTTTCCTACACGGGATTATAATTTACCAAGAACTTACTGAATAAGTTCCCAAGTTAGATGCGGGGAAAATCAGTAGGATGTTCAAACAAGTGAATAACTTGTTTGAACCAAGATGCTTATAGGCGATAAAATAGTGTAAATGAATGAAATCGCCTAATCTACTGTATCTAAAGCGCTACTAATCTGGCCGACACGATCTGTTGCGTACGATTCGTCTAGTCTAGATTACAAGGAGATTAGCGACTTATACGAAACTACTGCACGAGGTGTTGAGCCATCCAATTCTCCGAAAGTTTTGTTATCTGTGGATACAAATGGGAATTCAAATGAGAAAATACGATGTCCGGGAAGCCATTGAAATCTTAGAATGCAACTGAGGACGAATGTCATTGGCCACAGGCAAGGCAAGATGTTCTTAAGAATTTAGACAAAGATGATGACGGCTATGACTAACAAAAGGAAGACTTTGGATGTTTATAAGGTAAATAAATATTTTCTTGAATAGTATTTTCCTTGTAAAACTGGTATTTATTAATAAACAATCAAGCGAGACTGGTCGAACTATGGACGGAATAAAAAATAAACGTCAACTTATTTTGCATTACGTAACGGTCCCAGCGTGGCTAAAGCAAATTAATGAAGTCAGTAGAATGCGCTTTATTTATGAACTTCAATTAAACTCTTTCAAGTCTACTTTCATCAGTATAAAAGAGAATGAAGCCTTGTTGAATTTTTTAGTTAAACATTTATTAATTCATGCTTTATTTTCAATATTATGATGAAAGTACATGAAAGTAATTTGTGGTTACTTACAATTGATGTCGAATTTAAAGTGAGTTGTCGTGCATGAGCAATAGAAGAGGGGAAAAAATATTGTCAGAAACTTAAGTAAATAAATAAACAAAACAATAATAACCGCAAAACAAAAAAGAAACAGAAAACTTTAAGGTAAAAAAATATAAACTTTATTGCCAAAGAAGTCCATGGAGTCATCAACATAACATATAAAAGTGGCAATAGAAGATGCATATAGTTATATCTTTGACATGGAATCTGACCAGGAGCATGAAGGTTGACGCTCACCGTGTGAACTTTGGGGCGACCCGCCATCTTTTATTCATGAATATTCAACAACAATAAACTAAATCGTCGACTTAATATAGAACTTCCTGCACAAACCACTAATTATGCTTCATAATCTCGTCCTCATTGTACACTATGTAGTTTGCACTCGTTGCACTACTACGCTATCACATTATTTAAAGATGAAATACTTCATCCTAAAACAAAAAAATGTTATCTGTGGTCCACTCGCTGGCGGGCCCGCATGACGTCTGTCAAATCATTGTACTTTTTTGTGCCGCGCGCTAATCATGTTTCCGTTTAAAAACTCCGAAATTTCTTAACGAAATGGGAAACCATCGAAGAAAACGTGGCAAAAAGAAATGGAGGACCTTAACGAACGTCTGCGAGAACTGGAAAATTGAGTAAAGACGCGAAAGCGGAGTCTTCATCGACATTCGGGTAAGTTTCTCGATATACCTACCAATTTGTCGTTAGTTGAAATAATTTTCCGAAAATTACCTTGCGATCCATACGCACATCAGTCTCTAGAGTTTTCATTAGAGGCTAACCAACGAGAACAATAACTGTGCCGTATACTTACAAAAGAACGACACCACACGAGCTTTCACGAGAGGCTAGCCGATGGTACCTATATCGTTGAGTGTTAAAAACATATGCCTGCTGAATCCCTAGCAGTCTCTAAGAGTTTTCACGAGAGGTTAACCATGAGAACATTAACTGTGCTATATAACTACAAAGAACGACACCACACGAGCTTTCACGAGAGGCTAGCCGGTGGTATATCGTTCAGTGTTAAGAAAAACACATCCCTGTTGAATCCCAAGCAGTCTCCAAGAGTTTTCACGAGAGGTTAACCATGAGAACATTAACTGTGCCGTATAACTTACAAGAGAACGACACCACACGAGCTTTCACGAGAGGTTAGCCGATGGTCTATAATAAAATTATGTTCAGTGTTATAAACACGTCCCTGCTGCATCCTTAGGGCTATCACGAGAGGTTAGCCGTGCATTTGGGCCAATGTATCACGAGAGGTTAGCTGTGAATATGGGCCAATGGTTTATTTGTGAAAACACGTAACACGTCCCCGCTGCATCCCTATAGCTATCAGCCGCGGATTTTAGCAGTCTGGGACCTTACTCTCATATTCTTTGTAGAGGAGTACGAAGTTCGTCTCTGTGGAAGACACTACAGTCAAGCACGTTCGAGAGGCTGTGTGTCACGTGACTGAAGCTGATGCAGCCAGACTAAATAGCCGTACTCAATGCTGCCAGTTATATGTTTATTTACATATCGGAAAACATTATGTTCTCTTAAAAAATTCCAAAATACTAACAATAATAAATTCTAGATATACGATTACATTCGTTACAGATATTCGTCATTCGATACAGACAGTATACGATTTAAGTTAAATATGTTGTGTTAGTACTTGCTTCATTTCCACTACAATGCAGCCGGAAGGAGACTGAGAGTAAAATGGTATCTATACCCCAACCTCAGGCCTTGCCTTCAAGTGTTAAGAATCTGCTCGGAGGGTGCAGTGGTTAGTTCACCTATGGAACTGCATTGCAGTCTGGCCATACGGTGGTTAAAAGTTATGATTAATAGACTAAGCTGACTGAAGCACCCATAATCTGTGGCCTGTTGAACCCACCAAAGTTTGAAAGGGGGGGGGGCAACAGTGAATGAAGGTGGAATCAAATGGGAACAAAGGATCAGGGGGGCAGAATACAGGGGCTGCCATTATGTCCATTGACAAGGTCCTGAACAGTTTAATAGCCTCCCGAGGGAGTGACTACTATGTGTCATTTATCATGATTGCATCACATGAAGATCCTTAACCCTACCCAACTTTATAAGGATATGAAAGAATTGATGGAGTGGGCACCGATACCTAACAGGTATTTTTAAGTTTCAAGATAAATTCAATGCCACCAAACATTGTCAGATCTAGGATTGTCACTGGCTCAGATACGGAGTGGTGGATTGCAGTATTTCTCTAAAGTTATGCATGGTTGTATTGCTACTTATCTAACCACACATTTGTGAATCAAGGGTTATAAACTACCCTTTACTGAGTTTCCAGTTCAAACTTCTAAATAACAACTTCAGTATATTTTTACTAAAATCAGATGGCACTTTAAATAACTATGGTGCCACATACCACTTTAAACTGGTGGACTTAAGGACAGCTATTATGGTTTTTTGCCTATATTTGTTACCCATAAGAAAATATGTTAGAAGATATCTCCAGTTTCTGCATTCGGGTTTAGCACAGCACCATGTGTGTTCGCTGGGATCATGGGTTGTCTTTCATAATTATATCCTGACAATATTCTGTGCCTTGCTGATTCATAGGCAAACTGCATAGAAAATGTGTCTACTACTCAAAATGTGTTAAGAAATCTAGGACTTATTATTAATATTGGAAACTGGAAAGGGTGCCCTAGAACCCAGCCAGTATCTAGGTTTCTTGTTGAATCAGTCCAGTTTGCCATTTCACTTAGACACTCCATCCAAAAGGAGGTGCAAATAATAGAGTTTGCCTAATTACTAGGTATCTTTGTTGCTACATGCCCAGCTGTAGAGGGCTTTACACCAAGATCATGAAAGGTCACACACAACAGTTAGCCTTAAAGAATAACAATGAAAATAACAAGGCCAGAACTGGTTTATAATTCAAATTTATAATAACATATCGCCTGTATTCCTCAGAGGGCTGGGCAGAGGTGTTCTTATTAAAAAATCCAAATTCAATTATTATCAAATACAATAGAACTAGATTAAAATTCAAAATAAATTATTTGCAAATACAATAGAACTAGAATCAAATCCAAAATCATTTATTTGCAAAGGTTGTCTCAAATTTCAACGAACCACAATATAATTAAACAATTTGACTTTTTTCTTGAAATATTCTCTGTTGCTTCTCAAACTGACTGGGCCTGGTATGTTATGATAAAAAGTTCCATATAAATTACCTTGAACTTTTAACAGCAGGTAAGGATCAAAACAATTGCAAGCAAACTCAGATACTATGATGTATTACCTAGAACAGATATCACAACAGTCATAGCCTATATCAATAAGATGGGTGGTACTTGCTATACTCACCTAAAGCTTAGCTAAACAGTTATGGCAATGGTGCAAGGAAAGACAAATATGAGCTCTTGCATCTTATATTAGTTCCAAAGAAAACACTATGGTAAATCTAGAATCTAGACATCCTAACATAGAAATTGAATGGAAGACCTGCAGGTCTTTTCTAGTCAATTGTTATTAAACTGGGTCAGCCCCAGTTAAACCTGTTTGCAAAAAGTCCAATACTAAGTGTCAGAATGACATCATGGCTCCCTGATCCAGGTGCATGCTCAGTAGATGCAATCACTATAAAATGGGACATCCACACCCATTGCGCAGGAGTCTCTGACACTGATTGGCCGCAATATTATCAGGGACGATTCCCTGAGAAGAGGAACACCAATCCCTTTAATTAATAGTGCTAACTTTCTTGTCTAGCAAAGCAAGAAAGCTATATGAATCTGTTAGATCAGTGGATTCACTTCTGACAGAGTCAAGATATTGGCAGGCTCATTCACCGGGTGATATTATTATTAACCACTAAGTTTAATCAAGGATTGTCTTATGGCTCACTCCCTAATGGTATTGAATGAGTTATAATTATATAACTGAAACTGGAGAAATTACCGACTATTACTATTAGCTGACACAGATGAGTAGAGTATCAAGGTTTCTTAGGGTAGGTAATTATATTTGAAATAAGAGCAAAGAACCCCAAACATGATATAATTTTGGGACTCCAGTAACATACGGGGTTATCTAATATCTTTCATAATTAAACCTTTGGTTTAGAATATTACAAACCAAAAAAATTGTAACCATAATAGCTCTTGTAATTGTACATTGAATTCAACCTTATCACTCATTAATATAGATAACATTTCTTATAATAAGGATAATTATGATCTTATAGATACCAGAAATATTTGAAACTTCTGCACCTGGAAGATCTCAACCGAACTTGATATTTTTTTATTTTTTTAAGAGAATTTATCTATCTGGCCTGCCACAACCCTTTTTGTTCTATCCAGATTTTACTAAGAGTATAAGACAAGATTTTAAATCATTAATTATATCCATAAGAAAATCTTTTCATGCCGCCTCTAATCTAACCATTAGTGGATGGATAAAACAAAATTTTTGTGCCCAGTAGTAGAATAGATGTTTCTAAATTCACATAGACAGACATACCTCTACCTTCAAGGCCTCTAAGGGAGGTATCGATGTTGAGGTCATAAGAAGAGCTGCTGATTGGATCACAAATTTTTGATTGTGGTCCTAATGCTTTTGCCCAGGCTGTGTGCTCTATAGAGAGTGGCTGCTCATAAAAAATTATTACATTTTTATGTCAATGTTAATTGTCTGTTTATATATAATTGATGTTTGTAAGTATAGGATTATTAATGACATGGTTGATTCAAGACTGAATAAGAATTCCAGGACTCATAGTACCTAATTAGAGAATTTTAAAGTTAGGTAACTAAGTATGTCTTTAACTTAATGGAAGACTGATTTTTAAATAGAAATACATTTATAATGAGACTTGGAATAACATGGTAAGTTATAATGTTCAGTTGGTAAATAATGATGAACTGGTTACCAACACAACTTTATTCTTTGAACATCTACATAGTGTACAATGAGGACGAGATTATGAAGCATAATTATACAGATCGGACTAACTTACCTAGTGACGTCCGATCCTTAATTATGTGAAGTAATCTCGTCCTCATTGTATCCCAACCCCTCCCAGATAATCAACCTACATTATATACTTATGTGTATTGGATTGCCTTATCTAAACCCCTTCTAAAAGTTGTGTTGTGCTGTATGGACTATACGATGCCCGTACCGGTCATCGTGAAGTCCCGTTCATATGCTTTGAAAGAATGATTTGACAGACGTCATGCGGGCCCGCCAGCGAGTGGACCACAGATAACATTTTTTTGTTTTAGGATGAAGTATTTCATCTTTAAATAATGTGATAGCGTAGTAGTGCAACGAGTGCAAACTACATAGTGTACAATGAGGACGAGATTACTTCACATAATTAAGGATCGGACGTCACTAGGTAAGTTAGTCCGATCTGTATAATTGTTTACAAACATATTGTAGCTTTGAGGATGATATCGAGTTGTTTTTAATTATTTATCGAAAACTGATGATTGTTCAGAAACGGACAGAAATATCTGTATTAGCAACAGTTGCTAATTTTCCAAAGGTATTAGTCGAGACAAAAGGCGTAGTGAATGAACCTATAGAATAAAAAGTATGTCATAAACAGGTTGCCTTCTCTATTGACCTTCGTTAAAATAGCCTGGAGCACTTGGAATCAAACGTAAACAATCTAATTTTAGTTTTGAAGTAACAATACAATTAATGCTTTATCTTTTATCAAGATAAGTAAATATTATCCTGCTTCAGACTGACATGGAATGTCGTTGGTAGACGAGTCACATAGTCACATCCATTTAGCAAAAAAATATTGCATCTAAAGATTGCAATAGAGCAAGCTGTAATGGTTGCTAAGCCATCACTTGCAAATACCAGGGCAAATAGCTTCCTACATGAGCTGTGCTATTAAATGTTTAACAAATCATAGGATGCGGGTATACTTTTTTATTGGTCTGAGCATGTACCATCACGAGTAGGACTGAGAGTCTGAGAGCAGTACAGACCACCATGTCGTCAATGTAGGTTGCATGCAGAAATGTCAAATATTTCTAGCCAGAGGCCGATACTTAGTAATATCTTAAGATAGCGAAGCAAAGTTTCTTCTGTGATTAAGTGAAGTAATTAAGGCTTATTTTAGTGTCGTCTTCTGCTACCCCACTGCGACATATGATAATGGCTTCGTACTGCATGGATGTCAAGGTAAAAATAATTACATACCATTTGTAAATATCGACGTAAATAATATGTCGAGATCTTTAAACGTGTGAACACACGAAATGGCAGAACAAATTGCGGATGTAATTTCCCTGAATAATGCTCTAATGATAGCTGATGGCGATATAATATTTAGCAATATTGAAGGCCAATCTAGTAATCGAATTCGTGCACACTGGAGCGTTACATTTTGTTTTAAAACTATCATGTTACCGAATGTGTTACCAAGAAGGAGTGCTTACGATGAATAAGATTCGTTCCATTTTCTTGACCCGAGTTTTGTGAAGAGCTCTAAGCGCCTCAGTAAGAATTCAATTTTATTACTCCTCTGTATTTTGATCTTTCGGTGCGGATTTCAAGAGAATCTACGGTTCTGGGTCAGGCAGGCCGCTCGGGTCGTTATTGCTTTGTTTTTCTTTTAGATCGAATTTGGTTGGTGTGGGCTATATTTCTTTGACCATTTTCCTTTAAAGCATCCTGAGCGTCTTATGATCTTGAGGTGGTCCGGTCCTTTAACTCTTAGTCTCGGTTAGCAGTAATTCATGGAAAAATCGAATAATTGAGCCCATGACCTCCAAATTATAGTGGTCAGGTAAATATTTTCATTACTTAATTGTTCATACACAAATAGTTAAAAAAGGACAGTTAACATTTAAAAAAGATTAGCACGTGCACGTCGTTTTAACTGAAAATTATAAACGTAAAGGAATCCCGATGATGGTAATTTGAATGTTATTTGCAACACGGTGTTATGCACGTGCAAATGAAAATGCTTGACTGATGATGATATCATCGGAGGGAAAAAGTCGTGTCGAAAAAGAAGGCCCACAAGAATGGGTCTGGTAATTACTTTTAAATAAATTACTTAATTAGAAGCTCCACGACTTACTTGCAATCTTGCAATCCTTGCCATTCATAAACTTCAGAGAATCCCACACAAAAACTAAGTGAGCAGGTCCATCGACGCCCACTGGCAAACATGAATCTGACAAACATTCTATGATGCGAAGGTCACGATCACACAATGGAATGTTGCGATCGCTACAATGGATGGGCAGGCCGCGGCTCGAATAAATTAGCTTTGCGATACGCTATTGATATTATTAGTATTGTCGACTATTGTGCAGTTGCACGTGCCTGTAGCCGAAAATGTGAATGTTTCGTCATTTTTGATAGTAGGTGTAGATTCCCAGGCATTGTTGTTTCCTGGGTTGGAATGTGATTGTTTGGTGTGGGATTACATTATTTGAGTGTATTTATATCCGAATTGTGTCGTAGTACCAGTATTATAATAATTTAAATTAAACACTCTTACTACAGCACCAACAATCAAATGAGGTGCTTTCCGTAGCCCCGAAGTAATGTTTTTAAAAATTGCTTTCTATGTGCAATAGGCACTCAAACGTTAATTTGCTGGCACACGCTTTAATTTTTCTGATTCTTGTTTAATTACATTTCCATTCCTGCTGTTACGACTTCCATTTCATACTGTTTTTCATTTCTTGGGAATCTGTGTGTCTATCTGAGTGGTCTATCTGCTATAAAACGATTCTGATAATTACAACATTCTCATGTCTTTGCAATCTTCATTCCTAGGTATAATAATTAGATATATGATTTGTTTCCGTCTGAGCGTTAAAAATCAAGCACTAATTGGTAGACATGGGCATGGGCAATAATTGAAATAATTTCCTTTCTAAAACGACTTCAAAAGATTTCTCTGTACGCAAAGAAAGTTTTATTTCGTCTACATGGTAATCAGTACAAACATTCTTCTCACTTCGTTCAATCTTGGAATAAAATAAAAATTCTAAGCATAATACCAGTCTCGGTATCTTAAGGGTCACATCATGCTCCCTGACCTCAAATAATTGTATCCCGTACCTCGCGCCACATACCACAAATGATGTGAGATTCTTGCTTACATACGTCTAAGGAGGTTACATATTTCTTACATTATATGGTCTGGATTGTTCGCAGACGCTCGCGTGTGGGTGTTCAAGATTAGTTTTGATTTATTAGTCCTGTTATGTGCAGTAGGTTTAATACGAAAATAGGTGTAATTAATTGGCGTATACTGTTTTTTTTTTTTTCGCGTTGCGATACTTGGTCTGGCACTTAGTTGTGACCTGTAGCTGTTCTGTTTATGGCATATAGTTTGTTTTTGTTTCTAGTGGGTTCTGGAGTTCCAAGCCAACTGTATTTAATTTTGCATGAACATTGCTTGGGAGTATTTGTTCTTATTCGCAGCATCTCTGCTAGGTTTACATCTAAAATATTCCACAAAAGGATAATATCTCTCTTTGTACATTGTATACCTAGAAATGCAGAAAGCAATTTAACCCGACTCACAATCAATTCTGCGTTCGTAATCAGAAACCTTGTGAACATTCGCCTCCGTTTCAATTTAATAAGAAATTGGGAAGATTCGTGTAATTTGCTTCGGTATTTGCAATTTTGCAGGCAACCTGTAGTTAACATTTCACTGCTGACATTAACGCGCGAGTTTCTAGTTTTATAGTAGACGACTTTTACGACTCTCTTTTCTAAGAAATTCTTAGATTTAGTGCAGTTTTCCATTCCTATTTGAATAAAAGGTTCATATATTCAATTTTTTATTTATACAACGTGTAACGTTAAATGGGCAAAACCTGAAAATAGTTGGACCAGAATAACAAGCAGAATCAATTGAACCACTTCATATTTTTCAATTTTTATTTATTAAAAACGTTGCCTGTCTATTTTATTAATAGGTCAAGCCATCCCATGCGCAAACCCGCCAAAAAACGCCAGTAAAACTAAAACAGCACATAAAACCTTTACAATTTTTTTAATGTTTTTTTTTCTCTCTGAAATAGGTAATTTGAATTAAAAATCTGTTGGGGTGTCTGAGGTTTTGCTCATTTGTCTCAAATGTCTTTTACTCAATACACGCTGTTTTTATTTAACTCGCAGGTCAGTAAAGCAAAGAATAATGAGCGCCATTGTTTCCATATTTTCCATTGTATGTCGCGTTAAAAGATAAATATGAATTTAAACAAACCGTGCCGTACCACAGCATGTTTGCTGGAGTTTTCCGTACTGTTTGCGATCTCCAACGTCATTGTTACGTCGATGTTTCTACACAAGCATTTGGTACATATTATGTACTTCAATAAAAATATTGTTTGCGTGGTGCACTGGGTTTCACTGAACAAATGATTGGCCAAATGGAGCAGTGTATTCGATTGTGCAATGCACTTTGTCCTTTGGCACAGGTTCATTGGTTTTCTACATTCTGGATTTTCTCAGTGACTTGCTTCCTGCTTTTAACTACGAATGCAGTGGATTGGCAGTTTGCGTAGTTCACAAGGAGATACATTTAATATATCATTTCCACAAGGCATTAAACAGTAAACGAAAAACAATTAGTAAGAAAAACAAATTGAAAGTATCTAACAAAAGGAAGTTCTCACACATTTTTCTTTCATTTCTGTATACTTCCGCTGTTTCATTGATTTACAAAATTACTCATCGAAATCTGATTGTTAAACGTCCATTTCAATTAAAATCTGTACAACGTTACTTTATTACAGTTCTCAATAATTTTAATTGTTTCTTCTGCTCATTGTTTGTGCGATCTTCAAGATCAAAAATGTCCTCATTATAATATTATAAGCTTTGTACTATCATTTATAGTGATTATGTAACTAAAATTATATTTAAATACAAGGTAGTCGTGAGAACTTGTTTCTTTGATAATTGCATGTTCTCTGCCGGGTTAGATAACTTGACTACTTCAAACACATCGCTCGTATTTACGGAATTGCTTCGGAATGTAGTGCCATTTCCGTTCTGCTCCTGTGACAGATGTGCGGTTCTATTTTAGTCGTTTTATTTGATGCCGTAACGAGCGGTTGTGAAGCAAATTGCCACATTTGTTGAATACTGTGTTCATCTCTTTGGGCGGGATGTAACTAAACGATTTCGTTTTTGCTTCCACCGTTTTGTTATTGCAAACATTCTGTGACCTATTATTATCAGTTAACTGTTTTTTAACTTCGCTTATGACGTCATTATGATCTGATACAATCGGATCTGTATCATCTAATAAATTCTGGGGTTTGACGTCTATGTTTTGGTCTTCATTTTCATTTATTACTTTACTATTATAATATCTTAGCATGTATAAGCTAGGTCTCAATTCGTCGACTAACAAGTGCGCCGGGTCGTCGTGATAATGTGTCGGCGCGCGCGCACGTTTCGTACCAAGGTGTACCAAGCGCCGCCCGGCACCGCCGCGCACACCACAGCTGTTTTTATTCCGCACAACTAACAGATTTAAAACAATTGTAGGAAACTCGCATTTCTATGGTTGCGTAAAGCTTTTGTTGTGGCGTTATGATTTTAAGTACTTATGCGTAGCTTGCTGCGTAGATTTGAGTTAATATTGCATATTTTGAGTTCAATATTTCAAAACTTTACTTCGCAAGTACCTAGTTAATATGCTGATGCGGTATAGGTTACATCAAACTTTAAATTAGAAACTACCTAACGATATTTCATTTCAAAAGTATTCGAGGAGAATATAAAATGGTCGGAAACTGCGGTTTAGTGAAAGGTTTCCAATTCGATAGAAATTCAAATTTTCCGTTCTAAATATACTGCCCTTTACACGGATTGGCTGTAAGCTCAGTCTGTAGGTAGACTGTGATAGCGCTTTCTTGAGCGAGGTCATATGTGTTTGCGGTGATTCAATGTTTGCCTTGAATGGAGGGCGTAATATCTTTGATGGTGTTTATTTTACGACGCCCCATTCTTTCTCACATGTCCAGGCGTATTTTTTTACCGAAATAAAAGATAAGGGCTCTAACGAGATTTTTCAAGAAGCAATAATGCTTGTTGCTCAGCTCGTAAACTCACTGTTCTGTGATTTTATTATCCACATTTTTACGATTTTTTTATTAAGGATGAAAAGTAAACAGACATCTTGATGACCCCTTCTGATTCTGTATGTGGCTCAGATATTAAACGAGGCATGATCCTGCGGATGGTTACAAGGCGGAATATCAACTTTATTTCCTGGTTATTAGGTCTGAATTCATCTGTTTATATAGTAAAAAATTTGATATTAATGTACTACGCAAATTGTACGAAGGCCGCACATGTGTTTGACGTTGATGCATGCTCATGCTTCGAATATAATTATTTTTTATGCTCCATCAGTTCGGTTTCCTCATTTTGCACACTGATTTAATACTTAATTTGTTGTCATATCACGAACATAGGTACCTACTCAGGTTTTGTTGTTCTCGTTTATTTTTGGTTGTGCGTGATTAAGGATAATGATCTCTGAAAATAAATTAATTGTTGGTCAGTGCTACTTGACCGAGCGAGCGAAGCGTCTCTGCATCAAGTCTGGCAAAACTTTCATGTATCAGTTTGTTGGTATTCCTCTACAGGTCATATTTTAATCCGATCTGGACAGCACTAGTATATATACCTACAGGTTTTACGACTTTATAGGTTGTTTTTTGTCGTCGGGGTCTTTTGATTGGAGGGGTACTTCCTCCAAAAAGGGGGACACTACTACTACTGGATATCTCCGCCGTATGGGATCCAACTTCAATGAGGTGAGAAGAATAGCTCCTCAACAGTTAATTCCTCACTTACCACTACCAGTTCAATAGGCCCTTCAACTACAGGGTAGGGATCGATGGAGCATGGGACCACCTTCTCATCACAAAACTAGAAAATTCTGAAAAATGGAAATTATCTAAATTAATGTTAGTTTTATGTGCATATAAAAATTTAATCCCTGAATTGAATATAACCTTCTTTCTATACTCCGTGAATATAACCACTTGGAATTCATAAAATAGGTAGTCGTTACGAGTCGTCAAAAGCCCGAAAGTCTGACAACCAGTCTTACCAAGGGGTATAGTATTACCCAGTTACTGGATTGTGCAGGTCAGGTAGGCAGTCGCTCCATGTAAAATTCTGGTATTCAGCTGCATCCGGTTGGACTGGAAGCCAACCCCAACATGATTGGGAAAAGGCTAGGCAGAATGAATGAATTCATAAAATAGGTGGTACTGCTAATACCCTGCCAACCGACTCCGTCCCGCCCGCCAGCTTTAAACTTTCTTAGACGTAGTACGCACGGCTAGATATCAAGCTATACATTTCCAGTATAAGCTGATCTCGCATTTTATAAGTTTTCCGAACAATGAGAGGTCCGCTTATACTGGAAATGTATAGCTTGATATGTAGCCGTGCGTACTAGTTACCTACCCGAGCTTATTTAATGCTTTTTAGTAACCCACGGCTGCAGTCGGTTTTATTTATGTTGGATAGGTATATCAATTATAGGATTTTAAACAGACATGGTTATTTTCACTACTAGAGTTATTTTATACGGGGTAACGTTTTAAATTACTTTAGTGCTATATTAATTGTTTCAAAATTAGATACGCGAGGTCTACTGTTAGCAGAACTAGTAGTTAATAATTACATGCTAAGTAATAACGGATGGATTTGGCTTGGGATTTCAACAGGTTGATTACATCCTTGCTGTAGGGAATAACTCCATAACCTGACGTTGATCTGTATTCACCAGCTTCTAAATATCTTATTACATTAGCAACTTTGCCATTACTTAAGACGTTAGGTAAGTTATTAAACTACTTGTTATCGTTTTCCGTTCCATAAGTTCTTAAGTACCCTATTAAATCACTTTTCTCTTTGAAACTATTTCCGGCTAAGTTACAAATGGCTTCACTTAGTACTTCAAAACTTAGTTCTCTGTGTTGTTATTACTACTAGCAAATCAAAGCCATTTGTTAGATTAAGACTATCTCGTCAATCACCCACAAGGGCCTTTTTTTTCAATGGATCATTGCTCTTTTTTATATTCTCCATACATTGATCTAACATCGATGAAGAACATACAAGAACCTGTCTTGATACAATATATGATTCTATGTCACTACAAAGCAAAATATTTGCAACAAAAACCACAAGTAACCAAAGACTTTTTGTAACAATCAATACAAAAACCTTTTCATTCCACATCTATACCAGAACCATATAAAGCGACCCAATTCATGTTATATGCCAAAGCATCTATTGATCGAAACCAACCATCCCACACGAAGTATAGAGCCGCGAATTATCACACAATGACATTCCGTTCTGCGTATACGCAGACAGTTTTGATGATTGATGTGTATTGTTAGTCTGTCCTGTATTTGTTATTGCTCACTGAGAAATGGGAAAGGTTGTTGAACAGTCGATTATACTGTGAACATCTCACCGTGAAAACTTAGATGAAGTGAGCTGTCATTCCATCTTTTGAGATTGACACTATTGACAGCTTACTTCAAGCTCACTTCACATATAAGTTTTCACGGTGGGATCGTAATATTCGCGTATGGACCGTAACATTGTCGCGTTATCGCGAGCTTTACTTCGTGCGCTCTCTCTCGCACGCCGCTCGACGTCTCGCTGAGTAAAAGAGACCGTACTAAGTGTAGTTCGCTTTATCGCGACAGTGTATCCGTAGCATTACAGAATAGATCGGCTCTTGTTTATCTTGAAAGAAATGGGTAAGGTAAACGTACCCATACTCGTGGGGTTTTGAAGTTCACTGATTTAATGGCCAGTTTTTAAGATAATTTGACGACTACGGTCACTGTCTACTTCATCCGCGTTTACCTTAATTGATGTACCTAACTGTTTGTTTATTTTGCGTTTGTTGATGTACAGGTGCGGTGTACTTCTTATTCAAGGCCAGAAATAAAACAAACCCAAACTAGAAGCATTTATTTCATTTAAACCGTTTACAGTCACTTAATTGTCAAAGGAGTCGGTCTTTCAGAAATGAAGCTAGTTCAGCTCAGCTCAGCTCAGCGTAGCTCATTCCAAAGCGTAATAGGTACCTATGGAGTAGAACGGGCAAGAAACTCCACGGACACTCTTTTAATTAAATTATATTACAGCATGTTTATTCCTATTCAATCTATTTGAAACATTGGTTACTAAAAACATTGGTTTTTCCTTTATAAAAGCTAAATACTGTAAAAGATTGCGGGTTATTCAACTTCCAGACTGCCTAGTTTTAAATTCTGTGCACTTGGTCCTTTCATACGAGCAAAAAAGGCGGTTTGCTTTGTAAATCAATTCTCGTTAAAAGGAGCATTGAATTCTCAAACGTTCGTGTACATTTTGTGACATTGTTATGCGCCTGCAAGCGGACTACGGTCTATAAGAAACAGGGTTTGGTGAACATCAATTATTTTTATGCCCTTTCTCGATTAAGCTCACTGGGAGCAATTTTTTGTTTTAAGAAAAAAATCCACAATTAACTCGCCTTTGTATAGCAAATTACAATTCCTTTGTAGTTTGTCACCTTTCTAACGCATAATGTAGAGCTCAATCGTGAATGTTTATGAATGCTATAGATTCCATTAGACAATTGAAAGAGGCAGTCTTCAGATTACGCAGTTCCTTACATGTTTTAAATTTAAAAAAATAAACAGACGAGAAATGCCTAAGTCCGCAACTCACTACGATTGAATTTCATATCAACTTCTTTTAGAATAAATCCATTACAATTTATTAGCTTTTGTTTAACTTTTTATAGGTTCCCTCCCAGTAGTAGTGAGAGGTACGGAGGTTTATGTACTCAAAATAAAAATACAAAGTTATAATAATAAAATGTTTAACGTACATTCTTGAATTTTGATTTCTTGTTTGTTCGTCACGTCACCGATTATGCATTTTCAACTGATTATGTACTGTCTTGTCCACCTACTTCACTAATGACAACCTCATTCCTAGTTTCTACTCATCTTTTATTTATATTATTACTACTTATTTGTTATTATCTTCAGTATGAGTAGTTTTCTATTTGTTTTGATTATCATTATTGCTATCGATAAGTATTAGCACTTCTTTCATGTGTGTCATCATAAAGGTGGTTAGCATGAGACGATTATTTACTAAAGCACTTGAAAGTATAAGAAATCCTTATTTGACAATGCCACCTGATGATTTCCTACTGCTTTTCAAATAGCTACACATAACAGGTTCTTTGAACCTGACTTGAGTAACTTCCACAGTGCACTGTATAGCTGAAACGATCGCATCCCATAGTCCTTTTGTACAGACTAAACGAGCCATAAATATGGGATAGTACTGGCACACAGTCACACAGTGAATGTATTGGTAACAAACAGCAATATATACGTTGACTTTATAGCTACAACAGAGCATATAGTAACATCAAAATATTATCATACGTTCACTGATCGTTTTCTCTTAATTGACATCCACAATTTGCAATGATAAGCCGTTGATCTACAATTTCCTCTCCAACTATCCCCAATGCAGCATTAAAACTTTTACTTCTCTAATTAATCTTGATTTAACAAGGAACACGGTAATGGTGTAAAGTGTTTAATCAACATAATTAATTAACATTCAAATCCGTTTGGTCATCCCTTGTTACTTTTCAAAAGAAAGTTTATCCATTATTTAAAAATTACCATAAAAACTTAGAAAGGCTTTTGTCATTAAGTAAACGCAATTTCGTAATAGTCTTAGTCATAATAATATTATTATCATAACAATTTAAATAGGAAAGTGTGATTCGTTTAAGTTAAGAATTTTGCATAAGACAAGTCAAGATGACAATCTACAATTGCGAAACAGTAGAAACGTTAGTGAAACGTGCGGAAAGGAAAACCGAACACTAGAAACTATATGAATTCCGTAAATTTCACTGGCTATCACTTCACTATCGGTGATTTTCTTGTCTATAGAGGCATCACACTCAATTCGATCGATTTCCGTTCGATAGTGGTCATCCACTATCGGAAATCCTAGCCAACAGTGACGTATAGCACCCGCATCATCAAATCCCGTTCTTGTTACGACTGTATTCCAAATCCATCATAGGAAATCCTAATTAGATAATTTCGTCACTATTACTATCGAGCTACTGACGAAATCAAAGTGGGTGTCCATCGTCCATTACATTATGCACTTCCTCTATCCCACAAAGGAAGCGTCTGTCTGCTCGCATTAATCAAGAGATTTAAATGGACATTTCAATGAGATGCTTCAGCTTTATGTGTAATAAAAGTGAAAGAGGGTTTATTGAGTGAGTGTAGGTACTATCTACATTTAAAACGACTTAAAATAGTTATTTGATTCTTCTGCCAGCCCTTGTCCCATGTTAATTAGGGGCGATACAAAATGATTTCCTCTAACATTATTCCCTTCGTGTAGTTAGTTGTCACATTATAATTCACTCTCTCTTCATTTATGTCATCCTTCTCACGATCCATTTATCTTTTCTTCCTCTCGCCTTCCATCCATTAACATTTATACTCATGACTCTCTTAGTCACATGCATTGTATCCTCCTCATCACCTACCAACCTTTGACGTAGTTTCTAAATATCCAGTACTATATATATTTTCTCTTTTGTTTCAGAGGAGTATTTCCATGGAAGAGCAATTCTTCAAAGACCCACGACTCGCCATCAACAGTGGTGTCATGGCGTCTCTTCGGCAGCAAATCCAGTGGGAACCTGGCTGCAAAGACCATTAACTCCGAAGCACAGAAGACTTTGACGCCAGCGTCTTCGGGAGCGAATACTCCTCATCATCATAAGAGACAGGGCAGTTCTGCAAGTGAGAAGCAGTTTGAAGATCTGGTGGCTAGCTCTATAGCTCTTATACAGCATGATAGGTGAGTTTGCTTTGTTTACATTAGGTCATCTTTCAGTAATATTAATGCTTAGTCATTCATTGGTCCTTATAGTAGAGGGAATGGACTAACTATATGACACCTTACACTCGAGAATGACACCTTTGGTTTTTCTCAATATTGTTAGAACTATCGGTCAATTTGTCGTCTAGGCGGTATCCTCAAGCGAAAATTATCTATTTTCCAAGGTTAATTTTGTCTGCGTGCTTAAATGAACCCGAAGTTGACTAGTGATCGCAAATGGTCTTGTTAAAAATATTGTCATACCTTATAATAACAGTGCGGTTGATTGCATTATCATGTTACTTTTACTGCAAACGCAATGAACACAGACATTCATAAACACTTTCAGGTGACCTGATAGTTTTGTTTACCTTCACAAAGGTATCCCACGTCAGTTGATGACGTAGCCAACTCGGAAATGTTATTGTTTTGCCCCAATTACGCGGAAACTTGTTTTCGCAGCCGTAGTGTCATATTCGTGGTTATTATCAGGAATATTGCTTGAACATACAATGTGCATTAAGTTAAATGTTATTTGATATTCTAGTTGAACTAAGCAAAGTCGTGATATGAAACTAGAATTACAAACTCGTTTTCAAATAACCTTTCAATCATTTGTAGCGATGGAATTCAATTCGATTAGCAGGATGTAACATTAATCATCTATAGTTCAAGTAGCACACATAGAATGGACTCATGGAGCCATCGACACGATGAACTCAGGCTTTCTTAGTATGTTCAAACCAATTTTTAAGTTCATCAACATCATGAGCTACCTTATCAACTACCGGGTTACCGTCCCTTCACCTACTTTTTCTTTTCGTGTCAAATAAGACAAAACTTATGGTATTTTATAGTTAGAGGTATACATTACTCTTTGAAAAGTCACTGACTTCATGAATCACAAAGCTTTCTTCTAAAAGTTCACCAGTTATTATACCGAGTATACTCTAACAGATTGTTGACCCTTCGTTTTTTCCCAAACTCAACTAAGTCTGATAAATCGCTTGCGGAGCAGCTTACCAAAATAGTTGTTGGTGACATTTCTGAGGCCACCAAACCACAAACTTTTCAAACTTATACAAAAAAACACTGTCACTGTTTTACATTCTATCTACCCTCATAAGTTTTAGTTTAAAAGTTCAGTATGGTCCATTAATCAAGTCATCGACACGACAATCTAAAACCCTCTTCAGCCAGTTCATTAACATCGTCTAAAAGTTCAGTAAGGTACGTTTAATCAACTCATCGACATGAAACTTAATTGTACTCTCTCCAACAAGAGCGTCTACTTCGTTCAACCTTTCCACTTTCTGATCGTGACAAAGGCACAAATTGGTCCACCGATCCATCAGCACACCACAATGACCGGTACTCAGTGACATTTCCGAGGTCATATACAGGTGTTATCTGACCGACATTGCCTGTCCTATAAACTGTTTTCACGTCACGCTTCGACGAAACTGTTGGGTAATTAACATTTGAACTGAATTGCTGAAACAATCCAAGTTAGGCCTCGCTTTTATATAGAAAACAGTTTGTTAAATTCTTCAAAGAAGTTGTTGAAATTGATACTGCGAAATTGGAATTTAGAGGTGTGTTCGGCAGACTGTTTAATTACATTTAATCTTATTAAGAGCAAAAATACCATCGTAGGATTTGGCCATTTTAACTCATTTTATAAGGAATATTTATTTAAACAATACATGATTTCACAGTTCAAGGTAGTTTCTCTGCGTGTAGACTGTGCGTGTGTTCCTTTATTATCCACGACCCTTAATTTTGTTAGTGCTTTATAGTTATACTTTCAGTGTCAGGAAACCTTTTTCGATTGCTATCGTGATTGACGTCAGTGCATCTAAATAAAAAATACCGTGAATATGTGGGCGTGTCGACATGCCCCAATAGTTTCAGTCATTGCTTCAACGACCCGACTTCGATATCCGTGCGTGTCAGGATATACTAATCTTTTATATTATGCTGGTGTGGCTTCTAACACACTTTACCAAATACATACTAGATTATCATTTCAGAATCATGGAATCTTTTAGGTTACTACTATTTAGTCTTACTACTGGGCCCAACTCATCTGATATCAACACATAAATAACACATAAATAAAAATGATATGCTGTTCATTGGTAAGCGTATCACTTGAGAAAAGCTTGAGAACGGCTGGACCTATGTCGTAATAGTCCGAATTTGAATTTTATGGGAAGAAAAATTGGTTTTAGTTTTCCGGAAAAAAAATCAAATTTGGGAAAAACTAAAAGTCATTTTCCTATGAGATTTTTGTATGAACTTTTGTTTGGTCAGGACAACGTCTGACGGGTCAGATAGTAATAAAATATTCATATTTTTGCCATTGCCTCGAAAAGAACAAGAAGTCTTACTAAGCCATTCAAGTTTGGTCCTTGTTGGTACAAGTCGAATAAGCTTTTCTGATTTATTTTTATTAATTACCACCTTTACGAGTCTTTACGCTACTTAAGTGCATCCGGCACACTGTCAGTTGCCGTCTCTGCCAGCCTAGCTATAATTTGCTAATGTTCCCACTTTGGCATGAGCTATTTTCCACGCGTAAGTACCCACTTTATACGTATTTTGTGCAGATCTCTCGCATTTGCTAACCACTCCTCCTTTGTTAGATATTGCAGGATAAAATAATATCCTTATAAGCAAAGTTATCTGATAGGAATACTTTAGCTGCAATCCATTTTTGCTGCGGGTTTTACCTAATGGCATCACACGCAATTCTAATATGACTAACTTGACTTGTGAGTGTAGTAAGTGTCGGTTTAGGATTTTCCTTATTAACAAAAAAAAAATTAAATAAACTGTGGAAGAGTACTCGGTCTGTATGTTATACCCCTAAATCAATGAACATTCAAATATATCATGGAATTTAGGACTCTATATTAAAGCGCATAGAGCACTAAATTAGAAGTTTAAATAGGTTCAAATCATTATATTACTAAAGTAAGGCAAATCTACAAGAGCTAAGCGGATTGGCACCAGTAATAAGATTACTGGAGCTTGAAGGCTGAAACTGATAACACTGTTTGAATTTTCCCAATTAATAATGTCACGTGTGAAGCCTTTTTGTTAATCGAATCAGAAACGAAAGCCTTCGCTGTCTGCCAACAGGCTGTAGCCCATGAACCGCCTCACGCCGCTTCGAGACGGGTGCGAGGCGTGTGCGAGGCGGGCGCGTGGCGTTCGTGGTGGGACTTCGAAAAATGCAATTTCAGATCTATTGATGTGTCATAAGACTCAAATTATCTACAACAAATTTCAAAGCGAGTTAGACGCGGTGCTGACACGCGTGGCGTGCACTTAGCGGACGCGTGGCGTGGCGTGTCGTCTGAATAGGCCCTAATAGGTAGACAGTTGAAATTTCCATTGATTGTGTATTTCTATTGCCGCTATAACAGCAAACAATATAAATAAAATAAAATCGTTTTTTTTCAGTTCCTGTTTCCTCGCGATGTTTTCCTTCGCCGTTTTTAGAGCTACCTATAAACTCGTAGCAAATCTATGTACAAGGTGCTTAGCGCTTTAACACTTGTAACAAGATTAGGTACTCAGTTGAGGGTTACCAGTCTAGTACTCAGCACTGATAAGACTCTTTCAATGTGCCCAACATTGATGTCACGCGTAACGAGAAGCCATTGTTTATAAATCGTGTTAGCACGTGTAAGCAGAGCTTGTTTTGTTCCATATCCAATAAAAATGATATGTGGTTTCATATAATATTACGTTTAATGGGCATGAGAAGATATACCTAGTTATCTTCACGGTCAACTTGAGAGTTCAGATTGAAAATGCATTTGTATGATATGATCAATTGAATAAAATACAGTTCATAAAGTCTAGTTGGAAGAATTAGTTGTACACGTGTTAAGTTAGGATTAGGAACTAAAGGAATACAAGAAGATCTTGGTGATAACAAGAATGACAAAATATCTATTAACTTTATTGACGCACACACATAACATGTGGGTTGTGTTGGTGGCTTGGAAGGGTTGGGACTTTTAGGAGTAAAAAAAAAAAAGTAAGTATCTTCGACAGAGAGGTACACGCATTTGCACAGAAATAAATCAGGTCCTGGTCCAATCCGAAAAACAATCCATATCTAAAATTAGAATAATCGAAACCAAACGTGCGGATAAACCATAAATACATCCATATTTAATCGCCATAATGGAACAAAAATTCCATGCAAGTCCGTATGAAAAAACCATACATATGGATTGTGAACAACAGGTGGTATTAATACCTACGTCACAAAGAATGAAGTAAATACCTGAGCATTTTATAATGGTGCAAGCCGTATGCCCGTTGGTTTTTCACATCGGTAAAATTGACGACCTTCCATACAAACTTTCATTCTCTATACTATACATAAACGCCCTTTTTTAAAAATCCTTCATTTAAATGCTCACCTTCGCTACATATAATATGAGGGAAATTTCATGAGCCTCGACTTTTTGACTGCCTCGTTGGTCTAGTGGTCGCAAGCGCTACTGCTGAGTATTAGGTCCTGGGTTCGATTCTCAGGTCGGGCAAAATGTTATTGGGTTTTTCTATCTGGAATTTCTCAGTATCAGCCCGGAGTATTGATTAGTGCCCGGTTGATGGCAATAGGCTTGTCCCCTATTACATGGGACTTAAACACAATTGGCGAAATGTGGGTGTACTATAAGTACACCTCTGCCCATCCCTTCTGGGAAACACGGCGTGATGTTTATGTTATGTTCATGCTTGATCCCCGGCAGACCCAGCAGTTTAGGCTGTGCGTTGTATTTCAGGGAGTGAATGGAATGAATTTAAGTATTTGATTTAGTAGTTAGTATAGAAATCTCTACGACCCTCACTCATCATACAATTTGAAGAAGCTGCTATTTGTATGGAAGATGTACTTACTATTTGTGTGGTGACATTCTTTAGCGAATGACATTCTGTGCTTGAGTTAAACAGCATCCTCCTTGGTTGAAGGTATGAATAACATACTGCAGTATGTATCTGTTTAAAGGTTGTGATTGTGGAAAAATTCCTACACAATTGTTCTTCATGTCGACAATCTTGTTTTGGAAAGATGCGAATGATGTCATTGGACTGTATTCCAATTGATATAACATTAAACATTATAAAACCAATATCGCAATCTGATTTTCTTGTATGCTTCTCTTTCTAATGAAAATTATATCAGATTCTCAGTTCTCTTTGGCAATCAGAAAGAGCTTTGTGATATTCTGCGAGACCTTTGTAAGCGTAATCTGAATGCTGAATTTTAATATGATCGGCTTCAAAAAGAAATGGGTGCTTTTTAAAGTGCGTGATTAATGATCTTTCCTTTATTTATGGCAGGCGGCTTGACATCCTCACGACCTCATTACGTGTTCGTGCTTACGAATTTAAATGGCCGCATTAATTCGCCATACAACGCGAAAATTACCGGATTCACGCAACAGCGTTGGCACTTGCGCTAAATTTCACAATGCCCGGCGAAATTGGAGCGTTAGTCCCTAATAAATTAGTCATAAACACAATTATTTATTGCCTTGCTTCCCCTATGCGTACGAGAGGGAATCGATCAGACAATGGCTACGTTCTCAACGTTAAATTAGCTTCACTTTACAACTCAGTATCAGTAGGCATAGAGGCAGTATGTTTATAATTTCAATGTTTAGTATTACAGTGGCTGATATGAAAGCTTATACGGTAGATTCGGTATCTAATTTCATTCCATGTTTACAGCCAACAATAAAATCCCCAGCTAGAGTTTACCCGACATAATTATGGGAAAATAGCAGTAAACAGATCGGAGTCGTGCTTGAAGGTGGCTGTTTTACTTTTTCAAACTACAACAGAGGCACAGAAGCGGAAATACCAGTCTAATGACAGAGCTGCCCTCCGCAATTTGCTCGTTCGTGACCGCTCTAGGGCTCAGTGTAATAGCGAACTTTATTTAATCTGTGGCACTCATCTCGCCCCGGTTCACGTTGCCCGGAATATTTTCGAGTGCTCTCCAAATATTCGCAGAGCAATTTTTATATTTTCAATATCCCGCTACTGCTATCGAATTTTCGTTCAGGTTTGGGTTACAACGAATTGCAATTTGTAATACCTATATGGGAATTTATTTACGTATTGGCGTGTGACTGCGCAATCTTGAGTAAAGAGCTAAAGACCTCTCTAGCGTGCAATTTTCAATTATGATGCTAATTTAGCGAATTGCTCGTTGCTGTCCTAACAATGTCGTCGGATTACTAACCTAAATGCCTGTTTAGTTTAGCCCTTCTTTAGCCTTTCAAGTTAAGTACCTACCAATTTCGATATCTTGTATTTCCAAACTTAGGGCTAAATATTCAAAGCTATTAAATCTGTTTTCATCAATCATTATGGATTTAGCGTACTTATGTAAATACGTTCCACGGTTTATTCGATACGTGCGTTGCGCTTCGAAGCTAATACACTCTTAAGATTTTAAATGCATGCATAATGAAGCATACACATTCGTGCATTATAAAAGGTGCAGAACTGCAGACGCCTTTAACGGAATGTGTTATAATGAATTAAACATTTATTCGCAATTCGCTTTCTTAATTCAATGTAAACATTTAAATAAATCATCTCGTATCTCTTGGATTCAATTTATCGGCAGTACAAGTAGTAATTATGCGTTAAAAAATTGGGAATACAAGGAGCGTGAAACACGCAAGTTGCAAAACTTTTTAGATTTTATTTTAATTGCGATTTTTTAAGCTGATTAGTGAACGGAGATTAGCGTGACCGTTGTTTAAAGGTAAACATCAATTTGGCCCGAAAATTTAAATTGCGTATCTGCAAGATTTCGATGGGTCGTGTTAGTCTTGTAAGATGTTAATGATTTCGACATTTTGGCATGTAGCTGTGGGAAATTAGGCACGTTCAATTTAAACGTTTACACTTGCATTTGGACCTTAAACTTTATTGGTAATGATACTTGCAAATCAAAATCAAATCATGTATTTGCTTGAAATTTTCAATGAAAAACAAAGAAAAAACAATCCAAAGCATTTATTTAATAAAACTATTTACAGGCTTTTGCATTGTCAAATAGTGTATTATCTACAAAGTATGTCTATGATTATCTATGATTGTCAAAGAGACTGAAAGTGTCTGAAAGAGACGGTCAGTCAGAAAGATGTGGAAAGATGAAACTATTCTAAAGCCGCAGGCAGAGTAATTTTTTATAGTCTAAAGCGTAATAGATTTCTTTGGAGAAGAACGGACCAGAAACTCCATGAATACTCTTAATAATAAAGCGAAATATTGATCTTTTTAGGCAAAGATAGTCAATGTGTGAATCTGCCGCGATGCATATTTCAACATTTTTAACTCAAATTCAATTATTGTTATCGTAAGTAGCATTGATATTAATAGAGGCAGTATCATAAACTTTACGACTGAATCGAGCGATGAATGTGCAGAGTCAACTGACATTTTCCAAAGCAATAGTAATTTTTAGGAAAGGTCAAGGTTGAAGATATTGTTAGGAATGGAAGTTGCTTTGTCTATAACGAGAAAAGGGTAAATATGTATGATATGATGATATCCTTAGCTGAATTTACGTTGCTTTTGTGACATTTGGAAAATAATAAGCGTTTAGATTTCGGGCCGAAGGTTTGCCAGAACATGCTATTAGTTTGTTTTTCGCTTTTCATTAAAATAACTCTTTAATTTCTGAGGCCAAATAACATAGAACTTTGTTCTGCAGCTGCTGGTTAATTCTATGCATTTTTATTGGTTAGTAATCGAAATTTTTAATCGATAAAAGATTTCGATAAGAACAGTATTTCTACTTCTACGGCAGGTGTATTCAAACACACGTATAACACAAACAGTTTCTCAGAAACTAAAATCCAGATACTAAATTATAACCCAACAATGTAACTTAGCCCGTTCTAGATCCACAAGCGTGCACTTTTGATGCGTTTACATACATTATGTATCGCACGCAAGCCTTGCACGGATACTATTTGAATATTCAATCACTTTGTATATTACTTATGTACTTATAACATCATGATGCAGCCATCCTTTGTGTTATCTAATTGCGTATAATGCTGCATAATTATTTAAGTGTAATTGTTTAGATAATAATTGTAAATGATTACAATGAACCGGATTTTCCATCAATTATGTGCAATTGATTAAATTATTCCGTAGATTTGATTGATTTTTCATGTGGTTTTATGGTAGGTAATCTAAAGATGAGTCGCAGCCTTGTTGCAGTGCATACAAATTGCTAACAACGTATTCTTGCCACAACATTGTAAACTGGTACAACTTTGTATTAGAATTGGACTGCATAACTGTAATATTAGATTCAAATATGATGCGGTTAGGTCTAATTTCTTACCTATCTATCCAATTATACGCAATGTATTTATGATCCTAATAATTACATTATGATTAACTGTATAAAAGGTGGAGACGACAATACAACAATAAATTAAACAACGCATATATATAATGACGTTCCCAGTCTCCATACGAAAATGTAATCAAAAATCCCCAGTCACTACAGCTAGTCAAAGATTGGCAAAACCCATAGACGGCCCATCACGGCCATAACTACTATTTAGTTTTTTAGACAAAATCACTTCTTTTTAATTTCAATGTAAGGTAGGATGTATTTGATAGTTCCTAAACACTCCCACATATTATTATTGCCAGTGTTTTCATTATTGTTTTATTGTCGTCTCCAGATTGTATATATCTGTAAATTTCTTTCAAGCAAACTAGCAAAGCACATCAAACTTTCAATTTGCAAGAATAGAATAGGGTCCACAAATAAAGTTGGTCAAAATTCAAAAGAAAGAATTTGCCTGACTAAATCCATTCCATCTTCTTTCAGACCATCAAACCTACCCCAAAAATGCACCGAAGAGGCGCTCCGCCACAAAGCCGAGCACGCACGAATGGTGGAAGCAGCGAGGCGACGAGTCGAACGCGAGGCAGCTGCAAGACACGCAAGAATGCAAGAGTCGCTGCGATTGGAGGAGAGGCTTGCAAGGCATGCGAAGGAGTGGACGCAGAATATACTTCCAGACTGGAACAACACGTGAGTACTATTGTAGCTTCTACAACGTGTAACAGAAAGGGTATATACTTATCAAGTGCACGGCTTCTTTGGATGATAACAAACTATGTGGCAAGGGTTTTATAAAGTTATTTCTACAACAAACATGATGTGAAATTTCAGTACATGATACCAACCGCTCGGTGCTATTATGTATACTGTGCCGCTCGGGCTTGTCAGTTGTTTCGGCTTGTTCGTTCCCGTCTGATCCTCGTAATGCGGTGACACGTTTGTTATGATTTGAATTCAATAAACTTACGAAACCTAAAATTTGGTATACATTTTTTGAGTAATTTATTTTGAGCTGAAACTTTGCATATAGATTCTATAAGTACCTAATGTAATCTTCATCCTTTTTAGATAGATATAGGTACCCTTTCCGTTACATGTTGTTAGTTAGTAAGACCTTTAGGCATATACTAACCGTCGCTTACTGGCTAAAGCATAATCAGTCTATAATGTTCCCACAGTTGGGACACAGACCTCCTCTATGTGAGAGGGAGTGGGCCCTAATCCACCACACGGGCCCAGTGCGGATAAAATTCTAATTAATTTGAATTAATTACCGATATATCACAACGTTAATCGCATGATATCTATTTATGTCAATGATTACAAAAGCATTGTAAACATTGAATCATGTCCTTATCACACTCGGTAGGTAAAACTATTGGGTAAAATTATTCAAACATATCCAGCACACTAATTGCGTAATAAACGATTAATCACAATCTAAATCGTTTTGAAACAGATTGCTAATCTATTGCTTCATAAGTTCGAAAAAAATCTGCTCAACAACGTGAATAACGCAATGAATGTTGTTGAACTGTCAAAATGAAACAGATTAGTCTTAATCGTTTACGAAAATGTGTTACGCAAGGTCAAACCATTGATATATGAAAGAGCGCTCAAACGCATTGTTACATTAATGATATTTTTTTTACATTGTTAACAATGGCGATACCTTTGGAGATGATCTTAATGATGTTTGAATGAGTCGTATGACTTATCTCATAGATTGTGAAACTATGTCAATGTAAATATTGAATAGTAACATGAGTTCTGCACACAATGGTACTTATTCAGTTTGTTTTTTTTAACCGAGTTCAAAAAAGGAGGTTCTCAATTCGTTTTTTTTTCTCTGGTCGTCTGTCATTAAAGACTAAGTGTGTACGAGCCATTATAAACTGATTTGCAGAATTATTTTTTATTTCAAAGGATATACTTTCATATTAGTTCCATATAATTTTGGTCAAGTTCTGATGAGTGGTTTATGAGTAAGCTTCAAAAATATGTATATTTTTCAAAAAAATGAAACAATTGCCAAAATTTCGAGCATTGCAAGAAGTTCTTCGAGCATCATGGGAGTCGCACAAGGTTTTCAGGGTTGCAAACTTGGGTATAAAGCACACTCCGGAGACCTACAAGGTATAAAATTGCGATGTTTTATGTTGTTATTGACTGGGCTAAGTGATAATAATTATACTTACAACAATGATGATAGTCCTGCATTAAAATCACATTGAAATATTTGTAAATCATACGCCATAAATATTTATAACACTCGAATTACCTATAAATAAATGAAAACAGGAAAATCTGCGTTTTATCAAACCAAATCTATTTACAGGAAGAACTCAAAACGCACGCTAGAACTTTGGTGGAGCGGGCTCCCCCCAGCGGTACGCGGCAAAGTGTGGCAACTGGCCATCGAAAACAAACTCAAGATCACCCACGATATGTACCAAGATTACGTCGCCAGGGCAAAGCAAAGGCTCCACGAAGCACAACTCCGAAGAAAACGGTTAAAAATCAACAGAAACGACAATAAATGCAGCTGTCAGAAAGAAAATAAAGAAAAAGTTGTAGAACAAAAAGAAAAACTAGCTAAAATAGACGATATTCTAGCTAAAACTGATGAAAGAATCAAAACTGATGAAGAGAAATCTCGTTTAGGTATCCCTAGAAACTATAGCGAGCAGAATCTAAAGTCACAATCCACAGATGCAGGGCCGAAGAAGTGTTGTTCAAAATCCAATCCTAATCTGCTAGACTATAGTGACGAATGTTCCATGGAGCTGATTCAGCTGGATATTGCGAGGACATTTCCTCATCTATGTATCTTTCAGCCTGGAGGACCGTACTTTGACGTGTTACATGAGCTGTTGGCAGCGTATGTGTGCTATAGACCAGATATTGGATATGTACAGGTATGTTTATTTTGAGTTTGGTTTTTTAGAGGTATAAGGAACAGGGTGTAAAGTATTGAAAAGAGAGGATCCTCCGACCAGATGGGTGTCGTATCTGGCGGGCAACTGCCCAACAATTGATGTCGGATAGTCTTATATATGTTGATCGCGCGGTAAACTCTAATTTCGCGATGCAGGATTTATGTGATGTCTTTGATGCGTAGTTCGCATGTGGCGTTGTAGATGCCGCCATAATTTCATTAATTAGAAGATAGATCTGTCTCTTTGGTCTAGTGATCCCGAGTCCTTAGTGCAGTTGCTTAGCATGGTGTCCTGGGTACAATCCCCGGGTACGGGCAATGCAAATTGTTATTGGGTTTCTCCATTAGAACAATCTCAGTAGTAAGCCAGAGTTTGTATTTGCGCCCATAATCTGGCTATACTGGGCAAACCTCTCCTCCGTTTTTTCCGAATTTGTTTCCGGTTTAATTTCGTTTTATGAAATCGTATTTTGAGTAGTTCTTAATTTCAGTGATTTGTTTTATTTGTACTTGAATAATATATCACGAGTAATCTGATGTGTCTATTAGTTTTCCCATTTCATTTGCAAGGTTAATCGTACTTATTATTTTTTGCTTTTATACGATAATTATACGGTGAATTATGTACACATTATGGAATGCAATAAAGTATTGAGTACTTATTGAATTTCGTGGTCACAACCGGTAAAAACATAACATAAACATGAAGCCTTTATTCCTCGAAGGGTTAGGCAGAGGTGTACCTATAGTGCACCCACATTTCGCCAGTTATGTTTAAGTCCCATGTAATACGGAGCGGGCCTATTGCCATCAACCGGGCAAAAATCCAGACTCCGGGCTGCTACTGAGCAATTCCAGATGGAAAAACCCAATAACACTTTGCCCGACCCGGGAATCGAACCCAGGAACTCAAGCTCAGCAGTAGCGCTTGCGACCACTAGACCAAAGAGGCAGTAAAAATATAAAAGTAATGCAATTTCCTTGTAGGTACTTCATCAAGTTAATCACGAGCCCACGAACTGTAAACCACATTGCCACGATATTCAAACAGTTATCGTGATAAGTCCGTTTACTTACTTATTATTTTAACTAAATGTTTGTAAGAGCTTACTTGTTTAAACGGTTTGTCTCACGATTCTGTAGATTTCGCTCATCTGTATGAATCTTTTGAGATCGTGACTGGTCAGAAACAAATATCGACACATCAGTTCTTTAAATCTTGAATAGGTACTGAACAAAATATGTATTAAATGGGAACAGAAGTAGAATTTAAAGAAAACTCTATACTATTTTATCAAATGCTGAAAAGCAGTTTATTGAAGCATTTTGAAGCAATTATGATGATTTGCAAACACAACGGTGTCAATGGAGTTTTGTTGTTGACCGTAGTAACCTTATTTTTAGACAACACAGGAGGCCCAAAGTGATCTCTCTTTCCTAAAAAGGTTTATATTTTTGATAAAATACAAATCAAATTAGCTAGCGAAACTCCGCGATGTTTTAAGTATCGATATTTTAACATGAGAAAACGAAATCAAAATGATGACTCGATGGTTTTTTTTAAATTAGATAATGCCTCGTTGGTCTAGTGGTCGCAAGCGCTACTGCTGAACATGAGTTCCTGGATTCGATTCCCAGATCGGGCAGTGTTATTTGGATTTTCTATCTGGAATTTCTCAGTAGCAGCCCGGAGCCCCCTATTACATGGGACTTAAACATAACTGGCGAAATGTGGTCGTAAAAAGGTACTTACAACTCTGCACAACCCTTCGGGGAAACAAGGCGTGATGTTATGTTATGTATCTCGTGTTTATACCTTATCTTTGTCAGTTTTTTTTACTATTTGGGCCTAGTATATATTTTTGCCAATAACTTTTTTATAGGTGCAAATATTCTCAACCCCATGCATAATATCTATTACAACGGTACCTAGCGTGACCTGCATGTCTCGCATGCAGCTATTCGCTGCTCATCGTTACGTGATAACAATGCAGGCGTGATACTATGAGCATGTAGCGGTACTTGTAATTATACTGTGGTGATTGGGCCTTTGTTTGGGCTTGATCGCGAAACGGGTTCTGGTTGGGTAGGCAGAAATACTAGTTGATCAGTGGATTACTTTAGTACAGAATTAATAACTAGTGCCAATCTATATCACATACTCATTGCACTTTAGATTATCTACATCACGCCTGTATTCCCCGAAAGGTTAGGCAGATGTGTACCTTTAGTACACCCACATTTCGCCAGTTATGTTTAAGTCCCATTTAATAGGAAGCGAACCGGCCACAAATCCAGACTCCAGGCTGCTACTGAGAAATTTCAGATGGAAAAACCCAATACCACTTTGCTCGACCAATCGAACCCAGAACCCAAAGCTCAGCAGTCGCATTTGCGACCACTGGACCAACGAGGCATTATCTAAAAAACAAGACATGCAGTGCTAACACGATGTTTGAAGATCCTCTTCTAAATGATTAGTTACTGAGACACTGTCACAAAATGATAATTACTGACTTTTCTTATAATGTATACTTAATTCTACACCGAAGCGGGACTTGTCTCTTGTCTGCACATGCTGGCAACGCGAAATTCAAATTTTCTTAGGTTTTTCCAATGTGCAGGACAGTGTCAGTTTATATGTTGATTAAAATATGATTCGCGACCGTAACGAATACGGCTTTACAGAATTATAATCATTAGAATCAGCAATACAACTCCTTAAGTTAGAATAATCCTCAAATGGCATGTTTTCATGAAATAGTCATTCAATAGGATTATATGAACTTAGAGAGTTGTATTGATGATTTTTATGATTATAATTCTATAAATAAATATTTGATCCGGCCGCGAATCATATTAAGTTCAACATAGAACCTAACTTGGGCTACCTTGATGCTTTCACATTAATGTGTGTCCAATTTTTGAAGCTTTATGCTGTCAGAGACTCATTTCCTCTCTTCGTAAGTTCTTTTCATCTTCCAGTATATTCCAAAATGTGTGTTTATTTTACCACCGTTTCTTTCAAACAATTAAATGAATTATGGCATTATTGTTTGCAGGGCATGTCATTCATAGCAGCAGTGCTGATCCTCAACATGGAGGCGCCGCAAGCGTTCGTCTGTTTCGCCAACTTGTTGGATGGACCTGTGTTAAGGGCTGCCTTTACCAGGGATGGAGCTACTATGCAGGTGTGTTACATGTTCCAGTTTTATGTTAAGGGTATAATAACTAAGAGCATCGTCACACTGACGATTTGCCAGCGTGTTTCCAGTGAGGCGATTTGTGATCGTGCTCTCCGCGGGCGCGGAGCAAGCTAACCGCAACTACCCGACGTATACGCCGCGTTTTTATAAATACTCGCTTGTCTCGCTCTTCCTTGTACAGTACACTCCCGTCAAGCCCTCTCGATACGCGCTCGCTGCGCACACTTTTTTTGTATTTTCAGTTCAAATTGCGGTTCTTTAAATATTTTTTGTCTCTCTTGTTGGAGTCGGCTTCCAGTCTAACGGGATGCAGCTGAATACCAGTATTTTACATAAATCGACTGCCTATCTGACCTCCACAACCCAGCAACTTGGTAAAACGAAACTCCTTGGTAAGACTGGTTGTCAGACTTTCAGGCTTCTGACGACCCGTAACGACTGTCAAAGATTCACGAAGGACAGCCGGGACCAACGACTTAACGTGTTGTCGTGAGTCTCCGTATGTAGAGATGGTCACCCATTCACGGACCAACCCCGGCAAGCAAAGCTTAAACTAATAAATCGAGCCTTGCGGCTGTTATTGCTTATCCACGAGCTCCTCCATACCAACAAGAGTAATATCATAAAAAATACAAAAATAAAATATACTTTCGCAGCGGCTATGGAAAGCCTACACCACATTACTCCGCCACAACCTGCCGTCGCTAGCCGACGCCGTGGCCCCGGAGCTGTACCTGCTGGAGTGGCTCTACACGGCCTTCGCCAAGGCCATGCCGCTGGACGCGGCTTGTCGCGTGTGGGACGTGTTCCTACGAGACGGAGACACTTTCCTGTTCAACACAGCTCTGGGTACGGTATATATCCCCTAACACGTGTGACTCCGGGGTATTATTTGTCTTTCTGTGATGACTTGTTTATAATAGGGTTTTAGTTTTTATTACTTTTATTTTTATTTAAATTATTTTGGAGTTATAATATTATATACATTTTTGAAATGTGCTAAAAAATAATAAGAGACAGCCTAGAGGCCGCCATATCCATGTGACGTCACATAGCCTATAACCAGCGGACGAACGAAAATATAAGTTGACAATTTTTTTAATGACATCTGACAACATACTAAAATGGACAGACTGGGAAACTAGTGGTTCAGTATAGAGGTATGAGGAACAGGGTGTAAAGTTCACTCATCCTCTATAGAAAATGGAGGATCTTCCGACCAGACGGCTGTCGTGTCTAGCGGGCAACTACCCGACGATTGATGTCGGTTAGTCTTATATATGTTGATTGCGCGGTAAACTCTAATTGCGCGATGCAGAATTTGTGTGACGGCAGGTCTTTGATGCGTATTTCGTATGTGGCGTTATAGATGCCGCCACACAGTGATGGATATAGTCTAACATTTACTTTTTCCACCTTCCAGGCGTCCTCCACCTCTACCAAGAAGAGCTAAAAGATATGGACTTCATCTCCGCAGCCCAATTCTTAACGAAACTCCCCGAAGACCTGGACACCGAGGCTCTATTCAAGAGCATTTCCACCGTCTCCCTAACACTCGACGGTATGTCCTTTGAAGAACTGGCTTCTTGCTGCGAGGTCGACACAACCCTGGATGATGACGTCACGGTCAGGTTATGATATAAAAGGACTTTTAATTTCGATGGTTTCTGGGACATTGTTGATGCTTTGGCGTTTAGAGTTCGGTTATAGTGAAGAATGAATGGGTTTTGAGTCGAGGGAAGTGAGTAAAAAAGTAGGGTTAAAATCACCATCGCTATAGTTATACTAAACGTTAACTTTTGTGGCAGTCGCGGTCATATAATGTTAGAGCGAGACGACATGAGACTCAGTATAAACTTTTCGAAGTTAACATTCACCGTCCTGCTCGCACGTTTTGTTACTGCAACTGCCATAAGTCTTAGCATTTAGAATGATCGTTTTTTTTTTACATTTATTTGTCAAGTCTTATAAAAACATCCTAACTAGCAACATTGAAGAACCTTCTTGGTTGACGATTTAGTGCGACGAGTAAGTTTGTAAGTGAACGTGAAGTGGAGTCGGTATACATTGTCGTTCAGAGGCCTTAGTGTAAGTTTGCAAGTGAGTAAACGTAACTATCGCGTTTGCGTTAAGATTTGACTAATAGATCATAATGCTAAGAATATAAAGGTGAGAATAAAAATCTTAACGCAAACGCGTTACTAACGCTTTACTCATTTGCAAACTTCCACTAAGGCCTCTGTGAGGTTTTGAGTGGGAAAAGTTATTAGCATCGAGCCAACTCTTGCTGGTCAAAATATCTCGTAGGTAGGGTTTTCTTAGTGTCTATATCATTTTCCTAGCGATTTTTTTGAGAATGATTTGTTTGTTCGTATTGTACTGTGACATGTCCTTTATTTATAAAATGTTTATATAAGTTATTTCTAAATATCTTATATATAATTTCGAAATGTAAATAGAATGAAATTAGATATTATTTTGATAGATCGTTATAAATTTAAGATTTTTATATTTAATATTTTTAATGGTTTATTTTATTTTCAATGATTCGAATTTATATGAAATTAAAATTACTTACGACTGGTCGTAGTGAAGTGTAAATAATATAAAAAGTACTCAAACAAGATTTTCAGTAAACGAGTATCGAGACTGCTTAGTAACTATCGTCTCCGAATTTATTCGTGATTTTCAATAAATTAATTAAAATCACTGTAAATAATGTTATCTGTGCGTGTAACAAACATATCATATACATTAGTTTTGAATTAGTCATTTGAAGTTCTTTTAGAAGAACTTTATCTGAGTAATTACATTATTAAACGACATTATTTTGCTGGTATTAACATTGCTATCTTACAGACGAAATCTTCAGTCTACCTCAAATGTAATGTCAGCAAAATTTTGGGTTATTCTGATTATTTTCATATCTGTGACAATCCAAAGTAAATTACTATAAAAAAACAAAAATAACATCATGCCTGTAATACCCGAGGCGTTAGGCAGAGTTGTAGCTATAGAAACACCCGCATTTCGCCAGTTACCAAAACAAAAAACCCTAAAGTCGCTATCAAAACCAATTGTTTTGTCGCAAATATGAAAGTTATCTAACGCTGCGGCTAAACATGCTTATAAAAGTTTATGCAACACACCCAAGACAAAAATTCAAGTAAAAAACTGTCAAAGATTCTTTTCAGTTTTACTTTTTATTGCTGTTTATTTTAGTTCCAGCATGCGCAGCCGCAGCCCATCAAAACTATACATCTTCGTACCTGTTTCTATAAAAAAATATTTAACAATACTATAACTTAGCTCTAGCATTATTTAGGTATCCTAACTTATAATCATCAAATTAACGTCTTGTACCACAACTCGAAATACTGCGAATCGATTTCGCGATGCGAAATTTGCAATATTTCTTATGAAAACCTTCGTCCCTGATCTTAAAATTATTAATTTTAAAAAATCTGATAAAATTCGATCTTTCTTAAAATCTTTCGCTAAAATTGAAGTTGATAGAAAAGGATGTTTATATTATTATATATTATATTTATTACTTTTATGTATGTTTAGTAAATAACGAAATTGTACATTATTCTTTACGCGCGTGAAAGCAATACGATTTCATAGTGTATTATAGCTAAAATAATTACTAGGTATTAAAATGTTAGAATATTTTAGTAGTTGTAACTATGAATATCTATCCCTGCTATTGTGATGCCTGGAAGAAACCCCAAGTGTTGGAAGATTTAACGGCAAAAATTGTACAAATTTGTTTGAATCCGTCTTTCAAAAATCTGTTCTAGCTGATGACGATATTGCAACAATTTTAGGAGAATTTTCACTACTTGATACTATCTACTAACATTTTACAAAAGGCACATAAAGTAATAATCTACATTCTTATGTAGTTATGACTAAACAGAAGGAAAATGCTCTCATTTTCTCTAACCTCAGATACATAACAAGGTATTCAACAATCGGCACCATGACATCATCCTACACTTTATCTCACAACATTTTATCAAAAAGTAAAATATTATTATTAAAATATAAATATTAGCATCATCAAGATTATAATTATAAAAGCCTGCACTTTGGATCTAATTAAAATACATAACTTATCCAGTGGGGGTGAAAACATAATATTGTATATAATACGAAGTAATAACTATTGATTATTATAGTCTATGTCAATTATATTATATCTTAATTATTAATTATGTAGTGGCGGGCGGAAAACCTTAAGTAAATTCTTGCGTCGCGTCGGTTCGACATTTGGTAATGGAATTTTCTCATTATTTTCCTACGTCATTGGACAGGCACAGAAATGTAGTCGAATGGCAATATATAACCTCAATACTCTTCCTTTGTTGCGCCGTAGTCGGGTAAAAATACTTCAGCAAAGTTACAAAATTGTTATTAGTGCTAATTGAGGATGCATAAATTGTATGTAAGTATACACTTCATTTGATTCGAATCTATTGAGCCGTTTCGGCATAAATTCGTAACATACTGACATCAATATTAAACATCTGTGTTAATTAATAAAAACCTTAATTACTTCATTTTTCTGCACGCCACTACAATATATCTACTATTATGTAATTATACTATTATATTATCTAATTTAATAAACGATCAACGAGTAGTAAACCGGCCTAATAGTTAACGACAGAAGTATCGAAAGTTTCGATTAATAATAAATAATAATTAAATAAATTTGTAAATAAGCTATAGCTATTATTAGAAAAATATTATTGTTATTATCATATTTTTGTCAAAACCGTATACGCAAACGCATCTCTTCTGCTATAAAGTTAAAGGGGGAATCGTTTGCACGCAAGTTTCGAAGTTATGAGCATGTAAATAAAGATGGTTTTCCTTTTAAATATATTTTATATTTCTAAATATTTATTCTGGGCTTGTAGATTTGTCAGCAGTTTTTCAAAACATTGTGCAAAATTCGGAGTGTTTTTTTAATTTTAAAATTCCAAGCAATTGGGTCTACCCAAACTTACTTACGAATTAATCTCTATCGAATGAATACTTTAGTAGATTATGGATCAAAATTTTGCAAAAATGAAATCTTGTATTTTTTGTCCTCTACAAAAAAATCAAATTTCATTTTTACAAAAAAATAATTCTTCAATAATAGAATAGCCGCTCTGCAAGTAAATTATGATATATTGTATTGTATGTATAAAATCTAGTAAATAAAAAGCTTTAAAAATAACTAATGTAATATTGTCTTGCCACACGTTGGTGATAGTATAAAGATACATAAAATATGTATTATTTAATGTAAAAAATATTTTAATTAAAGCATTTAATTTCGTTTATTGTGTATTGTTTTGATGAAAAGTTGTAGAATATCGTATATTTTTAATATTTACATTTTGTAAAATTATGATTGTAGAAACTTTTAAAATGTTTTTTTTAAATTGGTGTTTTTGTCAGTAAGTAATCGTTGAAATGCAAAAGGTTTGCTAGATATTATGCAGAGATATTATTTTGAAAGACTGTAAGTTTTTATCAAAATATTAAATATTATTGAAGGTAATAAACAAAAAAAAATTTTCATTTTTGCATGTCTATATATAAAATGTTTGTAAAAACGAGTTCATATAATTTATCAGTCTGTTTTAACACAGACAAATACTAGCTATAACATATTATATAGTTAGAATTTATAATATTGCATCCTTTTCTATCTATTTTAATTAAGAATCTCGCAGAAAATAATTTAAAAAAATATTATGTCTCCTAATTACATCTAATGAATAATCAGATGTGATTAATTTGTGGGTATTTTAAAGCGAAAACAAAATATCAATGATAATTTTAAATAAGTCTAGGTGCACACTAGTCCATTCTACATTATTATTTACAATATCGCTATGTCAAGATTTGCCAAAACAATTTTTACTAACCTATTTAAAACACTCCTCTACTTCTATAATAATAATGAAAGATTATAAAATAAATTAAAAAGTAAACTTATTATTACTAGTGTGCATCTATGTATATTAATTGTAAGGGTGGACATGGAGACTGACTTGTAACAAGAGGGTTGCGTAACATGTAACACTTTGGTTTTTATTGTGAATCAACGAACAGACGGTCTGTTCTGTAAATATCTCACCGTAAAAACGTGGACTTGAACTGGTAAGAGCTTAAAGTGACACTCTTGACAGCTCAGTTAAAGCTCACCTAAGTTTTCATGGTGAGGTGTTTACAGAATAGCACCATAGTATTGTACTCAGAACCACTTATGAATGTAGTTTTGAAAAGCAAATCAAACATTGAAATTGCCTTTTCGAAAAGGTGTGTCCATTACAAAATCATAATAGATCAAAGAAACCATTTTAGTAGGTAATTCCTTCAAATTGATAATTCCTAAGCAATAGATACCTAAACTGCGTCTGCCAACCCGAGCAACTGTGGCAAGAATATCCACAGTTCAAACGCAGGCTCTGGACTGCGGAAATCGGGGTGGTAATATTTCCAACTTTTATTTCGCACACGGTCCAATGAGCCCCCACCCTAATTCAATTACAGTTGTGATGTGGACTGATATTACTAATTATAAATAACGCCATCTCAATAGTTTATAAAATATTGTTATTCGCAGTGTAAATAAATTGTTAGTAAGTATGAATCATTCGGCCCCAATACAGTACGAAAGTAATTATCATGTAATTTAATTGTAAAATAAACTTATGAATCGAATGCTTGGTTTTTTAATTATCTCAATACCTGGGGTTACCTTAGGTGTTGGAAAGATTTAATTATCTTTAAATAATGAGCGGGCCTGAAATCAATAATAGCTAAGTAGGTAAGTACAGTCGGGGAAATTAATGTTTAAGCAAATTAACTCACTATGTTTATTTGCCGTGTTATAGCCATTTCCAGGTGGGTTTAGTTTAGATCAAGCGAACATATAAATCAGAACAAGACTTTTCTAGAGCATTCTGGTGTTGATATTCTTGACATTTTCAAGGGTGTTTTTTTAGAGGTATACAAATTCAAAAAGAAATAAAACACCTAGAAATAAATTTCATTATGATGGTATTGGTTTTATTTAAAAGATATTCTTATGCCATTAGTGCTTAAAAATTATTTCGGCGCATTATGATGAAGCACAGCGCGCGACACTAATATCTTTTAAATATACCCACATTTCGTCAGTTATCTTTAAGTCCCATGTAAGGAGGCGAGCCTATTGCCATCAACCGGGCACAAATCCAGACTACGGGCTGTTACTGAGAAACCCAGTAACACTTTTTCCGACCTGGGAACCGAACCCAGGACCTCATGCTCAGCAGTAGCGTATGCCACCACTAGAACAACGGGGCAGTCTAGATATTTATAGAACGTCTCTAATCGTCTCGCGCATCCCGCTGTTTTCCCGTCCCCGGGCTCTTAGAATTCAACATCAGACGTTTCAGATCTTCGATTTTGACGACCCCGTTGTCGTTGTCATAAGCAACAGGATCCGCGTACGAAGTCGCAGGCAGAAGCTAGTTTATAATAAGGTAATAGTGTTAAATGATAATATAAAAGATTTATTTGCCTGTCACGGTGTCGGCAAGTCGGCTCTTGATAAAGATCCAATGTCGGGAGGTTATCACTTGGTTTGTCAAGCTCACGCAGAATAGATAAAACAGTTCACAGAATAATGGAATGCGTTTAGAATTCCGCATGATCAAAAGACCGTCTCGTTGGTCTTTTGACATATCATCCGGAATCCCATCTTTTTAACAATGCTGTGGTAAGTTAGGGCAAGTTGTAACAGCCGCACGGGTCGTTCGATTAGGTAAAGCTACGGTTGCTGTGGTTGGTCCGTGCTTAAATAAATAAACAAAAAAATCATTTATTTTGGACCAAACACTTGCAGACAGTTTATAAACCTGCCAAACTGAGTGACAGTTTGTCGGCGGGATTAGCACTCGTCTTAACACATTTGGTCTATACCTACAATCTAATTAAACATCTAAGTAGGTAGATACAGATAGTTTAAATGGGCGGTAAGAATAGTAGTTCAGTTCAGTGTCCCTCAACCGATTAATTATTGTCACATGTTGCGACCATTTCATTCAACAGTTCAGTCTTTAAATTATTCTCCAGTGCTTGATACTATTGAACAGTGTAGGGGTCAGATACTTATTGGTTCTTTTGCCATAGTATTTTTTTACTGGTGGTCTCACTCTCACTCTTACGTTCCATAACACTTGAGTCTTTAACTCTTTACATACCGAGACTCCTCCGTGCCTCGGAAAGCACGTTAAGCCGTTGGTCCCGACTGCCATTCGTGGATCTTTGACAGTTACAGTAGGTCGTCAGAAGCCCGAAAGTCTGACAACCAGTCTTTCTAAGGGGTATCGTATTACCCGGTTGTGGAGGCCAGATAGGCAGTCGCTCCATGTAAAATACTGGTATTCCGCTCATCAGCTGCATCCGGTTAGACTGGAAGCCGACCCCAACATAGTTGGGAAAAGGCTAGGCAGATTGATTTTTTTCGTGTCCAACTGAGAGTGTCAGGAACTCATTCTCTCTGGGCGGCGCCGCGGGCGCCCGGAATTTAAAATAAAAATATTTTGTTAGATTATGTCGTAGGTAGATTTGATAATTTGAATTTTCGCGAAAACTCGGATAATTAGAAAACGGTGAAATAATTTCTCAATCTTACTGGAAAAAGATGTAGTTTTTGCAAAAACACAGGCGCTCTAGTAATATTGCGAAACGAAACGTTAGCTATTATACGAAATAAGAACGCTGATTGGCCGGTCGGAGCGCCCAAAGCATTGAGAATACCTACATAATTAGCTGCCCAGGAGTAGGTGGTTCTATAAATTGTTAGTTTCCGTCGGTTAGCGTGCTAAAGTAACCTAATACCCAAATCTAGGTCTGTTTTTCCCCGCCATCTCCAAGCTACCTACTAATAGTGAGATTATGGTAAAGTGGTAACTAATTACCACGCCCCTTTGTGGCATAGGTATTGGCTTAGATCAGTGTTTTGCTCGTGATGAACGATTATAAATTACCAATGCTTGAAAAAAAAAAGTAGTAATACCTACGAGTAAGGGTGGCCCAGTCGTAACGTCCGTGACTTACGAATTGTAGGTAGTAGGTTCGAACCCAGACAGGCGCTGGGCATGGGTGGTGGATTACGGCCCACTCCGTTTCACCGAGAGGAGGCCTGTATCCCAACAGTGGGAACAGTATAGGCTGATTAGTCTATGTAATATGTATCTATTTAATTAAGCAGTAGATAGATAGATCTGTATTTCTTTACCTATATGTTAACAAATAAATAAATAAATGATAAGATAAATAAAATAAATGATAATTTATTTGTGGGACTGTATACCACACAGTACTGTATACTGAGATGTGTAACGAAACCATAGCGCGATTCAGCTCGACAGCGGGCGCGCCCTGACAACGCCATCTATCGAGTGTAGTTGAAATAAGTGAAAAATCGAAGGAATCGCCTATGCCTTCCAATAAAACACTAACAAGTGGGCGTCTACCACCACCTCATATAGCAGTATTATTTTAATCTTACCTTAAGAGATGTAGCAGGAGAGGACTACAGAATTGAGGATATACAGCACGAGCATCTCTTTCCCACACTGAACTGTTATCAAAGACAGCCTTTGAAACATACCTAGACAGAGAATGGACTGAGCAGAGAGAGTTGAGAGAGAGAGTTGTGCAGTAAATTCAGACCGGGTACGAGAGAGAAAGCGAATAGTGGCCGGTAGTTGTCTCTTTAGTAGTAAGTACCTACTAGGTACAGTTTTTGCCAAATGGCCTCATTCTGTGAGACCGTGATGACTCAGAAGGAGGCTGCCGAGCGGGATCGTGAGAGGGTTGATGCCGCTCGTAGAAGAAGGCGTCGGGGAGGCAACTGCCTCGCCGCCTAACACGCCGAAACCCCGCCTGCATGTTGTGGGAATTTGGGATCACGGCCCTGTGGCAGTGGGGACTCTGTCCGCCCACTGAGTAATCTCAGGGAAAAGGCGCACAGTGGTCACGTGCTGCCTTGCACACTTGCACAGTTAGGTGTCGGGGAGACCCCTTTACAGTCTGTCCAGAGATGTGCCCTGACAGGCGCTGCACAGGTGTCGGGTCGGTCTTTTGAGAGGTTACATGTGCAGATGATGACCACCGGGGTGGTTTTAGCGAGGTAAAAATCTCACACTCCCCGGTCTTATCCCCATAGCCCGCCTTCTCAAAGTTTCAGCGTTAAAAAGTTACTCGTATTGCCCCACACAGCGGTTTGTCCCTTTCTACAGAGTGATAATACTCAGTCCATTGCTTTGAAACAACTAGAAGCTCGTTTCCATGGCAACGGAAGCCTTCATCATCATAAATTAAGTATGATTCTGTAATGCTACTGATACGGTTACTGCCTGTTATGCTCAGATTAACACACACGACTATGTACCGGCTGGTGTTACGAGTTTGTTAGAATTCCTCATCAAACATACCTAAACTGTGTTAGGTTAACTTATGCATGCCTTAATAAGTGAACACTGTCGTGAAATTGCCAGCATCGCCATGTTTGACCAGAAGGGTTTGTTGTTATTTTGTAAACGGCTGCCCATCCATACCTAACCCTACCTACCTAACCTAATCCCTATTGTCTGACGTAATAATCCCTTTTGTCGCTTTTTCATAAAATAAATTATAATGCTGTATCAAAATATTCAAAATGTACAAAACTTATAGGTTAGCAAAGCATCAACAACAAATTAGCAACAAGGTGTCAACTAAAGATTTGTCCCCAAAACATGAGAGTTGATGAGAGTGAATCAGGAATTCAAGATAGCGCGTATTCTCAAATTGAATGTATCATCATGGTAATTGGTAATTAGTAAAAGATTCATGAATAATTCCTCCGAGATTCATAAACGGAAAACGTTTAACTATTCCTTTAAGGGCGGATTCGGCCAAACAAGAATAATTTTTATCCACGGAATAAGATTTACTCCGACAGTTTTCGTATGATTCGGAAGAGAAGGCTTATTCTATGGATAAAATTTATTCCTGTTTGGTCGAATCCACCCTAAAGCGTTAAAGATCTGACGAAAATCTTTCATAGTTATTGCTCTTATTTACGTCATAAATAGTCTACCTTCTTAGAAGATGCTCCAGACAAAATGACGACATAGATGAATAATATAGGTAGATACTTCCAATACAATCGTTATAAATCCACAAAAATCTGTCCCTACCTTTAAGCTTGTAGTTGCATCTTTAAATCAAATTAGAGCTGTCGTATAAGTGACGTACTCTTAGATGAATGAACGTACTATTAATTCCCTAACCCAGAAAAAAACAACAAAAAATAAACTCTATCTCCAGTTGAAAACGTATAAAATTGAGCGGAACCCGCATAGACGCGGGCTGTTGTCACTGACCACGCGAAATAGGGGTCTGGGAGCTAATCGCGAACGCGCATGCGTCAACTGTGGGGTAACTGACAGTCTCTATTCATCCACGCGACCGGCAACCAAACATTCCCCGAAAGGAATTACGAATTATTACTTAAATAATTTCCCTGTGAGAAAATCACGAAAATGGCTGAAGTTAAAAAAGTGACGGAACCAGGGGAGACAATCGGGCTGTTGGAGAAAAAAGTAAGTGATTTTAAGTAATGTCAATTTAAGGTCAAAGGTTTTGGGGTGGTTTGTGACGCAAGCTGTATTTAAGGTTGAATTTCGTCAGTACAGTGACGTATCACGTAAGCAGGCCTGAAAGTTTGTGTTTTTAAACTGTATCTAGGAAAATAAAATTATCGAATTTTAAGCAAACCACGTAGTTTCTTACTTGAAATGTAGCTACGCAGAGTACGCAGTACACTAACACATACAAAATGGTAATTATTGCTCAATTCGCTAAATAAATTGTGTCAGTTTTGTGATGCTGACGTGTTTTCTAACAAAATACCGCGTGTACATTGCACGTGTCATGTTAATTGTTGTTTGTTATTTAAGTAATTAATTGATGAATAGAGGATCTTATAACTATTCAGTAGGAAGACAGGTACATTAATTGAATACCTAACGAATAACAGTTGGATACAAGATAGTGGAAGATTGCATCAGGCTATGTAAATACAAAAAATCTAAAAACTAAAAAAATATAAAAGATACCAGTAAACTTACCTCGATTATCGTCAGGTAAAGAATGTAGGTACCGACATCAATATTATGTTCAGCAGATTCCAAATTCTTAGCACTTAGCAGTAGGTACCTGCATACAAAATAAATATTTGCAAATCATATTAGCATGCCCCTGATGCTACTTTACAGAAACCTGCAGTGGGAAATTCCCACCGAAAATAGCAAATAACTGTTTGGTTTTTGCATTCATTCAAAACAATTCATTTAATTAACATACTTAGTTTTTACGAAACTGGGCAGATCCGGTAAAAAAATTAACAACTGCTAATATCTGAATTATTTGACACCTTGATCAATATTCTAAAAAAATACAAAGTGGTAAAATAAGCTCATAGATAAGATCTTGAGTAGTTGCATGTTAGCAAACCATAGCCTATCTATGCACTGATGACAATCAACATGCTAAGCTGTTGGGCCTACTCCCTGAACCTGAACATTCAACATTGACCAGCTAGTGTGAAATCCCATTTTATAACGAACTACCTACGCCCCGCGGTTTCACCCACATAAGTCTAGATGCCGTGGGAATATCGGGACATAAAGTATCCTATGTCCTAACCCCGGTCATGGACTACCGATGTGCCAAATTGTATTTAAATCCGTTCAACCGTTTTAGCGTGAAAGCGTAACAAACTAGTAAACAAACCAACTCACTTTCGCATAAATTTATAATATTATATAGTTAGGATTCGAATCCATTTATTGTAGTTAGGTTAGATTTCCACAAAAGCTAGCATAATCTAGCATGTTCCCATTCTGGACACAGGCGTCCTCTCTGTGAGAGTGAGTGCGGTTTAATCATCCACGCGCGCCCAGTGCGGGTTGGCAGATGTCACATGACTTCGAATTTTTGGTATGACATGCCGGTTTCCTCACGATGTTTTCCTTCACCGTTTTGAGAGCAGTGGTGATGAAATAATTTACACAATATAAAGCGCCTGTCTGGGTTCGAACCTACTACATACAACTCGTAAGTTAGGGCCGGTACGACTGGACCACCACTGCTCTACACAAACGCTACCTACGCCTGAATCCATTAATTCTATCCTATAGTATATTGAAGTCAGTAGATTCCTTACAGTACCTACTGCTATTTAATTTTATTTATCAATTTTCGTAAAGCAACTTGTTGTCCACCGTAGTATTGCTGCTATCAGCAAAGCAACGAATATCCGAGTGTTGCCGAGAGAATGCGATCCCTGACCTCTCAGTTGGAAACGATTAGGAACAAATAACGTATACATTCTTAAAAACACATATTCATAATCAACTGACGGGTGTCAGGAACGTACCTATTCAGTCAGTGGCTGGAATGTAGTATACAGGCACGATAACAGACGACGCGCTCTCGTGTTTAGCTAAGAAGACAGTGTGCTAACACTAATCACAAACTAAAATATTGCGTCGAAAAATTAATCCGCATCGCTGCCATTACTGGTAATGTACCCAAGAGCCTGGCGGCATTGCCACGTTGTATGGCAATGCTTAGCCTCTGGCCAAAGTAGAAGCCAGCCTTGTTATTTTTAAAACGAAATTGATACATTAAATCAAGTACCTATTAAAACTATTTATTTATAATAGAAGATATATATATATAGATAGATAGGTTGTAGATCGTAGAACTATGAGTTAGGAACGGCGCCGAAATCGAGACCAAAATTGTGATGGGCTTTCTGAATGGCTAGGTATTTTCGTATCTTCCAAGTGTAAGAAGTTTTGAAAGTTCTGATTACTTTTGGAGAGCTTTAATGCTCTGTTTGGACTCTACCTGGTTCACGTCAACAGTTTAATGTTTTAAACTGTTGACGTGAACCAGGTAGAGTCAGGTAGTCTTTCGGAGAACGCTTTAAGGCTCCCACAAACAGGCGCGACGCGACAGCGCGACGCTACTTTAACAATACAATATCTAAGAAATGTATGTACGAGCCTTTAAAGTTCTGTGCGCACTGTAGGTACCTATTTTGTTCACACAATGCAGTATCCCAGCTATTTTACAAGATTACATCTTGTTATATCATCACAGACAATACGTTTCTTTATGCACTGACACAGAGAGTTATAATACTTTGTGCAAACCAACGTATTTTAAAATTAACACGACCAAAAAAATCTAATAGATGGACGCTAGAAAAATGCAAAATGTTCACTATCATAACTAATTAATACGAAAGTGAGTTTGTTTGTAAGGCTTTCACGCCTAAACGGCTGACCGGATTTGGATGAAATTTAGCCTATGGGTAGACCATGACCTGGATTAGGACCTATGATACTTATTATCCCGATATTCCCACGGAATCGAGAATTATGCGTGTGAAACCGCAGGGCGCAGCTTGTATAGTATATGTTATATTCTGTAGTAAATTCACTGTATATGTTTTATTATCTTTTTGACGATTTTATCAGAACTACATGTCAAGTCTAGTGCTCTGGCACTAATAGCGATCCGGCCAGGGATCATGGATTTATGAACATGGCGCGATAAACGATTTTAATGTCTGTCGATTAATGTAATTATGTACACATATACATATCATTTGTATTTAAAACATTCGGCACGAACCAGCAAATTAGGTACCCATCCGTACATTACTTTACTAAAGGATGATTGTACACAGTATTTAAAGCCTGCAGCTTTCCCGCGGGCGTCTTCCGCGACACGCGATCGTAGCCGAAAGTATGCTGCGACGCGCGATCCGCACCGTTCGCCTGTCGTCGTATCTGATCGGATCCTTTCGGCTACAACAAGGTAGGAATGAAACTATTAGACTAGGCGTAGAAACGTACCTTCGCAAGCGACGCGACGGTACGGAGCCGATCGTATGCGTCGACATCCTGACGGACGCGATTGTCTGTTGCCGTATCCATTCGTATCTTTTCCGATGCGATGGGATGCGAGCCGTTTGGAGGAAATCATTCTTAACAGTTTAGTGATAGTCTAGACCCATTTCCATCTTTGAAACTCGCTGTTCCTACTACGTGCAACTGTGCACTTAACGATAAATTACAAGAACACGTCACCAATTTCATCACGCTCAATTGAGAGGTAACACAAACGGTGTTTCTGCGTTTTAAAACCACATTCTGTCTCGGAGGTGTGTCTAACCAGTTACGCATAATTCTGCGTAAATGACGTCAGGTGCCAGACCACGTCCCACCTGATTCAAACCTGTCTTATAATTATGGGGGAATTTTAGGTCATTGCAAGGAGTACCTGCCTACATTAAAAGCATTTCATCATCTGTTTGAGTGCTGTATCACAGCCTTTTTGCTAGTACATTCTTATCGGTAACCTATGGAGTGTTTTGACCGCGCCCCCGCCTGATTAGAGGACGAGTGACTTGTTATCGGTATTATTGGTGCTATGTTACATAATTTTTGGACTTTACCCTTCGAATGTTAAGGTTTATTTTGGATAGAAATTGGTGACGTCAGGAGATAACGCTCCTGTTTTTGTAGTACACCCACGAGTTTTGGTGGGTGTAGGGTGTATTCTGAAGGTCAAACTATGATTCTGATTTCTTTCTAGAGAACGCCACTTACTCACATTTCTGGCGAAACATATCTAAAAGGGGTAATACACGATCAATCACAAACTGAATCGTTTTGAAACAGAATGCTAATCCATAGCTTCAAAAGTTCGAATAAAAAATCTCCTCAACAACGTAAATAACGCTATGAATTTTGTTGAACTGGAAAAATCGTTTACGAAAATGTTTTACGCAATTAGATATTTTTCAAAATAAAACTAACGTATTGTTTCAAAAGACTGTCCATTAATTGTTTAGGGAAAATGATCTATTCTGATCATTACATTTATACCATTATAACTTCCAGAGTATTTTTGCATAATTTTTATCAAAAAGAAAAAAAAACAGCATCAAAAAAAAAAAACATTCACACATAACTGCAAAAATGCAGACATGACATGACAATGTACCGGCAAACTTCGTGTCAACGTACCTACTGCAAAAATCTGATCCCAAAATTGTAATCGCATTCGTCAAGTCGCCATTTGTGAAGGAGCCGGTTTTGCAACTGATGATTGAAGGACCGGTTTCCAGAAACAGGCGATGCAGATGAAAATTTCCTTGAAAGTTCCTTAAAAACGCTCGTACACACTGGCGGGATATCGCGGGCGCGACAAGGTTTGCGCTGCCTGTAGCGCCCACGATATCGCGCCGGTCTGCACGAGCCATAATATGCCATATTCATGGGCTTCGTCTAATTTGTAAGATGTGTGAAAGCGTTTTTGTTTTCATATTAACATAACATAACATAACATCACGCCTTGTTTCCCCGAAGGGTTAGACAGAGTTGTAATTATAGTACACCCACATTTATATGTCCGGGCACAAATCCAGACTCCGGGTGCGACTGAGAAATTCGTAATGGAAAAACCCAATAACACTGCCCGACCTGGGAATCGAATCCAGGACCTCATGCTCAGAAGTAGCTCTTGCGACCACTAAGCTAAGTTCAAAAATATAATATTTATATATAAAAATATAAATATAATATAAGTATTTAAAAAATATACCTACCTATATAAATATTTTTCATATTAATCTGCATTCATTATTAACTACACAGCTTATTATTATCATAAACAAGTGCAATTATAATCTTAATTCTAAATATAGTACAAGTTTATCATTACCAGATAAACAGTAGATATGCAGGAATTACCGTGACGTCTCTACTGACGTCATAGCATTTCTTTTGTTTTATTTAATAAGGAATTTCTTTCTTTTTCAAGATGGGACAGGGACAGTCTTATTGGTATCTGATGAAAAGAAAGGGGTGGACAGATCCGATATACATAAACTGGTATTGTATTTGTATGTGTTGACTATAAGGAAAAGCTTAGTAATTTCATACTTCATTAAGAAGTTACAGACCAGCTATATAATTGCGTATCACATTTTCGTAAACGATTAAGACTAATCTGTTTTTATTTTGACAGTTCAACAACATTCATTGCGTTATTTACGTTGTTCGAACTTATGAAGCAATGGGTTAGCAATCTGTTTCATAGCGATTCAGATTGTGATTGATCGTGTATTATACGCAGTTAGATCGCATTAAATAAAATAACGCTAGATAAAAGAAAATAAACAAATATTGTGCAGTCTCCTCTTGATGACGAAGCCAATAAAAATCAAAGCTAATGAAAACCAATTAATTACTGATACGGTTAATGCAATTAAGCTTTACGATTTATTTAATAAATTAATCCATAATTTAAATAAATGCGATAACATTCTAATAGGCCGCTATCATTACTAAGGTTCTAGGACTCAGGCTATCAGTGATAAGCCTATATTTACCAATGATTAGTATCATCATTGACCCCTTACTAGATCTTAAGGTTAAGTAATCAAGTCATGAATATTAATTGACGATTGATTATGGGGTAGTACCGTGTGCCGATCTGGTATCTTAAGTAGCTAGGTCTACAAATTGATTTTCAGTGCATCATAGTATACGGGGTCAAATAAATTAGTTAGCGAAACTCTACAGAAGTGATGGGTAAACACGATAAAATAAAACCAAACACATACTTACACTACGAACAAAGAACCTCCTCCTTTTTGGAAGTCGGTAAATAATGTTTTGATGTTTCTTTGGGGGTCGGAGACCGCTGCTGGTGTTGTTACTTGAAGTACCTATGAGTTGAGGATATCTGTTTACTTTTGTTTTATCGATACTTGTCACGTTCGTGAAGCTTACACAAAAAAACAACGGGTTTTTTAAACTTTAAAAAAATCTGCCGTTCTCCTAGCTACATTTATGTTCGCATAGCTCATCAATATTTCAGGGTTGGTCCCATTATCCCACAGTGAAAGTTGTTCATAATGATGAGTACAATGACCCCTAAAAAGGATGCCCATGAATTAAACTTCATCCTGTACATGAAATACATGCATACATGATGTTGCTTGATTGACCGCATAGCATCAATACATCGATACCTGCTAAGGTCGTATTGATTTTTAATTACCTCACCGCTATGTGCTGCATGCTTGGTTAATAATACGATGGCAGTGATTTTGGATTCCAGACCCAGTCAGCGGGTTCATGTAGACGAGATTGGCAGTTAGTGAATAAGTCAGACAGGGGAAGCTACATGGTAGGGCCGGCCTTAACCACATATGCGCCCCGGGCGAGTAATGCATGGGGCGCCCTTTTATATTTTATTTTAATGAAAAAAAAAAAACATTTTCCATTTTGTATCATATTTATTACTGAATTAATTAACATATTTTACCCATTCATTTTCTAAACAATGTAGGCACGCCCCAGGCCATACCAATAATGGATGGAATTTAAAAGTCACATGATGCTTCCTGAATGAGAACAGTAACTTCACCTTAATGAGCGAATGAGTATAGAACTGATGAGTAATTAGCTCTTTTTGAACAAAGCGCCAGGTTAGAAGATAATTAAATTAACAGGGTTAGCTTAAAAAAACAATGTTGTGTTAAATACTGCCACTCGAGTACTATTTCAAAGTTGGTCCAAGGCAGTATGGAAAGTGAGAATTGCCCACCACGCATCAAATAATATTGACGATTGAAATTTTATTTACGTTGTTGAGCAAATTTTTTTTTCAAACTTTAGTAGCAATGGATTAGCGATCTGTTTCGATTCAGATTGTGATGTTTTCAGGAGAAGTTAGGCACTTTTCTGATTTGTCGGTACAGCAGCGGTGCGACATCAGCATGCTCGGTATACGCGGTACCGAAAGCTTACCGACCGCTTACCGAGCGCCTATATTTCAATTGAGCCTTTCTGATTAGCTCGGTATGTGTCGCACTCCCGTACATACCGACCTTAGCTGTTCTAATTGCAATTGCAAAATCCTGCAATTCTCCCGTACATCCTTCCTGATTCGGTCGGTATGTGCGGGAGTGCGACACATACCGAGCTAATCAGAAAGGCTCAATTGAAACATAGGCGCTCGGTAAGCTTTCGGTACCGCGTATACCGACCATGCTGATGTCGCACCGCTGCTGTACCGACAAATCAGAAAAGGGCCTTAATTTGGTAATTTCCAAGGGGTAAGTAAGGGGATTTGCTAACAGAAGGTCGCCAATGCGTTTGATGCCGAAACAAACGATACCGCATCAAGCAAACAACAGAGTCATACAGTGAGACAGATCGGTTCTATATTTAGAGACTAACAATGCATCTTAACCAGTGGAATGAGCAACATCCGGTGGTGCTAAGGTTGTTGCGAAATTACTTGTGAAGTTCGACCATAACTTGTTACATTTAGATGATTTTGTGTTCTAAGTGAATCGTTGTTAGAATCTGTTTGTAGATTGTAAAGTATTGTGAATAATTTTACGTTGTCGCGTCAGTTGTGGGAAAACAACTGTACTTATGTTTGTGTTTTTTAGTCATTTGTAGTTGATGAGTGTGATGACTACGTTTTGTCTTGACTTGGAGGAAGCATCGACCTTTATATGTACCTATGTACATAGTGTGATAGTTTCAGTACCTTTATAGTTTCGGTATGTTAGATGTTGCTTGAATCGAGTATTTGGGTCATACGAGACATACAATTTTAACATGTATAACGTTTTATTTCCCCGAAGGGTTATGCAGAGGTGATCCTATACGAGTAGTACCATATAGTCCCATGTAATAGGGGGCGACCCTAAATAAAAATAATAAATAAATAGGTACCCTAAATATAGATGATAACATTAACGTAGTAGCAACTAGCAACCTTAAAACTATCATGAATAAGGGAGTAGGGACATCGCCAAGCAGTTGGGCTCATGGCCCACCCGTGAGCCCAACTGCTTGGCGTGACCAAGACTGCTTGGCGTCACGTGACCAGAGGCTTTTTTGCCAAAGATATCAGCATTGCCAACGTGGCAATACTACCAGCCTTTTGGGCACTTTTCCTGTTGACAGCGATGCGGACGAATTTTTAGATGCCCAATGATTATTTCCCTTCCTGTTTTTAAATTCTGTAACTATAACATAAATTAACTACCATGAATAATAAAAAGTTAATAAAACTTGAAGCAGTAAACTGAAAGTTGACTTTATCTTTTAAGGAAAATAATATCTGCATTCGTAGCAGTTAACACAGTCAGTGAACTCTCCGCGGTAAATTACCCCTTGGTTGAAAAACCCCCACAAGTCAGACACACTGATGCATACTTGCTGATAGCTATTAAGAATTTTAATATTGGCTAAGCGGAAAAGTCAATTGAAATCTCTTTGACTCAGGTAGGTCAAAATTAAAGGTCCCTTGGCTGTATTTTTAATCTACTTCCAAAAAGGAGGAGGTTATATGTTCGTAGCATATTTTTTTTATGTATGTCCGTCGATATTTTCGTTAATTGTGGACGGACTTTGAAAATTCAAACATTTTCATTTGGTAGAAGCTTGTGCGGTATTTCCATGGGTAGTTTTTGAGTTAGCTGCTTACGTATTTTACCCGTATTTAGCCTATGTGGATGATGTTCTAACTAATAATAAGTTACTAATAATTCTGTCACTGTTATCTACATAGCAGGTCGTGATATTCGAATTTGTGTGGGGGAGTTACCACAACTAAAAAGTGATAAATAAAAAATTCAATTCAAAACCGAAGACACCGACTTCCGAAATTAAAGTTATTTCACTTTGAGGTGTTTTTTTGTAATTCGGTAGTTTTTTTTTATATAAAAAGTTTTTATCTTAAAAACACGAAAAGTAGCAGCCCTGTTATATTGTTTGCAAGTTATCAAAGAGACACACGGTACGAAGTGTTATATATTGCAGAACGTTGATCTGATAAACATCTTGAATAATTCTTGTGTTTTGAACGCATTACGTTTACACATTATACCTACCTAGGTATTGGTACTTACACAGACAGGTCCACTTAAATCTATCTGTATAATACTTTCCTCAAAAGACCATCTTAGACAAATAACTGCGTGGTCCGCTTATGGCCTGACCAAGATTAGGGGGCGTTCATTAACTATCAAATAAATTCTAACATTGAAATTAAAAAATGTGTTTTTTTTCTGACTAACTAAATAGTGGTGATGGGCCGACTATGGGTTTTGCCAATCTTTGAGTAACTTTATTGACTAAACTATTGGAGATATTAGATTGAATTTTCGTATGCAGATTGGAAACGTCAGTTTAATTTATTGTTGTATTATCGTCTCCATCTTGTATATGGACCACAATTAAACACTATGTGGGGGATAGCGACTGACGAAGATGTAAATAATACACGAAGTATCGGATCTTGTTCTGGAGGCAAACGGCGGCGAGGAGGTATATCGGAGCTTGGGCAGAGTTTCTTCTTATGTGTACTCGCTGAGTGTTGAAATCGAAGTGACGGTCCGCTAAATCGGCCCGTCTTTTATACAAAATCGCGTAGGCGTGCGCTACCCTCTGCCCGCACTCCCCTTCTTCACCCCCGCTAGCTGTACTCGTTTATTTCTATTAAAATATTTACATTACAATATCTTATTTACTATGTCCTTAAAGCTACTCTTATTTCCTAGCTAACAACATATAAATCTAGTCTCTGCGACGTCCCATTTGGCTGTGGCGTGAGGATACATTAATATTTCCCTGCCTCCCGCCTCACTACTATAAAAGAGCTCTGTCGAGCGCGCGCGCTCGCTAGTCTTATTGGGAACGTCGCAGAGGTAAGGGAATGAAACACACCGCATTCTAATTGTTTATTTACCTTATCCTATAGTTATTTATTCTATTATTTAGGTAACACAGTTAAAACTTTATTAAATATTCAACATAATAGCTTACGACTTTACACAACGATTTTACAAGTTAGATTCTTACTAGAATACTTTTATTTCTTATTAGAATAACAGTCTTACATATTTACTACCATTATATACTATCAGACTTGTAGAAATATCAACACAACATAAATTATACACAAAACATGAAATCTTAAACTAAGAACATTCTACGTTTTCCGTGGCGATCGACACGCTACTTGCGCCCACGAACGAGGTGACCTTAGGGCATCGTACATACTTGTTACATCGTGCACATTCTCCCGCCGTCGCCACGCTAGCGCTGCGACTCTGTAGGTAACACGATGATCTTCTTAGTAGGACGTCTCAGGACATGACCGCCGCTGATGGTGACGTCGACGACTCGAACCTCCCCGTCGGCACCTGGATGCAGCTGGCTAATGAGACCTCGTGGCCAGGTGTTTCGTGGTAGGTTCCCGTCGCATATGATGACGAGGTCACCGACCTTCGGCTGGACACCTGTGCTGATGGGCTCCCGCCGGTGTTGCAGTAGGGGCAGGTACTCCTTGACCCACCTTCTCCAGAAGATGTCCGCCAGTACTTGAGCTCGTTTCCATTGCTGGCGTGCTGTCACGTCGCTTTCTTCGAAGTGACCTGGAGCTGGCACGTGGGAGTTGGGCCCGATGAGTATGTGATTCGGTGTCAGCGCTTCGGGCTCGTGTGGGTCGACTGAGACGTGAGTGAGAGGTCGTGAGTTTACGGTGTTCTCAACCTCTGTTAGCAGCGTCATCAGAGTCTCGTCGCTAGGGTATCTCTCGTTCAGTGTGATTTTCAGTGATTCCTTCACTGACCGCACCATACGTTCCCACGTCCCTCCCATGAATGGGGACGCAGGAGGAATGTATTTCCAGGTGATGCGTCGACAGGTGGCTTCATGTTCCAGGGCTTCGAGTGCCGCCGCGCCGAGCTCCTTATCAGCTGCTTTGAAGCACGTAGCGTTGTCGCTCCACAGCTCCTTCGGGCAGCCTCTTCTGGCCATGAATCTTCGTAGTGCTGACACAGCTGAGTCAGCACTTAATGAGTGTGCGATCTCTATGTGAATCGCTCGTGACGTCATGCAGGTGAAGAGGGCTCCGTACCTCTTTTCATGGTGGCGTCCGACTGTTACTTCTATGGGACCAAAGTAGTCGAGTCCCGTGAAGGTAAATGGACGAGCGTGATGTGCGAGGCGCGCCGCAGGTAAGTCACCTGTGAGCGGGTTTGCTGGCTTCATTTTTCTTATACGGCAGGGTAAACAACTCTTGATAATATTTCTTACTGCGGGACGTATTTTTGAAATCCATAGTCGCTGTCGTAACTCGTTTACGACTGTTTCCACACCGCCGTGATGTAAGCTCTCATGTACATGAGCTATGTACAAACGTGTGTAGGTATGTTTGCCGTCTAATATCGGAGGGTTTGACGCGTCTTGTTGTATTCCCTGAGCGGCCGTCACTCTTCCTCGTAGACGTACGATGTCTGCAGCGTCGATGTAGGTACTGAGATGACTTAGGCGATCGCTAGTGTTAGGCGTTCCCTTACTCTTGATACGTTCTATCTCAGTTTTGAAGCTCTCTTGTTGACTGGCACGTACCCACAGCTGTTCAGCTTTTGTTAGGTATTCGGTAGGTATTTCTATGTAGTTGCGGATTTCCTTATGTACTACCCTTTTTGTTGGTTTAGGTAGTGTTTTCTTTGAGTTGCGCCAACCGGAATCTTTTTCTTCTATTTTCTTTGTTCGTTTTCTAGTAGCTGCGACGGTGTTCTTATGTATTTTACACAAGTCTATGTATTGTAAGACTCGTGCTGTCGTTCTTATTAATCGGAGCCACTTTGAAAATCTCTCGATCTGTGGTAGGTGATCGAGATTGTGACCGTCTTCTTGTTGACACGAATGACACTTCTCTCTTTCTTCTCCCGTGTCGTATTTTATCACGTTCTCTTCTTGTGGCCACTGTGACTCTGGTAGCTTCAGGAATGAGGGTCCCTGGAACCACCTGTGTGTGGCGTTGAAGTCGTCGGGCGTGTCTCGAGTCGCGTCGTCGGCCACGTTGTGTCTGGATGGGAGCCACCTCCACTCATTTTTCTTTGTGGTTTCTTCGATCTCCGCCAGACGATGAGCTACGAAGGACTTGTAGACGCGGGGCTCTGACCTGATCCACACTAGTGCTGTGCGTGAATCACTCCAGTAGGTCTTGCTCTCGGGTCGGTAGTCGTGCTCTTCCAGCACCGTCTGTGCGAGTCGTGCGCCCAGTAGGGCTGATTGTAGCTCCAACCTGGGCATGGATACCGGCTTGAGGGGGGTGACTCGACTCTTTGCAGCTGCTAGTGACACGTGCACACTGCCGTCGTGACGTACCGTTCGCCAGTATACTGCTGCGGCGTAGGCTTCTTCACTCGAGTCGACGAAGGTGTGCAGCTGGATGGAGACACTCTGTTCATAGTCATAGCATCGTGGTAGTCTCAGCTGTTCGATGGTGACGAGTGACGTAATCCACTTTTGCCATTTTTCTTGCAGCTCAGCTGGCAGCGGGTCATCCCAGTCGGTTTTGTAGCGCCAGGTATCTTGAAATATTCTCTTTGCCGGCGTGGTGACAGGTGAGATCAGTCCCAGCGGGTCGAAGAGTGCCATGATGATGCTCAAGGCCTCTCTTTTTGATGGAGAGCGCCTGTTTTCTTTAACTTCTTTAGGTATTTTCATAGAGTTTGTGTTGAACCCTATGCAATCTTCATTCACGTGCCATAGTAAACCCAGCGTTTTTTCTGTGTCCTTGCCACCCAGGCTTACTGTCGCGGAGCTATCTTCTGTAGGTAGACCAAACTCTTCTATTGTTCTTGTGTCGTTCGATGTCCACCCGTTCAGAACGAAGCCCGCCTTTTTGTGAATGAAGTCGACTGCTTTCGTTATTTCACGTGCTTCTTGTATTGTAGAGAAGCTCTGAACATAGTCGTCCATGTAGTGATTCTTCAGTATCGCTGCTGCCGCTTCTGGGTAGTCGCTCGCGAACTCACTTGCATTTTTATTTTTGATGAATAGCGCCGTACATGGTGATGAAGTTGCTCCGAAAATTACAGAAGTCATTCTGTATTCCTCCGGTCTGCCCTCCCGCCGTTTGCCTCTCCACAGAAATCGTAACGCGTCTCTGTCTTCTTTTCTTATTTTTACTTGCATGAACATTTCTTTGATGTCTCCGCTGACGGCGAATGCGTGTTGACGGAACCTCATGACGACCCCCGGTAGTGATTGTAAGAGGTCGGGTCCCGAGTACAGCATGTCATTGAGACACATGCCGGCTGACTTGGCTGACGCGTCATGCACCAGTCTCGGTGGCTTGTGAGGCTTCGCTGGGTTGATGACCGGAAAGTGAGGCAGGTACCATGTTTTCCCTGCTGGAGCCGGTGTGGGCGCTGGCTCTGCATACCCTGACTGGAATAGATTTTCCATCCTCTCTTCGTATTTTTGTTTGAGGTCCTCTTCTTTATCTAATCTCTTCTCTAGGGAGTGCAGGCGCCGCTCAGCTTCTTTATAGTTGCTCGGTATCTGGCAGTCTTTTTCTTTCCACAACAGGCCGGTTTCGAATCTTCCTTCTGGTAGTCGTCTGCTGGTTTCTTCTAGGATCTGGATAGCTTTTTGTTCGGGATCTTCTTTCGGTCTTCTTGGTTCGATACATAGTGACTCGAGTTTGAAGTGATTCTTGATCAATTCTTCCAGTTTATCTTCTTTTTGTTGAAGTCTGCCACAGAACGCTACCTTAGCTGTGAGCGAGCTGTGACAGCCATGAAGAACCCAGCCGAGCTGTGTGAGGGAAGCTACCGGCTGGTTACGACGGCCGGTGCGAAGCTTTCTTGATACGATGAGATGCCAGTTATCTTGACCAATCAACAGCTTAGGTGAGGCGTGTTGATAGCTGATCTGATCCTTGATTTCGATCAGATGTTCGCAATCTTCAATGTGTTCGGTGAATACTGACTCCGGTGTGAAGCTGAGTCTGTTGACAGTACGTGCAGCTTCTATCTGGTATTCTTCCTCTGCATATTTTCCTCTGATGCTGAGATTGACGATCTTGCTGTTGTCGTGCTTCATCTCGTTGCCGATTCCTTGAATCCACATAGTATTTTCAGGCCCGTCCGCCCCGATGACCTCGGCGATTGATGCGTCGAGTAGGGTGACGGTGCTCCCTTCATCTAGTAGAGCATATGTTTCAATGCTGGAGTGCGGCCCCTTTATGATTACGGGCGCAATCTTCAAGTAGGCACGACGGTTAGTGCCTGGCTTCGCTGCTGACGTGATTTCCACTGAAGATGCCGCTATTTCTTTCTTCTCTGGTTCACTCGTGCTGCTCTGTTCTTTGTCGTGATGCAGCAGCTTGTGATGCCTCATGACGCACCCGTGTCTTCCACACGGTGGAGCTTTACATTGAAGTCGACGATGCTTGCTTCGAAGACAGCGGTAGCAGATGTGGTTCTTCTTTGCGATCTCCCATCTTGTATTGACGTCGAGGGAGGTATATTGCTTGCAGTCTGGTAGCTTGTGATCTTGTTTGCAGAGAGGACATTGATCTTCTGATGAAGATTTCTTCTCTGCGGCGAAGGTACGCTCTGGTTTTCTGTTTCTTCGTTCTCTGCCCCCGACTTCATCGATGGTAGCCTCTGGTAAAGCGTAGGCTCCACACTTGTCTGCTTCTTCGTTCAAGAAGGTAGATATCTTCTTTAATTCAGGAGTATCTTCTCTCTTCGTTGATGCGTAGTCGTACCACTTGTTCTTCAATATAGGAGTAAGCTTCTCTGTAATGTTTCGCGCCATTTCAGGGCTGTGTAGATATTGCGGTTTCTTCAATGCTTCAATGGTGCCCACTATGTTTGCGATTCGCCCAGCGAAGATACATAAGTCGCGAGGATTATCGCTGACCCGGCTGAGTGACTTGATCTTCTCTATTTCGACGTGAATCAGTGCTTCTGGTCTTCCGAATCTTCTTTCGAGAGTTTCTATGACGACCTTCGGATCTGGTTGGCTCACTAGGAGGCAGCCAACAGCTTCTTTTGCAGTTCCACGCAGGCTTCGACGTATACGTGCCATGTTTTCATTTAATGTGAAATACATGAGGGTTTCTTCGTACGCTGTCTTGAAGCCGAGCCAGTCGGCGCTGCTTCCGTTGAAAGGCGGCAGCTCTTGGATATATTTCGGTGGTTCCCTCGTGCTTCGTACCGCTTGAGAGAGAGCGGCGGCTAGGGTAGCCACGTCGATCAATGGCTGGCTTGTTCTCGTACTATCTTCTTGTTTTTTCTTCTCTTCTACGTGATCTTCTTGCGTCTTCTTGCCCTCTTCTTGAAGAGTTTCTTTGTTCCCTGACTGCTGTGGGTCCGGCCCGGTGCCTTGTAACCAGGTGCTGATGCGGACTGAAGCCAGGTCATCTTCTATTTCTTCTTCTTCTTCTGAGGTATCTGCTTCTGCTTGAAGACGTTGAACACGTAGTTGTTGCTTCTCTGTTTCAGCTTTTATCTGTGCTTGCTTGAGTTTCAGCTCGGTTAGTCGCTCTTTCGCCTCCAACTCCGCGAGGAGTTTCTTGCGGGAGGTTCCGGAGCGACGTGACCGTGCGTCTGCAGGCTTCAGTGTTCGCTGAGACGACTTCTCCTTCTGAGACGGGTCACTGGTTTCTTCTGTTCCAGTAGAGGTGCTTGCTTCTGTAGCGGTCGACGTGCTGCTGCCGGTACCTGATGACTCGGTAGCGGCGTTCGACGCGCCCTGCGCAGGCAGGTCTCCTGACGTAGTCTCTTGTCTAGACTCGGATGCGCTGAGCTCTTCCTGACGACGTTTCGCTTGTTCTCCATCCTTGCTTCGAGTAAGGACCATCTTCTTTTCTTCCAGGCGCAGGTTTTCTTATCCGACGACGAAGGACCAATAATGTGGGGGATAGCGACTGACGAAGATGTAAATAATACACGAAGTATCGGATCTTGTTCTGGAGGCAAACGGCGGCGAGGAGGTATATCGGAGCTTGGGCAGAGTTTCTTCTTATGTGTACTCGCTGAGTGTTGAAATCGAAGTGACGGTCCGCTAAATCGGCCCGTCTTTTATACAAAATCGCGTAGGCGTGCGCTACCCTCTGCCCGCACTCCCCTTCTTCACCCCCGCTAGCTGTACTCGTTTATTTCTATTAAAATATTTACATTACAATATCTTATTTACTATGTCCTTAAAGCTACTCTTATTTCCTAGCTAACAACATATAAATCTAGTCTCTGCGACGTCCCATTTGGCTGTGGCGTGAGGATACATTAATATTTCCCTGCCTCCCGCCTCACTACTATAAAAGAGCTCTGTCGAGCGCGCGCGCTCGCTAGTCTTATTGGGAACGTCGCAGAGGTAAGGGAATGAAACACACCGCATTCTAATTGTTTATTTACCTTATCCTATAGTTATTTATTCTATTATTTAGGTAACACAGTTAAAACTTTATTAAATATTCAACATAATAGCTTACGACTTTACACAACGATTTTACAAGTTAGATTCTTACTAGAATACTTTTATTTCTTATTAGAATAACAGTCTTACATATTTACTACCATTATATACTATCAGACTTGTAGAAATATCAACACAACATAAATTATACACAAAACATGAAATCTTAAACTAAGAACATTCTACGTTTTCCGTGGCGATCGACACGCTACTTGCGCCCACGAACGAGGTGACCTTAGGGCATCGTACATACTTGTTACATCGTGCACACACTACGTCAACATAAAATGGATCTACCTCGATGCAAATCCTACAGTGCATGAGTTAAGCTCTTTTTAATGCATTTTATATGGGTTCATTTCACTGGCTTTAGATTTATTGTGTTTTATTACTGAGCTCTTGGACTAGTTTCAATGTTATTGGATTTTATATCTTTTGTATTCAGAAATGAATGGCGAGATAGATCTCTTTGTTCTTAATAAAATGTGTGGAATGCCAAATAGCTGACTCACCTAAGCTACACATCCTCCACTATGTGTCGTTTACTCATTACTGAGCGTCGTGATGGTCCTGAATAAACTTTTAGACGACATCTCTCCATTTTTTACGATCTTTGGCTTATTAAAAAAAGCGCCCTGACCTTGAATGCACTGTAGTCGATTTTTGGGTCTGTTTGGCGGGTGGAGTGAGGTGCGACGGGGAACGGGGGCGCCAGCGACTATTGATCGATATTAGCTAGCGAAATGTACGCATTGTATCATCAGTGCGCGCACTTGGCTGTAAGCGCACTGATGATACAATACATGAATTTCGCTGGCCACCGCGGTTTGGCCTGGCCGCCAGTGCGCGCTTGGGCTTAGAATCGATAACAGAACACGTTCCGCCAATTTTAGAATTTTTGTCTGCTTGTTTGTTTATCTGTAGGTACGTTTAATTGATCGCGCATCACGTTAAAACGGCTGAACCGATTTTGATGAAATTTGGTACGGGAATACTTTGAACCCTGGGGAAGGACATAGTGTACTTTTTATCGACATACAACGCGGGCGAAGCCGCCGGCGGAAGCAAGTTTATAATATTAGTAGGATATTATTGTGACGATTGGTGAATCAGGCGCCTTCCCCGTTATGTATGAATGGAACAATGACATGTGCGAATTTCACTCCGCCACCACTTTCGCCGAGAACTCTAAACTTAGGCAGTAAGTTCTTCAGATTATATACTTAAGATTAGCTTCAGTGTAACGTTCGAAGACTACTCAATAAGAGTATCACTTTAAGATCCAATTTAAAAACGTTACCCAGGTATTTTACCGGAGAGTATGCCAACCATTTTCCATAGAAATGAGATATTATACGACGATACCCCGAGGATACGCGATTGCATGAAAAATGCAAACCCTGCAACCCGTTCTGTGGTTACGACAGGAGCGGACTCGGACTGTTTATAAAAATCATTGTTATTAGACTGCAGTTCGTAGTTACTAGTTGCTTACATAATAAACCGACATTGGCTAGTTTGTTGGGAAAACCAGAGACCGACTTGTGAAAAAGCAAATAATTTTATGTTATTTATTCCTACAATATTTTTTCAAAAAAAGAGAGTAAGTAGTAAGGAGTCTCGGAAAATGGCATTATAATACTTTTTACCAAGTACATTCAGCTTCAGTTCGGTCTTTTTTTGGTATTCCGTGGTCTTTTTCTACTGTAGATTCGGCAATTTTGCCGAAAATAAAATGATAATATTTTCGAGTGCAAATCTAGTTTCCGTTTTAATAGAGATTTCCATATTAAAATGGAAACACGATTTGCACTCAAAAATAATAATTATTATCATGCGGTTTTCTCAAATTAAAATACGATTAAAATGACATTACAGAGCTTCTGTACTTTGTCAATGAAGATAAGTTATTTATCTGCCATTTTAAAAACAAGATTCGATAAAAATGAAAAGAAAGTGGTAAGCTATTTGCCAATTAATATTTAAGTTGTTCATTCAGTTCAGAGGTTAAATTACAACAATTAAAAATAATTGGACCTTATTTTCTACTGATTAGATCTATTTTCTTTAAGGATTTTATAAGGAAAACAAACACCTTAAAACAAATCTCAGAAAAAAAATCGCGGATGATGATTAATAATTAATTATCATCCGCGATTTTTCAAAATCATATCAATGGACAATTATTGTCCATTGATATGATTTTGTAATTGTGGATTGACTTTTCCTCGTGCATTTTTTATCTATCTAGTTTTAGTTTGTAATGAATAAGTACGATTATACAATAAACATTTAGTAAAAGCAGATATTATGCTTGTTTTGCCAACGAATTGTAAATACAAACGTACTTATCTTTAAAATAACGTTATTTCCCAATTTCTGTATTGAAAGTCTGATCACATAGAGCGAATTCTTTATGTAAACATTTTCTAAACATTCTTATTTTGAGGACATGTGCATGTCTATTGTCTACTGCTAAATCCTGTTATAGAAGGCTAGGTTTTACAGTTTTATAATCCGTTATTAGCTTTCTTTTATCGCAGCTAGCAGCCTAAGGAGTTTTAAGTAATATATTAGGTATTTCTTGGCTCTATAAAAAATATGCTTTAGCAGAGAGGACCATTTGAATGAGTAATGATCATGTAAGTATGTTAAACCTGTAAAAAGAAGTTACTTATTAGATGTTTACAAACACACACACAGACACACCCCGACATAGTTTTTTTTTGTAGATTATTTTTAGGGTTCTGTATGTCCGAATGAAAAAACGGAAACCTCACTAGTGCATGAGTCTGTCTGTCCGTCTGGCACAACCAAGTTGTTCCGAATCTAATGGATCGATTAAGTTGAAATTTGGTACCTACAAATATGTATTTCTGTGACCCAAACACGTGTAACGTAAATAAATGAATTTTAAGTATGACGGTCACTTTTGGGTCACAAATACAAAATTACAAAAAAAATGTTTTGTAAACTGTACCGAGTGACATATCAAATGAAAGGGTTTAATGTGAGGGTCTCAAACATATTTTTTTATAATGTTAAAATTATCAGTTTTATAGTTATTTAAGGAAATAGATGAAAATTTGCCATTTCCTTATCTCTGAAACTACTTAGGTAGTCTAAAATTTTGAAAAAAAAAATGTTCTATAGAGGTAGGGCTTATAGATTACAGGAAAACCTATAAGAAGTCTATAGTTTTAAAATAACATGGTAAATCTCTCAATATTGTGTAAACTTACATTTGGAGTTGGAATGTATGGGAGAACATGTTTTTCAACTAGAATGTTATGTTTGGTCTTGGGATAAATTCATCCCAACTAAGGAACCCTACATTGTGCGTACCTACTCCGACACGCACTTGCCGGTTTTTTATGTTCAGTTTGATGTACATAACTGTAAATCGAAGTTGCATGATCTATTATAGTTTATTGTCAATTTCGAATATACTATGCTTGACAGCTTGCCTTAAAGTTTTTTTTTAAAGACATTTCTATGAAAACTTCACGGAAATGGTTCTACCGGTGTCGCGTCGCGTCAGTCTGCACGACCCTTAATTTAGAATGGAATTTTTACTGAGAGTTTTTTTTTTAATGACCAATAGTTTTCCTATTAATTTCAAAACGTCCCTTCATTTATTTTGCTCACCTGGGTGCCTCCCTGAATACATTCCTGGAATAAACACAGTGCATTGACCACACTACAGTTCTGCAGTGTAGTTTAAATCCTACTTTCCCGAGCATTGCACTCGACCACTCGACCGGTCGAGCAACCCAGTGCTAGTACTGCCCTGCTAGATTGCACATCTATGATAGTTATTCTTTTAATGATAATGCCTATCGAGGCTAATCAGGTAGGCAGTCATTAAGGACAGACAATCGAATGATTATGCAACAGAGTGGTATCATTTACTTGTCGTTTCCGGACACGTTTAATCTGTATAAAAAAAAATGAAGTGTCTGTTTGTAACAGCTTTTTAAATTATTTACGGTACTTATTTTTTTGTCCGTCTGGATCTTTGTTCCGGCTAATCTCCGAAACGGCTGGGCTGGTCCGATTTTGAGGGACTTTCACTGGCAGATAGCTGATGTTATAAGGAGTAACTTAGGCTACTTTTATTTAAGAAATTTTCATTTTCTCATTCCCCACATCAGATATAATTATTATGTCCATATCATGACAACTGATTTCCACACATCTCTGTACTCATCTCCTATCCATTCGTGTAACACCAGACATACCTCGTAACATTCCTACCACCACCAGATACCTTATACAACATTTGTTTTTGTTTACCCCAAACCCAAAAAGGGGTCATTGTACTCATAATTTTGAACAACTTTTTCTATCGGACCAACTTTGAAATCGCGAAAAAAAAATCAGCTGATCCATACATTTTGTCGATTTAAGTGAACAGAAATGTATGGAACAGCGGATTTTTTTTTCCCATAGAAAAAGTCCTTTTCGGGTTTAGTTTAGGTAAACAAAAACTAATGTTGTATACTTACTTAAGATGATCAATAACTTCATAACCCTTTAAAAGCGCCCCAAGTTCTTACTTGAACACGTACTCTACATACAAAAAACACAAATTGTCAGTATCTATTGTTAAATCTAGGTGTGTTAAGGCCATCTCAGTCAATGGACTAATGTTTGGGTTTTTTACCGGTTCAGTATTGTGCAAACTGCGTCAAAATGTTATTAAACTTTCGTTTGGATGTTGCATCTGGGAAATTCCTAATAACGAAATGAATAATGCAACTGGGATAAAGATAATGTCAAGTGTCTTTAATTTTCGATTGACAGTTCAGGGATTTATAAAATAAATAAATAAAAAACTAGTAACATTACGTATCCCTGTGTCGTGGGGTCCATTTTGAGTCAGTGTTTAGTCAGCACCTATTGAGGTTATGTTTTCAAGACTGGAAGGAGCTTCTCAAATAGGTTTTGCATGGGCGACCATCCATTACATAATCGAGACCCCTCCGTGTCTCAGAAAGCACGTTAAGTTAAGCCATTGGTCCCGGTTGTCATCCGTGGATCTTTGACAGTCGTTACGGGTACTCAGAACCCCAAAAATCTGACAAGTCTTACCAAGGGGTATCGTGTTACCCAGTGACTGGTTTGTGGCGGTCAGATAGGCAGTCGCTCCATGTGAAATACTGGTATTCAGCTGCATCCGATCAGACTGGAAGCCGACCCCAACATAGATAAGAAAAGGCAAGGCAGATTGATGTTATACTCAGGTTAGGTTCAGTTTTTTTCGAAACCAAGTTATTTCAAAAGGCAATAATCAAACGGATTCAAGGCCAAGTTGGAACAGTGATCAATTGTATAAGATGACGTAACGTGATAACAAATCAGTCATTATTGCATTATGTTCTGTCAATGGAAACATTAGGAACGTTGCATTGGAGAGAAAATGTTTGAACCAGATCATTTTATTGGCTATGGTATCTGTGGTTAATTTAGTTAGGGTAATGGCTGGCCATGAAAAGTAGGTGATGACACTGTATCTTTTTAAATTTGCCAAATTACTTACTTAAATCATACATAAATTGGTTTTTTTGTTTATGCGTGTGCTATACCTATGGTATACCTGTACCCTTCGAGGATTACGGGCGTGATTTTATGTTATATTTGTTTTCCGTGGCTTCTGTGGCTTACCTTTGTCGTGAAGTCATCAGTAGCCGTATATACGAGTAAAGTATTACTTAAGTATCGATTAGAGAGTAAAACGATCATAATGAAAATACAATCTCTTCCTAATTCGCAACTCTGCATTCTATTCAAGTTAAATCTTTCGCAGGGATCTTGGTGCGCATTAAAAGTAATAATAAAATAGCTTGAGGCAGAAACAGCCGCTTACGAAGTAGGTCGGTTTAAATTGCGTTAACTAATATTTATTCATTACTATAATATACATACCTAATAATTAACCAAACCAAACATGAAACAGGTGACATATATGTTGATTTTAAATTAGTGTCTTCTAACAATTAGTATTTTGTTAACTTTATTACTCACTTGTCAACTGTTAACAACTGTTTGTCGTAAGATTTTATAAGAATAACAGTTAATTTACAAAAAGGTCATTAAACAAATCGTTTTATAATACCTAATTTCCTGTCGGAAAATTTTATTTGAACTCACATTTTCGATATGCAAACTATAAGTAGATCGCTTCGGCAACTGAACAGAAATCCGGCTTGTAGTGCATTTTTTCTTATTTATTAGGCAGAACGTTTCAGCGCAGCGGTCAGTTTACCTCGAGTCGGTTTCCCGCGCAGTGATCTGTCAACGAGTTTGACAGCGGTTTCGGCGGGAAAGCATTTCTTAACCCTACGCCGCGTATCGAATAGATGTTGTATGTTGCGCTTTACGATCCAGTTACTTTCTTAAATGCATCGCGTTGAAGGTTTTTAACACACGTGCACTCGGTTATTTTCATTTAATTCTCAGTATTGTGTGAAACTGATTTGAATGTCATTTGGAAGTGGAAAAATGGACAAGGAAAAGTGTTGTTATGATAATTCAGCGTTTGTGTTGACTGAGAAAAATGTTTGGATGCAAAATGAGGTACATGGTTTTTTTTCATTGTTATTTTTTATTTCGATGTTCAGCAATGCGTGTGAATAAAGTTTATCTAAGTAAGATAATCTGGTTTCTTATGAAGTTTTAATAGAAAAGTTAATAGTTCGAAGCAATTACATGCCTTCTACATTTTATAGAAACATTATTTCAAATTATTTACTTACAAAGATAAATTACAAACTAAAAATAAAGAATCAGCGGACCAAACTAAACAATCCAATAAGTACTTTAATTAAAATTTTAGCAACGCAAGGATGTTCTGTGATTAAATTCTTCCAGCCTTGTGTGTAACCGAGTTACCGAGGCGTAACCACTATCGATATAAAATTACTTTTAAGTGCTTGTAAGTTAAACTACTAATATTCTACATTTTTTATGTTAGAATGTTGTACCTTGGTGGTAAAATGAACCTCTTTGCTGCGATTATCGGCCTCCCACATCGTCATTATCATAAAAAAAACAGTTTTATTATGATTGCTAGTTCAACTGGTGTTTTTACAATATGAGATAAGAGAATGGGAAACATGCAATTACAATAAAAGTGCATTTATTTTGTTTTTATTATTGATCGAAGATTAAGGTCAATGGAAACTTGTTTAACATAATTCAAGTCATAATTAGCAGACAATAATTACCTAAGTAGTACCTACTGTGTTTTTAGGGTTCCACACCCAAAGAGTGCCAACGGGACCCTATTCCGTTTGACCATCCGTCCGACCGTCTGTCATCGGGCTGTATCTTTTGAACCGTAACAGGACACTATTTTCACAGAGCGTGTACAACTATGGCCGCTATAACAAAAAATAATAAAAATAGAATAAAGTTAATAATTAAAGGTCCCTATACAAAAAACTTGGAATATTGTGGCGATACGGTACCTACGGTGGTACGTGGTACGGAAACCTTCGTGTGCGATTCCGACTCGCACTTGGCAGTTTTTTTATCTAACTGGAATTATAAGTAACAAATTCCATGAAAATAATGTAAGTAAGTAATTCTATTGGAGTACCAATTCCGCCCCACTGACCATATTTGGAGATCTAGAGAAAAAAATACTTCTTTTTCTTTTTAACAGTTTTCCACTATGTCACAATTAAATACTACCTAGTTGAATTAATTAATGCAGATCAATGCCACCAATGCTCCAAATTATACAGATAATATTTAAAAAAGTACAGTTAATTGAATTGTAAAATAAAACTGTCTTGTAAAAATAAAAACCTTTTGTTGTTGTTTTATGTTCACTATTTATCCATCACGGGTAATATGACTTCTGTATGTTACTTTTTGTTGATTTATTGAGTTAATTTCACACTATTCGTGCAATGATGGAGTTTCTCCTTTTGATTGGATGATGCATTATTCATTTAAGCTTCGTTAGTATCAAATTGTGCTAGTTAGTGACACCGATACGCTCGTCGATGGCTCCCATGGGAAACACGCGACAAAGTGAAAACGCTTAAAGCAACCTTTTAAACTGTTCTTAATTAATTTATTGTGAGAAAAAATAACAGCGATTATGTTAGCCCATACATTAAACTAATATTAATTCACGAATATTACAAATAATCGCAAAAAACTGCTGTCTCTTACTAAAAAAGCAAATAAGAAAAGTAAAAAGGGTAGAGCTGATTTTTTCATTTCTCTGTTCTATAACTATTCTGTCACATCGCAACGTCATAGCCACAAACATTATGATTGAATAATAATTTTAGTTCTGTATGAATCAGATTCTTATTTGACCATTGAAATTGCATTAAGTAAATTCAAAATGTGCCAATTGCCTAATACGTATTACTGGAGTTGGCGATTCAACCACAAATAAATTATCTTCTTCGCGAATCGCCAACAGAAAAAATAATATTTAAAAAAGTGTCAATTCGCCCGTTTCAGGCTTGTAAATTCGTGCGAATCAACCAATAAGCCGAGTAGGTAATATTGATTGGTCTAAGGATATCTTAAAGCCTATGGCACGAAGAGGGTTAAATACGGATAATTTTATAAGCCATTTACGTAATCCTATTCAACCTAGATTTTGACCTAGTTGATTTTATATTCTGCGACAATCAAGCCTGTGTACTCTGTCTCATAATTGTACCATTATAATTAATATTCTAGTTATTCTAGATAATAGTCTTGTAAACGTGCGTTGATAACGTTTATTACTGCTATATGAAATAATTTCTTAAGAAAAAAAAATGTTGTCCATTTTAATTAATAACTTTTATATACACGGAATCTAAGTAGGTCATTTTTTTTTTAAATATATAAATTAAATATATAGGTAATTTATTTTCTACATCGTAGCCCTTTTCTGGCAAGCTGTACGCACCCTTGCAGTTGATAGGCATATAAAAACGCGGGCGAGTTCAAACTAGGAATGAGTATATTATGAACGAAGCCGAATACTAGGCATTGTTCAAAATGAGAACATTTTTTTAACAATACACGTACCTACAAGAATATTGAAAGTAAGTTAGAATATAAGCCGTGAATTCATGAAATCATTTCTTCAATAGATATATTTAATAGATTCCGTCGCAAAATAAGAATATATACCTAATTCTAAATCTGTTCACTTTTCAACACCTACAAAGAATATTTTTTTGCCTGACATGTTCCTATCACGGTCATAGATGGTATGATACGGTGTAGTGGGCAGACTCCTTTAACTCAAAGGTATTTTTGGTGATACCTGGCCAGGCGCACTCCGCATTTTAGGTATGAAGCTACAAGTACGCAGCGGGGTCGACTTGTCGGGCCAATTCAGTGAGCGTAACGTAGTCAGAAGATATAAGAGTTACGCCATACAAAGAGGCAACTTCTAGTTGAATATGACTGTAGGTAATTATGGCTGTGCGACCTGAATTGCGCTTTATAATGTCGTTGTAAGGGTCGCTATTTAAATGATTTTGCGGAGTGAATCTTCTGTACTTCTACTATTATATATTCTGTGTTGACACAAAGGTCCTTTACGGTCTTACTTTCAAAGTTAATTAACTCACAAGAAGATAATTAATTAATTAGAATATTATGTCATACATACAGTAACTATTAAAAAACTCTCTGATCTTTTTGTACATCACAAACTTCCTTAATGCCATGAAACTCTCCCACGGGAATATGTGAGACCACCGCTATTAACGTCCTGCCTTGTTCTTATTTCAAAATGAATGCGCATGCGACGCAGTCTCGTCAGAGCGAGTTTTGAATGTGCGCACGATAAAAAAGAGGATGCATTTGTTTGTTTTTTTCTTGTTCTTTAAAACACGTAATTCGATATTTCGTAGTAACTTTTGATTTATTTTATTTGCTAAATATAATGAAAGGCTCTATGAGTGTGGTTCCTTTCAGCTTTTTTTTCTCACTATTCGTATTTTGCCGCCCGCCCCTTTACATTTGCCGCCCTGGGAACTATCTCCGAGTATCGCCTAGTTTAAATCTAGCGCTGTCGAAGGTATTCTTATTAACTATTCTGGCTAATTACACACTAACAGTGTTGCAATGGCTTTCATTTTGACAGTTCATCAACATTAATTGCGTTATTTACGCAGGTCAAATTTTCGAATATTATGAAGCAATAGATTAGCAATATCCTTCAAAATCATTCAGATTGTGATTGAAAGTGTGTTTCGCAATTAGGGTGCTGGATTTGCCCACTTCTCTTTATCTTGGGCTATGGTAAAAAGTGAAGTGAAATAAACCTCTTTTTCTTTCATTCTTTCTAAGTGAAATTAATCTAGTTGTGAAGTGAATGTTTGGCATCCAATACATGTTACGTATTGAACAATAGCTTGTTTTCATGAAACTTATGTCAGCAAATATCTTTGTGTTTGCAATGTTTGCTCTCCAAACTGACAATACGCGATTATGATGACTGAGATTTTCATTTATTTCTAGATAAGATGATACTCAAAATATATTAATTCTGAAAAACCCAATTTTCTATTTTTCAGTAGGTAGATAAACCTATACTATACCTATACTATGTAGTATGTAGGATGCTATTTATATGTTAACAACTTATTAAATGTAATTAAATTATTAATTGCCTCTTATACCTATTGCTTAGCAAACATTTAATAAATGCCAACCCATAAAATGTTGCATTAAAATTGCATTCTCAAATGATGCTTGCAACAAGTCGTTGAAGTTGTATGTTTTAAGATCTTAGCTGAATTCAAATCTTTTCTGGCCGATGCGATGGCCAAGAATATAGCTACCTTTTGAAGAGCCATATTCCCGAATACGAAGAAGTATTTTTGATTGCAAAAGGCAATATCCAATGGCACTAGAAAGTTTAAAGAAAAGCCCTACTAACTCAATCCAAAAGATTAGGGATAATTCTTTTAATCGACAAAGTACAGCCGTCGCTGGTCAGCGATGACCGACTCACGCGGCTTAAATCTCTATTTTGACTGTTAAATAAGGGCTAATATCGTCTGTGGCCAGTTTCACTCTATGGCCAAAAATATCGTTAGGCAACATTTTTTTTTTAAAGTTGATCGTGACGTGAAGCGCGCGTCAATGTCACGACGGCGACGCGAGGCTTGACAGACGTTGACGTCTTAAAATGACCGGGCTAGTTCTTAGTTCGAAAGTGGTCTCTTTCATGAGAGACGGAGACAGAGCTAACTGTCCACCCAAAACCCATTTTATTTAGGTGCATTTCAACCCATTTTATATATGTGTCGGAGAGGTAGTCATGACGTAGCCTAAGATCCTGAAAAATTACAATACATAAGGTCGTTTTATTCTCGGAAAAACTAAACGCGAACGTTAATATATCTTAGCTAAAAAGTAAAACCTTATATCAACTCCATACCTCTTTGTAAAACTCAATTAGTTGTTACTAAAATTTAATTGGATCTGCAATGTTAAATGTTGAAATAGATATACTTATGATTAGAAAACCCACGTTCAATTACTTGTACCGAGGTATGTACTGGGATCCCATTACGTCTAGAGATTGCTTGGAGCTAGCAGCTCGTTCGTAGATCGTTAAAAGGTTGTAAATGACAGCTTCGCTAGTTTCACCGAGAAAGGCTAGACATTAGTTTAGCTACTACAATTTACAATTAACTACGTTTATGTTTTTAGTGTTCCATACCTGACGGGTGCCATTACTAAGCCTCCGCTTTCCGTCTGTCTGTCAGCGGAATTTAGAGGTATGTATGAGGAACAGGGTGACAACACTCATCCTCTATTGAAAAGGGAGGATCCTCCGACCAGACGGGTGTTGTGTCTGGCGGGCAATTGCCCAACGATTGATGTCGGATAGTCTTATATTATGTTAATCGCGCGGTAAATTCTAATAGCGCGATGCAGGATTTGTGTGACGTCGGGTCTTTGATGCGTAGTTCGATGTAACCGCCACAGTATCTCATAGGGAATTTAATTAAAGAATAATCAGAAAACAAAGCAAGTCTTTTTATTCAAAATAATTAAGTTATACCATTGAGAAATAGGGAAAGTAAAGAGCGTGACCACCGGCCATGTACCTACACATCAGCCCAGATGTCAGATGTTACACATCATAAGCGACTACTGTAAGGCTCGCTCGACCGCTCTTGTGTCCCTCTTTGGTTCGCCCACATTTCCCAGCAGTGGGAACACTAAAGGCTGGGCAAATTTCTGCTTTTCTGTACCTGACTATAATGAAAATCTTATGACCAAACCGTATATTAAAACAAAGTGTAATAATGCATTAGACACAGTCGACACAGACATGACGTGTAAGTATCAGCTGTGTAAACTGTAAATACTTATGGGTAAAAGACTTTAGCATTGTAAAAAAAACACTGCAAATATTACAAAAGAAGTTTTTATAATGCACCACCGTGATTAATTATGAATTTATGAATACAAATTATAATGGTTACCTACAGTGCGATGTTTTTTCAGTAACTTTACAGTGTGTAAAAATGGTTAGAGATCAAGACATTATATACCTATTCTTTTATACATCCGTCGTTTCTTCTTAAAAAAAATTCTTGATACAGCATGATAACTGTAATTATGATTTTTCATCATATGGCTAGTGTGCGAGTGCTAGGCTGCTGATATAATAACAATTCGTAATAATAAAATCTATAAACGTGACTATGGAATTACACTCGATTTCCCACCACCTTTTTACCACCACGGTGGATGCTCCAAGGTAGTCGGCGAAATTCAAATTTTCTTACGTTTCTTGCAATTTGCGGGTCAGTGTCAAATTCTATGTTGATTAAATTTATTAGATTCGCGACCGTAAAAAATATGGCTTAACAGAATAATATTCTAATCACTAGAATCAGCAATACAACTCCGTAAGTTATAATAATCCTCAAATGTCATAATTTCATGAAATAGTAATTCAATAGGATTATATGAACTTTAGAGAGTTGTATTGATAATTTGTATGACTATAATTCTATAAATAAATATCTGATAAGGCCGCGAATCATATTTAGATCAACATACAACCTGATACTGACCTGCAAATTGCAAAAAACCTAAGAAAATTTCGATTTCGCGGGCTACCTTTGAGCATCCACCTTATGACCGATTATTAAAATTTTCCCTACATAAGTAATCATCTAAAGCAATTACTTAAAACGTTTACATACTGTTGCTCTATGAACCTACCTATCTTACATAGATATATGTATGTTAGTATAAATATTTAGATACACTAATTTACATGATCATTGGTATACCGGTAGTTTTCCGTTTATTATTTATTTTATGTTTATGGAAATCTTTATTGTGTGTCTATGTCCTAGGCTGCTGTCTGTGAATGAGGTTCTATTCTATTCAGTTGGTCTGAAAATGATAATACTGTGTGCCTAGAATTACTTGCTAAGCTATATCTATTTTTCTGCATGAATTACAGCAGCCACGGCTTATTCACCTTTTATCTCGCCCACACTAAACTGCTCGTGAAATGAGCGAGAGCAAGACGGAGTGGCGTGCTCACGGCTCCAAGGTGCCAATAGTTTAGGTAATTGCTTTTTACGGCCCAAATAATGTTAATAAAAAAAACATAGTCGCTGCTTTATTGGTAGTTCAGTTATTAAGCAAAGAAGTATTTTTTGGAATACCAGCGGTTTATTGTTCGGTTTGGAGGTAAGTTTGGAATCGTTTGTACCTTAAATGCGGTAGTGGGGCGCTTCATTTCAGATTAGACAAGCTATAGTATTTATCTGAACACTTGATTTTCTTCTATTTGGTACTAAAACTATCTGCGATAGTAAATGAAAACGAACAGGCGCTGCGCATATTAAGAGGGTGCATCCTAAAAGTTTGCAACGTCGTAAATAGCTGTCAAATATTTACCTGTTTCGATTAATTTGAAAATAATACTGTATGGAAATAAGAAATGTGGCTAACCAATTGACTAGAATATTAATAATGAATTGCAATTATAACATTGAATTTGATGTTGTACCCGTTTTAGGTGAAAAAAAGGCATTTGGAAAGTTACCAAATACTTTTTTTACATCTAAAACTAACTATTCGGTGTTACGATATTAATTATTGCATTTCATAATCAATATTCTAGTTCGCTAGTTAGCCACATTTTTTATTTCCATACAGAAATATTATCAAATTAATCAAAACAGCGAAATATTTGACATCTATTTGCGACGTTGCCAACTTTCAGAATAAACCCTCTTAAATGTTATGTAACTGTAAACTGCAAATATCGAGTGTAAAAATACCTACATCTTAAGGCGATCGCAGACAGGCGCGACGCGCCTCTAATAGAATCATTTCTATGAAAACTTCATGGAAATTGTTCTAAGTACCAGAATCGCGTCGCACACTCGCACCGTCCGTCGTCGCGGCAGCGGCGTCGCGTCGCGCGTGTCTGCCGAGAGAGATGTCTTTTTACACTCGATATTATATTATTCAGCTTTGCAGTTTACAGCTGATGTACTTACTTACATAACATACATTATGCGCAGCGCAAATCAGCAAACAGTATTTAAGTACCAGCTACCTATGACGAATATGAACACATTTTTTTTTGCCAAACTCCGTTTATGGCCACAGAGTAATTTGCCAACGCGGTACCCAAATATAGCTTTAAAATTTAACCTATTTAGTAAATCCTCTATTCATGTAGACGTAAGTACGTTTTTTATATGTTTTTCCAATTATTACGTTTAAAAATAACTAGAGTTTTGTTAGCGAGGCAGTGTGAACAGTGACATTTTCTGCCATCGTTCACACAGTGGTCTAATTGACGGAAAATTATCGTAGAAATAACACATGTTTGTTGCCAAAGCGAGCGATTATGGGCAGACAAAATGTTGACACGATTGAATTAACTACATTATTACTGCGGTAAAAGGAAATTGATAATCTTTTCACAAATGACGATTTCCAGTTGTGCCATTATCATGTTCAGTCAATTTATATTTTAAGTATTCTTCATTAATTCAAACTAGATTTTTGATAATATTCTAGAGTCTAGAGTGAGTCAAGGCAAAATTTTGTGATTTAATAAAAATAAACATTGTAAGTGATTCTGATTGCACAGAAAACGCAATCAAAATAACTTACCACAATGTTTATTTTTAATGGCGATAGATGAAAGATTCATTCCGATTATTCGGTCAATGTGATCATATTACAGTGGTAGGAATATAAGGAACTCACTTCTTCTCGGAGTAATCTAATTCAAAGGAAACGCCGACTTCATCTAGTTCTTAAACTATAATTGACGTGTAAGTGTTTGTATGTACAAACCTATTTACAGAAAATAAAATCATTTCAGTTCATTTTTTTTTTTTTTTTTTTTTTTTTTAATGGTAATAAACTAGCGCTTGACTGCGATCCCACCTGATGGTAAGCAGTGATGCAATTGTTTCTTGTATTGTGAAAATTGACCTCTAAACTAAACACATTAGGTATGCATAATGCAGTATAGCAATTATTTTTTATTATCTAGTCGGTTCTTTAGTGACAGTCGTGAAAACATTCCTGTAGGAACGGGCAAACTGATTCAGCTAGGATCCAAATCCGTAAAGAAGCAAAGCGCCGAGCTATGATTTAAATCATAGATTTGCCCTCACCGTACTAAGTCGCACGAAAAACTGTCCATACTGAGGAGCTCACACACTAACAATGGCGCTTCCATGACAATCAAGTCGAAGTCTCTGCGACACTGTGTTTGTCGGAGGTGTCAAAATGGAACAGAAACGCGACCATCTTTTGACGCGGCAGGACAGTGCTTCGTGCTTTTTTGTGCTTCGTATTCTAAAGCCGGGTCTGCTGCGCCATGTTTGGATGTTTTAAAAACATCAAACATCAAACACGAACCAATCAGGCATCCAGGCATGGTTCGTGTTTGATGTTTTTTAACCGACTTCCAAAAAGGAGGAGGTTATATGTTCGTAGCGTATGTTTTTTTTTTTTTTGTGTATGTCCGTCGATATTTTCGTCAATTGTGGACGGATTTTGAAAATTCTTTTTTTGTTTGAAAGGGTATGCTCTCAAGGTGGTCTAATATAAATGTTATTAACTTAGCTTGAGCACTTTTTGAGTTAGCTTCATTAATACGTATTTTTCCCACTTAGCCTATATGGACGATCTTTTAACATTTTCCTGTCACTGTTATTTACATAGCAGGTCGTGATATTCGAACTTGTAGGGGGTAGGTACCACAACCAAAAAGTGAAAAATAAAAACTTTTTACAAAAAAAACCAAACGACTTCCAAAAAAAACACTAGAAAGTGAAAAATAACTTTAATTTCGGAAGTCGGTGGCTTAAAACGAAAATTCAAAACCAAAGACACCGACTTCCGAAATTAAAGTTATTTTTCACTTTCTAGTGTTTTTTTTGGAAGTCGGTTGGTTTTTTTTGTAAAAGTTTTTTAAAACATCCAAACATGGCGCAGCAGACCTGGCTTAATACAGTATGCAATGTCCGACGTTATGTAGGTACGTAATTGCCAATGTAGGTGTTAAGTAGGTACTACGTGGTCTGACATTTTAATTTGATCTAGACAACTAGATAACACAATCATTTTATTTTCCTCATTCTTCTATTAAATCTATGTATCTATGTGTAAATCTATTTTTTATTTATGTAAACATAATACAATGTTCCTAAGAGGTAGTAAATAAATGGTCTTACAATAAGCAGTTATGTGACAAGTATAGTACATTAGTTTCGCGGCCAGCAACTCGGGAAAATAGAATCTTTGATAAGTTGCCTTCTTGGTTGTCATGTGTTGAAGTAAAAAGTTCGTTCCATTTTTAAATAACATGTTTGAATATTCGAGCATTATTTGGACAACCTTCTTCGAGATAAATCGAAATTGCTGTACTGGTCAAAAACAAATGACTATGCGGCCAGCAATGTTACTATGAAAATCCATATCTGTCCTGTGTTTAGCGGCCTAATGCCAAACTCTGACAAATCCACACTAAAACACTCTGTAACCAGATAAGCTGTGAAAGTAAATAGAAGCCTTACTCACACATAAGTATATACATACTTACCTACATATATACATAGGTATCAGCTGGCAGTAGAGAGTAAACTAGCTCTTCAAACACGTCGATATTGTTTGATCAGCTATGAGCTGAATGGATCTAATGGAAACTTTATTAGTTGACTTAAAATATGATTGTATTTACTTAACTTATTACTAAAGTATCCCACGATATTCAAATTTTCTTAAGAATTTTGCAATTATCACATTTTGCTAGTAAGACAGCTCCCTAATTGCGTAATACACGATCAATGGTTCGAAACAGATTGCTAATCCATTGCTTCATGAATTCGAAAAAAAATCTGCTCAGCAACGTAAATCACGAAATGAATGTTGTTGAACTGTCAAATTGAAACAGATTAGTCTTATCGTTTACGAACACGTGTTAAATAGCAGGTTGTGTTATCGCGAATCATAGTTAAATCAACATGCAACCTGCAATGCAAATTTTGCAGGTTACTCTGCGTGGCACTCTTGGAGACTGGCGCAACGCTTCCTGGTAGCACAATTACCGGTGTCGCATCGCGCCAGTCTGCATAAATCTACTTACGTGCAACTAGTTAGGTAACTAGGTTTAGGCCTATCTGGCCTAAGTAGAGGAAGAGAAAAGAAACGCTGGACAGAGTAAAGGCTCCTACAAACATGCGAGGCGTGACGCGACAGTGGCAGCGTGACGCCACTCTAACGATACAATTTCTAAGAAAATGCAATCTGTTTGCAGGAACCTTTATGGTCAAAGTGTAGATTTTTTAACAAAATAAATTATCATCTGTGTGTGAGAGACCATACAATAAGAACTAAACCCATTTATTGACGAGTAAAAGATCTATTCACAAAAATAAACATTTCATTTCATAATTTCATTTCTTTCTTTCAAACCTAGATCAATGAATAAAGCCCCAACATGAGATCTGTCAGTTAGTTTTACAGTTTCAGACATATCATTCAAAGCTACCTTTTCATAACGATAAATGCAACTTATTTCTACCATTAAAACGTTGGTTGTTACCTCGTCAAAACAATACATTAAGTCTCGTGTGCGTTTCACATACCTGACATACCGCGCAATACTTGAAAACGTGTACGTTGCATGACGTCACTATGCGCCCGCGCCTCAGCGCACGCGGCGACCTTGACATAGACACTGCTGCGACGGCAGGACTGGGTTCATGGACACGGTGACAATGAAAGGATTGTATCTTGATATGTTCTGCAGCAAGTTGAAGGATAATAATAGCCTGGCCCGCCCTGCGAAATCTCACCGCGCTGTTTTTAATCGCAAGGTTTATACCTAGTCAGTGAACGGAGTAGGTACGTTACAGCGCGAATTTTAAATCGCCAGTGGGGGCTACGCCTAAAGGCTCGTGCATACTGGCGCGAGTAGTCGCGCGGTAATTGTTCTACCGTGAAGTTTTCTTAGAAATTGGATTATTAAAGTCGTGTCGCGCCTTAAGGGCCTATAAGACCTCAAATTGCTTAGCAAGATCCGCCGACACTACTGCAGCATTAATTTTGAAATAAAATATATGTTAAAGTTGAGGATTAATGTTCACACGATTTCATAAAATTTTCTCGATAGAAAAAGAATCCAAAACTACCTCCAAACCGAACAAGAAACCGCTGCTATTCGAAAAATACTTCAAATTAGATCATGAAACCTTTCATACTAACTGAACTAACTATAAAGCAGCGACTAAGTATTTTTTTTTAAATTACCATTGTTTTCGACGTAAAACGACAATTACCTAAACTATTGTCGCTTTTGAGCCGCTTCAGTCTCGCTCGCACTCAGTCTGCGAATAGTACGGTGCGAGCGAGATAAAAACCTGAGGTTGTGTGGGCTCTTAAGGCTAGTCCACCTTTGTACCTATTTTATTGCCGTTTAACCCGTTAACGGTAATAACGAAGGATTTTTTTTACCACATTGAGTATTTAATTTTAATAGTATACCTACCAACTGGGAACGCATTTTAAAAAAATATGTTTATAAATAAATATCAGGACCACGAAACCACGATGTAGTTTTCAAAGTACAGTCACATCTCCGGAAGTGAGTCGGAACTTCGGAAGCTTTTCACAAAAAAAAACAACAAGATGGTTCTAAGGAGGGGACCAATGTTGTACCTACTATGTTTTTTTTTTGTATCGTTGCTATTGCGTTTGATTTGATAATATCACGTATAAATAAACAAAAAAATAAACAAATCTGTATCTAAAACCTTTGTAAATCACCCAAACGGAACAACCGGAAGCGAGAGACACAAAACTGATTTCCGCTATTTTCTACTTTTTGTGTAAACTGTGCGTGTGGGTGGTTCTTTAAATTACGATCAACTAGCTGCGCCCCGCGATAATTTCTCTCTGCATTATCATGGACAGACGGGACGATGGGATTGGGGGGAAGGTATACGTTGGAAGGGGGTATGGGGGGGTCACCCTTAGTCTGGGAGTTGGCCTGGGGAACGACGGGATATTAATGGATTTGGAGGGGAGGCTTGGTTAGATTCTGGGGAACATAGGAAGGGGTGTAAGGGTTAACCTAGACCTGGGATTTGGTTTTCGGGAACTTCTCTTGTGCGGGATCTCTGAAGAAAAGATGCTCCGGATACAGGACCAACGACTTCACTCAGCCGTGCGTGGTCGGTCCCGCAGCCGGAGTCGGGCTATACGCAACCTGCCCACCCGCTCGGTTGCACGAGAGGAAGTGCCTGGCAGTCCGGGTCGCCCCACCGCGGATGTACGTATACATTCGCGTTGGAGAGGTACAGCCTCACCCGAGATTATTATTACGATATACTACCTACTTATTATTAAGAGTAATAAATTATGAGATTATACAGAGCGACGCAAAACCGATTTCAAAACCGTATGATAACAAACTCGTTATTACTCGTTTTTCCAAGAATTCAAAGACAATTCACAACAAATTAATCATGTTATCGAGGTTCACATTCATTGATACAATTTTATTCTTTGTTTTAATTTTTTTCAAGGTAAAAAAAAATACTTTCTTGCATTTTCCCATACCTACATATTTTAAGAAAAGCAAAAGATTTAGTTTAATTATAATAATAAACCTTCATTTAAGGCCATAGTGAATCCATACAGTAGGCAGTGTTAATAAAAAAAACTTAAAACTAATATAATTACAATACAATAATTTTGAAAGTTTAATTGATTGGATATCTTATCATTGGCATATAAATGTGTTTCTCAATGAAATACCTACAGTAAACTGTTTTCAATATAGATTCGGTTTTCCATAATTCTCTAATCAACAAACAATAATCCACTACATAATCAATTAATTACTAACTACTTATTCAAGGCTGTTGCCAGGCTTTCTTTCGCTATTGGTAGGAATTAGAAGAAAAATACTTCGGTCAAGTACGAGCTCTCTCGGATACCGTTCCATAGTTCGGAATTTAAAAATAATAAATGTTTTTTTACTTTTTTTAATTATTTGGATGGGGTAATCGATCGTTCGGCGATAAAATTATCTGTCGTGTTAAGGCTCGTTCACACCGGCGCGACTTGTCGCGCGACGCGACTTTAACAATACAATTTCTAATAAAACTTCACGATTGAACAATTGCCGGTGTCGCGTCGCGCGACAAGTCGCGCCGGTGTGAACGAGCCTTTATCGATTATGGTAAAGTAATTAGGTTTTTTGTCATGCAGGAGTCTTTATTATTTAGAGAATCCATTGCCCCGGGGAATAAGGCTCGTGAATACTGGAGCGACTTGTCGTGCGACGCGACACAGGTAATTGCTTAACCGTGAAGTTTACATAGAAATTGTATTATTACAGTTGCGTTGCGCTGTCGCGTCGCGTTTTCGCGCCGCGCCTTTTTGCAGGAGCCTTTACGTTGAATCATCGATAATTATGCATGACAGATTACAGTAACAAATTTTCGCCATTTATTAGTTACCGTAGCGATGTGCATTCATTTTTGTAATTTATACTCTATTCAAAATTAATAATTTTAATTATTTCTTTTGTTTCTTTTTCTGTTCATTCAGAATCATGAGTCAACATCGCACTTTAGCAATAAAATAAAATAAGTTTTTTTTTCTTATTCGTTGAATTTTGCCAATAACCTATCGACGCAGGAAGCTTAACAAAACAATATGTTACTAAAATAATAATAAAAAAGTTATAGGTAATTTTTTAATGTACTTGATTTCTTTTAAGAACTTATTTACTTTATGTACTTGCCTTTTAATAAATAACGTGAACGACAGTTTATTTTTCGAAAGGTCTGTCACTGTCTATATGAGTCAACTATATGATTAATCAATCTGGCCAAAGTGCACCTGACCTAGCGAGCGTTTTATTTTTAACAGCTGTGCAATTTGTGCATTTGCTTTTTAATTTCACCACCTATTGAGGTCATTGTAATTGTCACACGACATTGTTTATGTAATAATAATAATGAGTTAAAGTTTATTTCAATAATTGTTTACAATAATACACATGTCTGACAGGCAATCTCATTGTTTATTATAACACTAGCTTCTGCCTGTGGCTTCGCTCGCGTGGATGTCGGATATTATCCCACAGGAACGTGTTACATGTCGCGTGTCATGTGGTTTCATTTATAATAATAATAATATCCAAGTAATTAAGCTAAAACTGAATTGAGTAAAATATTATTTCTACTTAAAATACTACCAAAAAATTATTATTAGACCATATCGCGTCATTATCTGAAATCTCTGAAATCAATTCTCTGAATTCAGATCAGTTGAATCTCTGAAATTTTCCGCGCACCCCCGCTTCGTTCTTATCGTTGTAACTTTTAAACTATTCTTTCAAATGTCTTAGTGTAAATGACAAAGTTTTTCTACATTAAATACCGAAAGCGATGAAGATATTCATTTTGATAAGAAGTAACTAAATACTACAAAATTTGCAATATAAAAAAGGTCTTCATTTTAAATGTACTTATGGCTCACTATTTTAGGTATAATGGCTTCCACATAAAAGATAGATATATGCTGCTTTTATTTAGAACTGTTTTAGACATACAATCCCACGATACATTATCTTCGCGTAACTTTAACGGTTTAGGCAGCGCACTCCAAGATAGCTCTCAGAGGGCAGAAATTTTTCCGACATACTTGATACTTATCGTGATATCATGGCAAAATCAAACAAAATCTTTATAAATTGTAGCCTATGTGTTATTCTGATGTATAAGCTATATCACTGTAAAGTTTCATCAAAATCCGTTCAGTAGTTTTTGCGTGAAAGAGTAACAAACATCCATCCATCCATCCTCACAAACTTTCGCATTTATATTAGTAGGATAGGAAGGATAGGATAGTAGGATACTATTCCGGAATAAAAAAAAAAAATTATACCAAGTTTCATCGTAATCGAACCGGTAGTTTTTGCGTGATGCCTGAACAAACAGACAGACAGACAGACAAGAAATTTTTTAATCACATTTTTGGGTTCGGTGTCGGTCTAGTAACACCCCCTGCCATTTATTTTTTTTATATTTTCAATGTACAGAATTTTCACTTCTACAGATTTATTATAAGTATAGATTTATAACAATAGATATCAATTCTTATAAACAATCTAACACTAAATTTCTAACTAGGTATACAATAAATACAAAAACAAAAGGATTTTTTTTTCATTAATAATAATTATGTTTATAGGTCATATTTTCTTATTACTAATTAAAAAGACATCTGTAGTCGAACTTGACGAAAGCCTGTATTTCGGCTATCAGCGCCAAACCCCTCAAATAATAAACACTTAAAAAAACTCAACAAACAGATGTTAACATTTTGTAGATAAACAAAAAGTGATGTTGTATAGCATAATAACAAAGTAGTGTTTCTGTAAGTTATTGTAATTCATAATAATACCTATGTTTTTATAAGCCAAAAAATATGTAATTATCATAATTATTATATCATTTTAAAATCATCAAACGGGTTGGCGAGTAATAATTTGTAAAACCGAAAATAAAACCTGGTTGAGTATTAAACAAAAAGTGCACAGAAAGAAGCCAAAAATCACTGTGACAAGTAACAGTTGTAACATTTTGAATTCGAGAAAAATTATACTTAACATATTTTATCCTCCATTTGAGTAACAACGAAGCCATGTTCCTGTTCTGTATCGCAAAACTGGATTTCCAACTAAAAAGTTAAATCAAACGTGTTTGCAAAAATGTTTTCATACCATCAGAACGTCTCACATCTCAAAAACACAATGATGTCATTTCGCATACCTATTTTTCTATTCAAAAGGCGATGGCCAATACCTATCTCATAGTTTTAACTAATTTACATAAATTAAATACCTAGATGCGTTATATTCTAGATATCTACATATTATTTCTAATTTACTTTTACGGCTCGTACACACTGGCGCGATATCATGGACGCGACAGGCAGCGCTACCCTTGTCGCGTACCAGTGTGTACGAGCCTTTATCCGCGAATAAAAAGTGTGTTTTGAATAGTAATATTCATTAGATGAGGTTGGAATCTCCAGGAAATAAAAACAAATGCGTAATGTAATGTAATACGACGTCAGTATCGTATTTTCCTATTAAGACTGCGTAATCTACGAGGAAAAATGTTTAATATATGCCAGGCGGGTGCGCTCTGTCACCGAAAAAACATGGTCGGAATCACGTAGCATTTAGTAGTTCCGTTTCCTAGTTAAAAAAATATCTTTGACAGCTTTTTGAGAGATGGTAAAGCTTTTTAGGGTTCCGTACCAGAAAGGTGCCTAACGGAACCCTATTACTAAACCTCCGCTGTCCGTCAGCGGGCTGTATCTCATGAACCGTAATAGGTAGACAAGTCAATCGTCATCCTGAGGATGCCTCGTTGAGAAGTTCGCCTAGTTAAATAGGATTACAGCTAGGTTAAGCAATCAGCACCCTTATTGCGTAAGTTCGAAAAAAATATCTGTTCAACAACGTAAATGACGCAATGAATGTTGTTGAACTGTCAAAATAAACGAACTATGATGTCTTTAGGGCAAATTCGACCAAATTATCCGCGGAATAAGATTTACTTCTCGCAGTTTTTGTATTGAATAACTGTCAAAAATTCAAAATTTATTCAGAAGAGAAGGCTTATTCCGCGGATAAAATTCCTGTTTGGTCGAATCCGCCCTTAATCGTTTACGAAAATGTGTAATGCAATTAGTTAGCAGTTCTGTTTTGTTTTATCACTAGCTTTTAACCCGCAAAACTATGCGGTTGTTTTTTAAATATATTTTTATGTCATATTCTTGAAGGCACCTCTTAGGTGATGCGCTATCCGAATATCAAAAAACATTTGGCCTAGGTCTTAGGGGGAGGCTTCAAAATTGATTCGTATAAAAGATACTATTACGACTCTTTGAACGGGAAAAGATTTCTGAAAGTACCAGGATGTTTTAAAGGGGACGACAAAGTCGTTTTAATAATAACCATAGGTTGTCATAAGATGACCCATAGATGGGGTATTCACACTAGTAGGTCTAGGTACAAATATTGCACACGAAAGACTAGTTAGTTAGAGAGTTTTTCCTCACTAGATTTCAAAGTTATCCTTATTCTTGGCACTTTTCCAGGTGTACTGCGATTGTGGGCCAATCCTTTAAGAAGGAGTGCAGCTCATCGCGCCATCTCTTTCTGGGGCCTAAGTCTACTAATTTATAAACGTTACAATGGTGAGTTTTTGACAGATTTGCCATACAAAAACTGTCAAGGACTCACCATTGAGATACCATTGTAACGTTAATAAATTAGTAGACTTAGGCCCCTGGGCCTGCCGCGTAGGTAGTTGTTTCCCGCTATTGGGGATCCACTGAGTTGTAGTTTTAAAAGTGCTATATTTTATGGGCCATATTAAAATAAATTATTTGACTTTGACTTTATATACACCGTGTAACGATAAATGCGCAAAACCTCAGACACCCCAACTGATTTTTAATTCAATTAACCTATTTCAGAGAGAAAAAAACTTTAAAGAAATTGTAAAGGTTTTATGTGCTGTTTTAGTTTTACTGGCAATTCTTTGCATTGAAATAAAAGCTATTATTATCCCGCGTATGAGAAAATTTAAATTGTTCGACAACAATTTGTGTTTGTTTACCTATTTTGGCGGATTTGCGCATGTGATGGCTTGACCTATTAATAAATAGACACGGCAACGTTTTTAATGAAGATTTTTAGAAAAATTTGACCTAGGTATATTAAAAAGTGGTCCAATTGATTCTGCTCGTTATTCTGATCAAACTATTTTCTGGTTTTGCACATTTACCGTTAACGTTGACGTTGTATAGCCGACCAAACGCTTTAAATACACGCAGGAAAAATCCAGTCAATTTTTTGCTTTATAATTATTTTGGGAAGCTAAAAAGACTGACATTATCCTTGTATGAGTGATAATTATTTGATTTGCCAACTTACGCATACGGTAAAACCAACGTTCTAAGTTACCTTACACTGCACTTTCCTGTTTTACCTTTACTTTTGCACTTAGATCATTTTATTACTAGCAACATTACAAAGTCATATATTATAATATTTATGTTAGGTACTAGTTTGTAAAACGATAAAATATTAAAGTGTAAAATTTAATATATTTACGTAATGAAATATACGTTTGTACGTTTGTTGTTTGTATATTTCATTATTAAAAAAAAAAAAAAGTTTTTTGATTGAAAAACCTTGTCATATAGGTACCTACTTATTTTTAATGTTAATGTTAATTTGTAGAAACATTCTAAAATTAGATTAATTATTAATAAACGCAACTTAGTTTTTTTTTTGTTATGAAAGGTGAAGGTCGACTTAAGTTTTTTTTATGTCGTTGTCGATTTCACCAATTTTATTGTTATACTTAATTCAAACAATAATTACTTAAGTGCATCAATCAATTCGGTGTCTTATATCCGTCCCTGAAGACTATCATATCAGCGCACAGGAGGATGCTACTGCCCAATAATAATAAAAACTAGTTGGACCAGTTCTTAAATGTCTCTGGTACAACTTAGAAAATCACTCCCCATAAATTAATTATGAATTAATCGCGAATATTACCTAACAAAACCAGCTTTGCTTCTACGAGCTTAAGCATACTTCGCTATGAATTAACTTGCTACTCAAGGAAAATGACGAGATATCCCTGAGACGATATATACAACGAAAAATGCTTGAAGGAAATCAGTGCAACGCAGTCAGCCTTCAAGAAAAGGAAGGCCGGAATCAGACGATTTGAATTTCGGATTTTGAATTTTGTTGTCTGGCAATTATTCGTTATTTAGTTTGTGTTCTATTGGTGTTTTGTGTTTGAATTTGGAAAGTTTTTTTTTGAGAACTGTTACTTTTTTTAAAGTAAAAATGGTGGTGGACAGTGTTGTGTTGGTGTCTATGAAAAGGCTTTCCTCTCTATATCATGGGGTATGTACAGACTATGATTGTCAGTTTCTATAATAACTACGTAACAATAATTCAATCTTCTGAAAGAATTGTTTATTTAAAATGACTTGAAGAAGTCGAACAGTATTTTATAACGTTGCGCGAAATAATTATGTCAATGAAAAAAAGCGAAAATTCATCCAGTTTCATGTTTTTCCTCCAATTAGGTAGTAACAGAAAATGTAAAACTGGTTCCTGCAACAATTAAAATAACGACCACTCAATTTAAATTCATAGTTGATAAAAAAAGATGCAATTCTTGGTGTTCCGTTTTTCTTTATTTTTCCTTCACGTTAAATCTTTATCCTTAGATAAAGTGGTCTTTATTAGTGATGGATGCTTAAATAAATACAAAAAAAACCTTAAGGCTTATAGAGACTTTACCACGATATAAAAACAATAAGTTAGCCTTTGTGTCCATTTAGATGGCGCAAGATATGAGACAAAGGTGGTAATACCAGCTATTACGTTGAAATTATAATAAGCATATAAAGCCACATGTATTAAACGACTTCCAAAGCGGCAGTCTTAAAGAAAAGATCTTATTTTAATTAAATAGAAGTATAACCTATCCACCTAGGCTCCTGCAGGCGACGCGACGCGGCGCGACCCTGGTAGAACCATTTCCGTAGAAAGTGTTTTCATACAAATTGTTCCACCAGTCGCGTCGCGCGCACATCATGCAGTGGCAGTTTGTTTCGATCGCGATGCGCACTTGCCCAGTCGTGCAAGACATGCTCAAAGAGATAGTTACCTAAGATTAATGAATCCCGTTTAAAAATTCAAATACCTAACATTAGCTGTTATTAATAGAAACAATGCAACTTTGCAACTTTAACGCTTAGCAGATTGGGATTTGCCCAGCGTTTTCCGCTGAATACCAGTATTTTACATGGAGCGACTGTCTATCTGACTTCCACAACCCAGTAACTGGGTAATACGATACCCCTTGGTAAGACCGTTTGTCAGACTTTCGGGCTTCTGACGACCCGTTACGACTGTCAAACATCCACGTATAACAGCAGCGACCAACGGCTTACGTGCTCTCCGAGGCACGGAGGAGTCTCGGTATGGAAAGATGCCCATGCACGTACCAACCCCGACAAGCGTCGACCAGTGCGACTAAAGGCTCGTTCACACCGGCGCGACTTGTCGCGCGACGCGACACTGGCAATTGTTCAATCGTGAAGTTTTATTAGAAATTGTATTGTTAAAGTCGCGTCGCGCGACAAGTCGCGCCGGTGTGAACGAGCCTTTAGCCACGAGCGCTTGCGTTTGAATTTGAAAAACATCCATGCACTTTGTACCCGACTACGGCGAAGCAAAAAGGAGGGTTATGATTTGAACACGTACGGTATGTTTACAAAATATGTACCTAAGTGTAACTGTGATTTTAAAATATAGAAGATAGTTTTAACCTACATTTTTCAAACGAAAAATGTAGGTTAAAACTATTGTGAAAATGCATTACTTTGGGTGGGGTCAAGTAAAAAACATTACGGCTACTAGTTCGTCATTGAAATCAATGAGTCAGTAAAATAAAGGGAAACCACACCTTTAGCTTTTAGTAGACGATCCTCTACAAATATTGGTCAGTCAATTGGTAGCAAATATTGGTCCCAAAATTGGGGCAGGACAATATCTTTGAGGATAATGTTGGTTCTATGAGCCACTTGGTACAAGGTTTATTGTACGGTCCGCATCGTATTTTTCCTACTTTTAGATCGAATTGGGTTGTCAGCTTGCCAGTGCATTTTTTTTTTGTACCATAGTAGTTATTCAATGTAAGTACATCGTCTTCACATAATAACAGCTGCACCGGTCGATCCATCAGATTAAGCTACACTTGCCGGGATTGGTCCGTGAATAGGTGACCATCTTTATATGCGGAGACTCCTCCGTGCCTCGGCAGCAGTTGGTCCCGGCTGTCATTCGCGAATCTTTGACAGTCGTTACGAGTCGTTAGAAGCCCGAAAGTCTGACAACCAGTCTTACCAAGGGGTATCGTATTACCCCGTTACTGGGTTGTGGAGGTCAGGTAGGCAGTCGCTCCATGTAAAATACTGGTATTCAGCTGCAACCTGTTAGACTGGAAGCCGACCCCTACATAGATGGGAAAATGGTAGGGAGATTGATTCTTCACATATGTACCAAATGTATAAAAAATATTTTAAAATAGTAAATATGGAGTTTCTTGCCCCTTCTTCTCCATACGAGACTACCTTTTGGTAGGGATACATAGGCTCGGCACAAATGAGCCACCGACCACAGCCACCGGTAGCCCAGCGACAAGCAGTTCACATACTTTTTTATACGTTTTGTATTGATTCGTTGCACACGTGTGGCCGGTGGCGGCCACCCGCTACAGCAGTAATCACTACGGCAGAACGAGGCGACAGCCACCGGTGTCTGTGGTCAGTGGCTCGTATCTTGTAAATAACGTTAAAAAGTGTCTTTTGAACGTGTGCTTGATTTCACTTTGACTTTCATTGGTCGTGTTCTTTTCTTGCAAAGAAAAACAGTTTGAGTACATAATGCATTCAAGTGATGCGTTGTATATCAAACTCAAGGCTAGTTTTTCTTTTTATTTCATTAACATGAGCATCATAGTTTTAGCGGTTTGCACTTTTGAAGGTCGTTATTTTTTGTTTCAATTATTCTGTTTCTACCTCAATCAATCTGCCTAGCCTTTTCATAACTATGCTCAGTTTGGTTGGTGGTAGGGCTTGTACTAAGTCCGCCTGGCTAGCTACCACCACCTTATCTAAGTCTGTCGCCTTATCAAAAATGTTAACAGCATTGTTGTGTTTCTGTAGTTAGAGGTAAGATAGCCAGTTCCTCTGTGGTTGAGGATTGTAGGTGAAGCTCGCTTCCACCTTCGGCCTGATCATCACTTACCATCAGGTGAGTACAGGCCAAGAGCCCGAGAACCCGTAGGGATAAAAAAAAATGGGTTCTTCTAGTCTAACCGGATGCAGCTAAATACCAGTATTTTATATGGAGCGACTTCCTATATGACCTCTACTACCCAGTAACTGGGTAACACGACCTTGATAAGACTGGTTGTCAGACTTTCGGGCTTCTAACTAACGTAACGACTGTCAAAGATATACTATGACCCGGGACCAACTAGGCCCGGAGGGGTCTCGATATGTAATGGACGGTCACCCATCAACTAACCGACCGCAGCAAGCGTAGCTTAACCTTCGATACACCCGTGCGGCTCATATCATTTTGCCACGTTCTTCTACCTATTGAAATTAAATCGTTATCTATGCAACGCATTAAAACTGCATATAAAAATAAGCCCTTGAGCTGAGCCCAAAGATTTAAAGCTATCTATATTGTCACGTCTTAAATGATACCGAAGGAATCTTAGATAGCAGAGACGTTTAATTTCACTGATTCACTCATAAGTATTCTGCTGAATTTACAGTACATTAACAATATGCCGGACATCAGTGAGTGTAAAAAAAACCAGTATAAGCCGCTATCTAATTGCGTTACACATTTTCGTAAACGATTAAGACTAATCTATTTCATTTTGACAGTTCAACAACCGTTGTTGAGCAGATTATTTTTTCGAACCTATGAAGCAATGGATTAGCAATATGTTTCAAAACGATTCAGATTGTGATTGGTCGTGATATACGCAATTAGGGTGCTGGTCTCTTATTCTATTGAAACAAAATAATCCGAACCAGACAGTCCCTTGCTGTCTTCCCCCAGCGACGCCCTAAACCGTACCCCACAGGGGGTTGCCCTTAGTGCGTAGTCCCTTAGTTTGTAAGTTTTATGCCCTGGCTAAAGGCCTTAATTTATTGAGGCATCCACAGGAAAGTCCGGTTAAGGAGCCAACAGCCTCATAAGTTGTCCTGAGAGATACCATTCGCAAAAACAAAAAAAAATATTGTTTTTTTTTTGTTTTACTATTGATACTACGCCACGTAACACTACGTAGGTACTACTCTAGGCAAGCTCAGAGGCCTTAAAGTAAGTTAGCAAGTGAGTAAACGTAACTATCGCGTTTGCGTTAAGATTTGACTGATAGATCCAATGACGTATTATATATAGACACGTTATCAACAAACATCTCGGCGCTTAAAAACGGCGAAAATACTAGATAACTACTTATACGCGAAAGACAGGGAAATACGTAATATTACGTATATATAATTATAATTATTATTATAATAGGGAAATATGTAATATATAATTTATTTTTATCGTTTTCACACACGATATAAATTAAAAACAAACGTAGCGTCGCGCGACAGGTTGGTGCGTGACTGAGCGCAATGTGGCCAATTGGCTTCATTTCATGTTGCCATTTTAGAGTGCGGACAACGTATCTATAGTTTTATACATCATTGGATAGATCATAATGCTAAGAATATAAAGATGAGAATAAAAATCTTAACGCAAACGCGATAGTTACGTTTACTCACCTTAGTTCAATATCCTAACTATTTGACCTCGATCTGTCAACATCTTTATCGGACGTTTTTCATGACTGTTGGTCTATTTTTAAAGCGAAGTCAGAACAACGAACAAATCGTTACAGCTTCATTAAAATAAATAAGCGCAGATCTCAAGTGTTGATAATGTTTCAATATATTAGCATGAAACAACGATATACATGCATAATAACTCGCAAGCACGTGGCGACCCGCATATAGGCATGTATACATAAGTAAATACATTTGTAGAACGCACTGCAGCATGTGCCGGAAACAATTTGTACATCAATCACTGTAAAGGTAGGTTTACATGAAAAACTAGTCACACAGACCATACATATTACTGTCCAGTTACATAATAAATAAACTCACGCCTTATTCCCATGGGGGGTAGGCATATATACTTCTGAACGCCACCTGCTACGAATAAATGCTCTAAGGAATACAAGGTGGAGACGACAATCATTATTCATTCTCCTGCCCTAATCCCAATTTATTTGGGGTCGGCGCAAAAAGTCTTTTTCTTCCATACTTCTCTGTTAGTCCTCATCTCGGTAGTCACCTCCTTTCTAGCCATACCATCTTTCACACAGTCCATCCATCGTTTCTTTGGTCTTCCCCTAGTCTTATAGCCATCGACATTCATAATAAAAACTTTCCTCACGACATTTTCCACGACAATACAACAATAAACTAAACTGCGTGTATCTAATGATGTTCCCAGACTACATGAATGATGTTCTCGCTAATTCGCATGAAGCACATGTTAGAAAAGTAGATCGAAATAGGAATTTAATGAAAAGGTGGCTTACCTATCCCAAAAAACGATCCTTCGCCACAGTATCACAATTTCATGTTTGGGTTGGTCTCATAGTAGATGTTCTTTATTATGATGAGACAATGGTGCCGATTCCCTTGTTCACAAACTAAACTAAATTTAAGTTCAGTGCATCTTTTTCATTAAGAAAAGGACAGAAGATACATTTTACTTTAGTCCTGTCAAACCTGTCACTACTCCATACAAGTTTAGACGTGATTAAAAACTTGCCTACTAAAATTACGTCAATTTACGTCAGGCGCTGATTATTTTGACAGGACTAAACTAAAATATATCTTCTGTCCTTTTCTTAATGAAATAGAAAGAAAAAGATGCACTGAACTTTTTAGTTCAGTTTGTGAACAAAGGAATCGGCATCAATAACCCCTTTTCAAGTATTCAGTTGTTTTAATTACACCTTGTTAATGTCGTGAAAATCCAACTTAAAACGAATCAAAAGTAAGGCGTTGTAATTAAATCGTTGTAATAAAAATCGGGCTTAACTCCAACGTGATTAAACCTTAGGTCAAGTTAAACTGGTTTCCAAATCTAGTTTAATTCTAATCTGATACAAATACTTGATCCTTTTGTAGTAGGTAGCACATTCTAGACTAGACAAATCGGAAGTAAATATTAATAGATCATAAAATCGGTTGACAATGCCGGTCGTAAAATTATATAGATACTTACTGTATGTTCCGGTAATTATTACTTGCAAATTATTGGTACCTAAAGCATAAAAAATTCATATTATAATGAGTATTGCATAATCAATATTGAGCACCTAACCTAGACGACAAATTATATTTTTTTACTTATTTTTTTTAATTGAATTTATTTTTTATTTTTATTATTTACCTACATATTATATTAAACTAGGTGCACCCGGCGTGCGTTGTAATGCCACTTTTTAAATAGATTTTTTGGGTTTGGTAACTGGGTATCCTCAGAACACTCTACCAAAGTTTCATCACAATCTGATCAATTTTTTAGGAACGCATGAGGACAAACAAACATACAAACATTGATTTTTATATTTAATTGAATTTTATTTTGGTTTAATATATTTTTGATAATTGAATGTAAATAATAAACGAATGTATTTTTATGTATGAATTTTATTTTTTTATAAGTAATTTAGTTTTATTTATTTATTTTAAATGTTTTGTTGTAATTATTATTAATTAATTATAAATTATAATTAGAATATTAGTGCGCCGCTGACGGCAAGATATAGCGTATAAATGAATTTCAGATAAAGGGGTATTTGAGATTTTATGTAAGTTTTTACATAAGTATAAGGTATGTGAGTGAGTTCTACAGTTTTGAGTTTTCCCTTTCCATTCTTTCTAGTCCTTCACATTGATCTATGTTTAAGTACTTACGTCATCTCTTAAATTAGTAGAGCAGTGAAGTTCACTATTTCGTTACGTTGACGTTACGTCACGATTCCACCAGTTACCTGCACCAAGACATTTTTATAACTATTTATTTTATTTTTTTGTAATGGTAAAATCGGTAGTAATAAAACCTCTTGTTTAGGTAACTATTTACCTACTTAGTTATCTTTCCTTTTGTATACAACAAAACAATTAAAATAAAACAGCAGGTAGTTATGTACACGTGGTTTTGTCATTAAATATTTACTAAGTACTATTTTTCGCGCGCTTTTCCGGGTATACTGCTTTTACTGGTATTGTTGATCAAGATGTCTTATATTACTTACCTTTTTGACGTGAACAGTAAAAGTTGTTGGTTATGGATAAGCTTTTCAGCCAGGTGTCAATGCCAGGCTCAGGGCGATAATACCTCTAGGGGGCCTGAGTACCTACGTCATAAAACCTTCATGTCATCAACCGCCTAGCCTTTTCTCAATTATGTTGGGGTCGGCTTCCGTCTTACCCGATGCAACTGAATACCAGTTTTTTTACATGAAGCGACTGCCTAGCTGACCTCCACAACCCATGCAGGTACTGGGTAACAGTTTGAAAACATGCGACAAAAAGGATGTTCTACACATCAAATATAAACAACTTTTACAATGGGACAATGGAATTCCTAAAAAAAAATCGACCTTAAAACAAAATAGTCCAATCGGGTATGCACAAGGTTGATATTTTTTTGCGAATTCTATTGTTCCCGTACTAATATTTGATGTTTTTTAAACCCCCTAAATTTTGTCGATGGTTTTCAAAGTCACTCTGTATTATAGGTACCTTTAAGTAATAAAACCATTTTCTCTTTACGTCTCACGAAAATACAATTGAGAGACAATAAATAAAAAATAAGCGTTTAAATACTAGCGTCCGAGTAGGTTTACGTCAGTGCTGACCTTTGCCCTTGCACTTAAGAAACCGTAATTATTTAATAAAACGTTGCATGCTTGAATTTATTCTGCGGGAAAATGATTACTAATAGTGAAGTGCAAGAAACATCGAAACATAATCAGACATTAATTAATCAATGTCTGATTATGCTTCGGTGTTTCTTTTTTAAGGAGTTTGATGACATGAGGTCTGTGTTTTCTATCTGACACCCGACCTCATCTAGTAAAAAAAGATCTTTAGAAGTTTTTTTTTTTAATCTAGGGCGGATTCAACCAAACAGGAATAAATATTATCCGCGGAATAAGCCTTCTCTTCCGAATAAATTTTGAATTTTTGACAGTTTCTCCATAAGAAAACTGTGAGAAGGAAATCTTATTCCGCGGATAATATTTATTCCTGTTTGGTCGCCCTTGCAGAAATAAATAGGTACCTAGGTATACCATTTATGATACGTCATCAGCATATAATGCCCCACTCCTGGGACCCAGGGCTCCTCTCTGTGAGAGGACCGTTTACCAACCAATTCAAAATGTCTTTTATATACCTACATGATTTAGAGACTTATTTTTTTCATATCAAATCATAACATCACGCTTGTATTTCCCGAAGGGTTAAGCAGAAGGGAAATGTTTTGGAAATAAATGTGCAATTTTTTTATTTTTTTTAGAAAAAGTTTGCCCCACACTAGGAATTTCTCCTGTATCGTGGGTGCGTTTACAAACATTTAAACTGACATACACAAACAGCCAGACCCGGAACAACTACATGTAGGTCATACAAATATTAGATCCGTGCGGGGATCGAACCCGCTACACGCAGCGCAGCAGTCAATCGCTTAACCACTACGCCAACCGTGCCGCCGTTAATTATATTTCGGTAATAATTAAATAAATTAGGTACATATAATATTCCGGTTTTGTGATAATGTGTTCATCGTCCTCAATTAAATACTGTACTCAGGAAGGAAAAGGCAAGCTTGTCCGGAAAATGCTATAAAAACAACAACATAAAATCCTCTACTTACTAGTTAGTTATAACATTTAAATTATTATCGGTAATTAACTGAGTGAGCATGTTGATTTCTATCAATAAATATTTTAAGATATCGCTACCTACATAGCTTATCTCATAAATTATTTTTATATACCGATAATAAGCGTGTCATTTTATGCAGGGTTACTCCCATCTGGCAACTTTGGCAACGCTTCCGTTTGGCAACTCTACATATAAGTACATTAGTTATGTTTGTAGATATGATAATATAACGTACCTGAGTACAGGTTAAAGATCAGCGAGAGTAAAAAGTTCTAGTGTGCCGAATTTATTTAATATTTACTTATGTTCAGTTCTAATTTTATAGTTTTGACTTTTATTGTATTGACTTTATTTTTTATTTTTGTTTAGTCACATTTGGAATGAATAAACATAATTTACCTTTCGTATATTGTAGTAATTACGTCTGTTGTTGATTTTGCTTTGCTTTGCTTAAATAATAACTAGTAATATTAAATTATATTTTATATGATAAGCACATAACAAAATTACACTTTATAAATCTAAAATAGGTACTTTTTCATTTCAAAGAAATAATTACAATCTTTAAAAAAAATACTTATCGTACTGACCTGGTACTGTACCTGGTGCAGGCGATATATCGCTATAAGTTATTGTTGCCAAACGGGAGCGTTGCCAGACGGGAGTAACCCTATAGGAAATGTACTAGGCTGTGAACCGATATGACCTTAGCCATGCTGCGCTTGCACTCGTAAAATGGTTAATGTTATCTCTTTTTCATATAAAAAAAAATATGTTTGTATTTTTAAAATAATATTTTCTGTTACTGGTCTACAAAATTTTAAGAAAGTTTTATTTTATGGTGTTGATATAATGGTTAGGTAGACGAACAGTGCCTTTGGTAGGTACATACCTACTAAGCCTGCAGGACAACGCTATGTTCAAAATATAATGATAAGTAAGAAAATTTGACTAATTATAATTACCAGAACACAAGCTTAGTGACATCTTATGGTAGTAAAAGTAATACACTAGCAATCTGATTGCTAGTGTTTGATGGATGACCCAATGGATGGGCCATATATATTAATGTATGGGTTACAAACAAAAATTTCATCGATATCGCCAGTAACAAACATGAAAACAATGCGCCACTCAATTGTTTTTTAATTCCTACCAAATAAGGATACCACAATATCGTAGTGCTACCTCATAACCATTTAAGGTCACTGAAACAAACCTGCTTAAGAGAATTCGTATAAACACGCGATGAAATGAACCTTTCGATATTTTTCCATGTTTACGGCCACCTAAAACCGCTTTCTAGCCATAATATTATTGTGAATACCGTCTTTGCTTTGGATGTCGCGAATGTAAACAAAAACTTCAGGTGAAACCGCCGGCTAAACCTCACATAGTGGTAGAACGCATGCGTCAGAATCGTACCTATAACATATTCGCATATTTCCTGTAAATACAGCTTTGTGCGAGTCAGCCAGTCGAGTTGACGTGCTGTGTCCCCGCACTAGCCGTCAGTGCCGTGCTGATATTCAGAAAAATAGGCCGTTGACAAGTTTACGCGTGCGTGAAAAAAAATATCGAAAGTAATCTCAGTTATTAGTTCGATTTATAAAAACACGCGGAATTTTGGCGGTTTATTTTGAATTTGGAACTGAAAATATTGTGCCCGCAAGAGACGCTGTTTTGTTTTCTTTTTCTCTACGATTATTAGGTAAGTATTTCCATTTCATTAAATATAACTTGATTATTAATTAACACTCGTAAATTCAAATTATATACTTAATTATAGGCTTATTCATGAAAACACACCGTCTTGGAAAAATAGTGAAACAATGACTGAAATCGCGACGCTCGCGAGTTTTCTTTTAAATGGAAAGTCCCTACCGACCCGACTTTTGTTTTCACTTTCGCAATCAGCAATATGCAGTTTTATGAATCACAGATAATATATATTTTTTTTTTAATACTAAGTCTTCGATAGAATATAGTAAATTGTTAAATAATAACCTTATCGTAAATACTTGTGGTCTGTAAGTCTAATCTTTAACAAATATTAGGATTACGATATACCAAGGGTATTTTGATACATGAAGTTCATTACATATGTTATTTATCATGGGTTACTCCTGAAATGTTAATCAACGTTTTAGAGTTTTAAATCCAAAACTATTTGGAAACCTTTACACACCATACTGATTGAACTGTAGAAGTAGAATGAATACCATGAAGAAGTTAGTAAAAACTAATAATTATGTCTTTACCTACCGTCGTATGTATCCTTACCATTTTGGTATAATTGGTATTAAGCCACTACCTAGAGGAAGAAATCAATATTTATAATTAAAAGGAAGAAGCCTAAGTCTCCCTATGATCTCAATATCCGTTTATGGGAGAATATACGTGTATTCACCCATAGACGGATACTGAAACATCTGAACGAGCAAATAAAGCCAGGCACTTATTATATCCTAGTGACCGAATTTATATTAAGTACCTATTTAATAATTAACAAGGGCTTAGCCAGATTATGACTAAGCTAAAATATGGCCGATAACAAATACGCGATAGCCTGTATTGGCACATGCTATGTCTGTCTTTTGTCTTGCCATTTTAATCCGGTCCGTCCAAAGGTTTATTGTATTTATTTTATTGCTAGAAAATTTTAATATCTGCGAGCAGAATTATTTTACCACAAAAAGGAAAACATTTTATAAGCATAAATCATTCAAACTCAAACTCAAAGCATTTATTTCAATTAAACCAATTACAGGCACTTTTGAATTGTCAAGGAGTCAGTCAGTCAGAAAATATGAAGCTAGTTGCCCATTCCAAAGCGTAGTAGGTACCTATGGAGAAGAACGGGCAAGAAACTCCACGGACATTTTCAGGCTTTCATACATACTTCACACATCCATCATTATCATTCTCCTCCAGTCTTGGGCCAATTTATTTGTGGTCTTCGCAGCATTTCTCCTTCTATGCATCTAAGTATATCAGCTGTCATCAACATCATCCACAGCCCGACTTCACGGCTGGGCATAGGCCTTTTCTTGTGCCGTTCTCCACGTTCCTGTGCCAGGCAATCAGTTGTCATAGCTTCCTAGAAAGGAAACTATATCATTGCCTACTTAGAAAAGTAGGCAATTATATCCTAATAAACAAATACGTTATACACTCGGAACAACCCAAAAGTGTCCCTCGCAGCTTCAAAAAAGCGTAGCGCTCGTCGCCATGCATGACGCAGACTAAAGACAACACTTCCCAATTAGGACGTTTTCGAGTCTTCCCTACGCGCGTGCTCACAACATATCTGGTTTAATATAATATCATTGTTAGTAGGTATATTTCTATCATACTTTCCATAATCGTTTATATCATTATCCTCTATATAGGTACTTATATATTATTTACTTTGCTAACCCAATTACTTACCTACAATTTTAGAAATTCGATACGGTTCAGTGATGATAACATCGTGTTAGTGCTCCTCTATCTGCAAAAATTTCGCCATTTCGCGATAAAAATACTTTGTGATGACATGACATGTTTCAAAGAATTGACTGAAAATTTATTTTTAAACTTCTTCATGTTAGGTACAAAGCACTTGATCTGGCACGCGGATTAAATATTACGTTTATCTTCTTAACAGTTGATAAGGAATTTACGAGTTCTTTAGATAGATGTAATCTTTAGTTATGAAACTACCTAAGTGTGTTTGTAACATGTAGGTATGTTTGACACAAAGGTAATGAGTTGAAAATGGAAAATCAAATCACAATGGGCTGGAAATGAAAATGTTTTAGTTATAACTACGACAATAATGTCCAAACTCAAACTTAAACCACATTTATTTCAATTAAACCCTGGTACTTATGAATTATCGAGGGGTCGGTAATTGAGAAGGATGTAGTTGCCCATTTTTTAAAGCCTTTTTTGCTTTCAACTGCACAATTGTTTGAAAAAGTCACACATTTCGTAAACGATAAGACTAATCTGTTTCATTTTGAATTTTTTTCGAACTTTTCAAGCAATGTATTAACAATCTGTTTCAGAACGATTCAGATTGTGATTGATCGTGTATTACGTAATCAGGGTGTTTTTCAAAATCAAAATATTTTATTTCTGGGTACTTATGAAACGTCAGAAGCTAGTGCACGGTTCCAATTGGTCGTTTCCTATGGCAAGAAACTCCACGGTTAACTGGTGTTAACTGTTTAGTTTTGTATTAGTACTAAGCACACTAAGTACTTGTGTAATGACTTGTGAAGTAGTAACACGTTGATAGCCCATGGCTAATTATGCAATGTAACTGCCAGTGTATTGCAAAATATTGCTGGGTTAAGGGCTCAATTCTCTAGGTTTCCTTAAATAAAATGTCTCCGTTATTGTCTTTAGAAGTTTTTTAATCTTAATCAGATTCCCTTCGAAGGATAAATTCTTGCCAATATCAATCACATTGACCCTATATTGTGTAAAAGTGTCTTCTCATGCTCACATAGCGAAGAAACAAGCATTACCTACCACCAATCTTGCGCACTGACTAATCTGTTTCATTTTGACAGTTCAACAACATTAATTGCGTTATTTACGTTGTTGCGCAGATTTTTTTTCGAACTTATACAGCAATGGCAGCGATTCAAATTGTGATTGATCGTGCATTACGCAATTAGGGTGCTGGCTTCCTTGCGAACGTTTCCTTCAACATTAGTCAACGGAGGCCTATGTCCAGTGTCCAGTCCATTGGACTGCGATTAGCTGAGTTGATTGATTGATGAGTCAATGATGTCTTAGACATCTTACCCGTCTCTTCTCTTCTAAGTTACCTATGTCCTTTCTAAGACCAGTTCTTTTTAAGTTTGAAAGGCAGCTCCAAGGACCGAATGATAGTGTGTAATGGAGTGTTTGTGCCGCAATGCAAAACAATAATGTTGATGTTTACAAATGTTTACAATATTCTGCACGTTTTGTCAACGGTGTCGCCGCGCTCCTACCGGATTATCACGTCTACAAAATTGTATCGTCAACTTTGTTTAGATATTTTTAATAAAAAGAACAAAATTGGTTATTTAGGTGTTTGGAAAAGCGTTAGTCTATGCCTCTGTCACAATATTTTTCTTCGTGTAAAAGTAATTCCGCCGATATCCCATTTAAAGAATAAACAATTTCTAGGTTATTATATCTAGGTTTTCTCATCCTTATAGATTTAGGGCCTTAAAGAGTTAGAATGAATAAGTACATGCGTGATTTCAAAAAAGTAGGTAAAAAAATATAGTTCAGACATTTTTCGTACTATAACCTATTCAGGCATAGTTTTATAGCCAAAAACTACTTCAGCATAACTAGCAATCATAATGTAGGTATGTAAAAAAAAAACCTTCGTGTTTATCGGTCAAATATTGAAGGAAAAAACTGCCTCAAAGTTATAAACGGTTCTTTAACCTTACACGGAAAAGGTTAAGTTTATTCAACTCCAATTCGTGGATTGAATTCTTTGTTACACACACTTATAAACAGTAATCCGAAAATAAAAAACCTGTCGAAAGTTCTGCATATCCTTATAATTACCTAACAATTGTAAACTAACATGAAAGACATTCACTTTGCTAGGTATTTAATTTTCTATAGTCAACCATTAATCGTTGAACAGAAGTCAGAAACACGACTCTGAAAATGATTTCCTCTTTCATAAAATAGTAAATTGCTATCGAACGGCGACGTCCGCATTCCTGAGACAAATTGCTATAAATCGCACATTTAACACTTTGTTTTATTGACAATTTTTTAATTGAAAAGTATTGATGGAAACCGATAAATAGTTTGTTGTGGTAAAAAACAATTCAATAATTAAACCTCCATCGGACATCGAAGTTTTAACAAACTTCCTGCAGAAAGTTAGGCGTTATGTTGAATTGAATCACAATATATTAGCATTTTATTTAAGTACCTAAGATTTAAGGAATGAGCATCCATAGATAGAGCTTGTCCTAGAGGATACTTGGGTCACATGAACACGAATTCGCTATCCTAGACTCTAGAATAGAGAACTGTTGTGTTGTTGTTCTTGTTGTCATAATGTTGATGTTATTCTGTGTTTAAGTTTATAGTTCTCAAATACAAGCTTGTCATTCTCACTTGGGCTTCCAATGCGAGCAAGCACGTTATGCCGTTGGTCCCAGCTGTCATTCGTGGATCTTTGACAGTCGTTACGGGTCGTCAGAAGCCGGAAAGTCTGACAACCAGTCTTACCAAGGGGTATCGTTAGGGGTAACTGTTTATATTCAAGCTTCCTACAGTCTAGTAGGATTCATAAAATATGTCCGTAGGTTGTCCACTGGGCCCTATCAATACCAGCGCTGCGGTTTTTTTTCTAATATCGCAGCATTATGCTGAAATAGGACCCTTTTTGGCCTCGCACGGGTCGTTTTTTTTTTTTTTTGAAAATTTTTAACTTTTAAATGCCCCATAATTAGGTACTCTTTTGTATTTCCTGTGCGTATCCCAAATAAAATATTTTGCTTTCTTTCTATATTTTTCTTACTGTCTGCTTACCCATTAAATGAACGGTGATAAATGCAAATGTGACTGTGAATGGCCCATATAACAGCAAACGTATGTAGACAATTCACTTTGACCCATTTCTCTTGACTTACTTTAAATGGGATGATAAGCTTGGTACAGACTGTTTTCTTTTACATCGAGGTTACTATTGATAGGTCAAGGGAATGAAGTTCAGCCATAAATCTAAATATTTATCACTAGCACTATAAGTAATATGATGGATTGACACAATATTAACTGTAGCTCCATTTTATAGTGATGCTTCGCAATATCGAGTGTCACTTGTATTTCCTTGTATTCATTTGACGAGACGTAGCTTGTAGCTTGCCTTTTTAATCGACTTCCAAAAAGGAGCTTCTATGCCCGTAGCTAATGTAGATTTTTTTATGTATGTCCATCGATATTTTCGTCAATTGTAGACGTATTTTGAAAATTATTTTTGTAGAGGAAGCTTGCGCGGTAGTTCCATTTTACCTAATTTAAAAAAATGCTGTATGTTTGAAATTTGGAAAGATTCTAATGGTATTTACCTAATTTAAAAAAAATGCTTTGAGTTTGAATTTTGAAAGATTCTAATGGTATTTTTTACCTGTCAACGATTCTAATAAAAAAGCTTACATCAGTTTTTTATATCTCCCATTATCTAAGTATTGTTTTAATATGAATCGAATCGCTCATTAATGTACCATTGGTTCGTAGAAGTGTTTACGACTGTGACTGCCACAGAGGGCAATGAACAAACATATACTAGAAACAAATACCTACCTAAATATATACCTAATATATTTTATCTCTAAATGATATATAATATCGTCATTTACGACGGAAAGGATATAGATATCCGATATTCGCGGGGCTCTGAAGTTATCTTACAGATAGTATGGCTAATGATAAAATTTACCTATCTATATCTTGTTCACAATCGCATTGTATACTAATAACCTTAATTACATAGGTGAATTAAAAATTCGGCAAATTACAACATGGTGCTACAAATAATATGAGCCTTTATACAGCAGTTCAAAGCTTATATGCTTTCAAAAGTTTGTAGGCGGGGAGCGATACGGTATGAGCAATCGCACAAGCGGTATTTTTTCGGTTGTATCATTTATATTTTTTACAAGTAATTTTAAAGGTTACCTACCTTAATTTAACACAGCCAGTATTAATAGCGGTTACCGAAATAAAAATTACTTACCTCTATCTTACACGTGCCGTCGATATTAGCCAAAGGGCGTGCATCGCATGTGTTGCCTTAGTCGTAGAAGTAACCAAAATTCTTCGATACTTGTAGCGTAATTTATAAAGGTTTACGGTCCCTGTTTGTAAGGAGTCTATACTATGTTTCCTTAAGAATTTTCCTTCCCGTTAGTGGGTTACTGGCTTAGTATTTGGAAGGAATAGAGCATATTAAAATAATATTGGAAAGCGAATATTATGTTTCACTTAACAAAAACAATACATAAATAAGAAGTATTCTATTTACCTATTTAGCCTCTGCCTCGTTGGTCTAGCAATCGGTCGCAATCGCTACTGCTGACCATGAGGTCCTGGGTTCGAATCCCAGGTCGGGCAAAGTGTTATTGGGTTTTTCTGTCCGGCATTTCTCAGTATAAATTTGCGCCCGCTTGATGGCGATAGGCTCGCCCCCTATTACATGGGACTTAAACGTAACTGACGGAAATGCGGGTGTTCTATAGGTACACCACTGCCCAACCCTTCGGGGAAACAAGGCGTGATATTATAATGTATGTTACCTATTTAGGTACTTGAATTATTGGTTTTGTCAACGTCCTGTTATCGGCGGTACCAGCTATATTTGTTGCGGCTAATGAGTTAGGGCTTAGACTAATGTTTTAACTTATTGTTTTAACCATAATGGAATTAATACGTACAATTCTACGGCTAATTTGTATGCTAGAAATTAAGTAGGTTTATTTTAATTGGTTTGATATTATTTTAAATCGTCTAACTTTCTTTGGTTTTATTTTGCTTTTACCTACGTGCTTTAGTAACTAACTGTGCCAACTATAAAGGCACGTCCATACTGGCGCGAGTGTCGCGCGACACCGGTAATTGTTCTATCGTGAAGTTTTCTTAGAAATTGTATTGTTAAAGTCGCGTCGCGCCTGTTTGTGGCCTTAATACGTCCTTTACCTGAGCTTTTAAAGTTGAATTATTATTTAGATCGAAACAAAATATAATATCTTATCAGTATCACAGTACGATTAGGTTTGTCGTTTGTCGCATAAAAATCGCCAAATGCCCAATTTGCATTTTTTCAGCTCAGAATTCGCCTCATTATTTTTTTATCTCTGATGATACAAAATTGCTGTCTTTTATTGCGAGAAAAACATGCCCAAAACAGTAATTTCAGTCGGCGCGGACAAAATTAACTTTAAAATCACATAAGTACGGCCATACTTACCATTTTTTTTGTTTGTGATACATTCGGTAGGTAGTTTTGTAAGTATGTATAGGTAAGTACCTACCTATGGCACTATTTAATCAAAACTGAAATTATATAATAGGTACCTACAATTTTATAATAAAAAAGATATCTTTTTTTTTCTTTCTTTCTTTTCTTTCTTTAATTCATAAACATTGCTTAAAGTTAAGATAAAATTAAACGTCAAAAATGTATGGTTAAACAGGCACTAATCATTAGTTAACTTTAAGCAGCGTTTTTGAATAAGGAGGTTAGTTATCTCAACTAGCACTTTACCTTCGTGTATATTTCGGTGTTTTCCATACAAAAAGCTCGCCCCCTATTAAGTTGCAAAATGTGGGTGCACTATAGGTGCACCTCTGCCTAAGGGTCAGCACACCGAACTGCAATCTGCCTGCGTATGGTTTTGACGTGTATTTAATTTTGTAATCTATGGTATTGTCATAAGATTTATTTTTCAGTAGTCTCAGAAAATGCTCAGAGGCCTTAGTGTAGGTAAGTTTGCAAATGAGTCAACGTAAATATCGCGTCTGCGTTATGAATTAACGCAAACGCTATAGTTACGTTTACTCACTTGAAAACTTACACTAAGGCCTCTGTTCTGCTCTTGTTGTGACTGAACCTAATTCTTCGGGGAATACAACCGTGATGTTATGTTATGTAATGTTTTCCGTACAAAATTTCTTTCCCAATGTTATTCCTCTTGGGGTCGGTTGTTCAAAAATCTACATTGCAGCAGCAGACGTATAAAAATCATATTCAAAACCTATTAATCTTTTGTTGTCTATGCTAAAGAAACTCCAAAAACAATAACGTTTTGTTGCGTGCACTACGGACGTATTCTACATCCGTGCGGAAACGGATATTGAGAAAGGTCGACTGCTACACTTACACATACCACAGACAACATAATAAAATTCTTCACCTACCGTCAGTTGACGAATATGCAAATGTATCACTACTTTTTATAGGACCCGTAGATGACACTTCCTAATGTAATTAACAAGTAAATTATGTCGTCTTCAGTGACTAGTAAGTAACTAGTTTTCCCTTGAAAACCTTTAATTAGATTTCCTCATTTCAAGGTGAAGAATAACGGTAAGTATCTAAGTAATAGTGTGTTTTACAAATGTGATTCGAAATTCTAGAGAAAGTCTTACTTCGTATGATTTGAAAGTCTTTGAAAGATTAAATAATAACTTTTATATAACAAAATTGGTTTTTATTTGCTGAAACTGAGGTTAGCATTTTACAGCTACGTAAAATTAAAATAATACTTTTAATCATTATTTAAAACAATAAAACAGGAACAGGACATAATCAAAATGTAGAACAGACAGACAAGAATCTTGCTATTATCAAAACGGAAGAAACATTATCTTCAAATCAATAGACGAAGGTGAATGCATAGACAACGCCGGGGGGAATTTACATTTTTAATATCTATATTGATAGCATGTGATTTTAATGATGACATAACCACAAATCCAAATACATTACAGCTTTAGGTAGTTATGTGTTTTTGGACAGATTCTTACAAACATAGATCTTTTGCAAAGCAAGGCTTTTTTTTTAAACACTGGGTCTGATGTTTTGTGAGTGCTTTCAAATGTCTTTTCTTCAAAGAGGACTTATAGATGCTTCCTCACCTCACCTTCTCGGAAGATCACGATGAAAATACCGACTAAAATAGGAGAAAAAGTAATCAGAACATATTCTTTTTTAATTTACTTTAGCAATGAGGCAAGCAAGTCGCCTTTTCATGAAATCACTTGCAATTTGCACGCGATCTTCACATCAATGCAAAACGTAAATCCGTGTTCTTAAGAGCAGGTAATTCGAGACTTAGATAGTTGAATTTATTTATCAGTCAGTTTATTTTTCGAAAACATCATCCTTGTCTAAAACTATCTCCATCAGATTATGTATATTATTGATCTGAAATTCTGAAGATAGTACTACCTTTATCTCAAAGATTTCTTTCCTCAAGATATATTTTCGTTAAGAGGCACTCGAAAAACATGCTAAGATCGTTTTGCACATGCAAAGCACAGTTTTCATAATTCATTTGTTTTTCTTCTAAATAAATTAAAATGTTTGGGTCAGGATTTGGCCCTGGGGGTTTTACATTGTTAACTTTCCCAGTCTTGGGACCTGCTGTAGTGACTGGTGCAATTCTTGCAAATACGGTGACGTCAATTGCCAGCTCTGCCGGAAAATCTTCAGGTTATCGTTCGAGTTTTCCTTCAGGATTTGCAAATACGGTACCTACTTATTCTAATTTATGACTCTCTATATTACTCTTCTCTTTACTAGTATACAAAATAATATGACCATTATCTAGAATATTTTTTGTTCCATTTGCAAGTTCTTTTTAAGTATTTTTTCTATTTGAACATTTTAATAGTGTTTTTTTTTTTCCATAAAATTAACGTCTTGTCGACTTCGGATTTATTTGAATCAGTTTTGTGTCATATCCCTGGCACGGTTTTAATTTTGAAACTCTGAGATTAAGTATTTGCTCAGTCTTATCAATGTAAAAGTGTCCAAATTCTGAGATTTAGCAGTGACATATGAAACGATACCTACTATCAATGTTTGGAAATCGCTCAGGTGGTGCGACATGCATTTCTACATTGTTGTCTATGCAGACTAACAATGTTGTTATGCACTTGTTTTACTGTTTAAGACATTGTCCACTTCATAGAAATGGGTTAGTGAATAGGAAACGGTTCTAAGTTTCTTCTTACGGTAGAATTTTCTTATAATTTTAACTGAAAAAATCGCACTTAGTCAGGGAGAATTGAGGATAATTACGAGTATAATCTCCTTTGATGCTAATTAAAATAAAAGCCACTTCTTCGTTTTTCTGTTTAAAGCGTTGATTTATCTGCAGGGCCTTTAGTCACCAATAATTATTATTATTTTTACTTCTTACTTTTGTTTTTGCTTGCACCTCCTTGTAAGTACGTATCTACCATAGGTACGAGTACAGACCTATGTCATTGGCTTTGTCAGCGGCCCATGTTATCACCAATAAATATTTTTGGGAGATAAGAGTGTGGACATAAAATCGCTCACTTCAATAGATAGAGAGTACCTACAGTTTATAAATTCGGTTTGTTTTTGTGACCGAATGAAATATCTTCAAAGCGCTAGGTATATTTTGTTTGAATAAAGTGACACCATGCAGGTAGTTATTCTGCAACTTTTACTCAACTTTCTTATATCAATCAATCTGCCTAGCCTTTTCACAACTATGTTGTGGTTGGCTTCCAGTCTTACCGGATGCAGCTGAATACCAGTATTTTACATGGAGCGACTGCCTATCTGACCTCCACAACCCAGTAACTGGGTAATACGATATCTACCCCTTGGTAAGACTGGTTGTCAGAATGTCGGGGTTCTGACGACTTCTAACGACTGTCAAAGATCCACGAATGACAGCCGGGACCAAAAGCTTAACGTGCTTTCCGAGGCACGGAGGAGTCTCGGTATGTTAAGAATTTAAGATCACCTATCCACGGTTCAACCCCGGCAAGCATAGCGTAACCTGATGGATCGACCCGTGCGGCTGTTATTACTTAGCCACAAGCCCCTTTTCCTATATCTAATCGTGAATTGAAATACCTACCTACCTATTACCTAAATAGAAACGAATTTCGTTAGCGTCAAAATAATCATTTTCAAATCCTAATTGGTCTGGACGGTCACCACGATTGAGCTAGGTTTTCAAAAACTAAAATTGAAAAAAAATTGAGAAAAAAATCATATTACAATAACCTCCATGAAATAGTAACGTGACGTAACGTGTAACGAATAGCTAAACAAAACAAAAATGACCATTATTTTGCAGGGTTACAAATTCGCAACTGTAGCGAAATGTTATTTATGTTCCCGCAAAAATACTTGGTATACCTAACTGGTAAAATTTTCAGCTGATAACTATACATCGATAATAACAACCAGCATACCTACCTAATAAAGAATCCCTGAATGTTTAATGATAATTCGCTATCTGTCAAGATTTCAACTTTAAATAACAAAAAGGTTATCCTTGCCGATTGCATTTATTTTTTTAAGATATGACGAGCATCTCCAAAATGCCAAACAGTGCATATTCTCGCTGGTTCCACGAACGCATTCGGTATTTTCATAACAATATCGCGAAAACATCGCATTGTTACATGTCATATCGTATTACATATATCTGTTCATTATACATACCTACCTACCTACGCCTATCTGGAATCCAGCGTGGCTATAAAATGATATAACTGATAAATTCAATTAAGTTTTTACAATACGCTAATATTAATTTGTTTTTAAAGAAAGTAATAATAAATTTATTTGCATATTATAAATATTTAGAGACATTTTGTTTGATATTTATATAGATTTGATTGCAGTCGTTTTACATAACATTCAGCTTAATCATCCCCTTTTTTAGGCCTAAGTTTCAGTTAGGAATTTAATAACGTAGCTTATAAAGTTTTAAAGTACAGGGAGATCCCAGAAGATCAAAGTTAGCTACCCCATATGCATAATTATGTTAACAGGTAGGTACCTAGACCTACGTAGATAAACCACGAACTAGTGGAGAAATAGTTTTTCCCGTTATCCTCTAAAGAGCACAAATATCATCAGCTAGGTATCATTATCTAAAAACGTTTCCTCGTGCTACGAACACTTTCATTATGTAAAGACTAAAGTCTAGAAAACAGTAGAACTTACCATTTTCAAGTAGGGATACTAAAAAAAATGACTAGCTTATTAATAGAATACTTACGAGTATAACTTGAGATTAATCTCATCCTAACGGCTTTCTGTTACAGCGGCATTTAAAATATTATGTTAGTTTGTTGGCTAACTAGCTAATTTTATTGTTTTAATTGCTAATTACTTAATAATTAACTACCAACTGCATATAAGGTAAAGAAAAGAGATGTCTTAAATTAGTTTTTTTTTATAGATAAGCACGTCTGTTGATGTGAAGGAATTTTCATTCCTACCTCGTAAAGTTGCTGAATTAAAATTCGCGTTTTGGCCATGTAGATATGTTGATAACAGAACAATTTGCTTATAAAATACGAAGTCATCCTGTTATTACTCTAGTCATAATAACCACTTACTTACATCGATACAAAGTCGCACAAAGTAGTGGTTACTGTCATGAAATTGCTCTAAGTTTACTTGTATTAGGTAAGTACGTCTAGCGGTGTTATTAGTGAATTCGGTTCTAAACTTACATCACACGACACCACTCTAATGGATAAACCTAGTAGCATTTCTAAAATGTCATATCTTGCATAGTTTTATTACATACCTGACATTTTCAGCTCATAATAATATGCTGGTGCAGATAAAATATGATGGGTCTTTACAGCTACAGTCTTTGGAATTGCACTGAAAACTAGAATAGAAGTCTGACTGTTGTGTTATTCTACATTGCAATAACTTGCAATTTGCAAATTATGAAGTTATAGCATCAAATAGTAAGTTATGGCTACGAACTTTAACGTATTAGAGAACGAAAAAAAAAAAAAAAATTGGCCTCTTTGGTTGAATTTTATTATTTGAAGCAAGACTACTAAGCATACCTATGTCTTGGGTCATCACCAGCACCCTAATTGCGTCACACTGTATTAATCAGAATGTAAATTATTTTGAGGGAAACTGCTAATACATTGCCGCTTATGTTCGAGAATTTTGTTTGCTCAATAACGTAAATAACGCAATGAAAGTTGTTGAACTGTCAAAATTAAAGCCATTGCTGTGTAAAGGCGCGATTCCATTAGGCAAGTTACTTGTATGCAAGTTGCAAATTGCATACAACTTGAACAAACCTGCATACAAGCTACAACTTGTGTGAGGTAGTTTGAACTTGTACGTTCATACATTACATTACATATCTCAAAAACATGTTTCCAATGCAAGCAACTTGTACGCAAATGTGACGTCATACTTGCATGCAAAACTTGCCTAATGGAATCTTACGCAATTACCTACCCCGCAGATCGCGTAAACATGAGAAAATTCTTAGTCACAACTGGCTTCCCTACTACAGGGGACTTGAACAACTTACGCTATGCGGGTGTGCCTGCTCTGCCTGCAGGAAATACAGGTGTGCGTAATGTACTTAGGTACTTAGTTGCCTACAATGTATGCCTTCGCATGCAAAATGTGATCGTTTATACTTTATTCCGGTCGGATTGTTCTAATTGACCAAGAGTCAAGGGCGGATCGCTATGCCAATGTCAAGTACGGTCGTACGCCTGTCGTGTGCGGTAATTATTTAGGTATGTAACTACGAATCGAATCGCCATTTTGACCAAATCATTTTTCACCGCCAAATAAAATGTATGTAGCTTGTGGTGTGGTCAGTTAATAATACTTGTTAGTTGTACTGTGTAGAACTAAGTGAACACATTATATTACATATCATGAGAAGAATTATTATTCCTACTCAGACAACCAGAGTATAAAACCTACCATTCAACATTCTTAATAAATGTTCATTGAATAATATGGCGGCTCCAAACAAAGGATCGTTATTATGTAAGTAGGTATGTGAAACGTGGAAATCATAATGACCGGCGGCACACCTAGAAAGAAATAAATTATTCTTGATATGTTAGCACAAGCATACCTACTTAATTGGTCATCTTGTAATAGCATATTTATCCGTCATTAAGTTATGAAGGATTATGATTAACGAGCTATCTAAGTATATTGTCCATTACTATGCTTACACTTTCTAATAGATTAGGTAAGCACCGTAGAAAATATAGAACGCCTGCAACTTTGTGAATGGCAATTTGTTACGAAAGTACACCATGTTACCGCGCTATTTCATTTTACTTAAGATTTGAGCATGAATATATGTAGAGGCAAAACATTAAAAATACATTGTACTACCTAATACCACAGGATACGACGATGAATGAATACAAAAATATTTTGATAAAAAATATCTCGAAAGAATAACTATATTTTATCTGCACTCATTTATCTTGCAACACTGATATCAAGTGTCAACTGTCAATTCGTCTGTCAACATGATACGTCAGCTGTTTTATAAAGCGTTTCCGTAAATTCTGTAAACAAATACAATCAGTATTTAGTGTAAAGGCTTGATATGTGGTAGTGTTCTTGTTTAATTATTAACAAATTCCGTCCAAAATGAGGTCTTCACTGTATAGACGTAGGGGTAGCGACCCGGAAAGAGAACCATTGTTGGCAGCAATTCCCGCCTCTGGAATCAATACCAGCTTTCGAGCTGAGGTAATTTGTCTTTTTTAATTGGTTTCGGTCACGGTTTTCTGTAGTTTCCTTTTTAATAGATAAACTGTAGCTATGATTAGTTTCTTCAGAAAATTATGATCTTAACATTGATTTTTTTTTTGTGTACTTACGTTCATTTTTAAATCGTAACCAATGTTATGCACATTTTTTTCTAAAAATAATAATATCGTTCATTATTTACAAGGTTTTGCGCAGTTATGCGGGTGATTTCTCATTTGTTAATTGATTTCTATTTTGTACCTACTTTTGCTGAGGCTATTTATAAACATTTAATTACTTTTTATTGCCTCCTAGTGCCTTCTTATCAACGTTTTTCTGTTTGCGTCTTGCAATACAGATAATCAAGACAATCCTAGTATTTTTTTCTTTGAGGAAATAACGTTTCAAGTCGAGAAAGTTTTATTTAGTCATTGCATTTTCATGCTTGTTAGCAAATGATACCAATATTAGGAAAGTTTAACATCTTGTCAGCAATAGCAGTGTTAAATCTGATTGATGAACTGTATGATAGGATGTAACATACAGCTTAGCTTAGCTTAGCAGACTTTAAAAATCATGTTTATTACACAATTTTAAACCAATACATAGTTAGGAATTTAACTACAATCCTAGGATGGTGTTGAATTCAGTCAAAATCGAAATTCACTGAAGCAAAAGTTTTTTAGCATATTTCATTCACTCATTTCCAAAACTCTTACCACAGAAAAATTTTGCAGAGATTCTTTAAAACAACTTTTAAAATGACACATGATACTATGTAGGTATTTATCTCCTTTGAGAATAAAATCACAAACAATATAAATTAAACCATAACTTCTCTTTACTTTCAGCGTCCAGAGGGCAACGGCACGATGGCAGACATGGGAGTATCACAAGCGGAGCTGGTGGAGCCGCGGGGAGACTCCGGACGTAAGCTGCCGCAGTATCTTGCAGCTCTAGCAGGTAATTATACCAATAAAGTAATATACTAATTAAGTCTGTAACAGCACTAGGCACTTCCAACAATTTAAGCAGAGTACAAAAACCTGAGGAAATGAACTACTTATGAAACTAAGTGTACAGATATGTAAAAGGCCTTGCAGTACACTACAGTCTTACCACAGACTACAGAGTCGCTATACCAGACTCATGAAAAATGCAAGCCAAAATAGAAGCGCTTTGCCAGATTTTCAACTTTTGCTGCGGAGCTACCCGTTGGAAATTCAACAGCAAACTCAAACTGAAAGCAAAACTCCAACTCAAACCATTTATTTCAATTAAACCTCACTCAATTTTTCACTTTTGAATTGTCAAGGAGCCCAAAAGGCTCAAAAAAGTTACCCATAATGTAACAGTACTTTCCTTTCTAGGTTTAATTAGATGGAAACACATTTTAAAACTATCTATATTCCGACCTAAGAACTGTGTTATGATATGAGCATTCAAATATTCGTCCCGTAAAACATCGCCACGCAGTTTATTAGATTAGTTAAAATTTGGTCGGAAGTGTCCTATTGTGTAACAATGTCACGATAATAGTTATATTAATTAGGTTTATTTCCTTTACCTCATCAAGATATATCAAGATTTTTTACATCTCTTTATCCTAAATATGGAGTACCTGATGTTTTATCCGATATTCCCTATTTTTGCCGAACTACCTGACTTGCAAAACGCCAAAATTCATAGAAAACAAAAACTATCACATATGATATTCTACAAGTATTTTATCTAGTTTAGGGATTTGAGATACTATCTAAAAAGCAAATTACTTTAAGGCGAGAAATGAACATAGTAAAATGGTCAGACCAAGTAGTTCCCTATTGAGTACTGCGTCATTCCATATTTACAAGTTAGCACTAGTAGTTATAGTTACGCTAATTATCAGGTGTTATTTATTATTCTCATGTGACGACTCACATAATTATGTGTGAATCATAGAAATATAAAAATTGATTGATGCCTCCATTTTAAAATCTATTTCTAGCTCCACTTCCACTTATTACAAACATACTTTTCATAATTATTTGTTAAGTCGCCAGAAAACCATTAATTTTGCTTCTTCATCTCTTATTGTTACTGCCGCGTTGGTCTAGTGGTCGCAAGCGATAATGCTGAGAATGGTCCTGGTTTAAATTCCCAGGTCTGGCAGTGTTATCGATTTTTTACATGAGGAATTTCTAGTAGAAGCCAAAAATTGGATATGCGACTTCATCATCACACCCTGCTTACCCCTTCGCGTGATTTTGTATATGTATGTATCAATATATAACTAATTAGTATTTTTTTCTCTATTCCAGCTACCTTGGGAGCGTTAGCGGCCGGTTCTATGCTGGGTTGGTCAGCCCCAGTGATGGTAAAACTAACTGATACTTCAGGGAACTACACAAGTGGCTATGACTTCGAAGTGTCAAAGACGCAGGGCGACTGGATCTCCTCAATCATCAACCTCGGAGCTGCCTTCATTTGCTTCCCTATCGGCATGGTCATGGACATCATCGGACGTAAAAAGACCATGTTACTACTCGTCTTACCGTTCACCTTAGGCTGGTTGCTCATTACCTTCGGGACCAGTGTTGGCATGCTCATAGCTGGCAGGTTTATTACTGGTGTCGCTGGAGGAGCCTTCTGCGTCACAGCCCCCGCTTACACCAGCGAAATAGCTCAGGACTCTATCCGAGGAACTTTGGGAAGTTACTTCCAACTGATGATCACCATTGGTATCCTCTTCGCGTACATTGTCGGTGGTTACGCCTCAGTGTTCGTCTTCAACATTCTCTGTACTTGCATCCCTATCATTTTCGGTATCATATTCTTCTTCATGCCCGAAAGTCCCAGCTTCTTAGTAGTCAAAGGAAGAAACGACGAGGCAAGAGAATCTTTGATCAAACTTCGAGGCCAGAGTTACGATGTCGACCACGAACTGAACAACTTGAAGTTCAAAAATGAAGAATCTAAGAGGAACAAGGTGTCTTACATCGCCGCCATCAAGAAGAAGACCTCTCTGAAAGCTATCCTTATCTGCTACGCTCTGATGTTGTTCCAACAGCTGTCTGGTATCAACGCAGTGATCTTCAACGCTTCGCAGATCTTCGCCGACGCTGGAGCCACGATCCCTTCGACTATTTCAACTATCATTATCGGAGTTATCCAAGTCATTGCGACATTCATCTCCAGTTTGGTCGTGGACAAACTTGGCAGGCGTATCCTATTACTGCTGTCTGCGTTGGTCATGTGCGTGTGTTCCACAGCTTTGGGAGTGTACTTCTTCTTGCAACAGACGCATGGAAGTGGCGCGGACATTGTCCAGGCCATCTCTTGGCTGCCTCTCGTCTCGCTGTCTGTGTTCATCATCGCGTTCTCTCTCGGCTTCGGTCCTATTCCGTGGATGATGGCTGGCGAGCTCTGTACGATCGACATCAAGGCGTTCGTCGGGTCCACAGCCGGGACGTTGAACTGGCTCCTCAGTTTCACGGTCACCAGCACTTTCAACTCGCTCAACGCCGCGATAGGCGCTGGTCAAGTTTTCTGGCTGTTCGCTGGCATCATGCTCATAGGCTTCGTGTTCATCTTCTTCGTTGTCCCCGAAACGAAAGGCAAGAGTGTTGACGAGATCCAAGTTATGTTAGGCGCTGAACCACAACAGAGACCCGAAGAGAAGAAATAAACCACACAAACAGACTGACAGACATCACATAGTATTTTTGTACTGAGACTTACACTTAGAAGTTTCTTTGGTGTCGCAGTGCTTCGGTATAAGCAATATTATAATTTTATAGAACCAAAGAATTACGATATATCTTCTAGATGTACCGTTATAGGTTTTACGCTGCGCTGTAAACTATTTATTTAAATTTGTTATTGAATTTATGATAATATCCAGTCACTGAGGCAGCTTGTACGAATTTTAATAGGTGCATGTGCATATTATGAATTCAGTTGTAGGTAGAACGAATTTCCCAGATGGAATTTTATCGCGATTAACATGGTAACAATAATAGTTTTAATGTTTAGGCTGAATAGTTAAGTGGTTTTAAAATATGTATCTATTTTTAGGGTTTCGTACCCCAAAGGTCCACTGCGTATGTTCGTCCCTAAGAAAAAAGGTATACCTACCCTATCTATACACTGAAATCCAGTTTTGTAACTATTTACTGTAATATGAACATGCAGTATCGATGTATTTTCTAAATATCTAGATGTCTTAGGCAATGGTGAACTGCAAGCTCCTAAGGTGCAATGATGGAACTCTCAAGTTACTCACTTTCTGTTTTGTCGAGTTGAGTAATTTAAGTAGGCATGTTTATTTGTAGTTGTTCTAGTAAATGAGATAATTTTGCTGGCATTCAAACAATTGAGAAATATCTAGGACTGAATAGCTTTATTTCGAGAGATGAAAAAATATTCTTTAAGAAATAATGGATTGAAATAATTGAGTTTTAGATTCTAAATTTGTTTATATGCTTTCCAAAATTATCTTGTGGTTAATATCGATGTTGCATATTATGTATCAAAGACCCAGTTGCCTCTATATAGAAAGAGACATGTGTATGTTTGTAAGTAGTTTAAAATATTATTAGTGAATTTGCTACGGAACCTTTGGCTCGAACCTAACGACAGCTTGTCGCCATTACATACGTCTCTCATATCAAAATGCCATAATGTTGATATTATATTATATAAACTTTTATATGAAATGCATGTATGTGGTAAATATAATATTATATACTTACCCGTAATAATACAATTTTATTGTCAAATTAGCGCAGGTTTTGCGAGATTATACCTATTTGTAAAAATATAAATTAATTTATTAATTTAATTAATAAAGAAATAGAAATGAACAGTTTTATTGACAATTTTTGCTCAAATGTCATCAGAAAAGATTTACAAGTTGAGAAAGTTTATTGAAAAATTATTTAGAATTAAATATTTATCCAATTTAATTACTTAATTAAGTACTTATACTTAATTGAATTTTATGAATGCATTTATTTATTGGCTTAAAATTATTTTGAACTTAAAAAAAATATTTAATATAAAGTGCACTTGCCTACGCCAATGTGATTGCCATAATGCAGGCCAGTAATCGGGCACAAAATGTAATTTTTAAATAATACATTATTATTTTAAAATGTTCCTAAAACCTATTAAGTTTTCAACAGGTTAATAAATTCAGAAAGCTGCGGTAACACCTAATAAGTGTGTCGCATATTGTAGAAATAATGTGGTTGTATATATTGTTACTAGAAATAAGTTTTATAGTGATAATAAATGTGAAAAATATTTACTTTTTTTTTAATCCCAGCTTTGTAGGTACCTTTGTAGGTTGGTATGTTAAATATGTGATGTAATAAGTAGGTAATGATATCGAGGCTCAACGCTTGAATACCGAACAAAGTAACTACGGTACCTTCTCTCAGTCGTTATAATTCTGAGTGTTTTTGCATGAAAAGTAGGTATTATTTATTCTAGACCCAATTCCCATAATTAAACATTTGCAAAACCTAGTCGCAATCTCACCTCAGCGTCAATCTTTGTCAAACATTCGACAACAAAAATGTCAGTAAGTAAAGTAGGTAAAGGTATTTTTGACAGATTAGAATGCGAACGATCTTAAAAATACAGGAATTTTCCCTTATCTGAATTCACTTGTTTTAAAGCATGACGTAAAATTGGTAATACAGGCATGATTACACTGCGGAGATACGCCCACAAAATACTCTGGGTAGGTACCTAACTATGTAATTTTACGGTTTAGTAGATTCTCACGTGACACGTCGCATTGCATCATGCGGCTGTTTATGTAGGCAAGGCACCTACAAACTTAGCCGGCAATAGTTTCTGTGATTGGTTAGATATTTCAATAAAAATAAAGATCGTACCTACGACGGTCAATCGCACATGTCACATTTGTACTTATCTGCTGCGACTTAATTGATACTTACCATGGACGTGCGAGTGACCGTACCTACCTGAAAAGGCGAACAATAAAGCTACTCCCTAATGTAGAGGGTTTTGGTAAGTAAGTGTAGCTGCATCATTATATTCATACCTATAGACTTCTGACCAATTTAACGCGTGACTGAGACATGTTGCTATTAACTTTTTGTAAGGCGTTGCCAGAGGAGTTGGGTCCTCCCATTTCTGTGGGTCTCGGGGAATATTACTTGAGTGAATAGACGGAATTTTATCTGCAAAATACACACTGGCAATGCAGTCTGCACAGTACTGTGCAACATATACCTAGATTAAATGTGCAGAAATATGAAATGAACATCTGTTAATGATATGAGTAAGTAGGTACTTATAATGTTATGTACTTTGGCCCCAAAGTTGCGGTTCTGAGATTTGTACCTATATGCCTATTATACAAAACCAAATAAAAAATTAAAATTGTATGACTAATCAAGTTTCATAATTACCTACAATGAAACTAAAGAAACTCGTTTAGGATTGATATTTGATACATTGCAGTTACTACACTACACTGCTCGTTTTCTATGACCTACTCAGTATTAACAGGGCCGGAGGGGTGGGCTGGGCGGTCGCCCGTGGCGCCGGCAACTGGAGGGCGCCGGGGCATACAGGGCGCTGGCCGCTGCGCAGCTTAACTTAACAACTTAATTTGAATACCTATCGAAGATAAACTGAATTCAGCGTATTAACTTTTATGAACTTATCTCGGTAGGAGTAGGACTTATCAGTATTTATCTACCATGACCTGTCATTTAGTTGCTTGCTCACTATATAAGTAACTTTTATAGGATGACATAGAGACGCACTGAGCGACAGGAGAGAAATGGCAACTGGTTTTAGGCTTCCTGTATAGTTTTCTATGTTCGTTTCTATTACTCGTATGTTCAAAAGTAAAAGGGTGCCAAATACATGACTCGCCCGGGGCGCCTAGGTGTTTTAAGGCCGGCCCTGATTATTAACTTAATAAACAAGTACCTACCGTATGTATTGTTGCGAAGTAAAGTAACTCCGTGCGATATGTCATTCAGTTATCTGAGAGCAGCTAGGCGCATGCGGCCTTGAAATTAATACCTATTGCGAATAAGTCAATGCATTAGGTAGCGTAGGTACCAATCTCGCCCTGATTGTGGTGAAATATGATGAAAACAAAAACAACTGTTGTTGTAATAAAAAATAATGTATTTGTTACATTTATACACTCGCGTACTAAAAATACATAGTTATTCACTCAAAAGGTGATTTTAAGGTACATACTTTGCGACTAAAATTAGTACTTACCTACTTACTTCATTTAGTTTTTACATTGCCCGGTGTATCTTAGGTAGCCTTACTCAAAATGTATCTATAATAACCGGGAAATGACAACACTGTACCTACAGGCACTCACCCGCAATTTTTCTCTAATAAATTACACTTTTTTAATTAATTTGAGTACCTACCTATGTTTGGTGAATTTATCTTTGGTGAGATAGGTAACATGAGGATAAAATGTAAACATGATAACTTTTACATACCATTACTTACTTTTACAGACAAAATGCTATAATAAGTTACATCATAATTTTATTCTTTCTCTTCATAGGTGCAGAATAGCGGTCTTAAAATATAATGGTATGGGTCACTAGCCTCAAGGAGCCAAAAATGTGAATTTGTGCATAAACCTTTACTACAGTTTTGTATCATTTATTTATTTATTTATCATCATCATACTGTGACCAAATTTTCTATGCAAAGTGTTGACAGTTTTTCATAGAAATAATAACTTTCATTTGATACAATATTGTCTTTTTAAAATAAAAAGCCATGCTTTGCCAGCTACCTTGATGGAGCATGTCCCTGGGAAAAATGGGACAAATGCAATCAAACCTGGCTACACATGATTCTAGTGTTAAAAATTACATACAACAATAAACTCTATTGAGCTATACATAAGGCCTACGCTGTTATAAATTAGCTGCCTATCATTATTATGAAACAGATAAAACAGTTATCTAATATACTCTAATGATAATGATGAACTGATTAAATATTTACAGCATGGTATGTTTACACCATTAAATTAACAAATGAGTCTACAAGTTTAAGCTTGAACTTCCTCCACCTATCTTAGAATATGCGCTTCTGTAGAAATTACAACAGAAGAGAGAATTCATGAGTGCATTTAGAGATGATGAACTGTGGGTTCTGTATAGGCCAGAAGAGACCTCTTCAATATTCGCTTCACCAATAAACTGATGTAAGTCACTCTTAGGGAACCCATCCTTATAATACTGCTTAATTGTATCATAAGCGTCCATAATAACAGATATGAACAAACTCAGCACTACATAAATGTACAAACTTATGAATGAATATAAGTACACACGGCTGAACCACCAAAGCATTGGCGATTTCTTGGACATAATCGAGAATGTTGCGAACATGTCATCTCCGTTTATCAATGAGAAGAGACATTCGGAGGTCGTCGCTAAAGATCTGAACTTCATGTGGTACGGACCTAAGATAAGCCAACCGCAGAACATGAAGCCTGCATATATTAGCAAAGCACAGATTGAGAATCTGAAGATCTTAGGAGCTGCCTTCTTCAATGTCAATATAACTACATTATATGTCTTGAAGAATCCAAGATATCTCAAAACTCCAAACCACACAAGTAGGTTTCCAGTACCCAAAAAGAGGGAACACACATTCCACTGGTCGTTCGTAAACTGGTTTCGTTCAATCTGTTCCTTTATTGCTGATCCCATGATAATTAGTATGTCATTGACTATGATCATTATGTACCAGATATTTAAGAATTCTAATCTGCCATCCATGCTCAAGTCCTTATCATAAGCTTGCCTGAAGAACTGTACAGTAAGCTCCTTCAATAACTGAGCTCTGTAAATGGCCCTACTGCACAAAATAAAAGATACAGCACATATCAGGATCACAAGAATATTCAGTATGCTTCTCAGTACTTGGTCTATCTTGTTATCCGTAATATATGCAGTGTCTCCTTTGCAAGTCAATTTGTATGGTTCTGCCTCCAAATATAGAGACATTTGTCCATCATGATCCTCATTATCAAAAACAACTTCCACATCAAATCTGTAGCAGTCTGGTGGGGTGATTGGTCCCGCAGCTCTAAAGTTAATGGTTTTTAATGAGAACATTAGTTTTGCTCGCACCAATGATGCAAAAGTTATATTTAATCCAGCATCTTTAATGAATGATTGAGAATGGAACACTTCATCATTCTTTTTAGTAAAGTTAATGCAAGTCTCAATAATTTCCGAGTTGAATTCGTAGCTCTCATTGAATCCATTAATTATGCCTTGTTTGTAATTAAACTGACAGAATACTGGAGGAGGTTTATTATTATTCTCATCATTATATGAGTAAGGTCCAATAGCACTAGTTAAAACATTTGAGTATCCTTCGTATGCATAGTCTAGTGTATTATAAAATTCTTCTATTTTGTACACCGCAAGAGGTCCAGCGCCAGGTGGATAAGCATTGATCTCTCTCGTAGAATCCCAACCAAGGAGGAAAAGGTGAGAAAATGTGATACGATTGTCCCACGTGTAGTTGACGTGATTATATCTGTTGTGTGCAAACAGACACAGTTGGAAAGTAACTAGAACAATCTTTATCACCTGAACTACGAATTTGTATGGAAACTTCCGCTTGGCCTTCCACTTCTCGATCGGATTCATAAAGAAAAACTGTAGCTTACGTCGCATCTTCTCTTCCATCTGAGTGAGCTCGTTGAAGGAATCAGGTCGCTGGGGGGAAGTACCTTGATGATTTTGATTTCCGTGGTTCATCTCGCTGCTTGTCGCTATTCTTGGTTCATCCTCCCCTTCTGAGCACGTCGTTTCCTCCGGGGACGTTATACTCTCCATTGTTATTGATTCTACAATAATTTTCGTTGATAAACAAAGGTCAGGTGATTTACAGACATTTACTTCGTTATAAAACTTTACCTTCGTTTATTTACGCAGATTTTCAGTATTGTACAACAATAAAAAAGTTGAAATCACGTCGGAAAAGATTGCACATAAAATTGTAACCCAGATTCTTTGTTCCAAGTTATTTGACTTATTTATTTTTCGATGACACAAAAACCACCACCACAACCACAAACTCGACTGAGGAATGAAAATGAAATGAATATATAACAAAAGATAGATAAATGTCAGCTTGTCAAGTGTCAACTCATTATTGTCATCAATGCATCAATGTCATCCTTCACTTTTCTCCTGAGCTTTTCTCCGTCTTTACCACAGACTAGACATAAATGGAGGAACAGAGAGTAACGTGGAAGCAGTTAGTATTGAAGACTGCACTATTTAAACAAGAGGACACACACATTGTAATCTGTTCCAAAAGGATCTGCTGAAGGTGAAAACTGTAGGATATAATTACGCTGTCAACGCAGAACTGGGAGATTGCAGAAACAATGTTTTTCATCCCAACTCGGAATCGGAAAGGTATTATGAACATTTAACATTCCAAAATAGGAGTTACTTTGTCGACACAAGCAGAAAAAATCGAGAATGTAGACGCAAGAGCGTGCGTGCAAAGTGCGCTCCATTTGAGCACCGTTCATGCAGAATGGAGAAAAGTTTGAAAATTTAGAGAACGTAGGATGGATGAGAAAACGAATGCATTCACAGGTACGTTTTCTAAATGGTACATTTTCTATATTAGTACAATTTCATCCCATCAACAAGATACAAGGGATTGAGTATTAGTACATCTATCTAGTCCATGCCTAAGTAAAAGAACCAGAGATCGGGTGATCGGGTTGACCAACACGACCACAGGACACCTTGTCAGTGGTCCTTTGGCAGAAATTGAGCTGTCAAAATTTTCTGTGGTAGTCTATGGTCAATGTCGTAGATACACATCACGATATTGGAGAAAAGTTCGAAATTTTTAATTTTATGCAGTCAAAAATAGCACAGGAAGCATTATAGTGATTTATTTACACTACACAAACAACTATGGCTCTAACAGTGGACAAATTGGTGAATGACGAAAGGTATAATGTGCATTTTATTATCGCATACCTACGTGTTTGCAATTTTTTCAAGGGAAAGTTTGCTTTATACTTTATGTATTACATACAATTTCCAATGAAATTTTATTGTGATCCCAGAGAGCATGTGAAGCAAAGTCGTGACGTAAGTGATTAATGTGGCTCGTGTAAAGTTGTTAGTCTCTATTGGAGGAAATTGCAAGTCAAATGTTAATGTAAACTTTTGCAATGTTTACACATTCAATCTTTATCCAAGTGGCACACAGTGTAGGCAAGTGCCTGGATTATGTGGTAATTGAATGTTTAGCAACACATAAACTGGTTTCCTCTAAAGATTGGAGGCATAATTGGCAGGAAGGCAATAGACTATGGATTTGGCCATGACCTGAGAATTTATCGAAATAATACTCTAATCTGTATCAAGGATAAAAAAAACGGTGGTCTTGTATAAATATCAACTTGTCACAATGCCAGTGCAATGTTTTTTTTTATTTTTTAATAGATAAGTGGCAATGTTTGTTAAATCCTTTGTTATCCTGGGTTTTGGTGCCCAAAAAAACATGGTATTATCCAAGAAAAAGTCCAATTACTCTACAAGTTTGATACTAGTTCACAATTAGTTGGTTTCCCATGGATAGATTATAAAGAATTAAAATTTTAAATTTTAAATCTTATGATTTAAATCTGATTGCTACTCAAGATACCTATCATTATTTGTTATGGTTGAATTTATAAAAATCTAGTATAAATCATCAACTAAAGAAAATCACACAATTGGATATTTCATATCGAAAGTGTACCATAAACAAAACAAATATTAACATCAAATTATTATCAGCCGGTATCTGTATGGTAAAAGCCTCTTTCTTCATATAAAAAAAGTTTAAGCAGGCTCAGTGCATGGTTATTTACATACAAATGACATAATTGTGATACTATCTTTACCATTCAATTTTAATGAGGGAATGTGTATGAACTAAACACCTGTGCGGTAGGCACCTTTGTGGAATATAGTTCTGAAGAGATAATGTTATGTGGAAGACAAGTCCTCACAAATTTTTCTAATCCAAAATATATCCCCTATGATGTTTATACAATCTGTAATCATTATGTCAGTACAATATGATTTTTTAAACTCCATACAAATATTTTTTTATGTTTCTTTTTTTTCAGATTTAGCGGTGACAATGTCCTACAGTTCCTCCTATACCTGCCATTTGGAATATTACTGTTGATATTCAGAGTATTCTTGGCGTTGATATTATGGATTGCATCAATAATTTTGCCAAATAAATCAGCCGTGAGGCAAATGCTATCAACACTAGCCTGCTGGACGTTTGGTAAGAAACTTAGCAGTTAAAACTGGTTTTATAATTGTATTGTTGTGAAATAATGTTGCATTTACAAAAGTAAAATCATATTTTTGTGCTAAAGTACATTGAAATATGAACATGTTTTATCACAGGTAGTATTATCATTGTTTTCCCACAAAACCAGTTTTTATTTTTCGTCAAAGTCAAATCATTTATTTCAAGACCTTTCAAATCATTAATTTAAAAGGAACCTTTGAATGACGATATTAATTGATTCTAACGTATGGAGAAGTCACCTTGCATAGTCAAATTTTTTGGGTTCCGTACCCAAAGGGTACCTTATTACTAAGCCTGCGCTGTCCATCCAGCTGTCAGCGGGCTGTATCTCATGAACCGTAATAGCTGAAATTTTCACAGTTTGTGTATTTCTATTGCCGCTATAATTCAATTTAATTTATTTGAGTAACCATGACTCATTTGTTAGTAAACTTAGCTATAACAACAACATTTTTATTATTACACGAATCATGTTTTATTTACTTTAGTATTATAAATAATGTAGTGTTCAATATTGTACGGTGGTATAGAGCCCTTGGTGTGCGAGTCCGACTCGCACTTTTCGCACGGTTTCTATTTTACAGTGGTTTTTCCTTAACTTGATTATCATAATATTAAAATGAATTAGTTTAATTGCCAATTGTTCAGTATTTTATGTCGACTTTTGTTTAGACGAGAGGCATTCAATGAATTAATAAATTCCATTGTATCATATTATTGTATCGGTATTGGAGGAGCGACCCGTGCGGCTGTTATTACTAAGCCACGATTAAGCACGACCCATCAGGTTAAGCTACGCTTGACGGGGTTGGTCCGTGAATGGGTTACCATCTTTACATACCGAGACTCCTCCGTGCCTCAGAAAGCACGTTAAGCTATTGGTCCCGGCTGTCATTCATGGAATGACAGTCGTTACGGGTCGTCAGAAGCCCGAAAGTCTGACCACCAGTCTTACCAAGAGATATCGTTTTACGCAGTTACTGGGTTGTGGAGGTCAGATAGGCAATCGCTCCATCTAAAATACTGCTATCCAGCTGCAGAGTTGGGAAAAGGCTAGGCAGATTGATTGAATAACTTCAATTGTATGTCCAAATGGAATGCTATTTGAGAATCACACTATTATTATTTTATATTTCTGTCCCATTTATTTTTGAATTGTGCCTTGATTTTTACATAATAATTTATACTTGGTACCAGGAATCCCCTGGGTGCGGGAACCCCAGAACCGGTCGAAGTCGCGGTGCTTGGGGGAGGTTTATGTCCAGCTGTGGACGTCTTTCGGCTGAAATGATGATTAGAATTTATCCATAATCAGCCTATAATGTTTCTACTACCAAGTCTCAGGCATGCTGTAACTTTTACCATAAATAAGGATTTGTCCACTTTTATATGTGTTTCTTTCTTCCAGGTGTGTATGTAAAACTAAAGGGTACTCGAGACCCGCGCTGTAGCGTCATGGTGGCAAACTACGTGTCATGTTTAGACTCGCTCGCTGCTTCCCATGTCCTTGGTACTATCAGTGTAAGTAAATAAAGCTTTCCTATAGTAAGTAAGTCAGGAAGTAATAATTTAATTACCAAAATACTTATCCTAGGAAACATTAGTGTAAGTGTCATCACCTTGGTTATAAGTTCTTATTTGAGCTGCACGATGACTGACAAATGCGTGCATTGACTGAACAGGTCCACTCAATCTGTGTGGTTATTTCCTCAAAGGACCATTTCAGACCATTTCACATTATCTGACCAAGATGTCTGGACTTTAAAAGAGATGGTGACTGAGTTTGTTTCGGCCTATCTTCTCAGAGTACCTACTCAGATGGGAAACAATGACTTCATCTAGTTTTTAAAATATGATTGACATGTAAAAGTGTGTGTACAAACCAACTTACAGAAATAAAATCATTTATACAAGATTTATTGGCAATAACTGAAAATCTCTTAGGGGGTCATTCATCTTAATGAACTACGTTTCCTACGGAACCAACCCTGAATCGCAACAAAAAAAAACTTCTGCTCCAATTTTAATATATTTATGTGGATATAGCAGTTAAAAAAAAAAGTTAATAAAAATTCGGGCCAAGACTAGGCCGGGTTTATATCTATTCACAACCAACAAAAAAAGAATGAAGTCTGTATTCACGGAAGTACATTTGTTTTTACAAGATATATTATTACCTCTGCCAAACTGGGAAGCAGTTTGTTGGCAGACGTAGCTCCATTCGATACGCTTCCTTGCAGAATCGAACATCAATTAATTTTATCGAAAGTCCTCTACGCTGTTCACAAATCCAATACCCTAAAATTTTGCCGGTTTTAGTTAACTTGTCCCATGTTGCCACCATTGCTTGTTATGCTTAGTTTCAATACGGATAGAGTTCAAAATGGCGACTGACAAAACAGTGCTAATCGCGTCACGGTAACGTCACTGTAATCATGACAACATTACAATAGCTGTCAAGAAAACAAAATACAAAAAGATAAGCTTCCTCGTCATTACACATGATATCAATACTTTTATTTGTAATATTATCACGCGTTTTTTATTGCTCATTCAAATACATACATGTATGTTTATCTGAGGTCAATAAACTACTCTATGTTGGTATTTTTATAGGTGCAATGTCCTAAGATCGATCACAATGTCGGTCGATCGATCAGGCTAAGCTAAGCTTGCTGAGGTCGGTCCGTGGATGGGTGACCATCTTTACATACCAAGGTCCTTCCGTGCCTCGTAAAGAACGTGTAGCAGTTGGTCACGGTTGTCATTCTTTGGCCGTCGTTACGGGGAGTTAGGAGCCCAAAAAAAAGTCTGACAACCAGTCTTACCAAAGGGTGTTTTACCCATTAACTGGGTTGTGGAGGTCAGATAGGCAGTCGCTACCTGTAAAATACGCATCCACTGCATCCGGTTCGGCCCCGAGATAGTTAAGAAAAGACTAGGCAGATTGAAAAATGCCCTAAAAACATATTATAAAATTTAATAAAATAGTTTCATGAATACATTTTGAGTAGAATATAATGTTTATCTTACCTTGTCTATATTCTGATTTTATCAGTAATAAAAGGGTTATGCTAATGCCCCAGATGACTTTAAAAACAACCTCGTCATGTGCATGAGGAAAATGTCTGTGTTTATTAACCTTGGTTGTGATTGTAACTCATCGTCATCAAGGTGGATCCGCGGTCGTATCCCGCGAAATTTAAATTAAAAAACAACATCTCTCTGTTTAGATTTGTTCCGGAAGAACAAATCTCTTATGGAAAAGTTCTTATCGAACAAATCTAACTTAGAGAGATACATTAATGATTCTAATGATCTCACGGCAATCTGACGACACGGTTGGCGCAGTGATTAAGCGATTGACTGCTGCGCTGCGTGTCGCGGGTTCATTTCCCGCACGGAACAAATATTTGACCTACAATTCGTTGTTTTCCGGGTCTGGCTGTTTGTGTATGTGAGTTTAAATGTTTGTAAACTCACCCACAATACAGGAGAAATTCCTAGAGTGGGGTAACGTTTAAAAAAAAAAGATTATAATTCTGTAAATACTTAATTGAGAAGGTGACGAATCATATTTTGATTAAAAGATTACCTGACACTGACCTCCAAATTGCAAAAAAAAAAAAACATTACACACCCTAACATTACACACTACCACGGAACACGGAGGCGCCTCGACCACGGCATTGTCCCAACCTCGCATTGTCACCACTTTCCATACAAAGTAGTCAGCGGGTGTCACCGTTTACTCGCTCTACGATACAAATGAAGTATAGAAACTGACAGCTTTGACTGGCGGCCCGTGACAGAAGCAATGCGCTCAACGCACTTTCGATGCCACGAATTTTATTAGTACTGTTATCTCTAGAAACTGCGGCGATTCCGTGCTTTGTGATTACCACCCTTTTTTAGCAAACTTAAAAAGGCAGTTCGTTGATGTTTTTGGAAGGACCAGTAGAAACACTTGGATCCTGTTAATGAAACATAAAGTCCATAAAGATAAGACGCTGATGTTCTTTGTTTTATTTACAGCTCAGAAAATGGAAAGTTCCGCCATTTTTTGCTTCAACTCTCGGCATAAGGAATGCAGCACAATTTATAAGAAAGTGAGTTCTTTTGATATAACAAAAATATTCAGTTTAGATAACTAATTAGCGTTTTGCATTAATTAGTTTAACTTTAATATCTCACAGATTATTTAAAACAACTCATAAAATGGCCATTCAACTAATGTGTATTTCCATTGATAATACTGCTATCAGATAATTAACAGATATCATAAAGACCTTTTACCGAAAATCGTAACCAAAACACAACTATAGGGAATCGCACCCAGAATATTATATTTCCTGTTTTAACTCCGAAACTAATGATAACACAAAGACCTCGTAAGTCTTAAACTTGTCTCGGATCAGCATGTACCGGACATACATAAACATGGCCGCCAAAGATGAATATTGTTACTATTTTGATTACAGGCAACACTTCGCCGAGTGTCCTAGCAAGCCAGTGTTGTTACAACCTGAAGGAGGTCCGACGAACGGCAAGGGACTGCTCAAGTTCACTGACTGGCCCTTCCAGCTCGGTAATAGGGTGCAGCCTGTCGCTATCAGTGAGTATATTAACACAATGAACGAAATGGATGACAATGGGTAATAATACTAAGGGCTGATTTCACCAATGAAACTGAACGCGATCAGCATATTATAAACCGAGTTCAAGAACTGTCAGTGTCAATAGTACAAAGAAAATAATGACACTGACAGCTCTTAAACGTGGTTTATGTGCTGATCCCGTTCAGTTTTTATAGGTGTAATTCGCCCTGAGACAATTTACCTATTTAACATAACATAACATCACGCCTGTATTCCCCGAAGAGTTAGGCAGAGGCAAGCGCCGATCCACCGTTTTGGGCTCGATGGGCATGCCCACAACCCTAATACACTTGTGACTTCACACTTTCACGGTCTGTTGAGGTCGATAGGCCGATGATATTATCTCCATACCAGATTCAAGATTTAGTTTGATATCCTTTGAAGATTTAAAAATTATTCCGCGGATAAAATTTATTCGTGTTTGGTCGAATCCAGCCCAAGTGGGTTAACTCGGGCTATCGCTGATGATAATAAATTCGATCCTTGGCTACTCCCATCCATGGGCTTGAGGGCGTCCCACAATGTGTTTACTTTTTTTTTTACAATGATATAAACTGTCCAATTGATTAATTTTAAAAATTTTCTCCTTCCCAGGCGTAGAGCGCATGTTCACGCACGTAACAGTGCACCGGCAGGGCGACTCGCGCGCACAGTTCCCGTGGTCCGACGCGCTGTGGTTCCTGTGGACGCCCGTCACTGTGTTCACGCTGCGACTGTTGCCGGCCATCGAGAGACATGACGACGACGACGTGTTGCTAGCTCAACATCTCACGGACAGCATAGCTGACGCGCTGCAGGTAATAACTTAACATACTTATGGATCAGAGAACGTTTCTATGGCATCTTCTGATTCATTTGTTTACATTTTCATGCCTGCTCAAAATCATAATCCTATCGTAATCCTTTTGGAATTAAAACAAAATAATAATTAAACGGAATAATAATTACCAAAAATAATTAACCGTTAATAATAATTAGCTGTTGTCGGGTAATAATTTATTTTCTCACTGACTAAAACGCACCCGTGTTCCTTCAGTTGCCTTGCCAGGTGCCACGGTATCCCTTTCGGACTTTCCCGCAACACCTACTTAATACCTGAAGGCCAATTCTCGTACGTTCACGATCGTCGAAAAAATCGCAATCTATTAAACTTGTCAAAAATGTTGAAAATTTTATTGTATTTTTGGCCATTTATTATGCACATCTTTTGTTGGAGATGCTAAATCAATAAATAAATCCTCAGATCGAGAAGACGGAGTTCAAATGGGAAGAGTTGCGTCCGGGTCGTCGCTTGCCCGCTCGGCGGCGCGACGTGCCTGCTGACGTCACGCGCCTGGCGCAGCAGGTCAAGGAAGTCCTGCCGCGGGTACCGCTGGCAGACATACTCAGGGATTTGGGTGAGTTTGAAATATGCTGTTTTACCGACCTGTATATCGCATCTTCATCATCGGAATAAGATTTACTTCTGACAGTTTTCGTATGGAGAAACTGTCAAAAATTCAAATTTTACTCTGAAGAGAAGGCTTATTCCGCGAATAAAATTTATTCCTGTTTGGTCGAATCTAGCCTGAACAAGTTAGTCACGTCAATTTCAGGGACGTGTGTGAACAGATAGTCGGTCAGTCAGTCATAGTTATCTTTCGTTCGTAGCAATAAACTTTTGCCGCGTCGGTGACGCGTTGTCGACTGAGACGCACCGGTCGTGACGTGACTGATGTGTGTAGCTACAGAACTAGTTACAGAACTTAACGATGGAAAGTTCAAAACCCACATAAAACGTGTCCTTATCAAAAAAGCATATTACAAGATTAAAGACTATGTTGATGACAAGGAAGTTTGGCAATAATTCCTTCTGCACATGTGGCCTCCCTGGTACCTCATTAACGGCATAATTATGTAAATGTCTATTAACTGCTCCCAAATTACGATATGTATTTTATTTTACTTTTTTATTTAGGTACTACTTGACATGTAGTTTCATTATTTGACATTATATGCCTACAATTCAAATTTCATTTTAAAGTAGGGTTCTCATTCGGATTGGTTAAAGTTGTAGTGACAACCATTTGGGTTAAATTGGTTTTTATTATTTTATTCGACCTTTATATAGATTCCTTTATATTTTGTGAATGTGAGAACGTTGTAGGCACAACAGACTGTCGATTTGCAGACTATTTTCTATTTTTTTAAGTATCTTGTTGACAGGCCTACGCTGTCCTCGCATACCTATTCAAACTGTACATTTTTTAAAGCATTGTAAAACCCATTTATTTTTAAAAGAGTAACCGTGGAGTTTCTTGCCGGCTCTTCTCCATAGGAAACGACCAATTGGAACCGTGCACCTAGATTCTGACGTTTCATAAGTGCCCATGTAGGTTTATGTGAAATAAAATATTTTGATTTTGATTTTGATTTTTGATTTAGCTAACGTCCTACAACTTCTACGTAACTTTATTTATTGACGTTGACGTGACTGACGTGTGTTTGTGAACACTTACCTGTCTTTTGTTGGGACCAAGCGAGATATGACCGAGTCGTCCTTTATTGAATTGAAAATAAGGTATTTATCTTCATTATTTCTTTTTCCAACAGCTATAACCCGTAGCGTAGACGTAACAATAACGAACTTCCTGGAGGGAGTGACCCCGTACACGCCGGAGGCCGAGCCGCCAGCGGAGCCCCTTCCCTCCACGTCATCGGCCTCCGCCCCGCCGCCGCAGCCCCGCTACGTAATCCCCGCACCCACCGGGGTGTTCCCCAAGAGTGCAAAGGAACGACAACTTAGCTTCCAAGAGAAAAAAGCTCAAATGATCGCTGAAGCGAGAAAAAGGTATATTGAGAAAAATGGACTCAATGTAGCGCTGAATAATTGTTGAATGTGTTTGAGGGTAGTTCGGTTGTTTATCGTGGATGGGTCATGAGGACGGTTTGGTACTTTTGTGATTAAGTTTCGGTGCGAAATGTGCTTAAAAAGCTGATCGAAAGCACGTATTTAGTGCTTAGAATGCTGCTCTCAGTGGTAAAAAATGTCGGCTTGAATCTTTTGATCGCTAAAGGTCAACAAACTTCAAGTTTTATTGAATTCCAATCTTAAGAATTGATATTTTATCTTGGCTACCTAAATTGTAAATAATTTTAATTAAAAAAGTAAACTTACGAAAAAAACACCAATTAATTGACACAATTTATATTTTTATAGAGAATTTAACTCACATGTAAAGCAATGTTTTAAAAATCTAGTCTTGGTTTTAACGTGAGCCAATATTGTCCACTGCTGATCATAGGCCTTGCCTATAAACTTTTATTGAAAATATTCCTGAAGATTCAGCCATAATGGCCATGTTTTGAAAGCGGATTGGTGATAGCAGATGCCATTGATCTTGCCCATTGTACCTTTTAACATTTATAAACTACTTAAGCCTAATGCTGGACTGCATATTATGCCCAATTTTTAACACATTATAGGGTTAAACATTAGAAAAACTAAGGGGTTTTACGGATAATTATATAAAAATGGTATAATAATTAAAGGAAAGTGACACATTAAAAAGGTGCTATTTCAGCACCTCCTACATTATTCACTTTTTATCACACATACTATAATTCACTTTTTAACCGACTTCAAAAAAGGAGGAGGTTCTAGGTGTATGTATTTACTTTTATTTATGTTCATCGATATTTTCGTCAATTGTGGACCGATTTTGAAAATTCTTTTTTTTTGTGATGTAATTCTTATAAATGGCCTATGTCAGGCTGAGGACAGGAATAAGCAGACTTTTTGTTTGACTTGACTCCAAATAAACAACTGAATTACCCATAGGATTGTGGGATGGTCACATGATGATAATCAAAGGGATTAGTAGGATAGTTAGTGCCTATCTAGATCGATTACTTAGTTAAACTTAAATTGATCTAACTCTGCGTCTACATTACACTTATATAAGTTTTAAATATTAAAAACAATTTTAATAAACGTCAACGTTAGTGTGAGGCGCTGTAATTCAACGTGGGAGCGAGATGACACGAGTATGGAGTTTTTAGACATCCCATACTCACCGTCCCATTCGCACGTTTGGTGACCGCGACTACTGCGAGTGTGTAGTGAACTAATGAAGATATATTTTTATTTAATATTAACGCATAATAAATGTAATGTAGATGACGTAATCGTTGTGACGTCATAAATACGAGTCCTTCCAAAGTGATGACGTACCTACTTGAAGTTTAGTTTTATAGTAAAATGTACGGTAGTTGTTACAGTAATCATATTATTTTTAAAATAAACACAACTATTGACAATTGTATGGAAATTATTTTATATTTTTTTGTGATTAAACATTGAAGGTTGTTCGATATTTTTCTTTTTTTTTCTGGCAACACTAGCCAGTTATTTTTATTATTAAGAAATTGACTACTCATTTACTTAGACTAGGTCCGTCGATAAACACGCCTTAAGCTTGTTCCTTCAAGTGCATTATTTTTTTGTTATGTCAAAGAAATACTCTCATGCAATAATTATATTATTTTCACGCGATGCGCCTAGTTTAAGTCAATGGAGTAGATTATTATTATTTTTGTCACTAATTAGGTGTGTTAAAACTTATTTCTATTTGATTCGGTATCAGTCGGAGTTCAGGTCTCGAAAAATTGCACCAAGACTTTAATCGTCGTATTTATACGACTGAGAACCTATGTTCGTTTATTATTTTTTATTTCATAGTTCGACCCAATAATAATAAACTAAGCGGTTACTAGATAAATCGATTGTATCTCAAAAACAAAACATAATTGCCTAAACTGACGCAACAAATACCGTTTGTCTTCGAGTATTTAAAAATCAAAATATATTAAATATAAATAAAATAATAACAAATTAACAGTTTAGTCTTTTTCAAAAGAAGCAAAGTGTTAAAAATGTCGACCAGTACCATTTAAGTAATTTTTCCTCCGACTGATGCCTTATGTGGACATTGGAATTGAATATTTTGCGAAATATTTATAGAAAATCAAATATTATTTTTCTTATGATATTCGTATTAGGATTCCGTGTATATACTTCTTTATTATAGTAAATATAATATGATATAAATTATAAAATCACGCCTGAATGTAAGTTCAAACGTTATAGAACTGATTTTGATTGTGTTCCGTTAGAATAAAATACATTAAATAAAACACAGATATATCTTTTATTAATAATAATATAGTACGTTGGAAACAGGTAAATGACACACTCAATACATGCATCATGCACACCAGAAGGCCAATTCTCGAACAAGGTTCAAGTTCAAGTCGCTATCTGTCACACTTGTCAAAAATGTTGGTAAATTGATTGAATTTTTAACAGAATGATTGCGAATGAGATGCGAATGCGAACGTTCTTATACATACGGGAATTGCCCCTCAGACTTAGGCCGTATACAGAAAGAAAGCTGGCAGCCTACCAGCGCTTATAGGAACCGGTCCACGCAGGTAACCGGCGCAGGCATTTATATGGACAAACGCCGATAAGCGCCGAACGTCGCCGACAAGTTCCGAGAATCTTCGACACGCGCCTGTCAGCGCTGGCGCCGCCCGTCCAAATCATCATCCGATGAGTACGACATTTTGCTCGCTCTGCTTCAATCTTATTGCTTTATGTAACTGTTACCAGAATGGACCAGCGCCGATAAGCGCTGGTAGATCAGAGCCGATAAGCGCTGGTAGATCAGCGCCAGCTTCCAGCTTTCTTTCTGTATACGGCCTTACGTGACTGATGAACACAAAGTTTTAAAATTACAAATTGATTAATTAAAATATGACAATCGGTATCGCCTTTTTAGGAACGTAGGCAAATTCAATCTATAACTACGCTGATATATTGAATTTTTCGGTACAACGCACAACTCTGTTCACTCTTTTCACACTGTACCAACGCATGCATTCGTTGACGAATGTAATCTCTGCATATATAGATATTCGCAAAAAACAACAGTTTAAAAAAAAAAGTTTTTTATGAAAGATGCTAAATTATGAAATTAGATTTTAACTGACAGATTTGGTACTCACTAATTGGGCATCATTCTAAAACACAGGCCGTAGATCGGTATCGAAATATCGGCCTTAACCCTCTTTGCATTAGATCTCATTTTAGAAAAGCTTCAACTTTCAGTTTTACTGGCTGTTCACAAATTGTATATACGATAATAACGTGAAAAACGTAAATTTTAAATATGGAACGAACAAGGTTAAGTAATCAATTTTGTAAGGTTCAGTAGGTTCTGAAACCGAAAATAATATACGAAGAGAAAAGCACCAAAGTGAACAATTTGAGAAGAAATTGTGAAACTGTTGAAATGTTGATATACTATTTTAATAAATTTCAAAATTATTATCAGTGCTCATTTTGATCTCTATTAAATCAGTAAAATGTGATTAAGTATTACCAATTAAAAGAATGTAAAACCGCTTGAAAATAATTAAGAAAAAAATAAATGTATCAGAAAGACCTTGGTCGTTCCGTTGGTTATAAGGGTTAGTTTTAATATGCTGCCAATAAGCGTTTTAGGGCAAGCACTCAACAGTGCTGTGCGGGACCGTAAGGCATAATTTATGCTTCAAAATTCATGAAACAGGCCAACAACGTCATGTGATGCGGATTCGTCCCGTATTGTTGTGTACTCGCCCTTACATATAGTTTTCCTGACTATTAAGTTTGTAATTAAATAAAGACGATGATTATTGAATAAAGTTTTGTTTCAAAAATCGTTGTTTGAATGACATAATAAACTAAACTGTAAAATATATAGGTATATAAAAAATATATATAAATGTTGCTTAATTCAAGCTCTGGTATTTCAAAAGATTCTCTCTGGAGATTTGAGTTCCCGGACAGCAATAAGTTCTCCATAACAAATCCTGTATTCTCCATTTGGTTAAATACAGGAGTAAATCGGACACATTCAATAAAGTAATAAAACTCATAGAATAATTACAAAAATCCTTTATTTAATTATTAAAAAAATACACAATACATTAGTATTTCTCACAACCCCAATCTTTGTGGGGTCCTACGCGGCGTGTTGAGTCCAGGAGTAGCGACCTCCTGCTTGACTGGAACTTCTTCTTCTCTCTTCTTTCGTTCTTCTGCCATCTTCTGTTCGGCTTGCTTCATTTCTTCTTCCATTCGTTGAAGGTGGACGGCTGCTTCTTTGCGTTTGTCGCGGTTTGATCTGTGGGAAAAAGATGTAGTGGATAAGCTTGTAGATTTAAAATAAGGTTTTTAGAGAATCAATAGTCTTAGGGTGCTAACACACACACAACTGACGATCGACGTCGATCGATTGGTGTGGTAGCACCCTTACAGTTGTTTCAAGGAATTAAAACAAGAAAAGTTGATAAATTGCCAATTTGAGCACTTTTAGGCAAGATAACAACACACTATGACAAGGTTATGGTGCCTGTGATGTAACAGGTTTTGCCTAAATTACAATTGAGCATTCCGCCATAGCATGTACGGTCTACCCCCGACAGAGGTTACACTAGAACTACAAAAACCGCATTCACTGCTACGACATAAAGATACTGTCAATGTCAAACAGTTACTGTAGATTTGTGGACTCTAGGTAAATTCCTTACAAAGTTTAAAAAACTTAGAGAATTCTGCACAAAAAACAAAATATTAAGGGCGAATTTCACCAATGAAAACTGAACGCGATCAGCTCATAAACGACGTTTAAGAGCTGTCAGTGTCATTATTTTCTTTGTAATATTGACACTGACAGCTCTTGAACTCGGTTTAGATGTGCTGATCGCGTTCAGTTTCATTGGTGAAATCAGCCCTAAGTATTGTAATCTCAACAATGGCTTCTTTGTTATATAGAAAAAGAAATATCATGAATAATCACTCACTTCCCAGTCTCCTTAACCGAAAAGAACATAGGCCCGAGCTCAGCCAACCACCTGCCATCGACCGCAGTGACACAGTGCATGTACTCCTTCGTGGTCATCATAAGCTCGTAGTACACGACGTAGTCCGGCGAGCTGCCCAGCCCGAACAGCGCAGACGTCGGGTGCAGGTGGCACGGCATGCCCGTGCGGCAGTTCACGTACTCGCCGATGCCCTTCAGGCGCGCGGCTTGCTGGAAGTATGCTGCGGCCAGTAAATAGGACGATTAGATTGGTATTATGATGGGCATTAGATTTTGAACTAATCGAAAAAGTGAAGTGGTATGTGGCGTTCTTGTATCATCTTAGCCTTTACACAACTACGTTATATGGGGTCGGCATCCAGTCAAACCGGATGCAGCTGAGTACCAGCATTTATTACTAACATTAGTTCCATAAGTTTTTACTGTACTAACATTCTATGGACTTTTAAGTTTTTTTTATATTTTATTTTTTTATATGAAGCGACTGCCTATCTGACCTCCACAACCGCCGTCCTTCCTCACCTCCGCTTGGTGAGGTTGTCAGACTTTGGGCGTCTGACGACTCGTAACAATTGTCTTCAAAGATCTTCAAAGGACAGCCGGGACCAACGACTTAAAGTGCTTTCCGAGGCCCAGAGGGGTCTTGATATGTAAACATTGTCACCCATCCACGGGCCACCGCAGCAAGCGTAGCTTAACCTAATCGATCAACCCATGCGGCTGTTATTACTTAGCCACAAGCCCCACTATTCCTAGAGCTTGAATAATTGCTAGGTAAAAATAAGGTGAAGCATTTGGGCAGAATCAGCTGTGATAGTTTATCAGCTTGCCCAAACTATTCAAGTATTACATTAGTATCTACTGCTTCAATTTTTTGCTCATATTCTCTCGAATGCAAATGGATGAAAAGTGTCCACCTTTTGTTAACGTCAAATGTATCTCGGGGAACGGAATTTTGCATTACATACGACGAACGCGTGCATTTTTATCAATGAAATGGATCCTAGTTAGCTAGTTTCGTCTTTTTGAATAAGTCCTTGAATAGATAACCTTTGGATCCTTTACTTTTGGAATTTGTAAGGATGGTAGCAGGTGGCGTTCTATAGTTTCTGCCTACCCCCATGGGAAAAAGGCGTGAGTGTATGTGTACTTTATGAAGAAATAATTGTCAGTATTTTACGTACCAGAACAGATACACTTGCGCACAGTATCCCAGTCAGTGCCACACGACACAAGCGGTAGTCGTTGTTGTTGCATGATGTCCTTTAGCTGTTGTCTTACTTCCCGCACTTTTCGCATCGCCTTGCCGTGGACGAAGTGTTCTGTGCACCATTGGCCCGAGTAACTAGAAAAATAAGGATACAAAAGTGTTGAAATGAAATAGACAGGTCTACCCAACAAATTGGTAGTGCGAAATATTATTAAAAACAAAAATCTATTTTCAGCATGCGTAGCACTACCATAGAAACGGGTTTTGTCGACGGAAGAATAGACAAAATAACAGATTGTGATTGTTAATCTGTGATTTTGTCTATTCTTCCGTCGACAAAACCCGTGCAGGTCTGTTAGCCCAAGTATCACTTATTTAGATAAAGAAAAAGTTATACCAACCCATTATAACCCCATTTGCAGGACAAAAGCCTCTTCTCATAAAACAACGGCATTCTTTTTAATTTAAAACGTCACTTACTTGTTAGACTTCCACTGGTTGTAAAGATGCAGTAGTGTGAGGTGGTCAGACTCTGGAACTTGGAACTTTTCCTTCACGGAGTCAGCTTCCTCCTCGCGACCTTGTGGCCGGTAGAATACTGATGGTACCGACAGCATTGATACTGGAAATAAAGTTATGAATAACAAAAAAAAAATAAGGGACTGTTTCTGCCTGTTTCACAAAGTCAAAGGAGGCAAAACATTGCAAGACATTGTTGGCAAATAAATAATTCAGAATCAGAGGTACTGTGTACCAGATATAATAAAGAATGGAACAGAGACTGTATGATTTATTTATATATTTTTTTATAACAATTTCGGTAGGTTTGTCGTCCTTCTTTTATGCAGCGACGCAGCCTCGAACCGACGTGTTTTTTTGCATAGACATAGTTTAGAACAACGACAAAACCGCCTCTGTGGTCTAGTGGTTAGACCACCTGTCTCAGACCCAGAGGTCCCGGGTTCGATTCCCAGTGGGGGCAAAATTTTCTGCTCGGTTTGGATGGTGGTAGGGCTTGTTTTAAGTCCGCCTGGCTAGTTACCACCATCTTATCTAAGTCTGTCGCCATAACAACAATGTTAACAGCTTTGTTGTGTTCCGGCAGTTAAAGGTAAAATAGCCAGTTCCTCTGTGGTAGAGGATTCCGGGTGAAGCTCGCTTCCACCTTCGGCCTGATCATCACTTACCATCAGGTGAGATTCAGGCCAAGAGCTTCCCCGTTGTGGTTTAAAAAAAAAAAAGGCTACTTTTTTCCTGGAAAGAGAGTACGGAGGTGACTACTGGAATAAAGCCGCGGATAAAAGTTAGTGTTACAATCACTTACCAATGATGAGCACTTCCACACTGCAGCCCATCTCCGCACTAACTATGAGCATGTGACACTGCGGCGGGTCGAGAGGGAACTCCGCCATTTGTCGACCGAGAGATGTTAGCGCTCCGGTCCCGTCTAATGCGCCTAAGATCCAGAGCTGGTACATTGAGTTGAGGATTGTGTCCTAGAAATAGAGAAATGAGTGTTGTTTATATCATGATGTCAGCGTATAATCTTCCGTCTGAGAGCTCGTGGCCAAGTAATAACAGCGGCACGGGTCGATCCATCAGGTTAAGCTGCGCTTGCCGGGGTTGGTCCGTGGATGGGTGACCATCTTTACATACCGAGACTCCTCCGTGCTTCGGAAAGCACGTTAAGCCGTTGGTCCCGGCTGTCATTCGTGGGTCTTTGACAGTCGTTAAGAGTCGTCAGAAGCCCGAAAATCTGACAACCAGTCTTACCAAGGGGTATCGTATTACCCAGTTACTGGGTTGTGGAGGTCAGATAGGCAGTCGCTCCATGTAAAATACTGGTATTCAGCTGCGTCCGGTTAGACTGGAAGCCGACCCCAACATGATTGGGAAAAGGCTAGGCAGAATGAATGAATGAATGATCAGCGTATAATCTTCCCACTGCTGCGACACTGGTCTCCTCTCTGTGAGGAGGTGTTGCTACCTATTATATAAACAACAGCCCCGTTGTTTAGCGGGCCTCTACCTCGGCTCTGGGGAGTGAGGTGTTTGACTCACCCCGCGCCGTCGGCGAGGAACACTACGCGCCGTCACCTCGGGATTCCTAATCTAACCTAACCTCTATAGATCATCTCAATCTGAAATCAATTAACCTGCCTAGCCTTTTTCCAACTATGTTTGGGCCGGCTTCCAGTCTAACGGGATGCAGCTGTATTTTACAAGCAGCGATTGCCTATCTGACCTCCACGACTCAGTTACTGGGTAACACGATACCCCTTGGTAAGACTGGCTGTCCAGACTTTCGGGCTTCTGACGTCATTTGTAGATCTTTGACAGATGTAACGGGTCGGGTCAGCTGGGACCGACGGCTTAACGTGCGACGGCGTTCCGAGGCACGGAGGGGACTTGGTATGTAAAGATGGACACCCATCCACGGACCAACCACGGCAAGCGTAGCTTAACCTGATAGATCGACGATACCCCTTGGAAGTTGGACGTAAAAAACCTTACCTGCGGCGGCGGATCCATAAAGTGGAAAGCGAGCAGATCCTCAACTCCTAAACTCTTCAACAACAGCACAGTGTTGGCCAGGTTAGTTCTCTGTATCTCAGGCACTGTTGAGGATAGTAACTCGTGCTGGTATTGTCTCTGTGTGTACAAACAGAACGCCTTGCCGGGGCCGGTACGACCCGCCCGGCCTGCGCGCTGCCGGGCGTTCGCTTGACTTACTGGGTAGATCTGGAAGAGGGGAAAGTATTGTTATTTCGGTATAATATAGGTGGCAAGGATGGGGAGTCCTGGACCCAAATAACTAGGTGGAAGTGATTGCCCTAATACGATTTTGCGATGGACCTTTTACAACCTGTAGATAGCTGTACAACCACGAAGGTTTCCCATTCTAACAGAGTGATACAGACACACAGCAATGACAAAGACAAGAAGATTACGTTGTTAAAGATCATTATTTATTCTATTTACTTACTTGCAGAGCATCCATACCAATCCTGGGGTTGTACACCTTGAGCTTGCAGTACCCGCTGTCTATCACGTACATTATACCGTCCACCGTTAGTGATGTCTCTGGAAAGATACAATATATTCGTAGAATAGACCTAAGGCTGTCATTGCTTGGCAATTTATGTCTGTAATTTTTATGGTATACATAATAAAGAGTATTTCTATTATATTCTATTCTTGGCAGACTCGACTCAGGATTAATATCAGGTGAATAGTTGGCAGTCTCTGCAATTTAGTATCTAAGACTGGTGATAGCAGTTTGTTAAAATTAGTTGTAAAAAGCATGTTGCTCTGTCACTGTGACATTCCAATTAGTTGCCTTTTACAAGACCACCAGGCGCGGATCCGATCCGATCAGCCCTCACAATAGGTTGTGGTCACAGCCACCCGAAAATCGGGAAAGTGCGAGTCGGAGTAGGTATGAAGTCGCTCATGATCGATATAGTGAATTCCTACAAAGGAGATGTTTACAAAATATATGACACATGACACATGCTTGCTTGTTCGCCTGCTTCAATGACATAAGCTACCGAATGGTATGGATATAATGTCATGAGCCTATCGACCTTAATAGACCATGAAAATGGACGTCACAAGTCTATTAGGATTGTGGGTATGACCATCGTGCCCACAACGCGGATGGATCCGCGTTGTGGGTCAAGAGGGATCTCATGTTTTCCTATAATTAATGACACTACTTAATGCTTTCGCGGACACTGAACGAGACACAATAAAAGTTTTATTGTTATGATGTCTGAAGTTTGGACACAAATCCAGTCTCCAAGCTGAATTTCTCAGTAAGAAATTCCCGAAAAACCCAATAACACTTCGGGAATTGAACGCAGGACCTTATGCTCAGCAGTAGTGCTTGCAACAGCTAGACCAACGGGGCAATCACAAGCCTGATTAGAAAACGTACGTCAAAATCAAAACCGTAAAATAAACTCAATCAATTTAATCATCCGTGAAGTTACGTATAACCAAAGCATAATTACATTTTCGCAATGACGTTGACATATCAATTTGTGACCGACCACATACATTTGTGCCAACAGGTCTAATGCATCGTGATTACTTATAAGTGGGTAGTTTGTGGTCATCAAGTCTGAATTGTGTCATTGTAGTTGTGGGCTGGGCACTCGATTATGTGTCAATAGGCTTTTGATTGAAATTGGCTTGTCAATTGTTGGTCAATTGCTTTATCTGTAGATTATACAACTGGGGATGTAATATAATATGCCAGAAAAGTTATAAAAATTACATTAAAATGAAGTGAATGGAAGAGCTGACGGTTTTATCACCAACCTGCAATATTAGTAGCAACGATGCACTTCCTCTGTCCAGGTGGGGCTCTCTGGAAGATCTTGGCCTGTAGGTCGGCGGGTAGTTGTGAGTATATCGGCAGCACGGTGAGCGGAGGTGCACTGTCCAAGTCTGCTAGACGCTCTGTTAGCACCTGGAAACGAGAGATGTGGACTTTCACACTGCAGGGAACAGATCTTTTCTAGTTCCTGTCTTTTTGTCCTCTAGAGGGCGCCATATTAATATTCACATATATATTGACGTCATATGGCCAGGCCATGGCCATGGACCCCAACGCACGACCGAGACGTTTCCAACGATACCCCAAGTGTCAAATTATGATGAGTAATTTAGAAGTTATGAGGGAACAGATGAACATTCATACATACATACCGGTCAAAATCATAACCCTCATTTTTGCTTCGCCGTAGTCGGGTAGAAAGAGAGGCACATTAATCACCACGCTAGATCACTGCGTGTTGGTGTTGAGACCATTGAGTTTGAGTCCATGTTTGTTTACATTGGTGCCATGTCAGGATTTTCATCGATGTACGTTAGTTGTGTCCTAGATTTTCTCATAAGACACGTGTTATTAAAAGAAGATAAGTTTTAATTTTCTAAAAAGTACTTTGAGGTTTAAATCCAGCAGCTTGGTGTTAAAAGAGTGATCTTTTCCACCAAACCCTTACTTATTCGATAGGCCGCATTCCGAGTTAGGCCATAACCGCTGGCAACGCTCACATCAATATTTTGCGTTACGATTATGACAGCTGAGGGCTCTCATCAATTCGGAACGCTCGTGAACGCGCTTACAGTATTGGCTGTCAAAACTTATAACATTACTTATTTCTTTTTCTCAAACATGCTTCGAAATTCGAGCTTTATTTTGACAACCTTCTTCGAGATAAATCGATAAATCTAAATTGTTGTACTTACTGGTCAAAAACAAGTTACGATGCGGCCGTTAATGTTACTATTAAAATCCGTATCTGTCCTGTGTGTTTAGCGGCCAAATAAATATTAATATGAAAACTCATAACTGTCGTGTTATTTAAAAATAGAACGAACTATTTACTTCAACACATGACAACGAAGGAGGTAATTTATCAAAGATTTTATTTAAATTGCGATTTAAAGTAAAGAAGAAACAAATGAACACATTGGCGCGTGAAAAATTATCGTTGTCCGTCATTGATTCTGGAATTTATAATTAATTTACTTTGTTTGAATTTCCGCGCATTATTTGAGAAAAATCCTTGGCCGTAACCAGGTATTGATGGACTCACGTATTTTCACGATCGTCCATCAATGTCCGAGTTGCCGTCCGCGACAGAAATGTACTATTGTTCTGGCCTTCTTAAATCTAAATTAAAATTCTATCGCTTTACCAAAAGACTAAAGAATTTCTTACCTCGCAAGTAACTTCAATATCTTCCTGACCCGGCATGAAAATCAGAATATCTCCTTCTTCCGGCTGCAGATGAATCTGGAGCGCCTAAAACAATCAAAATAACACATTAATAATAGACACATTTGAGAAGTTAATTATATCCGACTGGAAAACATCTATTTGGGGATCGTAGGTCATTGAACTTGCTGTAACGATACGCACTTGACCCTTTTATTTCTAGAACGGCATACTTAGTAAATAGAAATGGTAGTGTATATCTATTAGGTACAGTAAATGTCGAAAACCTTTAGAGTGCTTTTAGCCATATCACGGGAAGCATTCGACATGATTCATCATTATCACCATTTGAACCTGGAATCAGCTACTGCTTTTCTTTTCTGTCATACTTCCTTGTTCCCGAACTGGTGCCCTAATCCATTTTGAGACTGTTATAAAATCTTCGCGCTTTTGGTCGTCTTTGGTTTCAATGACCGAATCTTGGGCATCATTCCTGACTCCAGTGGCCATACAGCAGAATAGGACTTTAGAGACATAAGGAAAAGGGTGTAAAGTTAACAAGTTCAATCATCCTCTATAGAAAAGAGAGGATTCTCCGACCAGACCAGTGTCGTGTCTGGAAGACAACTGCCCGACGATTGATGTCGGGAAGTCTTACATGTTGTTCGCGCGGTAAACTCTAATTGCGCGATGCAGGATTTGTGTGACGTCAGGTCTTTGATGCGTAGTTCGCAAGTGGCGTTGTAGATGCCGCCACCCGACTATCCAAGACGAGGCCATAGTGACGTGTCGCAACTTCAGATAGGCCTATGTACTGCTAATAGTTACCATGGACTTAAAATGTAGAAACCGACCATGTAAAATAGGTACCACTGATTTTAAAAGTATTACGTCATAAAGAGTTGAGGTTAGTGTTCCAAAGTCTAATCAGCTATTCCTAATACCTTAAGTAAGCAAGTAAGTAAAACTAACGGATGCCCACATAAATAAGCCTCGCATTCCTAAGCCCATACACTTATCATATTCAAACATTACGAGCAAATATTAGGTACTACATAGTAGGTATTACCGATACATTGCCTTATGTATACCTACGTCATTGTGACGTCATTAGTATTTTCTTTGCTCATAGATTAGAAACAATAATTAGCTACAATACCTACAGTGACCTAGTTGAGTGTGGCCTTTACACATTATTTATTGATTCAGTTTTTTTTTTAATTAGCGGCTATAAATAAATAAATAAAATCATTTTATTTCGAGCATCACTGACTCATAATATACACAAAATACTCACACGGTCACATTACATACACAACACTACTAATTCATTCAATTCCTACCAATCCAATTCAATTACAATGTCATACACAATCAAATTAAAATAATCATACAATAACAATTTACATTCTTACAAGGAAAAAACTTACAAGGAAAGTAAGCGACACGTAATACGCTTGGAAATATAAATTTTATACCTCCAAGCGCGCCACGTGCCGCTCACAGCAGTGAGTTATAACAGCACAATCAAGCCTTCCCGCAAGCGCAGCCAGCATGCAGTTGGGGCTCCCCCGAACGCGCCGCACCAGCGAAGTGCTTCGCTTGCGCATGGTTGCGTAAAAACAATCAACGCGGGCTTCCGCAAACATCGTCGATGCGCTGCAATCGCGAGGGAGCCCCAACATCATCCTGAACGCGTTGTTAAACTGGACACGAAGGGCACTGTATGCTTTTTGCGTGTAGTCAGACCACAGGCTGCAGGTGTACATTGTGGTGCAGTATGCTCTAAAAAGAGTTATTTTAACCTCAGATGAACACCTAGCAAACCTACGGATTATCATGTTTGCTCGAACCGACAGTGCCCTCCGCTCCCGTTCAATGTCCGCATCATCTTTCAGTGAAGGTGTCACTAGGTGGCCTAAGTACTTAAACTCGTCTACCCTTACTATAGGTATGTAGGTATTATTTTACAGTTGGTGTCCTATTTTTACCCTTCTACGGCGATGCAAAAAGGAGGGTTATGATTTTGACCGGTATGTATGTATGTAGGTATACCTACCTATTGATTTATATTACACATAGATTTTTTTTTTCTTAAACACCGTCTTGCAAACGAAACTGGGAATATTTGGGTCTAGGGGCTGTCTTTAGTGTTCAAATATGTGGTTAGTAGGTACAGCTACGTGTATTCTGAATAACTTATATTTTAATTCTAAATAGCAACCGCCACACACAGTAAAGAACAAGGTGATACTCATTTATGTCTGCTTTAAGAAGTGAACCTTCATTCATCATTCATTTAAATTCACAATTTGATATTGCTATCAATTTTCATGACATAATACCCTTATCTCTACGGAATCCAGTTTATGTTATGTATTATTCCATTTAAATCCAAAAATCCTAACACGACATTGTTGCATGCAGTCTCGTGACAAATACACAATCAGATAATCATAAGGCGCTTGCCATAATCCGTAGCAGAGAGAGATATCAACGATAAACCAGGGTTAATTTCAGACGAAGAAATATTTAATCTCATTATAATTAAAGAGTTGGAGCTGGGATTAAGAAGATTAGCAACTCTGAGATAAAAACGTGTTCCGTTAAAAGGGGAAATTCAAAAAACCCCGATTAAAAATCAAAAAGCGTGGAGGGCGTGAGTACTTTTTATAAATTTCAACAATGCGCTCCAAATTGCATTGGTACTTATATTGTAACTAGTACAAGTAAATTTTTAGTTCATGTTTTGTAGTTTTTTTGAAACTAGGTACGCTTTTTAATTTTTAGTCTAGTGTATTATCCCACCTCCTGGCTCCATTAACAAACCTTCGACACCAAGCGCAATATAGGACTCGTCAAAACGAATCATATGAGCTCAAATCGAGGACTTTACTAGAAGCCGCTGAAGGGTTCCAGTTCTTGTCATTGGAAATGGAGGGAGGGGGGAGATAAGCTGCCACCTTAAGCTTAGTGTAGGCTGTGTGGTAGTAAATTATGGAAATGTTGTCTCAGGACTATTAGTATTCAATTGGTAGGTACGTATATTTCCTATTGTGACTTGTGACGTTATATGGTGAGAGGAGGTGTTGAATCAATGATTAAAATCCCAATTTCTATAACTTACCTTTATACTTATTGGTTATAATTTTATAATTAACTTTATCGATTCTTTGAACAGACTGCGACGTCAACACATTTATCATTCAGAGGTAGGTTGCTCAGATATTACTATCAGGCGCAATTATTAATAGCAAATCTTGTGAGAGGACTATGCTGAGCCTGAACCGACAGACGACGTGAGTCGATTCAATCGATAGAATCTGGAAATTATCAATGAAGAAGGTTGGATTAATAAAATTTATGCGATGGAAATCTCTAAGCTCGAATCATATATTTAGATCAACATACAACCTGCTACTGACCTGCAAATTGCAAAAAACGTAAGAAAATTTTAATTTCGCGGGCTACCTTTGGGCATCCACCTTAAGCACTTCTAAATACACCTTGCAGAGTTGAATACCTCAAACTTACAAACACAAGTAATGAAATAATTTGCAGAACAAGACAATATTTCACAATGATCAGCACCTAACAAGGTTTCCACATCTCACTATAACATACAAGCGTGAAGATTTACATATCATGAATAGGTAAGAGATTCAACTCTGATCAAGTGATCAGTATAAGTCATAATAGCTTGCTGTCAGCGTGTCTATTAGTTAGAAGATTGACGATGAATGCCAGTTATGCATGTTTAACGGACAATGTGTAGCAAATACTGTTAATTAATGTAGTAATGAGAACAATTCTTTCAAGACGTTTTCTTTGTCCGTTGAAAAATAATGAGTCTAGCGACCCGCCCCAGATTAATATATATTTATACACGTAAACCTGGTGGAGGAGCTCTGCTGAGGTTGATCCATCAGGTTAAGCTACGCTTGCCGGGGTTGGTCCGCGGATGGGTTACCATCTTTACACTTTGATACTCCTCCGTGCCTCGGAAAGCATGTTGCCATTGGTTCCAGCTGCATGCAAAGATCTATATCTTTGACAGTCGTTATGGGTACTTACCCAGTCTGACCACTAGTCTTACCAAGTGGTATCAGTTACTGGGTGTGGAGTCAGATAGGCAGTCGCTCCATGTCAAATACTCACGCATCTCGGCCAGTCTGCCTGCCTGCTATCACCTTGCTAACTGGTTAATCTTTACATACTATAAACAAATGCGCACGTGTCTGACCGATTAGATCTTCTAAACCTATGGATGTTGATGCAGTTTTCGCCATAATCAATCTGCGTAGTCTTCTCCTATGTTGGGGTCGGCTTCCAGTCCAACCGAATGCAGCTGAATAACACCTAACAAATACACTTTGATTATAGTTATCAGCTTTCTAATTGGACTAATGGCAACCTGTTATCATTTGATACCCAGGATTGTTATAGCACTGCTATGAACTGTGCTATATTGGTGAAAAAGCTTTTTATGAAATTACTCGTCTACGTTTTCACGCCAATTACTTAAAAGGGTCACTAATGTCAACAGTCTGTCGTATTTAATTAGTTAATTGAATACGAACATCAGACCATTTCTTTGGTTGTGTGTGGCTAAGTACCTAATAACAGGCGCACGGGTCGATCGATCAGGTTAAGCTACGCTTGCCGTGGTTGGTCCGTGGATGGGTGACCATCTTTACATACCAAGTCCCCTTAGTGCCTCGGAAAGCACGTTAAGCCGTTGGTCCTAGTTGTCATTTGTAAATCTTTGACGATGTTACGGGTCGTCAGAAGCCCGAAAGTCTGGACCACCAGTCTTACCAAGGGCTATCGTGTTATCCAGTAAGGGTTGTGGAGGGCAGATAGGCAGTCATTTCATGTAAGACTGGTACTCAGCTGTATCTTGTTAGACTGGAAGCTGACCCAAACGTAGTTGAGAAAAGGCTAAACAAATCTTGATGTTGATCAGAACATTTATTTGTTTCTACTACTTTATGAACAGATGATGCGTAATTTCATTTACCAGGTAAATTGGGCGCATAAAGTCTAATACTTAGGTAAGTATTCTGTGAATTATTTGAATTGGTTACTCGCTGGGTTATAGTTAAAGTTACTCAATTACTTACTAAGTAAACCCAATAACACTTGTAGGAACCATTAGGAATTTCTCAGTAGCAGCTCGGAGTTAGGACTTGTGCACGGTTGATGGCAATAGAATCGCTCCCTACTACACGGGACTTCTTGCGAACATCCGTATTATAGGTACACCTCTGCTACAGTATAAATAAGTAACAGTATTACGTCTTCATAGAAAACGACCGAAACGACGCCTTTCGAAATCTCAGTGTCTACGAGGGTTTACGATACAAAAAACGTCAACATGAAGTTCGGTGGGTTTTGAACCATCCGACCGAACGAAACAGAATAAAGTTCGTAGTAGGACGTCCGGACTTTCGGCTGATACTTCGGAATAGACTCCATACGCAACAGGGTCGAGTGCGCGGCAGTTACTAACGGATGCTGAAGGTTATGCACCGAGCGACCGTAGCTAATTATTTCAAGGTGACTGCCGAGACATAATACTGTTACTTTATTATACTGTGCCTCTGTTTAATCTTCGATGAATAATGTTATGTTCTAAGTAATCTAACAAAATAGTTACTTACGTAAACAAAAGGTCGTTCACATTTTAAAATGCTAAGAACAATTATTGCGCAAATCGATTACAATTAGTTGAAGGCTAAGTAAACAACAATAATTGAACACGTATTTTAGCGTCGACCTGACTAATGACTACTTAGTAATTACATAAACGGTTAGTTAGTTACGCGAGGCTGGCGGTGAAGATTAGTATTGGATGCTTGTTATCTCACTTAGATCTCACGAGAGGAATGTTGCTATGTATGTATGTAGGTCTATGGCAAGGCTGGCCAATACGTCTATTAACTGTTCCCAAATTACGATATGTAAAAAAAAACATACCTACATACGTTACGAACAAAGAACCTTTTTTTTGGAAGTCGGTTAAAAAGGGGTTACATGTTTCTACTCCTTAGGTTACCCAGATAACGGTAACCTTAGTCGTAGAAGTAACCATAATTCCTCGATACCTGTACTTTTCGTAATTTATAAACGTTTTCGGTCCCAGAAAGCTACAGCTGTCTCACGCCACCGGACTCCGGAGTTCATTGTACGAAACTGAAATACTAGTAAGCTGTACAAATTGAATTAGCCAGGCAATCGATACCGCGGCCGCCTCGCGCCGCGCCTAGCCGTGGCTGAAATCATTTCAAATGGTAGCCTTTTTGTATGGGGACACTAATGAATGTCACCTAGGTATACAAAGCCTATGCTCCATTTACAATAAGAATAGACATTTATACAAAACATTTTACAGTCCGTTCAACCAATTTTGACTTTTATTCCGTAGGCGTAAGGATGGCATTAAAAGCAAAAACGTGATTATATACCAACTGTTTACTGCAGCTGCCATTTGTCATGCCACCAACGTAGGTAGGTAATAGAAGTCGAAATCGGTTGAACGGACTGTAAAAAGGTTTGTTTTAATGTTTAATATTATTGTGAATGGGGTATAATGTATATATTATTTTTATTAGGTACTATATTATTTTTATTTACTATATCGTATTTTTTTACTAGTGGCTTTCATATTTTTTTTAAAATAAAGTAAAGTATATAAGTACTCAATTGTCAATATTATAAATCAAAGAGAAAGAGTATAAATAAATAAATAAAATAAAAGTATTTATTTATACTTTCCTTTACTATATTCTATTGCAACCATAGATAAATAATCTATGATTGACAACCGAGTGACATTTTTAGCAACAGTTATAAAATTTTAATTTACATTGTGTTCAACTGTATCAACTGAAGAATTTTAACCATGAAAATCGGTCCAGCCGTTCTGGCGTTATAAGTGTTCGAACAAACCCGACTTTGTTTTACAGAATAGAAAATTATCATTGTGCTAAAACGTGATTAAGTTTGTGACTGGGGCAGCGAGAATAGAGAGGTAATGATACGTGGCGCGCCACCCGACGAGCATTGATAAAGCGGGGAGCGGTTAGTAACAGGAAGGACTTGCTTGCGTGAGCAACGGTTAGTACTACAAAAAATCTTTAGTGTGTGGCTTCCCCGAGAAGGAACGCGGGGTGCGGGGCGAGAGGCGCACGCAAGCGTACGTGATTCGAGAATCAGTCCGACGCTGCCCGTTGACAGCGGTGAACGTGTTCACGGGAAATCCACGCGTGTTTATTATTTACGTGACTGCTACACACGGTATTGTTGGTCGTAATGGAACCGCTAGAATGTTATACATTTAAAACTGAGTTGCAAGATAGTCCCATAGAAGAATGTCGGATAAAAACTGAACCGTTTCAAGATTTAACTATAGAAGAATGTCAAATTAAAACTGAACCGTTTCAAGATATAACCATAGAAGAATGTCAAATTAAAACTGAACAGTTTCAAGATGGTTCCATAGAAAAATGTCCGAAAAAAACTGAATCATTACAAGATAAATCCATAGAAGAATGTCCAATAAAATCAGAAATAATGGATGAAGATTTTGTACCGGAAACTCCAGAGGAGGAAGATAGGTTGCCGGAAGACCCACTTGAGCCAACGCTGTATAAAAAGCGTTTGGATTCACAAGCGAAACTTATGATTCTCAATGTACGCAGATATTTTCGGAAGTACAAATTAATTCGAGCAAAGGAAACAGGTACTTCTTACCTACTATGTATGTTTATTATAAATATTCACTGTCGGAAAATATCCCACGGGAACGTAAAAAGTACCCTAATCCAGATTATAAACTTTATCTGTGTGCCAAATTTTTTATCCACATCCGTTGAGGCGTTTTTGCGCCAATCCGAAACATACATCCAGACTAAGCCTAAGCGCGCACTGACGGCCAGGTCGCGGCGGCCAGACCGCGGCGGCCAGCGAAATGTCTGCATTGTATCATATAAGTGCGCGCACTGGGCTGCAAGCGCACTGATGATACATACACACATTTCACTGGCCGCCGCGGTCTGGCCGCCGCGACCTGGCGCTTGGGCTAACGGACAAAAATTCTTCGTAACTAGATTGCTTTCAAGAAATCTTGTACAAATTTTTTACCGACGAAAAAAAAGGAGTTGACACGTATTTTTTGTTTTTTTTTTATGTTTGACCACGCGTATATTTTTACAGAGTAGTCCGATTTGAACGATTCTTTTTTTATTTGCGAGGGTATACCTCGAAGTTGGTCCCTTATAAATTTTATAAACTTTGCTTGGGTATTTTTTGAGTTAGCTTGAATAATACGTATTTTTTCCACTGTAGTTCTAATAAGTTCCAGTTACTGTTATTTACATAGCAGGTTGTGATATTCGAATTTGTGTGGGGTACCACAACTAAAAAGTGAAAAATATTTTTTTTTGCAAAAATACAACCGACTACAAAAAAAAACACTACAAAGTGAATCAAAATCATAACCCTCATTTTTGCTTCGCCGTAGTCGGGTAAAAATAACTTTAATTTCGGAACTCGGTGGCGGTTCGGTTGTTTTTGGGAGTCGGTTGTTTTTTTTTTGCAAAAAGTTTTTATGTAACGGAAACCATTTTTTTCTTCAGGCGAAGACATGAACGTGAATCAGGCAACTGCAGAGGCTTGCGGCGTGTCCGAATCCGCAGTGAGGAGACTATTTTCGGAATATCTGCATAAAGGCACAGAAGGGGCGATACGACCACCAGCTAAACCAGAGACCAGAAAAAGAAAGACTGACATCGTAGTTGATGCAGGAGAGGATTCTGCAACAATAACTGTCAAAAACAAACGAAAAAAATAATTTGCTTCGTGTAGTAATTATCTTTATTTATCTAAATAATTTTAAATATAAATACAGGATAGTAGAGCCTTGAAAAGTCAATCAAACGATTGATTTAATTAAATATTAAAACGTAGAAAGGACATGTGACTTAGGTCTAGATCCATTTGTAAAGCAATTTGTTAAGCAAAGCTAAATAATTTGTTATAAATATTGTCGAAACTATCTCAAATTATTGTCTAGAATGTTAATAAGTACTATAAAACTTGTTATACTTAATTAAAATAAATAAAAGTATGTATTTAAATATATTAAGAAAAAAAAAAATCTTGTCAAAAGTAACCCCAAACAAGAACTGTATTTATATTTTGCTTTCATTATTGTACAAATTGATCGTACGAGTATCTTAGTATGATCCTCCGATAAATCGCAAATACTGGAGCATTAACTTTGAAATAAATATGGTAAAACCGTAAAAGTGAGGAATTAAGTACTATGTGCGACGAAACACGATTCCCTAAAAATTTTTCCTTCGAAAAAAAAGGGTTACCTCAAAAAAAAAACAAATACCTACTTCAAATTATATCATGAAACTTTGCATAAAATAACTGAACTAACTATAAATAAATACTGTTTTTTTTCATTTAAATTACCACTATTTTCGCCGTAAAAAGAAATTACCTAAACTATTGGCGCCATAGGCCCAGCACACACCGCTGGAGGCGCAGCTCAGGGCATTCATCACTGCATTCACTGCCAAACAAATACCGACCTTGCATCAGTTGAAATAAAGTTGAAAATAAATAAACTTCCATTAGCTCCAAAGCGTGTATAAGCGTTATTTATTCTCAACTTTATTTTAAAGCATGCATGGTTGATATTTGTTTTGGCAGTGACGAATGCGCTGTGCTGCGCCTTCAGCGGTGTGCGCTGGGCCTTAGAGCCTTCTCCCCGCGCGCGTCGCACAGTCTCGCTCTCACTCAGTCCGCGGGCAGTATCATGCGAACGAGATAAGTAGAGAATTTGAGCTGTGGTATTATAAACTCTTAAGATATTGTGTCGTGACTTTGTACCGTGTGCGGTGGGGAGTACCCCGCCCGTGCCCCGCATGCCGCCGACGACGCGAGACGGTCAGGCTGTCAGTCTGGCATAGTGGCATGATTGTGTCAGCAATATGGCGGTACTATTGTAGAATACCTATTCGTCATTTTTTTAGCTTCCTAACTTCACGCCATTCAGTACAATGGTCGTTTTGGGTGGCAAGGATAGAAGAATAACTTCAAAAGCGCGTCTTAGTGGATGGCATTATGTATACCTGATTATGAGTTGAAACCGCCGATCCTTGCACGTTGAAGTGCCAGCCCGCGCCGAAGCTGACCTTCTAGTTTGAAATTCCCCGATGAATAATGATTACCCAGATATGATACAGCCTGCCCTACTTGCTGTCCCCTCAGCAACGCCCTAAGCCGAGGTTCGTACCCCACAGGGGGACCCTTAGCGAGCGTTCGCCTAGATTTTAAATATTAGTTTATGCCCCGGCTGACGGCTTTAAGTTAGCAGGATAGCCCGGTTACTTAGTAAGGTTCTCCGAGGACAACTACGAGATGCCGAAAATATTAAATTTCTATGTTTACGTAAAGTTTTATTTAGTACTATTTCGTTTATAAAAACCTTGTTTTGAAAAAGATTTTTACTTACTTATATTTTATTTTGTTTACCTGTAGAAAGTGTAAAAAATAAGTACATAGTAGGCGTAGTGGGGTGGTGAGTGGTGACGAAAACTTTTCTTATTGCTACAAAATAAAGACAATGGTGCCGATTCCCTTGTTCACAAACTAAACTAAATTTAAGTTCAGTGCATCTTTTTCTTCCTATTTCATTATGAAAAGGACAGAAGGAATTTTTTAGTTTAGTCCTGTCAAATTAATAATAACTTATTTAAATAAATTATCTCACACAGGGCTCTAAAAGTGAGATATATTATACTTTAATTGCAAAAGCGAGTTTATCCGCGCATTCTTGCACCGAGCGGGAATCGAAGTTGTAACGCGGTCGGGGCCCGCAGTTCGTTGACACCGACTGATAGGGTTACCATGTTCGTACTTGATTTAGTATACCAATTAATTTGGGTCGGTTTCAAATGTAAAAGAAAAAATATATTTATAATATGGTAACACTGCTTCAAGGATCTTTCCCGGACAGAGGACAGACCCCAGCGCTCTTAGTAAACATTTGTGTAAAATGTATTGAAAGAACAAGATGGCGGTGTTAGTTCCGGTTTTGTTCACCATTTTCTGTACATTTGTACATCATCATCTACCTAGCCTTTTCCCAACTCTGTGGGTCGGATTCCAGTCTAACCAGGTGCAGCGAAAAACCCTATCTGTCCTCCGCAATCCAGTTACTGGGTAATACGATACCCATTTGGTAAGACTGGTTGTCAGACTTTTAAAATAAAATCATTTCATTTCATCATCATTTCATTTCATTTGTCAGACTTTTAGGCTTCTGAAGACTTGAACGACGTGCTTTCCGAGGCACTCTTGCATAACTATAGATTGAGTCATTTACTTCTGTGCCATTTTCCGAAATAAATAAATAAAGTGTTTGCATTTGGCATTTGTGTCGGTTAACGTACTCTTGATAAATAAGTACGAGTAAATTCAAGTGTAATGTAGCGGTTTTTCAGTTTAAACTGATGAAAAGAAAAGGAGGAGGTTCTCAAGTCGACACGTATTTTTTTTTTTAATGTATGACCACGCATATCTTTTTACAGAGTAGTCCGATTTGAACGATTCTTTTTTTATTGGGAGGGTATACCTCGAAGTAGGACCCATATAAAATTTATTAACTTTGCTTGGGTACTTTTTGAGTTAGTTTTCCCACTGGATGTGCATGTGGATGATGTTCTAATAAGTTCCAGTCACTGCTATTAACATACCACAACTAAAACGTGAAAAATAAAAACTTTTTACAAAAAAAGACAACCGACTTCCAAAAAAAACACTACAAAGTGAAAATGACTTTATACAAAAACTTTAATTTAGGAAGTCGGTGGCAAAAAACAAAAATTTAAAACCTAAGACGTAGTTTGTAGTGTTTTCTTTTGGAAGTCGGTTGCCTTTTATTTTTTTTAGTTTTTATATTATAAAATGTTTTACAGCACAAGCAAATAGAAAATTGTTAAGATGATGACGAGAATTGGAGAAGATCTCAGATGCTGAGATTTATCGATTTAATTAATATAAAAGTTATCATAAATTGCGACGTGACTCCTTACAAACCGCCCAAATAAAAGCGTTTTTGTGGGAAATTCGTCACATGTCATGAACTCATGACCTGGTCACCTATGAGCCAGTTTGGCGGTTGTTTAAATGTTGACAAAGACAAATAGAATTGGGTCATAGTCGACCCACAAGTGCCCAGGCAGCTATTTGAGCACTTAGTTGACCTTCCCCTTGTTTAATAGGTCGGATTGGCGAATTTATTATCTTTGATAGTCGCAGGAGACACTCCTCGATTTTTTTTTTTGGGATATTCTTCTTATTGAAATATACATTCGAAATCCAAAGAAAGACGACAAAACTTTGTAAATTCAAAGAATTAAAGAAAAAACTGATTTACCGCAAAATAATAATTCTTCTTTCTGAACTATGCGTACACTACAAAGAAAATAAATACATAGGTTATTCACCATCCCTCAGCCGACATCGCATTTTTTTTAGAATTATAATTTCTATATTTCGCGTTGTCCAAACGCATGGTGACACTACGCTGCGCGGGCGCTGCAGTGAGTGGCATTCTAACAATTCGCAATGCTCGTGATAAGCTAGTTTGTGAACTATTTGCATCGAGGACGCTTTTATTTATTTCTAATCTTTATAGCTATGACCGAGTTTTCATATTTTCTTTTTATGCATTTTTATGTAGGTCGAAAGGCCTTTCAAATTGTATTACCCATATTGCAATCAAACGCATGCAGCATGTACTACTTTCAATACTGATAGTGCGTAGGTTAACAATATATACCTACAGGAACAAAGCAAGGGGGTTTATACTGAACAGAAACATCTTGAAGTAACCTGGACGCCTGGACCACATCATCAACTTGCAGCAGTCCATTGCTGGATATAGATCTCTCCAATAGCACGCCATTCAGCTCGATTCTCGGCAACTCTCATCCAGCTGCTACCAGCCACCCTGCGAAGATCGGCCCTGCTCCTAGCCTGAGGGTGTCCTACCTTAGGTTTGCCGATTTGCGGACTCCACTCAGGAACCCGTCTACCCCAATAGTCATCGGTTCTAAGGCTAATAATTATGGCCGGCCCATTGTCACTTCAGCTTGCGTATTCAGTGAGCTATGTAGACAACTTTGGTTCTCTGCCGGATCACTTCGTTCCGGGGTCTATCAAAGAGATTCTAAGCATAGCTCATTTCATAGCTTACCAACCCTTTATGATCTTAAAACTGCAGTTGTGATGAACAGGCGCTGTGATCAATCCTCTTTCTTACACTCTAGCTAGGAGAAAAGGCATTGGCTTTGTAGTGGAGGACTATTACAGGCTAATGTTAATTCTATGGTGGCACTGTGACTAATGTCTGATTCCTATAATTTACGGACCATTATTGGTTAATGAAGCAAATACCTAATAGCTTTGCATAATAGATCCTCCCATATGGAAGTAGCTATCACAGGTAAAATTAGCTAACTAATCTATGTATATACCCAGTTTGGCAATAAAAAATGCTAACATTGGTAAGGTAAAAGATTCTTTTTTGTTTATAGGAATCGAGAATTACAGGGATAAGACTCGCACAGACCAGGGCAGCATGGCATACAAGGAAGGAGGCCTATTATCAGCCGTGGGTGGAACAAGGCTGCCAATGATGAAGATGTTTTATATATAAGTATATATTATATGCTAACTTCTTATATTTTTTATATGCAAGTGTATCTGTGGCAATTTTTCTTTCTTTCTTTATGACTACTTACATCTAAGTTTAGGTTCCTCCATATAAATACAATTCTATTAGTTACACAGAAAAGAAAGAAATGTCACAATGAAAACACCGGAATTCTACCATTCTACACAAAACATGGAATTCATTACTGGCAACAAAAATGTATATTTCCTTACAATTACGAGCTACGATTGCAACTGCTTACCAATTATGGAGGCTGATTATTATTTTTTTGTTACCAGCATTTTCATTTGAGGAAGCTAGCGTTACTTAAGCTTATGAATAATAATTGTAATTGGTTAAACGACGTGTAATTGCTATGCTTACGTAGAGCTGTTGGTTGGTTACTGGTTGCGGTCGGTCAGTTGTAGAATATAGGAGTTTTTGATGATGATTCCGAGGCAGATCTGGGTTAAATAGACGAATGTTGTGCAATTGAGGAGCTCGTGGCTAGTAATAGCCGCCTCACGGGTCGATCCAACAGGTTAAGCTACGCTTGCCTGGGTTGGTCCGTGGATGGGTTACCATCTTTAAATACCGAGACTCATCCGTGCCTCGGAAAGTAGGTACGTTAAGCCGTTGGTCCTGGCTGTCATTCGTGGATCTTTGACAGCCGTTAGAAAAATGCTAGGCAGATTGATATGTATAGCCTAATAGGTAATGCCGCAAAAAAACTCAATGGAATTTCAAAAGTAATTTGCACGTGTAACAATGGCTTGACAACAGCCAGAATCTAAGACATAGTAACTTCGATAACTAATTTATCAATCAAGTGAATTTAACATATATTGAAAAGGTTAACGAATATGACTCCTGTCAGCGAATACTCAATTTTTTTGCACCGAAGTTGCTAAATGGATATGGGTCGGAATTTAAATCTAAACTGGACTTCAAGTTAACAGTTTTGATATCAATTTCGTAGTAATAACCCCAGCTATTAACCCAAGTAATTGCTTGTGTTAAAAGTCAAAAAGCTCTAGGTGGGGTTCAAACTCACGACTTCTCGTTTGCCAGACTATATTGCTCAACTATTTTTAGATTAGACAGAATGTAATTAGTATGTTGGATATTGCGAGTGCTTTCAACCATGAAGTATTTATGTTACGCCATGTATAACAACAACAACGCTAATACAAGGTTCTTTTGACATGTGGCTGAAATTGGAACTAACGCCGCCATCTCGTTTTGTGAATACAATCGTTTCAATCAAAAGTGTTTACATGATGTATAGAAACAACGCCGTCCTGTCAATGTCAATCGGGGGTGAAAGGATCCTTGTGGAACTCATATCCAATGTTTTAGGACTGGCGCACATCTGGCGAAGCGCAGCGCAGCGCGGTTGTCATTGCCAAACAAACATCAACATTGCATGCCTTAACATAAAGTCGAAAATAAAACTTTTTCCATTTAGATAAGCTCTTGAGCTAATGTGAGTTTATTTATTTTCAACTTTATTTCAACAGCTGCAAGGCCGATATTTGTTTGGCACTGACAACCGCGCTGCGCTGCGTCTCACCGAGTTAGCCCTTACTAAGCGTTTATTATAATTTGCCAAGTGACGCGATTGGTAGCTCTGTTCTGTCTCTGTCAGTCCCCATTTTTAACTCTATTAGTATTGAATCTAAGCTTGACAAGCAATGGTGCCAACATGACGGCAAGGGACAAGTTATAGTGAACGGTCTGTGGAACAATTCGTATTTTACCGAGGTCATCTTCTTAGTTTAAACTTCACAATGTCATTGCATCCAGCTCACATTGAATACTGCAACTTTCAGCTTAACTTTCAGAAGTATTTTATTATGAAAACCTTTTAATATATTTTAATAAATTCTGAACAGCTTCCATAGTTCAAGGCTCGTATGTAATTTTATTACATTTTAACTTTTCAAGTAGGTACGATAAATAATTTGATAAAAAATACTAAAATGTTGATATGGAAAATGGCGTGACTATGGTAATGGGAACGGCTGACGACAATTTAACAAGTTAACTTTCCACCCAGCTAGTCACGCGATGTTACCTTTGTTTAAGAAGGAACGAGGGAATTTAATAAGCAATAAGTGGTTAGAAGGCCGACCGTGTCATAGGATAAATGGGTGACAGTCTGACATGGAGTGGATGCTTGATAGAAGAATATCATAGTAAACAAAGATCCGGGTGCGTGGTGGAGAATGCATAACAAATCGACGGCCCACCAGCACGCGCATGACCACTGCAGAAACGGGTTTTGTCGACGGAAGAATAGAGAAAATGACAAATAAACAATCACAAACTGTCATTTTGTCTATTCTTCCGTCGACAAGACCCGTTTCTACGGTGGTCATACTACGCGAGCTGATGGTAAAATGGGTTTCCATCCCAGGGATAAAGTTAAATGTCTTTTGTGGTTCGAAATACACCGGCATCATACTCTTCAAATTGTTATATGTTTCTAAATAAAAACTTTGTCTGCTTGCTCATAGATATGGAATCATAGCATTGTTTCACATGACAGCGGTTCACGACTGATTTAAGCCTGAATAGTCGTACCGAGCGCGTTTCCTCCCCATTTACATTATGCGCATGGCCAAGGAGATCTAGGTCAATAGTAGGCCAAAAAAGAAATAAAAATAAGTCCCAATATCAGAAAAAGAAGTTAAAGTAAACCAGTACACAAAATCCTTAAAGTCAAGGAACTTACCTGTTTTACAGCACCATCCACATAGTCTTCACAGACGTTCTTTGCGAAGAAAGTCTCAACAGGGAAGGTACGTCCGGGGATGGTGAATGTGGGCACGTTGCCGAAGAACGTTGAGAACTTGGTGGAGTCCATGGTGGCTGAGGTCACGATCAGCTTCAGGTCGGAGCGACGGGCCACCACCTGCGGGAGAGAGATTTCGATCAGTCGTGTGTTATACTTTAGCAAGTCATCGTAATATACATAGACTCAACCGAAATATTACTGTTTTACTGATAATGGATATTTTAGCTATTATTTATTAGAGCAAAAAGAAAAAAGTCAGAAAGAACGCCAAGCGAAAACGAAGTATTAGCACGGGCGGGCCATAGAATAGAATAGAATAGAATAGAATACTCTTTATTATGTACACCAAAAAATTACAGACATAAATTTGGACATTTTACATAGGGTGACACAATGGGCGGTCTTATCGCTAAAAGCGATCTTTTACAGACAACCTTTGGATGGATTCAAGGGAGAAGGAGAGACAATACTGCAGGTAGTCAGTGGTGTACCATTTACATATACAATAAATACATACATACATAAAGCATAAAAATAGTTATCTGTATAAATATATATATATAAATAAATACATACATAACATAGAAACATGAAACAAAAGCAAGGAACTATGTGCAATGTTGATATTAAGGAGAGAGGAAGTGTAACCACCGCGTCGGGGGCGAAATTTCACCCGGACGAAGTCGCGGGCAGAAGCTAATGTAAAATGTTAGCAAATAAAAATAAAATAGCACGTTCCTGTGGGATAATTCCCGACGTAAACGCGGGCGAAGCCGCGGGCAAAACCTAGTATTCTAAATTACTTTGGTACAATAGGAGTAGCACATTTCACAAGCATTGATGAACGATCGTGAAAATGTGGGCCGAGGCGTAGCCGAGGAACACATACGTGAGTCCATCAATGCCTGGTTGCGGCCAAGGCTTGAATAGTGCTTTTCTCAAATAATGCGCGGAAATTCAAACAAAGTAAAGTAATTATAAATTCCAGAATCAATGACGGACAACGATAATTTTTCACGCGCCAATGCAATGTGTTCATTTGTTTCTTCTTGGTTGTCATGTGTTGAAGTAAAAAGTTCGTTCCATTTTTAAACAACACGACAGATATGAGTTTTCATAGTAATTTGGCCGCTACACAGGATAGATATGGATTTTCATAGTAACTTTGCTGGCCGCATCGTAACTTGTTTTTGAGCAGTACAGCAATTTCGATTTATCTCGAAGAAGGTTGTCAAAATAATAGTCGAATTTCCAAGCATGTTTGAGAAAATACAATTATTTAAAAGTGTCATTGACACAACGGTTAAGTTATTGCCTTGATCGACAGGTCGTGATTTACCGAAACAATTTCCGATCACTTTACCATTTTCAGCGTTCCAATAACTCAATTAAACACATAATTAAATTGTCAGTTACTCACCTTACATCATTATTAATGTTTGTATTGTAATTATGTACCTTCGGAATTCTGAAAGTGGCTAAAATATCCTATTCTTAGTGATCGATTTAAAATTGACGTTCGATAATTTCACGGTCTATTGCATGCGCGTGAGTAAGCTTGCGTAACACAAAAGAATTCAGGTGAAAAAACTGTAAAATATTTCAGACAGGCTATTTGTAGATACTTCGGTAATAATGGACGTAAATGAAAAAATAAATAAGGTGTAGGTAAATGATTGGTGCGAATAATAAAGAATTCTGAAGAGTTTTTGTTGTGCCTATGTCCTTGTGGCGGTAAAAGTTGGGAAAACCTGAAAGGATAAAAAAATGTAGGTATTGTGGTTTTAAAGCTTTGTGCTCTCTACTAAGTCAAGGCTAGTTTTTTTTGTATTGTAGATTTTAGAGACAACGTTACTAAAAAGAATATTCAAATGGAATTATTTCAATGTCAATAAATTCACCAACGTAAACAAATTGATCTAAAAGGTCTATAGCAGTACCTATTTTCTTATTGACACTCCATTTACCAGCAATTTAATCCAGTCGCTCGGAAAATTATATTCCATAGAATGTACTATAATATCTTGATTTTTCGATAATTTCAAAATGAGAGTTTATTGATATCTTAGGGCTCAAAGGATGTAAGAACATCAGTGTCAATGTGTCTTACGCCTATACGTCTATTTTATGCTTATAAGCGAAAAAAACATACAAATTTATTGTTGAAAAACATACGGTTTGCAGACAAACGCTCGACTTGATACTGTGGTTTGTCTACACTAATATTATAAACAGAAAAGATTTGTATTTTTGTTTGTAATGAATAAACGCAAAAACTACTGAACCGATTAAAAAAAATATTTCAGCAGTAGAAAGCTATATTATCACTGAGTAATAAAGGCTATAATTTATAAAGATATCACGCGGGCGAACCCGCTGGCGGAAGTTAGTCTGCAATAATATAAATATGACATAGCTAGGCAATGAAGCATAGATTAGACTATTTGGAATGGAAAATCGTACGCCATTTGACATTTCAGACAGTCTACTCTTTATGGCATTGATATGAGCTCATGGCAGAGAAAAAAGAAACATGTAATTTTCTTCGAGGGGGTTTTATCAAGTAATAGTATGAAAGTGGACTTTGTTTACAAAACAAAACCAATGACGTACTTACATCTCAAATTGAATCATGTTTTCGCCAAAATGACAAAGAGATAGGACCCTACCACGACGCAATCAGATTACACCCTCCCCAATTCATTAGGCAATGGAATGGAACTTTTAGACAAAGGGATCCTCAGGGTGCCCAAATACGTCACACGAATGACGTCACTAAGGACAATGATGGGGGGCTAAACATAGCACGTAGCGTGTCTAGACTACACGCAGTTACAGAGGGTGTTGTTTGTAACGGAATTATTTAGATGCTGTGCTAGATGGCGATAAATTTTAGGGATTGGTCTTATAGATATGTGTAGTTAGATTTTCAGAAAATACGTAGTAGTAAAACGACGTTTGCAAAGTTTTAGCTTTTAATATTTTTGTAGACTAAAAACTTAATAATAATGAAGTGGAACGGACTAAAGTTTTTCTCTATTCGACTGTTCATTGTGGCATGAGCCAAAACGTTTAGAAGTTTGGGACGTTTAGAATGGTGGAATTTTAGGTACAATTTACTTTATGTTGTAAGGCTTTTCATAGAGAAATTGTTGGCAATAACCTTAACTTTAGGTACTGTGCACTAAAATGGGTTGGTTCCTACACACAATCGATGTAAGATAGATATATAGATAGAATACTCATTATTAAGTAAGTACCTACACCATAAAAATTACAGGTAGAAATTTAATGTCACATGACAGTGATTTTCTATTCTCTTTTTATAGTTTGAAAGATATACTCATTGCTATTACCGTAGCTCATTGCACAATTCCCCATGAATTCCATGGTTTATTATCAATAAACAAACGTACACAATTACCTTACGTTACACCTCGTTTTCGTAAATCGCTGACGCCATCGGATCACGAGTTTTTCACCCGCCAGAAAACATGTTTGCCAAATAATCTGCTTTTTTGTCTTAATTTTCACTAATTTCATGCGTGATTTCACTCATTAGCGTTCCAGAGTTTGTGGCTGATTACTTTTTTATGTGAAAATGTGCTGACATGTTTTTGGCGACGTTATGTATTTGCAGTTGGAACTTGGAACATCTATCTGCTGTTAATGTTAATAAGTACGTAATTATGATTTGTGGAAGAGATTGTTTATGCCAAAATCGGGTTTTAATTCGGGCATTTTCTTACCGGCGACCTCAGCGACCATGGTGACATTGGGGAGCGTGGGGCTCTTACGGTCAGGGGTAATATGTTGGCACGAAGATTTGTTCGGTGTACTGACCAAGTAAAGATTATGGTATTTAAAGCTTATTGTCAGAGTTTTTACACCGGTAACCTTTGGGTCAATTACTCGAAAAGTTCGCTGGATGTTCTACGCGTCCAATACAACAATGTTTTTAGGATGCTGTTGTTACCGATGGATTTCATGCCATTATCCGCAAAAAAACACAGTAGCATGTCTGTGGTGGCAGATACTTTTTCTGCCATAATAAAGCAATTTGTGAAAAGACTTTTATTTAATTACTATTTGCAGTTAAGGAAACATTCGGCGTTCCTTTCTGTAACTGTTCCATTTTGTAACGGTAGGATATGAGACACATGTATATACTTATTTTTAGAAGTGATATAAATATCACGTGACTTTCGACGGAGTGTATTCATTACATAAATCACAAAAGAAAGTGCCTTGCAACAAAGTAACATAAGATATTAGATACATGACTGATTTATATGAAAATAATATCTCCACAATTTCTTTGACGTCATTATTTAGTAAGTATTTGCTTTTGATAAATAATAGCTTAAAGTAAATACCAGGACCGAAGGAAAATGTACGTCATTGCGCACATAAACAGACACATAGACAATCTATGTACTATAAATCTTTCAGAAATAGCTCCCAGCTTTCACTCGGGACAATAAAACCCGTACATATTAACTGAGATAGCTGTTTAAAATAGACTAGATGCAACAGAATTAATTGCAGAAGTTCCATGCTTACAAAGGACGATACGGAATTCATTCTTCGAAATACGCGTTATGCTGTAGGTGAAGTGGAATAAGCGGACATCTACACACGCTATAGGCATTTGTTTTATTAATACTTTTGTTTACTTCGCAATCTACGAGTACATAATTCACTTTGTATGGAGTAGACTTTCTGTACCTATCTATTTTGTGGCGCTAACATTTCGTATGGCCAAGCCCCCGACCACGTGACAATTAAAATTTAGAACGATCAGCCGTTTAAAATACGAATAGCGTGCTCCCATTCGCCGATTTTGAATTTGTGTTCGTGACAATCGTAACGTATCGTATGCCAGTTTGTTTTGTTTAACGACATTGTTTCTTAGTAGTGGATCTGTAACTTGAGATTTGAGTTGTGGTACGAATACCGATAAAGTACCGATAAAGTGCCTGTCTACTCCAAAAGGTTTTTCAGTAACTTCTCTAGATATATCTACTGTACTTTGAGAAACAAGTATAGCCCAAAAAGTATCAAATCCTGCATTAGTGCACATTCCACTTAATCGCTTTTAGCCCGAAATTTCATCGAGTTGTAGGTTGTAGTTTCGAACCGAGACAGGCGCTTTACTTTGTCTAAACTGTTTTATCACCATGGCTCCCAAAACGGTGAAGGAAAACATCGTGAGGAAACTGGCATGGCTTAGAACCAAAAATTCAAAGACATGTGACATCTACCAACCCGCACTGGGCCCACGTGGTGGATTACAGCCCACTCCCTCTCACCGAGAAGAGGCCTGTGTCCCAACATTTGGGAACATTATAAGCTGATTATGCTATACACTCATACAAAATCATTACGATTGATATCGGTTCTCTCGTGGTAAGCAGAGTTATCAATCGCTGTCACCTGCAGTGAATGCCTGCAATTGATGTATTTACGACTCATTAGTCATCTAATTTGACAGATGGTGAAGCGAATCGCCATATTAGATTACTGAACACATTTGCATAATCAATGTTTGAGCTGCAATATTTCGTTGGTTAAAGAATAATATTGACTTTTTTTTGTAACTGGTTTCAACATTGATAACTGTCGGCGACTATGTCTTGTTGTGTACTTGTTAAACCTTGCAATGATATGAAATGTGCACATTGAAAATATCATGTTATTTAACGGCAGAGATTTCATAGATTTATGTTGTCACACTTGTCACCGAGTCAGTCAAATGTCAACCCAAATCAATTTCATGTAAATTATTGAACATTTATGTCTTTTAATGTACATTGATCAGTTTAATGTCTGTCATGGAAACCTGACCATGTCCCAGATATGATCTTACACGTCAGGTTATTTACGAAATATCAAAATTGACGGCAAAGTACCTAATGACAGACTCTTTTTAATTCTCAACAAATATTTACAATCCACTTCGTCATACAACGTAACAGCAGAATAATTTTACACGTCAGAAACTGCTTGCAGACGTATATCTACATAACTACATAAGCTATCGATCAAATATCTTTCTATTACGTCAAACTACCCAACAAAATTTTCCTCACCCTGATATAAATCAGCGGGTAAACATGACTCATAAAATTTTGATGCATCGCTTAAATTGACGCATACGCATGATACAGTCAACCGCACGTCAGTAGTAACAAAACCAGTAAAGGCTGCTCGGTCCCTGTAAACAAAAACGAATCGTTTTCCTTACTAATGGTAACATTTTTTATTGGCGAACTGGGTATATAAATAGATTCGTAAGCTAATTTTACCTGTAATAGCTACTTCGAACCAATAACGTTCCGTAAATTATAGGAATCGGCCATTAATCTATTGAAACGTATACTGCGCTAGGCCAGCTAAAGGTGTTACCATTGACGTCACGTGCGGTCGACTGTACTCCTGATCGACGTCAATTTTCTCAAATTGCTTACAGATGAAGATAGCTTATCTTAGCTAGTTCACACGTCAGACATGAAGCGATCTACAGCATGAGTCATTAGTGCCAAGTGTGTGCGCCACACCTACATTGCTAACTTGTTAAAAGAATTTAAGTAAGCCATGTGTGGTTTTCGTGGAGAAATAATATACAATGAAGGTCGTTTTAGAATTATTTTAGAGTTTTTGAAGTAGCTTACTGACTAAAATAAGGTAGAAGGGGCTAGTGTAAATCTATGGGGTCACTGCTGTCACTAACTAGTGAACTAAAATATTAATAATGAATTGCAATTATAACACTTGATGTTGTAACCGTTTTAGATGTAAAAAGGGGCATTTAGAAAGTTTTTTTTTTTTTTTTTTTTAAAACGTTGCCCCACACTAGGAATTTCTCCTGTATCGTGGGTGCGTTTACAAACATTTAAGCATAACAACACAACATAACACAACACAACACAACAACATACCAACTTAACATTTTTTTATTTCATTTTTTTTTTTTTTTCATTTAGTTTCCAAATACTTTTTTTACATCTAAAACTAAATAATCTAAAAATTAACAATTGCATTTCATAATCAATATTTTAGTTTACTAGTTAGCTATATTTCTTATTTCCATACAGTAATTGCCAAATTAATCAAGACAGCGAAATATTTGACAGCTATTTGCGACGTTGCCCACTATCAGAATGCACGCTCTTAAACCACGCTGGGATCGATGCATTTCATTCATTCATCAATTAATTATCTAAAATATTTAAACTACACACCGGTATTTGATTAGAACTCTAAAATGTAGTCAGTGCCAATGATTGTATTAGATTTTTCAAAGCTGTAAGAAAAATAAACACAAGGTCAAAACAAACATTAGTGCATGATTTTTATTACGAAACTATAGAGAGAAAAAAAAACACCTAAGTATCTAGTCACTCTTCTTGTAGGTCATAGTAAGATTTATGACATTCCTGACTGTTGTTCTGCGTACGCGCACATTTTTTAGGGGCATGTGTAATCTGATGTACACAATTAAACTGTCTGCCATTATTTTGGTACAACAATAAAATCTTTTCTTTCAACAAAAATGTAAAAAACAAAGTGATTAAAAATAATTCATTCAAGACAAGTTTCATGTGCTCACTATTAAAAAAAAATATTTTCCCAGCAACAGCGAAACAGAAAGAATGGATTAGGTATAGTTTTAAAATATGACCAACTGTGATTTAATAGTTTTATTCGTATGACGCAAAATAATTAACGTGAAATGGATTTATTAGCGGTTATTATCTTTTTTACAAGCTTTTATAGCGTCATACGTCTATCTATGCAAACAGTTATTCCTACATATATGTATACCTACTTTAAAAAAATTACGTGTACAAAAAATATTATACCTACAGGTTGTCTCATAATTTTTTTAATGAAAGGTGGACCCCTCCGCTTTACCACATTTGCCTTGGGACCACTACGTTTGAGACACCCTGTATATATAATGTGACGTCACATTAAATTGAATAAATGGCGCCTTCTAGAGGACATAAAGTCATGTACTAAGAAAAAAATAAAAATATTGATGCCATGTTGGGTATCAAATGAAAGGGCTTAAATTAGCACATTTCAAAATTATATATTTTATGACCCCAAAATAATGAATTAAACAAAAACCCAACTACGATAAAAACACCAACTAAAAAGGTATAAAGAAGACATCACAGACAGACAAATTAAAAATCCGGAGCAACACGAAATCTGTTCCACGAAACACACGCATTATTTATTTGTCTGTTGTGATGTCTTGTTTATACCTTTTTAGTTGGCGTTTTTGTTGTAATTGAGTTTTAGTTTCATTACCTTAAAAAACATAAAAAAAACACTGAATTGAAATGAGTATCTGATGACCATAGCCCAAATTGTATACTTTTCTAGCCCTGAATATCCGGCAAAGTAACACGATCATCGACATTAATACTTGACATTGCAGCCAGAAGCCGATCTATTTATTAACCAAACGCTGGTTTAAAAATATTTCGTTACGAAATTCTATTTATGTTACACTCACGTGAGTTTCAAGTCTAAGGCTAAGTTCAAGAACTGAATGGGAAATAGCTTTATACCCTTCTAGAATGCAACGTTTTTCTAACCAGTGGAGTAATTGCGAAACACACTGACTGTACTCAGCAGCAATGGCTTTTATTTTGACAGGTCAACAAGACATATTTTTCGAACATATGAAGCAATGGATTCGCAAAATCATTCAGATTGTGTTTGATAGTGTGTTACGCAATTAGGGTGCTGCTGCCACTTGTCTAGACTCCAGACTTACTTATAAGGCCAAAACGAATAATATCGGTTTAGTAGTTTTGATGAAAATATAAAACAAACGGAAGACCTCTCCAATCAAGTTGGTACTTGCTTAGTATTGTAGTGCTAATATTATGTTTGCTGTTAACTCGTCTAGTAAAGTTAAATATCCGGTAATACTAGTTCAACACAGCACAATTTACACTAATCTTAAGAAACGGCTGAACCGATTTTGGTTATTATTTTTTTGTTTGAAAGGTGTCTTGATCGAGAGTGTTCTTAGCTACAATTAAAGAAAATCGGTTCGGCCGTCTGAAGACTATCAGCTCTTTTCTTTTTGATGAATGGATGTGCGCATCTTCCACAGGTCTGATCGATTCGAAATGTAGTATTCTGCTACTTCAATGATATTAGAAGAACATAGTAATCTTGAACCGATACTGCAGCATCACCTCAAATTGTCTTTGTTTGTGTCGGAGGTTATTTAAATGTTTAATTTTAACTTGTAAAAAATAAAGGATTGTTTCCTTTAAGTAAAATAATCTATCTTAAGGATTATTTAAGGATTTAAAGTGGTTTCCCTTCAGGGCCCATTGATTTTTTCCACCCTGTATATTTGTTCAAACTTAGTTCTCATCTTCGGTAAAATAAGAAAATTAGTAGTATGTACTCGTATAATGCATCCCCATCCGCCTTAACCGAACTGTGACGTGCTAGACACCAGAATTCTTGAAAAGTGAGTAATTTGGAGAAATGCCAAAGTTGTAACTGTTTTTATATAACTTGCTAGTACGTCAATGGAAATTCGACAAGATTTGATTTTGTTATCTCCTTTTTAATTAATATACTTGTTTAATGTTATTGATGCAAGAGGGATTTTATAGCAAAAAACTTTTGCAATTGACAGTCATATACAATCAAAACAAAAATAATAATTTAGACGTATTTTCAATCAATTCTAAGTTATGCTAAACTAGCATTTCGATCAAAAGCGTTGGATACGCCAACGCTGTCTTGAAATCCTTCGTACAATACTAATCGTTATCAAACCAGCTTGTGAAACCTCCCACGCAAAAAGTATATCTTGGAAACTAGTTCCTGTCGTGGGTTGGGTAAAAGCCGCGCTTTCGCCATTATTTACGATCGTAATAACAGACTAGCGACCATAAACCACCGCCATGATTATAAAGAGTCCTGCCCCTGTGACGTCAACAGTTAATTATGGAGAGAGAAATAAAAATAACACCCTGTATAACGTTACAAAATGGAAAGTGCCTTTCCTTTTTGTAACGCTTTTCAGGCTTCGGTGTAACGAAATAGGGGAGGTTTTGGTTAGGAAATATAAATATTTTTGGCTTTTGGATAATGTACAAAAAAAAATTTCGAACGTCGTTTCGCCGTATATTTATATTGTATGTTGTAAGGGTTTGTTGCCAACAATAGCCAATTTTCCCGGCCGAGTTTCGTAAGAAGTTTGTGAAAGCTTTTTGAGTAACAGGAAGATGAAAGCGACGTCTATGGTTTGCGTACTTATTTTTATTTAAGGATTTTCTTTTATTTAAGGAAAACGTATTGTTAATAAAGATGAAATAAGAAACACTTGTAAATATTTTTGGTGAATCCATAAGGGATCAAAGTTTGAACGTTGTTACTTGTAGGGCTTTCGTGCCGTCTTCTGAAAGATTGTGAAAGAACATATTCAATAAATCTAAAAATGTCAATGTGGCTTCGTATTAAGCGTTGCAGCATCGCATTGTGTACCTACTAAGTGCAGTTTATGCAAATGGATCGCTCAGTGAACATCGCCCACGGCCCACGGGACCTTGTTTGCCAATGACTGTAGAATAATGGCGAGAGAAAGTGGCCCTTATGTTACTGTTTAGTAACTACTTGGTAAACTGCATTTATTGCAATGCAATCTTGTATTATTTGAGTAAGAAAAGTCATTGCAGATAGAGACGATTTTGTAGCGTTAAACATTATCTTAACAATTTGAACCTATACAAGGTGTTTTTTGATATCCCATAACTCTAGGGCTATTTTTTCTACTTATAAAAAATGCATATCTAAGTTTCATTGATAAGTACGAGTAAATAATTTTCATTCAAACCAATCATTGACAACAATTTTAAGTCTGTAAACAAATTGCCTTAAGAAAAGAGTCGGATTGATGAAAAGATGGATGGAAAATGTGAAAGACAGACATGTAGCTAGAGAGGAAGTGAGAAAAAGTATTACAAAAAAACTTATAGGTGCGTACTATTTGTTATAAATGTAATTCATACAAAACTATGCCTGCAATAGAAACGATTGTAATAATAACATGGTATCTGACAGCAAAACATCAAGAGATGATCAATTTCCAATGTCATCGCTTGAATTTCACAAACAATAAATAAATAATGCCTTTTACAAATCAGAATTTCTAGAGCATAAAATTGCCAATGAAGAGCTCTCAAATTAGATCGATTTACCACTATCATATTAAAATACCAATAATAGCTTTGCTGGTAATTTGTCAATGTACTTTCAACTGTCAATTCATGTAAATGATGGATAGTATTACAGTTTATGCAGATTTGATTGCTCAGTGGCTTACATCGAGACTTTGAGTGCATCGCCCACGGGACATTGTTTAGCGTTTAGTAATGATGGTAGAAAGTGGCCCATATGTTGCAAGACTATTGCTGACTCGATACTTAAGTGCAGTTTAGAGAGATAATTTGTGTTGTTGAATACATTATTTCTTTGAATTGCATTTCTCATTCTGCTAAAGGCCTAGTTTTGGCTTCTGGTTTCTCTCTATTGCTGTTTTTGTGCTCAACTTTCCTTGAGAAATTATCTATTAAGTTTGCACTGTCATTTTAGTTGAACAATCGGTATTAAAAGTTACATTACAAAAGATCGCGCAAGAGCCATATAAGCATTTATTAATTGCCCATAAAACTCTGCACGGATCATTACAAATCATTTAAGTTTCCTTGTAATTACTATAAAATCGGCATGCGATAGTATTTAACGCACTATTACAAATTGATTAGTTTATTGAACGATCAGATATTTTACTGTTGTCTTGCGGAACTGTTTCTTCATAGAGATGGCGATGTCTTTTCATTGCAACAGAAAAAAAAGAAACTTCTTTTGTGTGAGTGCTGATTAATTATTTGAGAGGCAAAATTATGTGACCACGATGGTACTAAATAAAGTATAGACTGACTGACTAGATATTATCCTTGAACTAGCTGTAACCGAGGACTTGTTTACTTGTTGTTCAAGAATATTTAGTAACACAATTATGGTAATATCTAAGTGATATTCCCTCAGCTCTGTTCGCTATAGCGGTCATTGCGAAGACCGACCATGTTCTGCAATGGGATGGATGGGAATCTGTACTGATGTTTACGATTAGTGGCTATCCTAGAATGTACGCGTAAAGTACGGACGTAAAGTCAATGTCAAAAAGATGTACATACATAGAAAATAATTATAACCTATCTAGCGAGATTATAAACTAACGCATACATTTTTGGTGGTTTACAATCTATCAATGTCAAATCGTCAAATTGTGAACGAACCTACATTTATCGACAGGGTTCATAAACTGTGCGATTTTATCACCCGTAAAATTGTGAACCGGATTGGTAGGTTTTGCCAGTAGGAGAATTGGTAACTAAGTCAGGGGTTAGCTTAGGTTAAAATTGTGACCAACCGCGCGCGAGCCGAGGGAGCCTAGCGAGCGGTGCCGCGGCAGCGGCCGGCGAGCGCTTCTTCCAAGTTGGTCGCAGTTACTTGGCTATTTAGTATTAGGAGAAGGTAAGATCATCGCATGCAAGTTTGATACCAGTTCACAATTTGTCGGTTGTAAATATCGAAAAATAATTCTAACTATAGAAAAATTATACCTTAGGTAAATTGTAAATGATTTGTTGCAGTTCACAATTTTTCGATAGTTTATCATCTTGACTATATAGTTCTCGACCATCGTTATTTTATAATCTATCTAAATTATAAACTAGCGATGTTCATAATCATACGGTGACATGATTTTTCTACGGCGCGGCGCGGCGCCACGCGCGGTCGGTGATCGGTGATCACGCCCGGTGCCGTACCGTAAAGAAACCGTGCCGTGTACAACGGGCCTTACTGTTTACACTATACGGCGTGTTTGCAAGGTAATTGGATATATATCTCTGTTCACAGGAGTGGCTTTGATATACGCTCGCTGAGGGCTTTTCCTTTATAATTGACGTAGTGAATTATTATCTGTTTCCGGAGTTACAGCGAGAACTGTTTCCTATTTATTTTTGTCTGCAATTTGTTGTGCAATGCTCGAAGCGGATGTAATTGAAGGAACGTAATCTAAAAGTATTTTGTCTGGCTCTATATTGTTTTATTTTATACACAGTCTGCCAGTCTCTTGGTTACAGCAGCGAATCTGGACCTTTAGGATTTGTTTTATTCTATTACATAGTTATAAATAAGTATGTTTTGGAGAAAATGAGTAAATACATAATTGGAAAAATCGACCTAATCTAGTTTTAAAATATTAACTATTCTTCTAATGTGTAAAAGTGTTTTTAACACGTCCCCAACACGTTTACAAAAACAAAATATCATTTATCATGTGGTTGTGTGTGTAAATGTACTAATAGTTTTTATGTTTTGTGAATACAATAACTGCCTAATATTATTTGTAATGTTCAACTTAATTTGTCAAAAACTAACATTCCTCATTATTACTTCATTAAAAGTCATCAAATAATAGTCAATGGGGCAAAACTAACAAAGATGTCTTCACCCACACAACACATGAGGACATGCTTGTAGCACGGTTCAACACACGTGCTGCCGTACGTGCATTCTTGAGCACGTATATGATAAAATAGCAGATACTTAATTAATCTGTGGTTCTGCGCCTTATTGATTAGGATCATTGATCACAATGATATGCATGTAGTATAGACAAGAATATCAGATGCTTAATAAAGGATTCGATGGCTGTTGTTTGCTAAAATGATTGAATGTTTGCCATATTGTTAACATATACTACGTTTCTAAGAATGTAAGTGTTACATAAAATGAATGGTTTAATACAATGTTGAGCCCATAAAGTTTATCTAAAAATAGAGATGTTTATTTTGTGGTTTCGACGTTAGCTCATTGAATCGTTTACTGAATGCAATGGTATTGTTTATAGTCAGGAAATTATTTTGTTGTTATGTCCGGAGTTTACAATGTAAAGTTCGACGTAGAATATTTGCTACGTGATAATCAAAGAGTACACGAGATGAGATGAATAATTTGATGGCTTCATGTTGAAGTTACGTACACAAATAGTGAGAGAAGTAATCTATAAACTGAGTACATAATCTATGTTTCTCATGGGTTTTATAAATGCACAGTCATCAGTTCCTATCAATTCAGTACATATACCCTCAATATCTCTAAACTGTTCATCAATGTTTCACAGGATGTGCATGCAATTTGTCTTGGCTCGCTCTGAATGAACGGGTGAATGAAGATGCGACCAATTCATTAACCCGATAATTCTAAGTAACATTAGAAAACGGAAACGCCCAAAATATGAAGCATTTTAGATTTAGATATTATCTAGTCACAAATTTTCCTATTTCCACATCAACATACAGGAATCGTGTGGGCGCCATCTTGAATTAGATTGGCAGGTGTGCATGACGTTATCAAATGTCAAACGGATACTGTGCGACTACCCTGCTCTAATATAGTAAACAATGGATCCGATTACTATAAAAGGGGGGAAGTTGGGAGGTTATGTGTGCTCGAAATATAGATTACAGTGTTAAGAGTGGAGTCTTTTGAAGATTTTTTGTTGAGTTGTCCTTTGCTGTGTTTGAACAGAATTCTTAACAGCTAAGGCTTTAAGAGGGTGCATCCTAAAAGTTGGCAACGTCGTAAATAGCTGTCAAATATTTACATGTTTCGATTAATTTGGAAATAATACTGTATGGAAATAAGAAATGTGGCTAACCAATTGACTAGAATATTAATAATGAATTGCAATTATAACATTGAATTTGATGTTGTACCCGTTTTAGATGAAAAAAAGGCATTTGGAAAGTTACCAAATACTTTTTTTACATCTAAAACTAACTATTCGGTGTTACGATATTAATTATTGCATTTCATAATCAATATTCTAGTTCGCTAGTTAGCCACATTTTTTATTTCCATACAGAAATATTATCAAATTAATCAAAACAGCGAAATATTTGACATCTATTTGCGACGTTGCCAACTTTCAAAATAAACCCTCTTAAGCTTTTGCCCCTGGTGTCTGAAAGCCTGATCCAGTCTCTTATTCGTCTTATTTGACGTAAAAACGAAGCTGTGATTGTACAAATTGATAACGTTAAATTATGAGTTGACAAGAGATTTGAATCAGATCGAATTGTTTGCTTTCAGGAACTATCCTTTAACAATCAAGGTGTCCCACTCTTGTTTATATTATGGAAATGTGTTTCAGCAGCAAGACCTAGTTTTGCGAACTGATTTCGTTATTTTCACATCCACCCTGTGCTCGATAAACCTAAAGTTATTCAGCCGTAAACTGTCTGAAAATTCTGTCCTAAAATTAACGACAGGAATGTAAATTTTCCATTACCAAGCTCTTTAGACCATAACAACCCATTAAGAGACCTAATTTAGGGAATGATTTAAATTTATTAGGCTGAGAAGGAACACTTATATAAGATAATTGGTAATTTTATGTTTCAAATTAGCACCTATTGTTTTTTTGTAAAGTGTCTTTTTGGGAGGTTCATTTATATATCTTTCGGGTTTCGTCTATGATTGGGTGAGAAGATAATAATACTATTATCATTATCTTTTTTTCATTCTCTTTACTGCTTTCATATTTCTCAACATTATCACAAATTCAATAATCTATGATAATCGGAACCTGTGTTTTATTCAGTTAAACGTACTGCACGGTAAGTACCTTGATGTGACAGTGTCAAGGCGAAGACTTGATCGCAAGTACAGAATATATGTGAATATGGCATTGCAAGTAACAAGGTAATACTATGTATGTATGTCAGTACGTTATGTGATATACTTGATGGGTATTTTCTCGATGAAAACATTTATATAGGTCCGTGAATGGACTTATTCCTACTAAGTGCGTGGCACGAAAGAAGGCCCACGGAAAATTGTGGAACTACATTTTCGTAAACGCAATGTGATGCAGTGACATAGACACTAGCGCCGCGTCAAATGGATTTAAGTGGTGGAGCGGACTGTATGTATGGCGAGGGATCCAATTTGACACGGGTCAACCGTGTTATTCCGGTTATTCTAAGGGTCACGGTTTCAGAAAGCCCGACCGCTCCAAGCGCAACCTGGCATAATAGCCCCGATATGACTATTGTGGTTCTTCTAATATTTTTGTAATAGCATGAAGTGCCACTGAGTGGGTCTCATGTAATGCTAGACGACTCTGCGACCGACCAAGGCGAAGCTAGTGGGACGAGCTTGACTCCAAAAGGACTGACTTGTTTTTACTGCTCACAGGTATGCCGTGCTGTGTGTGCAAAGCTCTTTAGGAAATTTTTTTTGCTCTGCCGTGGGATAGTGCAAACAGATTACATAGATCTCAGACCAAATAAAAGGGAGGATCGTGTCTGGCAACTGTCCAACGATTGATGTCGGATAGTCTTATATATTTTGATCGCGCGGTAAACTCTAATAGCGCGATGCAGGATTTTTGTCGTCAGGTCTTTGATGCGTAGTTCGCATGTGGCGATGTAGATGCCGCCACAACGTGAGGCTGGATTCATAAACTCTCGGGACCCAACACACCCCCCTACCAACACCCCCCACCAACTAACTCTCGGGAGATAACAATAATCTTATGTTAAACAGGAAACAAGAATCAGGTAGTAATTAGCAAAAATCCTTTGATACTTTTAAGAACTCGCTCCTTTTTCCGATCCGGATGCATATTACTTCCGAATTGTATCAAAAATATAGTAAAGTAAACTCTGTTAAAAATATCGATAATCCTTATTAAAGGTCGAACTATATTGATCAGGAAAGTTCCAGACGCAAAGTTCAAGAGCTTTGGAGCTAAGCTAAGATGAAGTGGCTTGTATTCAGAAAGTTATATCGTCAAGAGGAGGTAAGTACGTATTTATTTAGTTTTAATGGTATGAAGTTAATATTTAAGATGAGTTTTGTTCTGAAAGTGGATTTTTCAAACATATAGTTTGGATCAAGTTTCAGTAGATGATACTCTTGCAATGTGACTTGATTCGTTTGAGCTTTTTCATCTTCCACATAGTGTTTTTTAGCATAATAAAAACCACAAGGTAAGATGAAAAATAAGAAATTTGACAAGTTTGAAATTTATCATTGCTCTGGTTCTACAAACAATATATAAATATATATATACTATATATACATACAACTAAATATAAGTGTCTGTTTATAATGTCTAAATAACAGCTATTCACTAAATGCATATATGAAAGTACTTATAACAAGGAAACAATTTTTTTTTAATTTTGACGGATTCCGCTTAACTTTTCTTAAAGAGTCTTAAAAAACGATGTACGACTAAACACAATGGGAGTAAAACTTGTACAGTTTTCGAGTAAAACGCAAAGAAGGCAGTCAGACAGTTAACAGCCTTGTTTAAGAATAATGTTGTGAACATAAATCATTACCTACATTCTGTTTAGGAAACACTTAAAAGATCAACAGCTCATAACATCCGCATAGTTTAGCCAACATAAGAGAATAAACTAATTAAGGTATTTGCCCTTGAAAGGGACCACGCATACTACGTTGTTTAAAACATGAATGACCTCTAAAGTTAGTGTTTTGTATACATGGTGTTTTATTGATATCCTATAACTCTAGGGTATGAATGAGACCGTATCAATGAACCAACTGGCATATGAATTATTTTTCAATTATATTTTTTTGTTTGTTTTTATTTTTCATACAATACAATCCGACAAACTATCGTGAGTTTGTCGGATTATTTTGTAAAACACTCTTGCGTGAAATATGACAACGTAGCAATTCTCACCTTAAAATATGAATGATTGGTTTGAATGAAAATGAATGCTACAAAAAACACGTATAATAAGCCGTAATTGGTTCTACTTTTTAAAGTAGGAGGATACCATAGAAATGATGACAGACAGAAGAGAAGACATGTTGCGCCGACCACAAAACAATTGGGATAAGGGCAAGATAAGGATAATGATTATGAAATAGGTACCTTTAATTTTATTTACTACATTGCTTTTAGCTGAACATAGCTATAGGCTGGAAACTATGTAGACTGCTAGCCATTATGTTATTTCATTTTATTCAAAAGGAACAACAAACAGCTACAATATCACACATAGAAACAAGAAATACATAAAAGTTAAAGACAATATTGCAGCCCACAAAGCTATTCACAGATTAGCTACAGGATACATAACAGTGAAAATAATCGCTAGGCTTTTCAACGTTTAGCTTGATAACGGACTATTATTTCACTTAAATTATTTTGACAATGTTCTATTTAATGTCCGGTTTCCTCACGATGTTATCCTTCGTGTTGAAATTATTTAAACAAAGTAAAGCGCCAGCCTGGGTTCGCACCCACGACCTACAACTCGTAAGTTACCCGTTACCACTGGGCCACCACAGCTCTCTCTATTACAATTGCAGTTACCAAATAAGATCAAATCAATTACAAATAACAAAGTTATGAATGCGCTAAACGCTACGCTTTCCAGCGAATAAATTATACGTCAGACAAACGTTCACGTAACATTCAATGATTATAAATTATGATCGCTACAAATCTCTGAGGAAGTTAGGAGCAATCAATTTACAATTTACATAATAGTAAACGACAAAATGGTGGAGTACGACGATGGTGGTCCTATGGTTGGCTGTCTCGTAATCGAGTTTAGATTATGGTAAAAGGGAAGGGGAAATAAAAATCCCCATGAGAACCCTTGGATGTTATAGAAGATGGCTAAGGAACGTAATCAGCTAGATGGACACATGGGAATGTGGAAAGTGATGTTACTTTTAAGAGTTACGGAAATGGACTACTTCTTGATCGCATACGGAGTAAAATTATCTCTTTGTAATCATGTAAATAAAATGTAAATGAAAATGTAAAGGAAGAGAAATCTATACATAGGTATAATAAAGCTAAAGAGGGTCGAAAGTCTGTACATGGAAGATATTCGAAAGACAGTTGGCTAGGGAAACTTAGAATCGATAACAGAACACGTTCCAATAGTTTTTAGAATATTTATCTGTTTGTTGAAATATAGTATTCAAAAAAATACTATATTTCAAAGTACTTATCAAAACTTGATAGAATCCAAGTATAAAAGTACAGCGCGAAATTACAACGCAGAGTCGCAGACTCTTTCAAATGATGTAATTCTATCAAGTTATTGGATTTAAAATTGAATCGTCCCACTCGAATTCAGACTGAGTTTTCTCCTGATTGTGAATACTGTATTTGAAATCTATAATTTCATTTCAGATTTCAATATTGGAAAAGTCTTCAAGACGGCAGTGGTGATGAGATTCCAGAATTTATTTATTTATCCAGAATTGATTAACTTAAACAATTCAAATGGAATATCTTAAGTAACTAAAAGCGTGTTTCATAAATCTCAAAATTCCCAAGCGGCATACAATTTTAGAGAAACATTTTACTAATGAAGTTAAGTCTGCAAACTTCGATGATTAAACAAGATTTACTGCAGACAGATTTTTATTACACAATTCAGATTTTATGATTCATCTTTATTTATTACCCAATTCATACAACGCTGCATTTAATGGTACAGTGGCGAGTGAATGTTAGACTTAACTATTAAGTTGGTTTTACTGCTACGGGAACCACTCGACTTTTATTGTGACAGTTCAACAACTTCCATTGCGTTATTTACGATGTTGAGCAGACAAATTTTTCAAACATATGAAGCAGTGGATTAGCGATATCCTTCATCATTTAGATTGTGATTACGCAATTAGGATGCTAGTCATATAGGTACTTGAGTAGGATTGAAACAAGACAGACGCGAAAATTATTCTGGAAAATTCTACAATAAGGAAGTAATGAAATCTGTCAAAGCTTTGTCCCCAAAACAATATGGTGCAAAAAGATACGAGCACATCGCGTGACTGCGATATATTAGCATCCAACAGTCAATGAAAATGTCAATTGTTTAGATAAAACACATTGAATGATTTCAGGCCATCGTTGATAAATCGATTTATAATCTTTTGTCTATGCTCACTATGTCAAGGTTCTGTCCTGATTTCTATATCTGATAGTGTGTGCTTTTATAGCATTTGAGCCGGGGTCGGATAGGCAGCGTTTGATACATGGAAAAGGCGGGACTGAGATCAAAATCAATGTAGGTGAGATTGCAGTTGAGAATGATGTAACTGAAAATATAGTCATTGATATAGTCCTGGCAAAGAAACAGTTATTATCAAGTTTCCTATGAAGGACCAAATGTTATAACATGAATAAATGTCGAAGAATACGATTCTGACTCTTCTTGTAGATGTGTTTTAGGACCACGTAACGCAAGAAAAATCATTGGTGAAAGATACTTGTACAAATGTTACGAAAGTTTTCGCGAACGTCCAGACAGCACGTTACGGGAAGAACTTGGATTCACACAGGCACTGACATAGAGAGGACACCCAGGAGTGGGTGAAGGCGGAATGTGGATAATGATGATGAAGCTTCGCATGTTCCGGTTTTTCGGGCTGCATAAGTAGTAAAATGTTACAGATCGAAGCAGATGGAAGATACTTTAAAACAGTTGCCAAATGACGCGTGCCTTCCCGCTACTAGAGAACTCGCTAGTATCGCGACTGGGTCCTTACATCAATCTATTATGATGTCATTTACCGCCCGTCATAACTCGGGTGACATCAACACAGCACCGCGCTTCACAATTGAAGAAACCTGGCTTGAGAAGCAAATGGCGCCGGCTAGTCAAAACATGGGAGGTATTTAGATATGCAGTGTTTTCCTTAGATAGTTTATATTATAGAAAAAGGAATGATACTTCGTACGGAAGCGAAATTCCCGCTCTGCGTTCAAAGAGCGCTAGAATCAAGTAGTGTTTTATCCTTACAAGTAAAACTTATCGTCGCGTTATATATCTGCAGCTTCGGGGCTATAGAGGTTGACTTATGTGTTAGGGAAAACGGCCATGAACTAGAATTCTGCCGTGGAACTTCGATAGTTCTACATTTTGTCCTCTATGGCTGAACTATGATATGATAGTCTTTGGGCCAGGAGGTAGTGTAGCTACCTTAGTTAAATGATCAATTGAATCGGTTGTCTTATTGACAGCAATCATTACAAATGCTCCAATTCAATCATTCGTTACTGTAATAGCTTCACAGATCTCTCTGTGGTTTACCGCGATTATCGCTGATGGCAATATTACAACCGTAAATAAAACTTTACTACAGTTTCTATTGTGAGACGTTATTATTACTGCTGACATACTTAAATTGAGGCCAGGTGACATTAAAACAGCGGCAGCATGATTAGCGATACCAATTTTGTTCAGACGACAACGGCGAACTTTTTAAAACATTTTTTCTTTTTAAAACATTTGCATACTCAAAATGGAAAGTGGACTTTCAATGACAACAGTAGCCTTGGTATTATTTAAGCCAATAAATAGTACTTAACAAGAAAAATATGATATGTGTCTCGGAGTTCTAGATGATTGTGAATGTAAAGAATTATGAATAAGACAGGAAGTGTAACCGTGAGAACTTAATGATCTTAAAAACTACCTTCAAAATTGTAAGAGAAAACATTTTAATACTGAATCAAAAAACATATTGAATGCCGTAAGAACATTTTATAGAGTAATATACCGGTGCAACGGGATACAGTGAATGCCAAGCATTCTCAACTGTGCGTATGACGACGAGTCATCTTTACACATATTTTCATTTCACAGACTCACAGCTGTAGAAAGACATAATATTATTGTACGGTAGTTTGCAATTTACATTCACATAATATAAGCAGTTCCGTATCTGATTGACTAACTGACAGACAGCTTGGAAAATCATCATCATAACATGAACAATTGAAGATACCAATATGAAATTGGAAGATTTTGTTTCTTAGAGACTACAGAGGTGCACGAAGAATTTTATATCTTTATAAAGTCAAACTCAAACTCAAAGCATTTATTTCAGATAAACCAATTACAGGCACTTTTCAATTGTCAAGGGGTCGGTCAGTCAGAAAGATGAAGCTAGTTGCCCATTCCAAAGCGTAGTAGATTCCTATGGAGAAGAGCGCGCAAGAAACTCCACGGACACTCTTTTAAATCAAAATATATGTTACAAAATATTTGTGACATCATTCATGTTGAAATTATACATGTGAGAACAATGTAAAAAGACGTGCACGTTAAAAGCGTCCGTAATAAGAATATAGAAACAATTCAAAAATTTAAATAGCCGTGGCAGCTAAGAGATGACCAGTCCCTACTGAAGGTGCCCGTTCACAAACATGACGCGTGGATCAGCACTATTTAGGTCAAGCATTTTGTCATTCAACGTGATTAAAAAGGCACGCAAAGAAAAAACAGTCGTGATAACCAATGCTAAGCAAGTGGAGTGGAGACGAAAGGTGGAACGGAACAAAAGATCGAGATACATAAATATAAGACGAAGAAGAATATCCTATACCAAAGCCTATTATAACTACTACTATTACTGATGACGATCAAACATGTGCACGAATGAAGTAGAAACATACCTAATAACGCTTCCTCATAAAATGTCATTTCCTATTGAAAAAAAAACAGATAAAATGTTACCTACCTACAAGTTTGTATTCAAAGCAGGCAGTCAATTTAAATATGTATTCATCTTAAAACGCCAGTTCCTCAATACATATTGTCATAAGGGTCATGGTTTCAACTTTTGCAAAGATTGTTGTATCTTTCATTCAATCGTTTAGCAACTTTTTTTTAGTATCTTTGTTACACAATCTGTCTAGATTATTAAACTGTTAATGATATAGAGGTATGAGGAACAGCGGGAACGTCCCTCATCCTCCGTTGAACAGGGAGGATCCCCCGACCAGACGAGAGTAGTGTCTGCTATGGGCCTGCCCGATGGTCCTTGTCAGGTTGTTGTAAACATTACTTTCTAATTTTGCGAACAACTTTGCTTGGGCGATGTAGGATTTGTGTGACGTCAGATGTAATGCGTAGTTTTTTTGTGGCGGTACAGATGTCGCTATATTGAGAACGGACTGTCAGCTTCCTCCCAATGCTGGGCAAAAGCTTCCCCCATGAGTTCTTGTAGTTTCAATTCAGGGCAACGGTGGACCATCGTTTTTTTTTTTACCACAACGTTGAAGCTCTTGGCCTGAATCTCACCTGATGGTAAGTGATGATCAGGCCAAAGGTGGAAGCGAGCTTCACCCGAAATCCTCTACCACAGAGGTACTGGCTATCTTACCTCTTACTGCCGGAACACAACAATGCTGCTAACATTGTTGTTATGGCGACAGACTTAAAACAAGCCCTAACACCAACCAAACCGAGCAGAAAATTTTGCCCCCACTGGGAATCGAACCCGTTTGTTGTTTTGCCTCGTTCGTCCCACCATCTTCTTCGTGATCTAGATTAATACAAATGTTTATTTAGTACTTAGCTGTTAAACTAGCTTTATAAGGATCTAGAACACTTGGTCTATTTGCCCTGTAAAATTGTTTAGCATAGATTATGAAATCATTAGCATCTAGACCTGTGTCAAGTTATGCTAAGTATTTCATTGAGGTTAGGTTCATCATTTAGGTCCTGTTTAGTCTCGTGGGTAAGTCACGTTTTATTATTGTGGTGTTTTCTGCAATGACAATGTATAAGGTGTCAATTGAAGCAAGATTGAAGTTAGGATTAAGAAAATACTCGAAGATTTTACGAATCTACCCATAAGTAGTTTTTTTTTCCCTGGAAAATGTCCATTTACGGGTACCAAGTGAGCAATGTGGGATTGGAAGCAAAAAAGTGGGAACCAGATGGATTTTCTTTCCCGTTCATGTAGAGAAGTGAGGAGAGAAACTTCTAAACATGAGAATTGCATAGTGAACACAGATACTCTTATACATGGGGGAAAACTCTCGAGCACAGAAGATAGTTTATATTCAAAGTCAGTCAGGTGGCAGTCTCCAGTACGGCGGGTGTTATACGAGACGACGTCGAGCGGCCATGCGCCGGCGCCGACGTCCGGCGCCTCTGTTACCACGTGCGTGACCGCACGCCATGTGTTCACGTCTTTAAATGAAGAGTCGTTGGAAGCTGCGTAAGTTCGACTGAATGTATTGTTTTGTTAAGACTGTAGATATCTTAGTGTTAAAGAGTTTTCTAGAATCTGTTACATGCTGCTCCAAAAAACCCAAATATCCTTTTCTACCTCAATTGCTCTCGGGTGCCAAGTCCTGAGATTCCCGAGATTTATTTATAGACGAGAATATCATTCACTATCTGATTATCTAGTTTTCACTTTTACGTGTCATTAGAATAGATCCTGCTCTTTAAGATAACTGGCACGTTATCATTTAAGATATCTTATCATTCTCATTGTGTACGCTCGACTATCATAAGTGCGGTGTTAATTAAGTAGTTAACAATTATATCTATGATTCAGACTGTAGTTTTGATAGTTAGACAAGTTTGAACATGTCGAGGTTCTGTTAGGCTTCGTAGAGTTGGAGACTTTGTGAATATACTGTATTGTTAGTGTCATAAAGTACAAAGTTGTACAAATGTCGGGAGGCCTCATTTTGCAATTTCGACAGCTTTAATTTTGCGCTTAAAGACACAGGTCGTAAGGTTTATTATTCCATATCCTCTGCTCTGCGGTGACCCTTAGGAGTATGGCCAAACTCCCACATTGATTAAAGGAAATAAGATCATTGAGTCAGAGGCTCGGCGCCTGCACTCCGTATGTGGTCCCGCACGTGTTTATATGCGTGGGCGCCATCTACAGGTGATGCTGCCATCGATATCACACCCGATATCATATCTGTAGCTTTAGAATAGTTTTTGTACGCTCAAGAAGCTCTTGGGTAGTTAAAACACGGTTTGGTAAAACTAAGCTGTAGTGATTGGTTGAAACAAAATGAAGTTTACCAGCTGTACAGTAAGGCTAGGCTTCAGAAGCCGTGGAATAAAAGGAAAAGCTCGATAATCTTAGAAGGCAAAATTAATGAGTCACAGAAAACCTGCGTTAGCGCAAGCATACTTTGTATGGTCGTGAACGTGGTCGCGTGTAGGTATGTGGGTGGAGGTGCACTGACTTCTTAGGCATTCAGTATTAAGTTAATAGCTATGATTTATTCTGGTTCTGTGACAACATGAAATATAAAAAGTTTGTTCGAAGCTTAGGAGGCTATGGGTGAAACTACCACCCGCAGTCTATACGCGCCTGGTACCAAATCTTGTGCTGCAGAGTTTTACGGTTTATGAATTTTGTAAGAAATAGGTATATTTTTATTTATACATAGAATTTGCTTATCTAGAAACCGACGGTATAGAAGACGCAGTTATGTTTACAAAATACCTGATTAGTCTAGGACAAGTCCTTTTTATTGCAGAATTTCTTGAATGTCAAACTAAACACAATTTTTGTTCAAGTGGAAACAAGATATATCAATATCGTAAATGCACGTCACAGCAACCTGTTTCCGACAGCAGAAGGCGAGTTTCAAAATTCATAAAACCGCATAAGTTTATGACTATGACGTCAAACTAAGAATTAATTTAGGACATCGCTAACCAGTTCAAAATTACAAACACACTGAAAGGAGAAAACGAAAAGATTGTTAGTTGATTGAGGGAGAATAATAACATCCATATTCATATTGTAAATGCACCAGAATAGTTTATTGGACGCCCAGCCGAATATGATGTGTCTTGAAAGAATTAGGAGACAAAGAGTACTAAATTTATTTCTTGGGAAAGGCTCATGTTCGGAATGTCATGACTGCTTAAAGCCGATATGAAAACGAAATAATAAAAATTAAATAAATAAGAAACAAAAAGCCTTATGTGTGTTAAGCAATTTCAAATGGTCTGTCGGCAAATGACTGGGTTGGTGAGCTGGAATCAAGACCAAGCATGGATTTCCATAAGATGCTTCTGATAAGGATGCAATATGTGCATAATAAACGGTTGATAATGTTGTTATAACTAACATCTATTTCAATTCTACACTTAACTACATTCTGCCAATCTCACCCCGATTTCAAAAATAACCAACGACTTCACAGTTCAGAACTTAATCAGAAAACCATGTATTTATATCAACAAATAAAAAGAAATCGTACAAGGTTCTGACGTAAAGGTCGTACTAGCAGTACAGCACGTGTGTTCCAACGTGGTGGAGTGAGTTTAGCGTTACAATGAACAAGTCAATTCTAATGGCCTCTTGATCAAGCAGGGCTGACACTAGGTATTTTTGTTACTTGAATAACAAAAATACCAAGTCTCGTTGACCTGAAAAAAAAATCATTTTTATTTTGTCGTGTTTAACCTGTATGGAGTTTCGCTAGCTAATTTAATGTAACCCCATATTGTGTCTTCATTGGTAGGTAGTTTAATGAGCAGTCCACACTGATACATAATGCCTATTTGGTACTTTCTGGCCATTTGGAGTATAAAGATTAGCACTACAAGTGTTAACAGTCCCTGCCTTTAAGTATAATTATGGATCACCTAGTGTCAGCCCTGCTTGATCAAGAGGCCATTAGAATTGACTTGTTCATTGTAACGCTAAACTCACTCCACCACGTTGGAACACACGTGCTGTACTACTAGTACGACCTTTACGTCAGAACCTTGTACGATTTCTTTTTATTTGTTGATATAAATACATGGTTTTCTGATTAAGTTCTGAACTGTGAAGTCGTTGGTTATTTTTGAAATCGGGGTGAGATTGGCAGAATGTAGTTAAGTGTAGAATTGAAATAGATGTTAGTTATAACAACATTATCAACCGTTTATTATGCACATATTGCATCCTTATCAGAAGCATCTTATGGAAATCCATGCTTGGTCTTGATTCCAGCTCACCAACCCAGTCATTTGCCGACAGACCATTTGAAATTGCTTAACACACATAAGGCTTTTTGTTTCTTATTTATTTAATTTTTATTATTTCGTTTTCATATCGGCTTTAAGCGTATGAGTTAAGAAAATCTGTCTTTTGTAATCTTTTTAAGATATCGATTCCTATCACGTCTGTTTAGTTTACACAATTTTTTTTTTTTTTTCAAACAGATTTTTCAACTGAATGCTCAACCTGCGATTGATGACCCTTGTACGTGTATAAGTTTGCCTTGCTTAACTTTTGGGACACCCCTACAATATTGATTCACTTAATACACTGCACGATACAAAAAAGTTCATGGTTAGATACGTTTGCCAACAGCTGGCTGAAGCATAATCAAATCTTCGATAAGTAAATGCTTTCAAATTAGCTTTTGTAATTTACTGAACTGAAATGTTTGTTGTTGAGATAAGTGAGTTTGTTGTTACTGTTGTTGTTGGATTTCGATGAGATTTGGCACACAGATAGTTTATAACCTACACTGACATTGAATTTTATCCCGGTAGTACGGTACGGTGGGATAATTTCCGACATCCACGCGGACGAAGACGCGGGTAGAAGCTAGTTAATCATAATGATTGAATTTCAATGTTACTCCGTGACCCCTTGACTAGACACGATTCGTGATGATAACAGTCTCTTTAGTAGACACATTGCAACAGCGTATAGCAGCATGTGTCGACAAAAAAACTTTTGAATAAAGTCCAGCTGTTGACACATGTATGTAAACAAGAACAGGTGTAAAAGAGATAGTCGCGCTTCGCGTAGTATTTCAGCTAGTAGGTGGAGGGGGGTTGGGGGTAGTGGGGGGCGTTCCACGCGAAGTAATTCTATAATGACATTATATAAAAATTACGTAAAGGCCACCCGTAAGCACGTGTTTAGAAGCGTGTGCGCAATAGGTTTCACGTTTCAATGAACTATTCAATTGGAATAGCGTTCTCTTTGATTAGGGTTGTGTTATACGAAAAATTTAGGTATTTATTAAAGTGGCTGGATTGTATCTAGGATGTTAGTTGTGTCGTTGAAATTATCATGTTTATTTGCTAATATTGTATCGGTTTCAAAGTGCGCATGAGTTCTGTTCATGTGTCAGATTTGAATTTTTTCAATGTTTAGTCTTATTTGCAATTAATGGCGCTAATGGCTGATGAGAAACTATGGTCTGGTTCAAAATCTGATGAAAATGTAACAAAATGGATGGAACTGTTAACAAATTGAGTGCTTTGATTAGATTAGTTGAATACCTACTTGAACCCGAAATTCTAATTTAAGTTGTTTTTTATTGGGAAATTGTTAACTGGATAAAGTGGTGAGGTATAAAGTTGAAACCTTACCTTTAGTGAGTGATTGCGTAAGATTTTAACCGGTTGTTAATACTTTTAGAACAAACTATCAACAAACAGAACCAAGTACCACAAGCACTAATGCACCAACAACAGTAGCGCAACAGTTGCGCCAATTACTGATGTACCAACAACAGTAGCAACTACCACAAGCACTGATGCACCAACAACAGTAGCGCAACAGTTGCGCCAGTAACTGAGGCACCAACAACAGTACCAACTATCACAAGCACCGATGCACCAACAACAGTGGCGCAACAGTTGCGCCAATAACTGATGCACCACCAACAGTACCAACTATCACAAGCACCGATGCACCAACAAACTATTTTACGTTCAATTTTAAGTCAAGATTGTATTTTCTAAACACGCAAAAAAAAACAAGTAACATGCAACAGCCCTAGCATGGCAATTTAGTTTGAATTTTATTCAAATAACTAAGACATAACGGGTAATTTAGAACGAATGCTATGAATCTCATCTCAGTAGCTATGTTTAAATTGTTAAAGGATACACTTTTAATGATTTTTGTAACATATAATATTAAAAAATCTCAAGAAAGTTAGTGAAATTTCAGAAAAAAATACAAATGAAGAAACAAAATATTGGAGAAACCATAACATTATCGTAGGACTGTTTTAGATAAGCTTCGTATGAGCACGTTCTACTCGATCACGTTCCTGAGGCCGACAACAATGCATACAATTTGGTACTTGAACGCTAATTAAGCATTAGGATATGGGAATTTATGCTTTTGTCTAAATCTGCCTTTTCCAAACTATGTAGGGGTCGGCTTACAGTCTAACCGAATGCAGCTGAATAGCAGTATTTTACATGGAGCGCCTGTCTATTTAGCCTCCATAACCCACTTTACTGGGTAAAACGATACTGGTTGTCAGACTTTTGGGCTTCTGACGTAACGACTGTTCGATCTACGAATGATCTACAGAAGTGTCAAGGTATGTAATTAATGGTCAGGCGTCCACTAACCGACCTCGGCAAGCGTAGCTTAACCTGCGATCGACCCGTGTGGCTGTTATTATTTAGCCATGAGCCCTTCTTGTAAGCAGTGACAAGTTGGTGCTTTTTAACCCCCGACGGAAAAAGAGGGGTGTTATAAGTTTAACGTGTGTATCTGTGTATCTGTCTGTTCCTTCGTAGCTCCCAAACGGCTGAACCGATTTTGATTATAATTTTTTTGTTTGAAAGGTGAGAGGCTTGAGTGATCTTACCTACAATTCAAGAAAATCGGTTCAGCCGTTTGAAGATTATCAGCTCTTTTCTAGTTGATGATTGGTCAGATCTGATCGATTCGAAATTTAACATTCTGTTACTTCTAGTCTAGTCTTCTAGTCTAGTCTAATATCATTATATTAGAAGAACATAGTAACCTTGAACCGATACTGCAGCATCACCTGGAATTGTGTCGGGGGTTAAGTATTTAAATTTTTAATTTTAACTTGTGTAAGCAGTGTAAGGCGCAGGCCACATATAAATGGCAGCGTGCCAAGACACGGTGCGGACCACGGAGACAGCGGGGATAAACACGTCCGAGCAACGACATACCGTGTGTCCTAAAGGAAGTCGCCCGTGCCATGTCTGCGCCCGACGCCTTTTATATGTGGGTTGCGCTTAAATAATGACAAGAAGCGAGTGCCTTAGGAACGCATTAATCTAGGTAGGGAAGAAGGCAGTATGTAAGCAGAAAATACGCACCACAGCAGTATTATTGGCATTAAACAAAGTTGAAATGCCTCATGTGTCCTAAAAACCGAACACACCAATGTTTCTGACGGACTTTAAAAAAAGAGGTATATAACTTCTTAATCTAGCATCTTCATCAGGTCAGAAACTCGAAATCGATAGCATAAAGGCTCCACGCCACAAACAGGCGCGCCGCGACTTTCATAACACAATTTCATAGAAAACTTCATGCCAGTATGTACCAGCTTTAAAGGCATAGTTACAAAATGGGATAAGGGCACGTGAATAGTGGCAGTCTCCCAGTATTAGCAAGCCCTGGTTAACTAAGTCCAATGTACCTACTTAGTCATTTTATTCGATTTTTTCCAACTACCTGTTTATATACGAACACCTTAACAGGTAAGGTTCTAGAAATGACACGGGTACGTAAATTGTATTTTTCCGTCATCATGCTCATGACTCAAAAGCCAAGTAAAAAACGTAGTTTAAGTGTTAAATTACCTGCTTCACCCACAATATTCTTGTTTAGCATTAAATTGTACTAAAAATATGTTTTTCTTGAACAATTCATGGCCATCTAAAAATAGCGGTTGTTTATAGTCTGCCACTATTGATTACTTTACTGCCGATGCAATTGTGTATATGTCCGAAGTTTTCCTCTGTTGTCCCATATTTTTACCCGACTACGGCGTAGCAAAAAGGAGGGTTATGATTTTGACCGGTATGGATGTATGTATTTATGGACATCTGTTCCCTCGTAACTTCTAAACTACTCATCATAATTTGACAAATGAGGTATCGTTGGAAGCGTCTTGATCGTCCGCTGGTATATGATATTACATTAAATTTTATACGCTATGTGACATTACATTAAATCATCATATTGAATATGGCGCCCTTTAGAGGACAAAGTCATAAACCAAAAACATATTTTTTTTATCTGGCATTTTGGGTATCAAATGAAAGGGTTTTAATTAGCACACAAAATAATGTTATAATCTCTCATTAGAGTTATGTTGGGTTTAACCTACATAACATCGAAACAGAAGAAGAAAGCCAGAATTTCATGACAATTAATTTGTCTGTCTGTAAAACAAGAGTTTTGACTTTCCAAAATTGACATTTTGAGAAATTGTTTTCCGAAATTAACTATCAAATCCGCCTTCCTATAATATTTTATTGTTATTCAGTTATCAAATAACACACCTGTCCATTGTATGTGCCATCTGCACTTGATACCTACTAATGAAAAGAAACCAGCATTTTATTTTTTATTCCGTTGTTAAATAAACAAAGGCGTGTACAGGCTGTCAATATTTGCTGTCATGTAGGTGTCTGTCAGAAACAAGAGGCATTACAAAATTTCAGTTTTTTATACAAATAAATAAGAAATGCTGCGAAAAAAGCGCACCCTGTTATGTTAGGTTTTATTTAATTGTTTCATTAGGATACTGTTTGTGGTTTCTGTAATTTATAATGTTTTTAAGAATTACGCTCACAATAGACCAATTTATAACTTAATTTATCCCTTGCGTGATACGTGAACAAAGAAATTCGTGTGTCAAAGATATTAGCACAGTTTCAACCTTTCTACATTCATAAATCGCTTTTTAATTGTTTGGAAACATGACGTCTGACCTTCAACTTCACCTAAATAGAATTCGATAAAGAAGAAATTCTGACATGCGACCTTGCGTGACGAAATACGAAGCTCAACTAAGCGTTTTAACATTTTGAAAATAGAACAGACAATTTATACGCATATTTTCTGCACACACATGCATTTTAATGTTAATGCATGTGTTGTACGAGACTTGGATAAGGTGTTAAAAATAGAATGAGTTTGTTGCGCGCACGCAGTTTTAATAATGTAGCGTGTTGAGTTTATACGTTAAAGAGGAAATTCTTTAGCATGGCGAAATGATTGTGGTACAGCGGTTGGAACAAAGTGGATCAGTAAGTATTATAGTTTTATTTATAGGTGCAGAGCAGAAACGCGTAGCTCGGCGTTTAAGTTGGTATGTCTGAACCGCACCAAGTTTCTGGTCACGATCTTCGGAACCGAGGAATTCAATTAATGTCGGGGGAGAAAGACACCCTAGCTTGTATTTATACTCAACACAGAGCATCACTCCTGTATTCCCCGAAACGTAAAGCCTGTTGTTTAAGTCTCATGTAAGGGTCGAGCCTATTGCAGCTATTGTATTGTAGTAAGGTTGTTTTGCCATCAATATGTTTTCACTTTATTAAAAAAAACATCAATTTAAAAAATCATAAAAAAAGGTTCCAAGCTGGCGGTGCCGCGGTGGTCAGAATTCTAGAGAGAGGAACCTCCTCACTATGTGAGCCGTCTCCATTAGTGACTATGATACTAGTTTTATTGATACGATAAAAGAACTAATCCCAATTTTAATTTAAAAAGAAAATATGTCAACAGTAATCTTTACAAATTATCATCGTATGGTAAATGGTAATTGTTTCACATTTCAGAAGTACATAAAGTAAGCACTTTATAACCCAGTAGGCACAAATGATGCCAATTGTTCTGAGTTGGGATACTTGCCAAAATTGTAAGACAGAAATTCCGGTCTTGTTTTCCACGCTGTTTTGGGAATGTTATTGTTTTTCTTTATAGCAGTCGTTTCCTATTCTGATCATTGTGTCTTTTAATGTTTTGGTCCAATTTTGATTCCCTTTTGGCTGTTTCTTTTTGCTCTAGGTATTGGAGAAGTTTTTGATCCCGTATAGTTACACTATGCCTTTATGGAAAGCAATCAATCGACTGCGGACCCACGTAGGCCGCTGCAAGTACAATCTAGCAAAATGGGGGTTAAAAGATCCCACCACGAACAGTGTATACCCAGTACGAATGTGGAGGTCCTGACCAAACCATATGCTGGAGTGTCCAAAGTATCCACACACCAGCACTTCTGAGGACCTAAAAAATGCCACTGATGCCGCGATTGGCGCGGCCACCTACTGGGCCCCAAATTGGTTAACATAATACATGTAAATAATTGATTCAGGCGTGACTTGGCGGAAATCTATTATGAAATACCTACATACAATAGTCGTAGATATATTTAGTAACCTATTCGCTAACTATTCCTAAAGAGTCATAAAAAACACTGTAAGAAATCGGCCGGACGCAGAGACTCTGTGTCCGGCGCTCGGTATGGCAACACGTCGTGTTCGGGTTCGCTACAAGTCAATCGTCATCTTGGGGAGCCTCCTTGAGAGGTGAAACACGGGTCAATTTCTTACAGGGTTTTTTTGGACACAGGTGTTGTAGTTTCTGCCCACATCCATGGGAAGATGGTGTTTATGTATGTATCTCATTGTCATTTTACTGACATAATCTTTTAGTCAACTTTTTCAAATCGAGGGAATTCAAGTCAACTTGCTCGAAACCATAATAAACTCAGGTAATTTTTATTCAAGGGACCACAAAATCGGTTTTATTACATTCCTAATACTGTCCCATCAATAATATCAAAGATTTCGCTTGTAAAAGTTAATGTTAATACTCGAATCGTGCCGAATCGTTAGCAATAAAGTATTTATTATCTAAACACTTGTCCTTGACACAGACTAAAGTTGTGCTAGGACCATTGAACTTCTGGAGTATTTGTGAACATGACCTATTTATGTTTTTACTCCGACTCGCCGTGAAATTTCTTGGTCCGCCCGACCCCGGACCCATCCCGCCGCATCGCATCGCCTGCCCCTACTAGTACTTCGTTTTCGCTAAGCGTTCTTTCTTCCTTCTTTTGCTTTTTGCTTGGCTCCTAAGGGTCATAGCGTGATGTTAAATAGCCTATAGCCTTCCTAAAGAATTGGACTATCAAATGCAAAAGAATTTATTAAATCCGACTGGTAGTTCCAGAGATTAGGGCGTACAAACAAGCAAAGAACAAACTCTTCGGCATTATTATTAATATACTGTGGTATGGGTTAAGATAGCGAATTTACGAGATTTATTGCACTGATTTACGATAAGTTTTAATATTTTCTGGAAATACTTGACTTCTGTTTTTATAAGAATTTACATTAAATAAATATGAGGCCGCCGGTTGAAATAATTTAGGTTAATAGATACTTATAAACATTGCATCATGCACACCGATAGCACTGAGAAATAAACACAGTAAAAGTTTGTCATGACAAATTGTAAATGGTGAAGATGGATGGATCGTCGAAACTTTTTCAAAGTTTGTTTCCGCCTGGCGATGCTTCCAAGTTTTCAGTCCCAGTTTCTAAGTACCTTTAATATTTCCTGATTTTTTGTATACTTTATATAAAACGTTTAATAAATAATCTGATGTAGGTTTGCTGCGGAGCAATACTTGTAATACATTCATATTAATCATGAAATTATCTGCACGAAATAAATCACAACTGTCAAAGAATATTATTCATTCAGTATATTTTTACAGGGCGCCACGCTCCCAGTATGTCCTGACATTACACGATGGCGCTGCTAGCAACGGGCCAACCATCCAATTCAATACATTACAAGTTAGTTCCCATTTCCGCCGTCTTCCAACATATACTAGGCGCTCTATATGTTATAATTACTCATTTGTTTCACGTTTTTCTCCTTTGACATATGAGTGAGTAAGCATTTTATGTGCAAGTTCATTGAACTCTTATAAGAGCACAGAAAGCTTCATACTTATTTGTGAATGCTTACGTCTGTACGCTTTCGTATTTCATTAGAACGTAAAAGATTTGATGGGTCTTTTACATACTTGTGAAATTGTAGAACCAACAAAAAAATTATTTACTGCACGAAAACCATCATCATATCATATTAACATACATAGGTTCAAAGCAGCAAACTAATAAAGCGTTTTTTAATTAACTTGAGACGATAAGCTGCATAATATTATACTCGCGACAAATAATAAATTAGGCAATAATATAGATATCTACGTGTTATAAATTAACTGTACTGTATCACTACGAAATGTACAGAAGTACCGCTACATTTAATTTAATTTTTTCATAACTATGAGGTTTTCCATCGAACGATGAAGTGCAGGATCCGTGGAGTTCGACTCACCGATACACACCACAAATCGCCGTCGTCACCCAAAAAGCAACAACGCTCATGGTCTCAAAAGACCATTTCAGACACTAATCTACATGGTCTTCATATGATCTAACCAATATAATGTCTGGACTTTAAAAGAGACTGTGACCTCTGAGTTTGTTTCGGCCTTTCTTTTCAGAGTAGTCAGATAGAAAACGCCGACCCTCATCTAGTACTTAAAATATTATTGACGTGTAAAAGTGTTTGTACAAACCTATTTACAGAAAATAAAATCATTTTATCATCTTGGAAATTCATTACATAAAATCACGACATGGGAATCAAACGACCACCAGACCAACGAAGCATTCGAGTTTAACATGGACGTATGGTATTATTATTGTTCAGTGCACCTTCTGTTATTATATTTTCAGCAACTATTGCAATCCAGACAGAATAGGAAATGCATAAAATAACTATGTTATCACGAGCTCCTACAGTTGTTATGTTACAAATGCGACTGCCTTCCGTTTGGCTGATACAGCAGACTGATTGGCTTTGTTTGTTATGACTGGCTATTTGTTGCAGAAAGTATTTATATTGAGCGAGAGAATAATGTTATAAAAAAAATTGTGGTGATACTAATAAATAATGTAGTTCCAACTCGAACTGCTGATATTTTCATCAAAGAACAAGGAGACTAAGACAGGCCTTTGGAAGAAGAATTGATTAAAAATGTACAAGGAATGCAAATGGTGAAGAGGCAATAACGACATAACAGGGCAAAACATGACAGAACAAATCGGACGTTCGTAGATAATAGTGACAGAGAGGATTCGGAATGAGGCATCAATTAGAAGATAAGGCCGATCTATTAATAGCTTGAAAGGTTAAGCAAATTAGAGTGTTCTTTTAAGATTAACTGCACACGGAAATCTTACAGCAAGGACAGTGACTTCACGATACCTCATTACACAAGTCAGACATCAAATTCACAATGACAATAAAAAAAGTAAACAACTTCAAATCTCTTGATTTTTCATCTCTGAAATATGTCCTTGCCACTTCCGTAATATCTGTTAGTGCATCATAAACAACGCAAGTAAAGGTGCATGCATATACGACCGATTCGTTTTTATCAAGAGTATTTATAACAAAATTATTTTTAAATCTAATTCTGGATAATTGATTAAAATTAATTATTGTTACAAGGTTTATACCTATATTTTCTTTTCGATTATTGCTGTAGAATCCAAAAGCTCATCTTTCGGATGACAACTAAAGGTGCATACATATGTACCTACGCTCGGTACATCAGCCAAGCACGTCTCGTGGTTATTTATGATACTTATTTGTGTCTTAAAAGAACGTCACTGAGCCACTGTTTCTTAAAATAAACATGGTCACAAAATAAAAACAAAAACTGCATCTTTACTTCGTTCTGTCCTTATTTCCGCAATAATAGCTAGTACATCATAGGTACACGGTGCTACTAGGATGCATGTGTATAAGTTTCAGCACTTTCTTAGCAAACCACATTTAAAGCTTTACATATTAAATTCTCTTAACTAACACAAACACTGTTCCAAAAATAAAACTGCATCTTTATTTCGCTCCGTCCCCAACAACAACCAGTGCATCATACACAGTATGTTCGACTAAGGTGCATGTGTATAGGTGTCGGCACTTTCTTAGCAAACCACTTCAAACCATTAGGTGCATATTAGAAACATTCTCTTGATTAAAACAAACACTGTTCCAAAAATAAAACTGCATCTTAATTTCGCTTCTTCTCCACTTCCGCAATAACAACTATACATATAGTGCATCATACACGGTAGGTACTGCTAAGGTGCATGTGTATAATGTACGTGCTTCCTTAGTTTCCGCGTCAGGGCATTGTTGCACACACTACGTGCTATGCGGTGTGTTGACAAATCGTGCAAAATTGTTCCGTGTCGGGGAAATGATAGCGTTTCACGGTCGACTGTTCTTTGGTGGAGTTTAGGTGGGCTTAATTTATTTGATGCTAATTTTAGTAATTATGTTTTCTTTTTGTTTTCGTATAGACAGTACATCTTGTGTTGCCTCAGCTTAGTAAGTGGTGACGTTTACCGCGACATCAGATACGTCCCTCAGATCGTAAAATGCGCAGGAGTAAGGGAACTTGAGCACGCAAGAAAATAGAAACATGGTGAGTGAAGTCTGGTTGACTATTTACTCAGTATAAAGATTGAGTCATCTCTTTAAGTGTCCGAAATAATGAATATGATCACACTACGAACTGATACTAGGTGGATCTAGTTTAATTTAAATTAGTTTAGATCGGATAGTGTTTCTTCTGCATCAAACCGAATAGATGAATTAATGATCTCTTTACTTGTTGAATCATATCATAGACGACGAATTATACCGAAGTGAACACGAGCGCTCACACGCAAAATAAGAAAGTAGTCTAAGTTATAGTGAAGCTATATAACGAAAGGCAGCTTGTCAAACCTGAGTATCATGTCAACTCAAATAATGATATCCTCTCCAACAATTTAGATTACCGTATTAATGCCTACGCACAACATTGGCGCAAAGCCAGTTACAGCTACGGGACAATTTTAAAACTGCACTTCGTAAATATACGGACGGACTTTAGTTTGTGAATTTGGGTAAATAAATCTTTTGGCAGCACATACGGAAGAAATGTTTTGTGCGTTGTTTTCTTCAAGAATAAGAAATATAAGAATGCAATCAGTTTGATTAATTGATTTGTCCAATTCAATTCTGTTTTTCTTTGTCATATTTGATTTTAAAATGGGATATATAGTCCAATTGTAAAACAACTTAGGTGACACTTTTAAAGTTAAAGTAAGATTTATTTTGACTTCAAAACCGACATCTAACTGGAATCAACCATCAAAAGCTGAGAGTCTACATACTCATTTATATAAATGATAGTGTAGCTAGACTTTCAGCTTTTAAAGCAAAGGGTTTACTTCAAGTAGTAACTCGTTGGTATAATCAAGTAGGTACCATTAATACGAGGGTCTACTTACGTCAGATGAGGATTAGTGTCGACGTCAAGAAGAAAGTTACTCTATAAAACCTAGACTTTAACGAAGTGGTCTGAGCTATATTGACAAGTCTATAAATACTCATGCACGCTGTTGAAAGTATTTTTCTTACGAAAGTATCGCTCATCCATAAAAACTTTCAAATAACGACAAGAAGTATAATACTTTACGATTTACAATTACTTATAGTTTGTGTTACCATACACTTGGGAGCAAATAGTAAAAATATAAACACTATAAAGATCTTGTGTAGCTGGCACATGGCCACAAGGCGCTTCACTCGGCTAGTAAAAATGTGTGTGAACTCAAATCATGTTTGTGTTGTCATGTTGCAACTGCCAAAGAACGATGTACTCGTAGTAGAGAAGCTGAGCATGAGGTTCTGGGTTCGATTCCCAGGTCGGGTAAAGTGTTATTGGGTTTTTCCATCCGGAATTTCTCAGTAGTCTGGCTTTTTGCCCCATTGATGGCAATAGGCTCGCCCCCTATTACATGGGACTTAATATAACTGGCAAAACGTGGGTGTACTATACCACCTCACACCTCACACCTCTGCCTTGCCCTTTGATTGTGATGTATATCAACCGTTCTTCGAATGCGATTAGAAGAAGTACAATCAGTTTATTTTTGGACGGTGCCTATGATTGGCAGACAATGACATACTTGACTAATATTGTTTATAAGATCATTAATAATATTAATTAGGTGAGTAAAATATGATTCAATGTGTTAGTAAACTTTTGAAGACGCAGTTCCGTGAAAAGATTATATTGTTGATATTAAAACGAAATTTTAGTATGAGTTATTTGTAATTACGTGTAAATCTACTTCTACTGATGCATCGTCTGTTATTCTAGAAACTTGTTCCTCAATATCCATACTCCCTTCGTGTTCTTTATAGGCGTTAGTATCTTTCATAACACCGAAATGAACTAATTCATTACTACTACGAATAATCTGACTTTTCAATAAAACATTTTCTAAGTTAAGTATATCTAACTAAAACCACAATATCAGTTACAAGTATTATCTATTTACGTCCTTACACAACTAGTTTTGCTATTTTAAAGTCGCATTGACTAGTACCTTACAAGGATACTAGAAACCAGAATGCAGCTGATGACTACATAGGTACCCACGAGCTATAAACGGAGACTTGTCTATGAGCCTAACCACAGAATAGTACAGAAGATCAGTGTCATAAAATGGGCGCAAGCACATATAAAATTCTTCTTTTACTTTAATTACATAAAGCTTTAACATATGATTTGAGATCACATGTTAAGCAAGAAGATGCTTGTGTTAGGTGACATATAAATGCGTACAATATTATAAGTAAAAAGGCCTAGATAGGTTACCTACTCAACATTCGGTCTTCAAAAAGGCAAAATTTCACACTATTAGATGACACGTGGAAGTAGGACGGCATGTCGTAATTACCGGGAGCGAGAAGAGATAAGACGAAGAAAATGTGTCTAATTAGCACTTGCGGAGCGTGTACAAATCTACCTCTTTTTACTTATAATATCTTTGGATGCGTACGTATCAGCGATCTCAACCGAATGCTAGTCGCAAGTGCGCATGAACTCGCTGGACGTGAAGCGTGTCTATGTGTGCATGCGTATATGAACCTGACCTTCTGTAACTGTACTTTTCTGTTGCCTAACTATAATCTAATGAAATTCATGTACTACATACAGCATATATGACACTATCTATGAGAATAAACGTTTAATTGAATGAGGTGGAATAAATTTAAGAATTTGGGGCGACGACGCGTGCTTGCATTAATGGAGGAGTTGATGATTTGGAGGCAGTGATTGCATATTTTAAATTAGATACAACAGACGTGTTTACTTCTCATAGGAACCAAGCAATCTCATCAGTTATACATCAACAATGATTCTATTTAGTAATATTTGCCAAAATACCTTACAAGACTAGCCAGATATATTCCGTCTTACAAATAATCTACAATTTACAATGTACGAAACATTGAAAATTATAGAGCATAGTTCAATTTGAAATGTTCCTACTGAATAATTCATTATCTTTGTGGAAATAGTGTTTGCTTGTAAACAAGCTCATCTGAAATTCAATTTTGAATTTATAAATCTACTTGGAGTTATATATTTAAGTTATACATCCAATATACAAAGCAGAATTGGTTTCAGTAAGTTTCTGAGAACTGTTATAGTCCGCACTCAGAGAGAATTAATCCTACTACTTAATAAAGAAAAGAACTATTTCTTCGTACCAACTAAATCATTCCTTCCATTAACTGGATTAACGGCTTGGAAATCGATGTCTGTAAGTCCCTCAACATTCAGTACACAGACACCTTTAGACAATGGAGGATTTGAATGTAATCAAAGCTGCTTCTTAATTAGTTCGTGTAGTGTAATCAGACCAGACTATTGGAACGTCTGGCAAGTTGAACATTGAATCCAAATGTAAATTGTGATTTAACTGTATTTGAATTACGTTTTCATCCGATTGTAGATTAGGATATTGATTTTCTTTACGAGTACTTGGTGGTGGGGTCAGCTCAGTTTTTTTTTTGTTTTCTTTGAAAGAATCGCCTTTGAGGTTCTCAATTCAGAAACCGGGAATGTTCACGCAAAGCTACCAGAAACTCCTTTCCCAGCTTTTAACAAACGAAAGTTGTTATAATTTCCATCGCATTACCAAAAAAAGGATTACATCATACGAATGTATGTCTCAATCCAACATGTTTGAGTATAGAAAGTAAACGGCTAAGTGAACAGCGGTCATGACTTGTAGTAAACATGACTTTTGGTCGTGAGCTAGTGCAGGATTTTTTATCTCTATATGATAACGATGCACGTACTGTTATATGTGGAAGGAGTTATCATAACGAACGACATACATACATAAACGCACCCCTTCTTCCCATTGGGGGTAGGCAGAAACTACAGAATGCCACCAGCTACGATCCGTACACACTCCTTTTGCCTCGTTAACGTTCATACACGCACGCCGATTGCGAGTACAACGCACCTGACCTTTCTGAAGAACATCACCAATAAGGTCACTATATGTCCTCCTAGGGCGTTCCCTTCCGGCGTTTCCACTCACATTAGAACAAATGGAGAGATAACAGGTTTATTGGGAAATTAATTGATCAAAAGAGACGCGTAGAAAGAAATAACAACAAAGTAGTCGTTTGCCATTTTAAAACATCACCCCAATTGCGCAACACACTTTCTTTCATGGTCCAAAGGATTTTGATTGAAATTCCTAATCCATCGCTTCATTTGATTGAAAAATTAATCTGCTCGACAACGTAAATAACGAAATTGATGTTGTAGAATTTAAACATTAAAGGCATTGCTATTCTTAGTGTGTTAATACGCTATTACCACGGTGGTATTTACTTATTCAGGATCTCCAACAAAAGATGTACATGACACATATATAAAGGGCAAAATTATTAAGTAGGTGTACTCCTTCACTTATAGGAGACCACAGCATGCACAGTAAAGTTAAAAACTAAGCTAACAAAGTATAAATATAAATAAATTTGGAAAAATGTATGAATGGATGTATGGTACACACTTGGCATGGCAAAAAAGGAAGGAGTCATATTGAGCAGCGGGTGAAAAAAAGCTACTAATGAAGACGATGATGTCATCTGTCATGATGTAGACTGATTCAAATTGGGGTAAAAGTATTTTTGGAGAAAGAGCGTACTATCTAACGCATATGCGTTTCAGAAATATTCCTAAAGGAAAGCCGAGTCTCCCCAAATATAGATAATCTTTCACTGCTTTCGCATCGCATCTAAAAAGGGATTCCACGATGACGTCACACAACCCGATCCGGTGCAAGTAATAGTTTCTTGGCAGATGTCTGAAGTAAAACCGTTAGTCTAAATGAGTCATGTCTCTTGTCATGCAATACTTACCTTTCATTCTCTATAAGTTTAAAAGTAAAAATAGTACCTGAAACAAGTGAATAAATGCTTTTAATTAATCAATATTATATTAAGATATGACGGTATTTTAGCATAAATTCTTAAAGAAGCTGGTTTGCTAAGTGTAGTGTAATTTAAAGACATGAATCTATTAAGTAGTCATGTCTAGACATAATGATTCATATAATTATAGCAACAAATGTCATTAAAAGTCAACATTTAATGATATTCGTTACATTAAAATTCTGCATTTTCCTAGTCAGTACTTGTATCATTATTATTTTGATAACTTTAGAGGTTTTTAAGAATAATATATGGAAAACAAATATGCAGGAAGGAAACACATATGAGTTGATCACTAGTAGGTATGTTTAAAGTGTCCGACCATCTAAACGGTTCACCAAGGTCGCCACCTACCATAAATAACAATGAAATTCTTCATGAACTAGACTTGAAGCAATAAAATAATAGAGCAGAATATTCTCCATGTATTGCCACCCTACAGTTCAACGAACTTGCGACCTTCTATTTCAATCCTAGCTATTTAGATAACCTCGTATCTAATACTTGCGCAGTCAATGCAGAGATATAGTTCTATTACTGACTAGGTGCTCGCCCCGGCTTAGAACGGGTAGCACTAAGTACTTATCTACGGCGTACCTACCTACCTACCCTACCAACCTATATACCTACCTAATTACCTACCTACATAACTACCTACATACCTTCCTGCCTCCATATCTACCCCCAGACTATGAGAAGAATTTTGATTTGAGGTTGTTTTCATATTTCTTAACTAATCACAACAGCTAAGACATAATGTGATAGCTGAATTGCAGATCAGCTTAGATATTCACAACCGTTCGATACGCCACCTTGCCGAGTCGAACATCAATCAATGTTATCCAAAGAGTCCTATATAGGCTGTTCACAAATCCAAAACCCAAAAATGTTGTCAGTTTCAATCAAATAGACGACCACTATTCATTCGACAGCTATTTGCTGTCGGGGGCAAGGCAAATTAGTTATTAAAACTGTGTAATTTTCGATTCGACAACCTGATGAATGATAGTAAAAACCTAGCTATGCAGATGCTTGAAACCGTTTCAGAACCTGGGAGCGAGCAACGCGATGATTTTCCACATGCAAAAGGATGTCGAAAGCTTTAGAAAAGTCTAAATAATAGAGAACATATTAAGTTCACTTTATTGGTAGGTATACTTGCAGAATATTGTGGGAAGTCCCATTGGGTTTCTATACTTGTGTTTTTAATTAGTATAAGTGGTTTGCAGTCGTTCCAATTTAATTAGAATAAGTCGGCCTTCGTGTACTGGACCGTTGTGTGATCTTGTTAGTAAAATGCTAGAGTTTATTGAAGCATAATTTTCAAGTCAAGTGACTTGAATATTTATCACAGCTATTCTTGTAGCTCGAGTTTTTAAAATTTTAAGTGATGTATTTTACTACTTGACCTGACTTCAACGGTCTCAATGCAGACTTTCATATGAGTTTTCAACTACAAGAGCTTTTAGGGATACCACAGGGTAATATGCTTTGGCCTTTACTCCTGAACATTTTTGTTTTGCCATTAAGACGAATGCCCGGAAGACGGAATTACAATCAAACTAGCTAACATTACGAAGCGATAAACAATGACATAGCGTGTATAACAGTAAATCACGAAAAAGCCGTGTTATTTTAATTCATGAACGTGTTTTATCGTTCTAGGTCAGCCACATTACAGTGATATTTATTTAATTAACGCGAATTTAAGTATACAAAGAGCAAAGTTCAAGAACGACTGTGGGATCATAGTCTGGTGATAAAAGTGATAGCATACATGAAAGTGATAATGGTAAAGAGTGACAACACATAATTGTATATTAGGCTTTAGATAAAAGAGGTTTTTCCAGAATAGCAAGTCATTAGAGTGCAGACGCTTCATTTCATATAACCGATATTAAAGGGAATAATGGGATAGTAAAACATTATGTTGGATTATGTCAGGCTTATCGTTTCCTGAGGATCATTAAACTACGTATATTTATGGAAAAGCTGATGGTATTTGCGCATGATACGATACGAATGATATATTTTACTACCTAGACCTTGAATTTTTATACCAATAAATGTATCTATGTTTCTTCTATAAATAATTCGACATGATTGATTGTGTCGGTTGTTGGTAAAACTGGAAACATAATTAACTTTACAGGTCTTGTATCTTTATTCACAAGCATCCGATACGGAATAAAATCTATAGGTACACACATACATAATATACAAATAAATAAAATTGAAGAGTCTTTTTGTAATTTCGAAATAACAGCTTTTTACTAAATGCATACGAAAGTATTATGGTACGTATTTATTTATTTACACAAAAAATAAACTGTCTGTCTGTTTGTTTCGGCTGGTTCTCCGAAACGGCTGGACCGATTTTCAGGGGACGTTCACTGGCAGATAACTGATGTTAAAAGGAGTAATTGAGGCTTTATTTTATTTTAGAAAAAATATTAGAGCCCACGCCGCGCTGACGTAGCCACGGGCAGCAGCTAGTGAGTAATATAATATGCAAGAACGGTAGATAGAATATCAATAAACAACGATAATAAAGTCATTATAAAACCAGGAAGTAAATCTATTTATAATTCCTGGTTAATATTCCTTTCAAGTAACATTATCAACTAAAGTGTTTCATATTTACTAGCAATAGGGCCATCTTGGTCTTGTGTCTAGTGTGTGTAATGTTTTTTTTAAATTAATTTATTTATATTATAAATTAAAGTCGCTTTTTGTGTTTGTCTGTATGACCGCATTGTTCTTCTAAACTACGTAATGCAATACATTTTGATGAGGTTTTCACCATTGTTTAGAGAATTTATACCGGAAGGCTTATGTGCTATAATTCATATTAATATTAAAGTTAAATATAACTAAGAATTCTCGATGTTTTGTCAAGTCAAAGCTGCGAATTAGGAGCGGGTCGCTAATATATGTATTATATAAAAATATTAGCTTTCTGTACTCCTTCTCCATATAACTTGAACTATGCCTTTCATACTCCTTCGTCCGCGTATTTTTCGTAAAAAGGGGTAAGTATAAAGTTTTTTCTTCACGTATTAATATATATATTGCTGTTGCCTCACACTTATGTCACACAGCCACTTAAGAGGTTTACATCACTCCAAGAATATGTTGACTTTATCAAACGCATCTGAATAGCACTCATTATTGTATCAACACGAATAACATAAACCTTATTTCTAATGTGTTAGAGCTCAATATACTAGTAGTAAAGTTATAAAATAAGATTAATTACGCGGCAAGTGCGTTATCAATGAAATAAAATAAATATTTGACCCTCTGTGTTATTAATTGTTGTTATAAATAGAATATTACGTTCAGATAACAACAATCGTGGTTTGTTCGTACAAAAATTTTCCGAAGTTTATTGTGGGACAAACGGTTGATTGTAATGTAAATATATATTGAAATGGAGCAGACGGTGCTAAGGTGAACATTTTTGGAAAGTTTAGTAATTATATTGTTTATAGATTAGCTAATAAATATTTATTCAATGTTTAATTATCTAAAGGACCAATGTTACTTGAAAGTCAGGGCATTTATTTTAGCTAAGCTAGATGCGACGGTGGTGTTAAAATTGGAGGTCAGGTCCAAGCCTCTCTGGATTTAGTCACTAAGCTAAAAGCTGGATTAGTCACTGAGACGTCAGAGCACTTTAATTTAATTAAACGGACACACCAGAGGTTTCTGAATTGAGAACTTGATAAATTCTATTTTTTTTTTATGCTCTAAATGTAGCCCGCGAAATTTATATTATATTATAATATTTTTTTAATTTCGCGGGCTTTCCTTCCTTTTACCTTCATCATTATTATCATCCACAGCCCCAATTCATCCACTGCTGGGCACAGGCCTCTCTTTTCTTGTGCCAATCCCAACGCTCCTGTGCCAGCTTCATCCAGCTTTTGCCCGCCATGTCGTCCGGCCATCGTGGTATGCTAAAGTAGAGTTTGATGTTCCCAACTTCAAATTTTCAATTCAGAAACCAGATGCTAGCATACCCCAGTTTACTGATTGTGTTTGTTTTAATTAAGTGCGACATCAACTCATAATTCATTTCTTAATTGGCATATTTATATTTATTGACTTGAAAAATAACACTTAATTAAAATAACGCGTACGAATCATGAACAAATAGTATTCAATAAAACTAATCAAGCGTGTTTATAGTAAAGTTTTGATATGGTAAATAGGAACGATTTTCTCATTAAATACTTTAATATACTAATAAAATAATGTGCAAGGAAATGTGTCAACATGAATGTTGGAGACATCTACAATCATGTTTTTCAAATATAATTTATTAGAAGCTGTGGATGATTCACTACTCTGGACTTTTCCCAATGATGTTTGGGAGTATGTAGGTAACCATTTGGACCGATTGTGTATTTAGAAAATTTAGCCGTCATAGACGATTTCATAGTCGTATGGCAGCCAAGTACATTAGCTATTTCATCTATGAATTATGGCTCAGCTCTTACTTGATCAAATTTTGCATAATATCGCAGACTGAAACATCAACTGGCGTGGAAGCCAAGTCTCTTGTGAAAATGTTGTTGTTATTTTATTGTTTAAATGAGTCAGATTTCAAGGTCTTGACAAGTTTAAATCATCCCTTCGTCGACAAAACATCGAAGAGCTCTCGAAAACATCTCAACAATGCCAACTGCGTACAACAATATCATGAGGTAGGTATAATAATCAAACGACTATTGATATAGCTCTAAATGTGCGGACATTGCCAAGCTTTGCGGCACCATTCTCTAGGATATTATTGAACCTAGGTCATAGTTTGTTTACATGGTTTGCGTGCATAGATAACAATGTGCGCTTCAGATTCCTGATAGCAGGAGTCATGTTTCTGACCTACGCTGTGTGACGTTTCGAACGAAGGCTGAAAAACTTCGCATTCAAAAAGAATATGAAAATGAATATGAGAGAGAAACATAATAAAGAGTACAATAGTGGAACGACAGATATACAACAAAATCTGATAAGACCAGATACAAATCTAGAAAAGGCTAGACTACTGGTATTTGAAGCAAGTGACGAACAAGACAAAGGGAAGAAATGACACGAGGAATAGAAATTAATGATTGGAAATTGAAATAGATTAATGTTTGCGTCAACAGAGTAATTGTTATTGGTAAGGAACGTAAGTAGATGTTTATTAACATTGCATCGTCTAGTAAATATTTGTTCAGTTGCATCTACAAATATACGCATGTAATAGTATAACAAATAGTTGTAAGATTAAAATATGTATAGGTACTCTTGTTATTGAAATAGCCCTCAGGCTTGGTTATGACGAAGTATGGTTGGTAAGTAATTGTTGTAAGGATGGATGGCATTGGATGAATGGGTGGATGGGAAATGACTAGGAATGAAGGTTATTGGCGTGCAAATTGGAGAGGCTACTGTTCAGTAGAGGACTGTTATAGTTTGATGATTATGATGCACTGCATGTACTTGCACTGTCGGAAAGACAATAGTTGAACAATCATCGGACAGAGAATCCTTTAAAATAAGTTATGTTTGAAATCGATTCTAAACTCTCGCTCTTGCACAATATAAAATCATATTTATTGTTTCACAAATCAAAGAAATGACACATCTCTCCAAATAAACAGTAAGTAGGTACAATATACATGGAATTTCTTCGGTTTTGATAGTTTCAAGTGTTTACAAGTCGGCTCGCTCTAATGTTGAGGTGACCTTCGAGTTGTGTATCAAAATGATTTGTTCACGTCCAATTTATCACATACGTGCGTAAATACAGATAAAGTGCAGTGACACCTAATGGTTTCCTTTAACTAGTCGGGTATTTGTTTGATAAATATTAGAAAGTAGATAGTCAACGTATTGTCTTTAACTATGAAGGAAAGAAGGACATTATTACTCTTATTGTTAATCTTGTTTATTCTTATTTGGATGTTAGTTTCATTTTCTATAATAATGTTTGGAGTAGTAAAGCCTATCATCACATTACCTTAGAATTTTTGAGATACATAAATTCTCTTTGTGTCCACCATACTATTATTTTGTTGTTCTAATGATTTCGAGAGTTTTATATTTCAACTTCCGATTTCAAACATCAATGTTATTAGTCTACTATATTTTCGTTAATTTGACAGGTGACATAGATCTCAGGGTTAAACTAGTCAAAGTGTTATATTACCTACTCCATTAATTTAGAGATTTCCGTTGTTTCGTGCCAGAATCTGTTCCTTCCTGTAGATTCAAGACTGTGTCTTTCTTTATGTTTGTTATCTGGTGCTATATTTTATGTTTATTAGAGTAAGGCAACATACTGTGAACACGGCACACAGCGATTGTCAGGTTTTTTTTTCTTGCAATGTTTTCTACTGTCATATTTGAATCCATTAAAATCGTAATTGGAGTGCAGTGAACGCTAATTGGTGGATATTAATAGCATGGTAAAATAAAATGTACATAAAAGTAAAACAGATTTCATATACAGTCATCAGAGTGTGACATCTGCGCGACAAAACTTAATAGTCATTAAAGATAGTCTTCCAGACAATGATTAGCAACTTACCGACATTACAGACATCAATAGTATGCATTCTAAGAGACGAGGTACTGTTAAACACTTAGCTGCGAGATGAGTTAGTAATCTAAGCAATCTATCACGCCATTCACTATTGCACTAGTCAAGCCTTGATGCAATGCAATATTTGGCATCTGCAAACACACTGAAATGCCGACAGACATTCCAATATCACACTCTATATGCAAGGCTATACCTGCAAAACGGCAGTATATCATCATAATATGTATTTGATCTTAAATCTTAAACTCTTACTGCAATACTAGAAGTCCCGAAATCGGAGGTAAATATTTCTAGGTAAGCGTGCACATTAGTCGACAGAACTATTCTTTACTAGATGAGGTGGTGGTTAAAAGAGAGACTTTACAATACAAAAAAAAAACAATTTATAGCATAAATACCAGTCAGGGCAATGGGAAATGTAACCGCAACATATTGCTTTGATGGTGTTACCACAACTTTGCGGTGTTTCCCGTCCATTTGACGTAATAATTTCTATATTTTACCTAATTATATAACCGATACCGTCACAAAATGAATCGTATGCCCAAATTGGGCATATGATTCATTTTGAATTACAAATTTCATAGTTAGAGACGAGAGCAATGAGGAAGATGACAGAAAATTATGTAACATCCAATGTTTATTTACGATACATCAATTCCTGGGTGTCAAAACCACTAAATTATTTCCTCAATGACGATGCCATCAGGAAATCGGTGAAGCAAAACCTTGGGGCGGTGGCAGACGAAACTGCGCCGGATAGAGGGCGATGACCCCGATGAACTATATGCAATTATATGCTTAGCTGTTATGATCGTCTGCTGTACCATAAAGTAAGATATGTTACTACAGATAACGGTAATGTTTTGATTAATAGTTTATTAATACAGCAATTGAAAAAGGATATATGTCACGTATTTCATTTAATATTTCTGAAGAATTCTGATATTGCTTCTATATATGGGTTGTGGAGGTCAGATAGGTAGTCGCCTCAAGTATAATGCAAGCTGCAGCAATTCAGCTACAGCAGGTTAGAATGGAAGATCGGCCACAACATAGTTGGGAAAAGGCTGCGCTGATGATGACAATAACAAACCCTGCCCTCTCCAAGCAGGGTATTGTTATTCTGTTATTCATAGTATATCTAGGCCAAAAATGTTTTATTCATTCAATATAACGTCACCGAACCCTCTTCAAGCAGGTGAATTGAATTTTTTCGACATGATCCAATATTTCATCTACATATTTTTCTCCTTTTCGTACATATATCAGTGTTCCAGTCAAAACATAAGTAATATCATGCGACATATGACAAGATGGAAATTATATTTATCCATTCTGAATTCCAGGTAAATATTCTTTTGCTAAGACCAGTACTAACAAGGCCTTTAGAGTGACTAGCTGCGAAGTTAATAACTGGAGGAAGACTCATAGCAATATAAAAGAACACCAGAACATCAGGAGAACTTTATCCATAAAAAAATGACCAAAAGACATTATAGCTGAAGAACATCTTTCTGTAGACATAGTAAATGATCTTGAGGGGTCGATTCCAGTAGCTGATAAGTAATGATGGACAATTTTTTATTGACTCACAGATGGCTGTTTTAAGTTCATTCGATTTGAGAATCCATACGAATCCACGTTGCTGAGGAGATTAATAGTAAAGGGCGAAGTTTCTTCAAAAATAATTAAATCAAGTTCATACTTATTTGCATGTTACAAACAAAGATGAACTTGATTTGCATTTATAAGATGCAAAGCCGTGTGATGTGGCGCAATATCTTAGGTTTAGGTTTAAAGAACTTTATTTCTCATAAGAACTTACAGTTCGCTTATAATGAGATACATGTAGGTGTTTATATCTAGTATTATTTTAATTAGTTACCTCTAGAGTGTTGGAGACATTATACTAAGGTCTATATCTAGCAGCAGATTAGAATAAATTAGGTATATCTAGTATTAAACTGAGCCAGTTTCATTCGATAAGTTCAAACGCCTCAACGATCCTCAAACACGTGTCTAGTCAAACATGCTCCCATTCTCTTAACAAATAAAGCTTTCATATTAGTGTCAACGCGCATTATATCAAACAATACTATTTGTAGTATTATCAATAAGGAAATGGAAAGTTACCACAGAACTGATAAGATTAGGTTGAACAAGAAGGTTTAATGACATTCTTGGATCAGGAAGTTTCTTCTGTGAGCTCTGTTTGTAGGAAATATATCAACAACAAGCTAATATTCTTAACAATCCATATAATTTACTAGCCATTGCCTAGAGAGGAGCTCGTGGATAAGAAATAGCAGCCGCACGGGTCGATCGATCGTTAAACTACGCTTGCCGGGGTTGGCCCGTGGACGGTTGATCATCTTTACATATCGAGACTCCTCCATGCGTCGGAAAGCACGTTAAGCCGTTGGTCCCGGTTGTCATTCGTGGATCTTTAACAGTCGTTACGGGTCGTCAGAAGTTCAAAAGTCTGACAACCAGTCTTACCAAAGGATGTCGTATTATCCAGTTAGTGGGTTGTGGTCAGATGGGCAGTCAGACCATGTAAAACCCTGGAATTTAGCTGCATCCGGTTAGACTCGGAAGCCGACCCCAACATAGTTGTGAAACGGCTAGGCAGATTGATACTAGCAATGGCCGGCGACTAGTTTTGTACCAGGATGAATCCAGGTCCAGGCTACCTATGTGTCATGACGATTAGTTCAGTGGCGTGAAAAGATAAACAGATAGACAGACAGAGTAACTTTCACATTTATAATATTAGTATGATGGACAGGGTTTCTAGTTCCAACCATACCATGTGTATAGTTTTAACTTATTCTTGTAAACCATTTTTCTTTTATTTCTCTGCTCTGTCCCACTCATGTGCAAAGGCCTCCTTCTAGTTCTTCTTCGGGAAAAGTCAAATATTTTGAAAAAAAAAAAGACGCAAGCAACTTCATCGTGTTTAGCATATTTAAGTAAACTAAGTCTGCTTCGACCTAGTTCTATCTAATTCGGTAGAAAGTTATCTACGATCAATAGTTTTAGTTTATTCAAGTCGCTGTACGCAAGCAAATCAGGGCTTCTTTCTACTTGAACAACATATTCAAGAAAATGAGATATATATTCTCTCCTTCGCTTCTTATCATGCGTGTTTTTATTTACACTTTTTTATCTGTGGCAATAAAAGTTGACTTTGAAATTGAAAGGGTCATTGCAGTGCCCTTTGCACTCGATATTGACATTGAACCTGTTTCGACCTTGTGTGAGTCGTATTATAGTGTAATTATTGTTATTATAATTATGACCATTTAAATAATAAAATATGGCGCTGGTTCTGTTACGCACCATCTGAATTAAACTTGTAATTATATCTCGATTTTTATAACTGTGCGCTTGGAGCTATCAAAGTCGTAGGTTGGTAGTATTGAATTCACCCGCACGATTACGGTTGGTGGTGGTGTGGTGCGTATGGTGTGATATTTGGACTTCTATTCAGATTAAAGGTTTAGATTGCACCTTACAATGTGGCATAAATCCATCACCAAATGGTAGTTTGGCAGGTCTATATGTACTCCATCTCTTTCTTACTCCGCCTGTTAAAAAGGGACTTTAATACGAAACTTTAGTTTAGTAGATGTTGGAATGCATCAAAATACGTCCCCTTAATTTATTTCAGAGGCTTTATCTTTCATACATATACAATGAGGAGACGACAATACAACAATAAATGAAAACACTGGCAATAATAATGCATTTAATTATTAAGGAACTATCAAATAAATCCTAACATTGAAATTAAAAAAGTGATTTTTTCAAACAAACTAAATTGTAGTGATGGGCCGACTCTGGGTTTTGCCAATCTTTCACTAGCTATGGTGACTAAACTATTGGAGATATTTGATTGAATTTTCGTATGCAGACTGGGAACGTCATTAGATATACGCAGTTTAATTTGTTGTTGTATTGTCTTCTCCATCTTGTATACATTGTGCATAACTTTATTATAATTTAGACGCTAGTATTCCGTCTCGTCTGGACTAAGCGAGAGCACACACACACACCTCTACTAACAAATAAAGATAATAAATAAATCTCTATAAATTATAACTGTGTCTTTCATTGGTTCTCAAAACCCAATAGTTAGACGATGCGTAGCAAAGTTGGCGACAGTATTTTTTTTTTCTGTTTTATCGATCATCATACACAACTTTATTATTATCAATACTTATTTCCGTCCCAATTAGAAACTTACTAGGAGGCAAAACAAAAAGGTTACGTCCTGATAACCCTTTGTTACTCATAAAAACAAGGTCCATGTCACAAAAATAGATAAATCGATACAAGCAGATAGCTAGTACCGTATGTTATGTTATGATGAATATGAGCGTAAACATAAACACACAGTGGGCGGAATTATTACGTGACATGTTGCGTCACAGTCCTCATAGACTGATAGTAGATAGTAATCATAATAATAAATAACAACCTTAAACAGTTAACGATAAGCTAGGAATTACTTTGAGAGAAGCAGAGGTGACAAAAACGGTGAATAGTGCCAGAGATTCCCACGTGTTTATATCGATGTTAAGAATGCATCGAATAAACTGCGATAACGATTATACAATTCGACTATAGCGTTGTTGGATAGGTAGAGTTGATCTTTTAATATTCTGTATACTTTTAAAGCAATATGAGATGTACGGAATGAATGAATTCAGAAAGTTGACGAAAAATAAAATTCTTTAAATATTCAATATTTAAGATATTAAATGTTTGCTAATAGTAGTTCCTCAATCCGAATATGGTTGTCCTAGACCACATAAATGACTTGACCAGCCACCAGACGAATGGCCATGGTGAAATAAGTATTTTAACTACCACTTTCCCTCCTTAATTAGAATCATTAATGTGGTATCAAGAAGCAACGCATTGCGCAGGATTCGTTGCTTCATCTAGGATTTCATTGCGATGGGCGGATGATGATGACGTCAGATTGACGAAATTGAATGACCTCACGCATCCATCGACCATCTGCTATATGCCAGAAGTGTCCCATGTTCTTTACATTGGCTGTCGCATCACGGTAAATGAAATGCATTGGTACAAATGTTCTGTGATATCTGAATTTAAATGAAACTAGCCGTGCGCCGAAAAATGCCGAAATTCGCTATAAACTTTCATCCCTCATTTAACCCCTTTAGGGAATAAATTTTCAATCAACCTTCATCAGTGCTCACTTTCATAATATAGGGAACACTTGTGGAAAATTTCATGGTTTTCTATTAAATAGATGAGCGTCTTGTTGATCATAAAAGGTACATAAACAAAAAGAACAAACCTTCAATGTAACCATGAGTTGAAGCTGTCTATTCAGGAGTTAATATAAGACACAGATCAAAAGGCTGATATGGTCACAATGATACTCACGACACAAGGAATCCTAATGACTCTATTACGTATGAAGCGTAATCACTTGCTTACAAAATTTAAATTGGTGTAGAGTGCAATCATGCTTATAATAAACTATTATCATATCAGACTAATCTGTCTAGCATCACGCGAAGCACTTGGCATCAGATCTGTCTACGTTGTTAGTGCATCATGAGTACAAGGCACATGTGACAGACATAGGACACTGTGATTAGGGATTATTTTTATATTAAGTTTTATCATTATATGTATTAAATGAGCCATATCATGAGTTGAGCATAGTGATGGTTGAATAATTGGAGACTGGTGTGAGCTACGAATGCTTTGTCAGTTTGAACAAAGTGTCGTGTAATTGTATGATTAGCTCTTGTGGTTACTAAATTCAAGGGATATTATTATCTTTAATATTTTGTGCAATCCCAGTAACACAGAAGGTATATTATTTTAGCGGTACCGGTGCGCTGCTATTTTTAGAAGCTTTATATTAGCTTGTTTTGTTCGTATGTTTTTCCATTTACTCCTATTGTCATCCATTTTTCAAGCACTGCCATTGAGCTGCAATTCGATTGAGCTGAAATGCCAAGCTTCAGCTGAATCGGATGCCAGGAACTACTTATACAACGATCGAGACATATTTTTTGTAATATCATGCAGCTGGTCTGATGATGGAGCCGGAAGTTGGCCATAGGAACTCCTCAATCAAACAAGAAAGCACTATCGTCTTGGGTCTCATTGCTTATGTATCGACAAGTGCCACGACGTGGTGTTCATGGTGGTCTGATGATGGAGCTGGAAGGTCGCCATAGGATTTTCTTAAATAAACAAGATGATAGTCTCCTTTCCATGTAGTGATGGGCTCGGTGGATTTGTAAAGGTGTTAGAACAGATATTTAAACAAATTATAATGCTAAAAAGTACAAAGCTGAGGTGTAAATGTCCTTCTTACACTTAAAGATACGCCTCAAGATTTTAAGAAAATATTAATGTTCTATGTTTACTTACGTTAGTTTTATTTAGTACTTTTTAGTTCATAAAAAGCTTTTTATTCATATTTTATTCATTCAAATATATCAAAATGTTATTTATAGGTGTACAAAATGAAATAAACGAAATAATAATAAAAATCGTTTTTGGTTTCATCATCATTAGGATTTTCAAATAATAAAACTCTTCATAACCGGATAACCTTTTCCTTATTTAAAACACCAATCGATGAAGTGACGGATAATAAAAAAAACCTCGGATATCTCTACACGGGAAAGAAATTACGTTATTATTATTGCCAATGATTACGTTGAAACTTATAATCTTCATCACGAATCATACTTGATTATTAATACTTAAAATTGGCGTCTGAATCATGAAAAAGAATCATTGTTAATAAGGTGTTTTCATACTATTCGAGAAGTGATACAGACACAGCTTTTTTCAAAATCTTGGAAATTGAGGTCATATAACGATCGCATGACAAACACTAATCATGGTTGCAAGGACAAATCAATAGTGACCAAAAAGTTTGAATGTGTTGGCGTCCATGCAAATAAGTGGTTTTGAGGACGTGTTTATTGACGGAAATTGTGTTTTTAGGTGCTTCAGGCATAGTTTTGAAAACCGTTTTAAAGACCAAGATGCCTTGATAATCACAATATTCAGAAGAAGGAGAGAACACATTGATAAAACATTGATTTAATCCAGTGAATTCATTCAACAAAATATTACTAATATTAAAACCTGAACAGATCAAGTCTCTAGCAAAGACCGCTTCGTAAGATAAAAAGACATACCTAGCCATCATATTTGTCTTACTATTTTCCTTATAAAGGATATTGACGGCTAAGATAAGGTAAGGTTTGTTAAAATACTTGAAAACAGCAACAAGTCATGTGAATTGATAAATTGATATCAATATGGAACATCAAAATTACCATTATAACGATATAAGCCTTCACAAAAGGAAGGATTGACGTTGGTACGACAAAGTAACTAAAATTAATATCGAACTTTGGAAATAAAAATGTAATTCGACAAAATCATATTGAAACAAATAAAATATCAAACGATTCTTCACATATTTTATGAGCTATAAAGTAATAAAATTGTAAAACAGAGACAATAAATGATCTATTTTGTAACCATCGCAATATAGTTACAGATGAGGCAAATGAAGAGAGTACTCGAAGTAATTATGTTTTTAACATAATTACGAGTAAATGAGGTAAAATCGCAACAAACAACACTTCATTTGAAGACAATTATGAAGTAATAGCGAATTAATTGCTTAATGAAACAATCAATGCCATGAGTGTTAACAAAGGTATGATAAAGCAGATTGGAACGGATAATGATAAGGATGTTAGAGTGATAAGATAAATTCTTGATAGAAGTCGTACTGGCCAATGTTATATTATATTATGTTTTAATTTGGGTAATTCCCAAGTTATCGCAATGTTTTGAGAGCCCTCCGGGTCAAGGAATACTGATTATTTAGGAATTTTAATCGACACGTGTTATTTTATCACATTTTATTGCGGCAGACTTTAACCAGATGACTTTCGTAAATAAAAAAAATTGAACTGTTCTAACTTTTATGGCTTGGTCCCATAAAAGTTAGAACGGTTAATTTTTTTTTCGGTTACATTGCCTTGTACGATATAGGTAAGTACAACAAAACAAATTGAATCTCGTACCAAGCTGGTCCATCTATTCTAATAAAACCATTTACGGGCTCCACACAAAAATTCCTGAGGTAAAGTACAAATCAATATTTTCTTTGCTTAATTTTCTGGTTTTTCGGGGTTATGACATTTCTATTTTATAAGTAGGAAGAATTCTTTGAAGGTTTTCTTCGATTTTAAATTTCTTTTGAAACACTAAATTAGAAATTATATTGGAATGTAACTGTTTTGTTATCAATGAAAAAAATCATACTTCGGAGCGATTCAAATGTTTTTGTGGGAGAAATATACCACCACAACTGAACACTGTACCAAGCATAGAATTCTGTGTCCATCTTCTTTATTCCTGCCCTGGTCTCGCGTTACAATGGGTATTTTATTCCATTCTGGTTTTAGCCGTCACATTATCCTTCACTTCCTTTTAATTTGCATCCTCCTTCACACAATCCACTCAACTTGTTTTATAGTCTACCTCTCCCACTACATCCATCAGGACAGAGTCATCACTTTCTTAGTCACCTCCATAAATGTCTATCTGCCTACCTGTCATGATCGTTCTACAATAAGCTTGTGTGTGTCGCGATTTCTATCGTGACTTTATAACTTTATAAGATAGCTATTTTAATATAATAGAAGACTCAATTAAAAGACTTTCACATACAGTTTTTAATGGTTTAGGAAATTTGTTTTCCTTCTTCCGCGTGTTTGTCTTTATATGCTTTATTTTTAATTATTTCCTAAAAATGTTTGAACTTGTGTATAGATTTACAGAATAATTTTATCGGATGTCTTTCTAGTAAAAAATACGAGTAGAATATTATTTTCTAAATCAGTATAAGGGTACAACCAAAATGAGGAGGAAAAGCTAAAAGAGAGTTGGGAAGCTGGGAATGAAGATGTCAGCGTAATCCAAAGAACATCTTTTACAGAATATAAACTACGTCAATCAATTATTTTTCAATAGTCACAGTCGAATAGGGCAAAGCAATGATGATTTTAGATTCTTTAACAGATTAAGTAATCTCCAAAATGAGTATTCTCAAAATCTTGATAGAAGAATGTACTTACTTTTTGAAGGAACATTCAGTAGGTAGGTATAGACTGCAGAAACACTCAATCAATTCTTCGCCAAAAATAATCAAATTCATTCGTCAAAATTAATTTCAGTTTGAATTTTGTTGTTTGAGTTTGTTTAAAATTGCTTCTATCAAATACAATGTTCAGTTTCGATAGCATATGTGATGTTATTGTATATTTCAATGCAGACGACAACACATGAGGAATTAGCATTTCCTTGATCGTTTTCTTCAGATAAGTTAATATCTAGTTTACACGTTTCACTCTATAGACGCACGTGCCTTGTCTTAGCCATTTCAGTAATCTAATCTGTTAATTAATCAATAGCCATGATAAGGGCTGTTAGTGGGTTTTTCGTTTACTACTGAACCGGTTTGAAAATTATTTTATTGTCACATAAGATAAGTCTTTGCAGATAAGGGCTATGTTTTACCTTTAATACTTAAAACTTTAGTTTAAACAAATTTTGTCTTTATATTTGCGTCTTTGAGTACTGTAAAAGGAATTATTTCTTCAATATAATAAATATTGATGTCTCCTATGATCAATGGTGGTACATTGTAGTGACTATGGCTTTAGATAATCTAGGAATGCGAAGTTTCTGCTAGATATAAGTTATCTATGTATTGTCTTGAAAACAATAGGCCGATAGCATAATATTGCCGTCTGTTGAACGATAAAGAATTCCAATTATTGGCATAAAGGAGTAAATAAGATTGGTTTTATTAGTCTGCATATCTATGTTTTTATGAAGTGTTTATCAATTAGCGGTTAAAGAACCTTCTACAGATTCTATTATACGCCTTATTACTTGGTTAATAGCTTAGAGCAGGATGAAGAACAGGTCTCAAAATGATACAACTAGGTAAATAATTAAAATTTTATACTGTTGTCAGTAATAACCTACATCACAATTACAATGTATTGATAGATTATTAGGTTAATTGTATTGAGGTCTCAAGACATTGTATGATCACATAAATAAGATAACATCCTTGATATAGAACATTGATGTCAAACAACGAAATGTAGCTTTTGTCATGCGAAAATATGTGTTATTACGGAATGAGCTAACCCCGACATTCTGCTAGGCAATTTAACATTCAGTGAAAACGGTGTTACCCAGTAATTGGGTTGCAAAGGTCAGAGTGCAGTTTTGGATCAAAAATATATTCACCCGAATTCGGTTCGATTGAAATCCTATTGAATAATGTAGTGCAAAAGCGGCGTATTTGTTTGCTCCCAGTATTTGTCACCGGAAAAATCAATGCAGAAGTGAAGGGCTGCGGCTGATATATGGAACGAAAAATCAATCAACTAACAGAATTGTTGGAAAAAAGATAACTAGGTTTCTAGCAGAATACATAGTACCTATGTTATTAATATTGCATACAATTAAAACTAATAAACAAGCCTACAAAACCACAGGAACAACCAGTAGGTATAATTATGCAATCTCTACAGTCAAAACAAAGAAGTAAAAGCTAACATACAATAAAAGCAAAATATTTGTTGTTTGTTCCTCTCACTGAAAGACTTGTTGAGGAAGGTCACATCACGGACAAAGACATATTAATGAACGATGTACACAACCATGTTTGTTTTACACATGCAAATAATTAGGTAAGCTTGCATTCAGGATGTTTAGCTTATAGCTCACGTATATGCTGCATTACTGCAATTGCGAGTATAGCCTTGATTGGCTATTACAATTGTGCAATACTATATCGAGTGTGATGATAGGCCCGTGCCACAGTGAACCAATCAAAACGGAGATCGACGATGTTACGTTGAAGGACGAATATATTAGCGCCTAAGCGGTGTGCGCTCACGCTTCACAACTGCCAACGCTAGACGAATACTCACGCGAAATCTCCCTAATGGCTCAATCAATTTACATAAAGACAAATCAGACCATTGTATTGGTATTCCGGTCAGTAATGGTGACGTCACCGTGAAAGCGGTTTTCTAAATCGCGGAATGTGGAATTGCTATTTTGAATTCCGCAATTGTAATGACCTTGACGATGTACGGGTCAGGGTTAGATGGAGTTTGGAGTCTCGTGATTCTACGGCTATTAGGTGTACTATTTGAAGGTGTAACGGAACGTGTTATGTTGCCACGTAAATCAAAATAGGCCGACATAGATTTAGTCTAAGGTTAACATTGAACCGGATCAAAAGCCAAATTTGCTGTTCAGAAAGGACTGACAGTACCATCGGCGAAATGTTGATGTTCAGTAGTACAGTGAATGTCGGGTCGAATGTGTTCTGTGATAAAATCTAAAATCTAAGGTTTGGTTCAGATTCCTACAGAGTTACAGTAATGAAAATGCCATATCCATATTCATTTCATGGTCATAATAAGCGTAGCATGAGTTATGTACTCGTAAGTAAACATGAAGGTGTAACCATAGACATGTGCTGACGTATGACGTACATGTCAGATGCTCTGTTTATCCTATGTGTGTACGTCAAAGATTAGCACATGGTTACCAAATATACGACGTATATTGAAGCTAGGCAACGGCCAGAAGTTTATGTGAGGTCGATGAAGATTATCTACGGTATTAGCAGAGATGGCATTCATGGGATTACGAGCAAAGCTTCTATTGCTTATTCAGGAGTTGGCTCGACATATTCTGCGAGAATATTAAAGAATATATTAGGTAGGGTTATATTTGGAAGCTTTTTGGTGTTTTCTTATTCAATTAATACGGCAGTGATCCTATAAAGTATTCTCGCGATATTATGGGGTTTTTTTGTTCATTAACATGTTTCAATTATGTTATTTAACAAAAATAGTTCGATGAATTAATTTCATCGTTAGACGAAAGCTGCCGATCTGTTTCTGTCAAAATCTCACCGTGAAAAGTTTGGTGAAGTGAGCGTGAAGTAAGCTGTCAATAGTAGTTAATACCTATCACCACGTGACAGCTCACTTGAAGTTTTTTCACCTAAGCTTTCACAGTGAGATTTATACAAAATAGGCCGACTGGACATTTGGTTTTCGAAAACAACAATTATAGAATAGAAAAAAATTAAAGAATGAAAAGAGTTATTTACATTACACAGTGAAGAAGAGTCTAACGAAATCAGAAGAGTTTTCGAAAGTATATTAACTCTGTGGTCTAAAGTTAGATCTATGTACGCCCAGATATCATAGCTCATTGGTAAACATGAAGATACATATGCACGTAGATACGTAGATTATGTATATGCGAAAACATAATGATGATCTGCTTTTTGCTTCATTGAGTTTCATATTAATGTGCATTATTGAAGTGATTTCTAAGCAGAACACAATCTGCTTTATTTAGAAAATGGTTTAGCTATGATATTGGATACCGCTATGTTAACATTAAATGTATCTGTGAGATTTATAATCATTACAAAAAGTAATATCTCTGTTATTTTATTCTATTCTTTCACAAAGTGATGTGCGCAAACGCTTCATTCGTTACGGTTTTTACATTTTATGTTACCTTTTATTAACACTTGTTCTCCAGTAACTGCTTTCATAAATATTTTTAGTACTTTTTCAACGTTTTTATTATCAAACACGTGTAGTGATAACTCTTCTGCAGTTATTTATAGGGATCCGTACTTCAAAAGGAAAAAACGGTACCCATATAGGATCACTTCGTTGTTCATCTGTCTGTCTGTCTGTCAAGACCCTTTTTACTCAGGAACGCGTGGAGGAGTCAAGTTGAAATATCAAATACGTAGGTTTACGGTCCCTTGGAGCTCTAAAAATCAAGCTCTATCGGCCATTTATGCGACATATATATTTGGATACTCGCATAAATCAACCTAGAATCATAAAATTTGGCAAGAAGAAAGGTCTCACAGTACAAGCAAAGGGCCATGTCCAAAAATCGTTGATACATGTAAAAAAAAAGAATGCGATTTAAATTTTACACTTGCAGTTGTAGAATTAACCGTAACGTATATCGATGTATGGGAGAACATATTTTTATTTTAACAAATAATTGCGATAGACTGAGTTGATTGATCGATGAAACTTCGAAAATTCTCAACATTGGAGTTTCTAAAAAAAAAATCGCTTACGGCCATTTCTAATCTGGTGCTAAATTAACACATATTCAAAAAAAAATGCAAATGCTATAATTGCAACCAAAACAGTATTCAAATGCAGAGAAAACAACTCTTTAACGGCAATGGTATGGAAATTCCTAGCCAGACATGCAAGATTAAAACTGAGTAAACATTTAAAAACACTACGATCCGGTTTTAACATCTTTTATAACAAAACCGGTCTAATATTCGGCCTTGATGCGTTAGTGCAATTTAATGCTAATGGTATGGCCTGGGATAATACTGTGAGACAGTAGCTAATGTGTATACTTGTTTGAACGAAGCTTGTAAAATAATGGAGGTTGTTTTACTAGGTAGTTTTACTATGATATAATTGGAATGTGTTGACTGTTGATTGGAAATTCCTGACTGACAACAGACCCAACGAGTTTTTTTAAAACGTAGATATTTCTTCTGTATCCTGTTTATGTTAGTTTATATACTTATACAAAACTCACAGGTAAAACATCATGATAAGGAGTCTCGAGAAATTTTAGTTTTTCAAAAAAAGACTTTTTTTTTCGTGTTTGTAAAAAATGTTCTACGAAGAGGATTTTTCATTGACAACAATTCGTTGATCGACATAGAAAGGGTTACAATCCGGGGTTAAAATGCTAAACAAATATCTGTAGTCCAAATAACTATCTACACAACTTAAATCAAAGTATAAAGAAAAGTAAGCACAATTTTTTTTTTTTTTAATATTCGCCTGCACTGTCCCATTGCTCCCCCCCAAAGGCCTCCCCCAAATCCTTTCAAGTATCTTTTGCCAGGGCCGACTCGATCCGAAAAAAAAAATCACTATATGGTTCGAAAAACTTAAAAGATACTCTATAAATATTTCACTCCTTTCTCTAGATTACAAGAAGAAATTCAGCTCAATAAAGCTTAGGTATCTGACCAGTAAGACAGTTTAACATAGATCGATGTGCGTGGTTCCGTAGCCTCGTTTGAATTAATACCATAAAACGGTAATCCGAGACCGTAAGACCCAGATGTGCGATTTCTCTGCGTTTTTTCGATGCAACCAACGATTTTAACGTAGAAATCGATTCTGTACGAAGTGACTTAGTAAATGTTTAAACACGAGTAGTAGACCAAACATATGCGTGAACAGACATAGTTCATTATTATTACCTAGCGATCCGCCAAAACATCGAGGTTTCTTAATTATAGGTTTTTAATTAAATTAATTACACACATAAACGTTCTGGAATAAATTCTCTAAATGATGATGGATACCGCATCAAAATCCGTTGCGTAGTTTAGACGAACAACGTGGTCACACAGACAGACAGGAAAGATGACTTTATTTTATAATATGTATAGTTGGTTAAGGCTTTACTCACACACTGGTTTACTCGACCGGAGCCCTTACTCGCAGCTCACACGAGGGCACAATTCGACGTTTTATTTTCTTCGGTCTGAACCTCGTCAACTATACAACATGTAACGGAAAGGGAATATCTATCCAAAAGGGGTGAACATTACATTAGTTATAGAATCTCTATGCAAAGTTTCAGCTCAAAATAAATTATTCAAAGAATTTATACCAAATTTTAGGTTTCGTAAGTTTATTGATTTGTGAATGAAAAATTGATTGTTAAATCATAACAAACGTGTCACCGCATTACGAGGATCAGACGGGATCGAACAACCCGAAAATACGGAGAAGCGCGAGCGTCACAGAATATAGTACCGAGCGGTTCGTATCATATTATACTGAAATTTTTCATCATGTTCGTAACACGTAGAAATAAGAATTTAAAACCCTTGCCACATAGTTTGTTATCATCCAAAGAAGCCGTGCACTTGATATGTATATACCCTTTCCGTTACACGTTATATAGGCAGTTAAGTTAACATGACTATTACGGAAAAACCAAACATTAGTGACACACAAGTAAATACGGAATAGAGAAAGGTTAATCCTACAAACACACGTTAGGAATGTGTTTATTTGAATTAGAGTACTCAAGGATATGCGGCTTAATGTGATTGCAACCCTGAGAGAGAACGCTCACGGTCGCGAGGGGATTGGGACCGTATGTTTACAAATTGTTCGCAGCGTTGGGTATCGTAAACATTCGAATCAATTCTAGGACGTCTCTATTTTGATTTGACTAAAGCTGTGTTATCAAGGAATGATGCGCTGCAGCATGGGCAAATTAATAAGCAGATGATTTGTGTAAAAGTTTTTTTAAATAAAAAGAAAACTGGTAATATATAGCCTGGATCAAGGAAGTCATCTGAGAAAGGGTGGTGGGAATGAGAAAAAGGTGCAACGCAGTAAAGCAGTTAGTAGTAGCAAGTGTGGTGTGATACAGTTTCTGTATTATTAACACAATAACACAAGATGAATGAAAATGTGTGTGCGTTTCTATTATGGCGCATATTAAAATAAATATGCAGATACAAAAAGACAAATATGAATAACCAAAAAAGTAATTCATATGAAAGTATGAGTAAAGTTGTGAAATATACTGGATATGGACGGACTGGTGATTTCCCCAGGGGTTGTGAATTTATTGTACAGCCTGCGGTGGAGGCTGTCGATAAGGATGATTTACGCAGGACTATGAGAGATTTAGGGGTAAATCGGCCGGATAATGAGTATATGGGCTTTTGTGATAGGAATCTAATTAGGCGCTTCGTTGGATAGTTACAGTATAGGTACAGTAAGTATAGTAGAATGTAGATAAGTACGAGCGGGCGTAATAGTTTGTAAATATATTATAACAACCTGAACTTACTACTTATAACTTTGAATACTGTTTGTCAAATTAAAGACTGAAAAAATTATATAGTGTCTGTTTGGCTGCCTCAAATTATACACTAAATTATAGAGATGTTGTATTATCTAACAATTTCGGCTAACCTTATAGTGTAGGGATGCTTGAGTCCTTAATCCGGGGCTCCAAGCGAGTCCATTTTCTAATCCCATCGTTTGAGGATCAGTTTAGACGGCAACAGAAAGGATCATTCTAAGCTACGAATTACAGAACTTTAAACAAAATCAGAGGGATTTGGAGTTAGTAAAAATATAGATGAAGAAAACAATAGATGTCATAGCATTACAGCTTTAATTCTCAAAAGTAAACATTGACACAACTGACAATAAATCAACAACAGATATAATTAATTAAAAGGCCATTTAAGAGGGCAATTATCATCAAGAAGTTTGTGATAAATATAGACCGTGACAAAGTACAGTCAAGGCTGTACTGTTTATAGTAAGTAATATATAAACCACCTTATAGTGGAGTAAGAAGTAGTTAACCACGTAATGTCTTGACATATGGTGACTAATATGATTGTCATGTTGTTTTTATATACGTCAATGGAGTTTCTGAAGTCGAGGAATAATTAAGGAAGTGTAGTTATTGTTAAAAATGTTAATTCAATTAACACGTATAAACCATGTTTATACGTGTTAATAAGGACATTAGTCCGTAAAAAGGAGGTAAATTTGCAAGTAAATATAAATGCACTTATGGAAAAGGAAAGACTAGGAAAGGTTTCCAGCATTTTTGCTATACTTTAAGATATAGTCCCTAAAGGCTAACTAGTAGCGCAAAGGGTCCAATTTAAAGCATCAACGCATTTTTCCACATCTTTATAGTCTCTTCAAAGATTGGGTAGCCACTATCTCTGTATCTGCAAAAAACAAAATCTTTTTCGGCAAAAATTCACAAATATAAAACCACTTTCTTCATGAACCAGTCTAAGAATGTCAGTGATAGAAATACCGATATCTACACATTTGTTTACGGTTTTACTCACGTGCAGGTTTCGGGATGCTCGACTAATTTCTGATTCAAATGCTCATAACAAGATAACGTGCGAGGTCGCGAGTCACGAGAGAAACACGAACGTGAATATTATCTTGAACTTTAATTTTTCTTAGGAAAGTTACATTATATTTAGTTATATTTTTATAAAACAAGTTATATTTTTTATAAGTAACTGTAATGCCTTATTGATGGGTTATAAGAAAAGAGCTTTAGGCAAGAGCTTCTGCTGTGCGTGAACTTATGGGGAGGTCCCTGGATCAGGAGGTAGTTGTAAGGTTTTTCCAATGGGACATTTAAAATAGCAGCCCGAAGTCTTGATTTCTAGTTTTCTCCTGGTTATTAGTAACTTGCTCGGCCAAATTTACATGGCATTGAATAACATTATTGCCTAAAATGTGGGTTTATTTTACACCTCTCTGAATTCCCATTCAAAAGATACAGGCGTAAAAAAATACAGATACTATTCTGTATTTTTAGCAATCTGCTACAAATCCTTACATACTCTTATTGTTTCGTTCACATGCATACACCTTGTTATAGGTGCCTACAGTAGCGTCAGCTGTAGTGACTGCACCGTACTACGCAGTAGGCACCTGACCTTTTTGAAGGACATCACAAATCCGTTCGGTTGTTTTTCTGATTTAGGACGCAAATCGTCCTACTGTTTACACTGTTCTACTAAAAAAAGGAATAGTATTAAAAAGCATACATTAGTGCTATCTACAAAGTTTATAACAATAAGTAGTAAAGATTAAAATCTTTTATGTTTATATTTAGTTCTTATACCTTTAAAGGTGACGCTATTGCGTCGATTTCAGTTTTTACTACTAAGAACAATGAGTGATTTGATTTTTATGAAGTTAGTAGCAGTTCTGTTTTAAAATAAAATGTGTGTTTTCTGTGACGTAATATGTCGATATGTCTTAACAACGTCGTGAAACCCTGAGGTTATCGCGACATTAAAGAGTAATTCTTTTGCAACTGCCATAAAATAGTCATTTAGCTAGAAAAGGATAAGCAATTTTTCCTTGAACAATCAAGGAATCCCAATCTTTACCTGTTTATTTTCTCCTCCTTAAATCTCTTATTAAAAAATGCTACGAAACCTAAAAGAGCTAACGCCCAATACAAGAAATCAAGAAAGGTACATCCATACATTACACAGGCCTTCTAATAAACTGACCTATTCCTTTCATTTCAAAACTAGGAAGTAACACAAAAGCATACAAATACCACTGAATTCAATAGAATACTTAAAGTGCAGACAAACACCTAAACCTACCTATACGCAGAAAATCTATACAGACTTTTGAAAAAGGTCAATCAGACCTCACAGCAGCCTTCAAGACGTCCCAACTCCAACCGATAGTACATACGAATTCCACCTGTAATTAAAACGAATTAAAGGCCATATTGAGATGAAGAGAATACGAGCGGGGATTCGCTCAATAGACTGGGTTACGTGACTAAACGCACGGAGTTTCTACGCAATGGTTAAAATATTTTTTTTGGCAACGGAACAGATTAACGGAAATTAGTTAATGTTCTCGGGGACACTGGTTCAATGTGAGTTTAGTCACATGACGACACAATGGTGCCACGTGTCAACGAAATATAATTGTTTGGTACTAACGTGCCCATTTATTTATTCTGATTGAGATGGATTGTTAGTTTCATGATTGATTGTGTCTAGACATAAAAACATACAGTAAAAAATTGGCACATATTTCCTATTATGGTATTGCAACATATGAAGCAATGATGTTGTTATCTTGATTTTTTCACGTTTATTTCAAAACGCTGCGCTTCGTTTATTTTAACAGAATAGGTAGTAATCTCATGCTTGATCAATTTCTCTTCGAAGTCAATAGTTGAACACAACCCTTTGGCAGATAGATGACTGATCTCAAATTGCAAAGATCCTTTAACATTTTCCTCATCACGATTTCGCGGCGATTTCGACATCTTGAGACAAATTGCTACGTGTATGTGCATTTTAATGACATTTTGGACTATTTGTACGCAGCCCTAGTCGTCGAATTTTGCCCTAAGATCTTGTGGTTGAGCGTCATCGTCATTGTCGCAATGACATATCTTTTACTACCACATTGTCAGGTAGATAGATTGGTGATCATAGTTATAAACAGAGAGGAAGGAGGACGCTGCTGCTAAGTATTTTGATTTCCCGAGACGTAACCCCTTAATAGCTCTATTGTTTATTTTAATTTTATTGTAGCTAGCTCACCATTTTGTTCATTGGGAGTGCACATTCCTACTGAACAAAACGGTGAGCTAGTTTTGATTAGAAGTACGCCTACGTGGCAGTGTTTTACGATTGATCTTAAGTATTTTATCGGCACTTTTTCAACACTAACTCTGATTCCTTCGTATTTTTATATTTTTGCTTGAGTATAGTTCTCGATGTTTTTGGTTGGCATATTGGTTTGTGTTGTGTAATGTAAATGATTCTGCACACATAGTAGCGACGAGTGAAATTCGACGTCTTAAAGTCCACGACCAGCGCACGATCAAGAAGCTTCCAACGATACCTCATTTGTCAAATGATTATGAGTTTAGAAGTTACGAGGGAACAGATATATACATTCATAATGGTCAAAATCATAACCCTCCTTTTTGCTTAGCCGTAGTCGGGTAAAAAGCTGTATAAACATGATAAAATATTACATTACAACCACTCACAAGTATAAGTGTAACCAGTAGATATAAAGTATGAAACACGAATTGTCACGAGTAATACGATGTCGATGGTGCTCCACTTCCGTAGTGCCTCGAACCAGATAGAACTCGATCAACTGAGGTTACACTTATGTTTATGTTCAAGAGGAATACAGTTGTGGTAGCTTCATTTACATTCTCTTAAGATGGACTATGTTCTTGAAGATTCTTGGAAATTACGTATTTTTCGTCTGTCATGTTTTTCGGCTTCGAAGTATGGTCTAGTTTTGAAAATTATTGTACAAAGGAGACTGCAGTTATCTTTTATATGTAAAAAAGGCGGGTTTTGAAAATTGGTCTCTGTGTTACGGGGTGCTCTGCGTGACGAATGCGACGCGACGAACGCGATCAACTCAACGGCATACCCTGATTGCCGCCAATGTGGTAGTCGGCGGCGAGACGCGACGTAACATCGCGTCGCATTACGTCGCGTCGTATTCGTCGCTCACACAGGACAGGGCCTAACCTATTTTTTTCTAGATTTTACATATTTTGTATCGAATGATGGTCTTTTGTTTTTAATTGCGAAGCTGTCAGAGTTCGATTTTAGTTTGTTTTCTGTTTATATATTTTTTCCATTTTACCATTGAAATTCAAGGACGCTGCGCTAACAAAACAACCACATATTCTTACAGTCTATTACGCCTTTCTCATTTTTTGGTTTCATAGGAAGATGTGGTGCCAAAGCAACCAAGACTCTATTCAAAGGATTCTGACAAAGGTGTAAACTGTAATTTACTTACCTATCTAATTTATTTAAACTACGGGGTATTTGCGAATAATGAAAAACGAATCGAACGAAAATAACGTTTCATTGGAAATTCGAATAAGCCAAATGACCTCCCAATTGCCAATTCACATTAAATTCGCAAATTGTGGAGGTTATTGGGAATTTGAGCTAAATGCAGATATTTCACTAAATAGGTTTATCATATATCAAATTGCTGGTTAGAATATGCCCGAATAAATACATTGTAGTGTAGAGGTCGTTGGTTCAAAGGACATACATCGTTAAAGTAGAGCTTTACCTACTTATTTTTACTTTAATTGTTAAAAAGACTGAAAGAATCAAGGCTGGAGAGAAAGAGAAAGAACGGCCTTGGGACTAGTTAAATGAAGGAGACAGGTCTTTGTAGGTACGAAGAGATTGCGTAGTTAAGGTCATTTAGATGTCCTTGAATAATACGCTAACTACAAAGGGTCACGTCAGGTACAGTCGACTGCTTGTAGTGGTAACACTTTGACCTTGAGCATGTCTAGCGTAGTACGGAGTTTCAATAGAATAAGACGCCAACTTATACTGGTTTTGTTACCAGTGACGTACTGCATACCATACCTGTAGGTAAGGGTACCTATTGCTTAGTTATGCAGATTTTGAATTGGCGTGTATTAGGGTTCCGTACCCGGAGGGTACCAAACGGAACCCTATTACTAAGCATCCGCTGTCCAGCTGTCTGTCAGCGGGCTGTACGTCATGTACCGAAAATTTTCATAGATTGTGTATTTCTATTGCAATTATAACAACAAATAATAAAAATTAAACAAAGTTAATAATTAAAGGAAATAAACGGGTTTTTCGGGGTGTTTTGCTCGATCTTAATACGGTACAGAACCCTTCGTGACTCGCACTTTGCCGGGTTTTTGAATAATTTGCAGCAAATTCTAAATATTCTCACTGCGCAGTCTAAGGTATGCATAAAACTCTTAATAGTGAAGCTATATCAAGTAGACTTACAGTTCACGAAGCATTTATTTCTAATCTGTGGCACTGTATAACTGTTGAATTCACAGATCTGTGAGAAATGCACACAAGCATCTACGTTATGGACTTGGAATGTAATTGTATATCGCTGATTTTTTAGTACTATTTTTTGATAGAATATGTAACCCTCATTAGTAGATAAGTGTTAACGCATGAATATTACAAATCCATTAAGACAGATAATTATGCAGTCATAGATAATCCCCTTACGAGTTACGATTTTGTTATCTTGATGTGAAACTACGTCACCAATGCAAATTGATTGAAAAGTTATAATATGACAAAAGAAGTTCACTAGATCACACACAAATTAGGGCATCTATAATTGGCGAACATAGTACAGTAGGTCGCACGTTAATGGTATCAAAACCAGCATAAGCAAGCCTCTTACCCTATTGATAATCAGTACTACGCTATGCCAGCTCAAGATCAGAGTATTACTACTAACGTGAGGTCGACTGTACTATTACTTATCTAGCTACCCGTAAAAAGGAGGTACTTGCAGGCACGACAACAAAAGAAAAATCAAAACTGGCAATATTAATGCAAGTGTTTAGAAACTATCAAATAAATAAAAAAAAGTGTTTTTTTCTAACAAACTAAATTGTAGTGATGCGGCGACTATGGGTTTAGCTATGGGTGACTAAACTATTGAAGATCTTTGATTGAATTTTCGTATGCAGACTGGGAACGTCATTAGATATACGCACTTTAATTTATTGTTGCATTGTTGTCTCCATCTTGTATAGTCCACTCTTGTCAATGTTGGAGATCGTTAGTCGCCGCTTTGTTTGAAACTAATTATTAAAGTTTTTTCTTGTTTTCCAGTCGATAGCAAATACATGTATTTGTATGTACTATTTACCATTTGTTGGATTGTCCAAAGTGTTTATACACCTGCACTTCTAAAGACTTATACTTATGCCGTGATTGGCGTGGCCATATCTACTAAGCCCTACTTATTTAACAAGGTAAAAAGGTAAAAGGTAAAAATTCATTTATTTCCCACACTAATTAAAACACAGTACTGTCATTATTAAATGGAGTGGACTGGAGCCTAAACTAGGGTAGCCCTGTATTTCAAATTTAACAAAACACATAATTGTATTATTGACTTTGAAGTACTATGATGACAAGGAGCCTACATGTTTCAAGAACATAGTAATGTACAACTACACATCAACTATTAATTAGGTACTTACAATACTATAATACTAAAAATGCCGATATCCGTTATGACGCAACTGGTTTTTTCTGCAACGAACCCTATGACGAGCAACCCTATTGAATTTCTTATAATTGAAATGGAAACCGTACTACACACGATGCACATATATGACTCAGATTTAATGGAATATGCGCCATAAATACTAGTCGATAAGATTACATTACGGAATAGAAACAATACGAGAGAAGTCTTGATAAGGTCCGATACAGAATTCGTTTGTAATCAAAATGATGTCACTTTAATCTGAATGGAAAACAATTCGGTGATTCTAGAAAATATGGAAATGATACGTTTATTGGGTTACACGTGATTTGAAGTCATTGTTATTTTGAACTGCCTGATTCAATATCTGATTGAATATTGAAATCTTTCCATTTTGACGTCAATTCGATATCATCTTTCACAAGCATCTTTTTCACAAGTTACATTTCTTTTTGTCTGGTATCATCCTATTGCTGGTCCTGTTCAATTTCTAAAACATTCTGCCACCTACATCAGCTTAAGGAACAGATGGGATGCGAAAACTGGAGGAAAATTTTAACATACATAAACAAAAGTCAACAATTTGAGTTCTTATTACACACCCTTATTAACAGCAATTCAATCAATTTCTGCATCAAGGTCAAAAAGTTAACAGTTATCTGCATTACGATTTCAAATCTTATTACCGATATCAAAAGAAATTATCACAAGATAATTATAAGTCACTTTAGTTCATATCTCTCACGTTTGTCAAGCATGATTGATGGTCAGAATTTCAACACTCACTTCAGTAACTTTCCTAGTGTTTTCAATCTTCCGTGTGTTTCGAGAGGATTCTGTCTTTAGAGGATTATTTATGAAGTACTATATCTCAGCCTTGAGGAGTGATAAATTTTCCTTCCCGGTATCTTCGTGACTGATAAAGTGCAAAAAAAATATTTCAGCTTTGACATTTTGCATTTTGTAACAGTTCACGCGATATGTAAAAGTTACGGCCGATGTCCCTTTTCAAATTAAGTTTAACAGGACGGATCACTTTATTTCATTAATCTTCATTATTATCTGCGTTTTACTTGTTTGTTTTAATTTCCTCAGTCCTGATAATAATACTTTCATTCCCACAGCTCTTTATGTTTATTTTTGCTGATTATTTCGAGCCAAGTTCGCATATTGACCATCTCTGTAATTTGCTGAGCTGTCTTGTGTAAACATTCAGCAATGTGGACTTGCAGATTATGTCCTTCGTCTTTTTCTTTGTCTTTAAAATAAACTTCTTTATTATTAAGGACATAAGTAACATTTCTTTCTTTACACTGAATAGTCGATGTACTGGATTTAATGATACTATAAAGTGTAAAACTACTAATGCAGCGGAGCAATATAAAATGATTAACTTTTCCAAATGTATTAACAACACGATAAAAACGAGAGGATTGCTCCAAAGCAAATTCTAGAATTATTGTATTTGTCATATTATCAACTTGAACTAATATTGAAACTTCATCCGTATGACCTTTCTCTGGCATGTTTCCTTTTAAGTGAATTGCGAGCATCGTTTTATTTTGTTTTGTTAGCAGATACTTTCGTTATTGTCTTGACTTTTACTAATTATATCCAAGAATAGAATATTTTCATTTAGAATAACGTGTTTATGTTTGAACATCATTAATTACTCCTTCGATGTTAAGGGAACTCATAAACATATATTTTCTCTAGTATTTTACAAGTACTCATCTCTTTCTTAAGTTCAAATTCAGTTTTTCGCATGTTTTTATACAATTCGAATAATTTTTAGTTTGTGTAAGTCATACAGATCGAGAGAATTTTTAAAAACTGGCACTATGGTTCATGCATAGTGTTCCTAATAATCTTATTGAAACATAGAATACAATACTTACATTCATAATGCCACAGTTAGCGCCGTTTGATTTAATTTATAAAGAACATTGAACAATTTATTTTCTAGGTCATCATAAAGGCAGGCACGATTCTTATAATTGAACTTTTACGAGAAAAAATTTCAACCAATTTTTATTTTCACAAGAACCAACAGAATGACTTTCGGAATTTAAAACGTTTAATGGTGGCAAATTTATAATTGCTAATTGAACAGTTTCGTCTATACAATGACGTACTTTGGCCTCCGAAATACGAACAATCATTGGGTAAACGTTTGTAAAAGAATTAAAAGTTTGCTATGTTAGGCCAACATGTAAAGCCAGCCTCAAACATTGGTCAGAAAGTCTCCCTAGCAACACTGGGCAACGGCCGTTCAATGCCAACGAATTACGTCCATTGCTCCATTACTCTGACAGACCCCTTGTGTGCCGTTGTGACGTAGGTAATTTTTCAGACATGGGCTGGTCCGCATAGCACGGTCAATTTACGGAGGCGTCGCATACGTGCCAAATGGAATGTATCTTACGTCCATGTACACGTTTGTTTGTCTGTGGGTGTACGTGGGAGTGTGATAATTATGTTATGTAGTAGTTAAGTGTCTGGTATGTTAGCATTATGTTGTTTTTTAATTGGAAGATAGATGTTAGGTGAAGGGGAGAATTATAAACTATCACGATTTATGAAGCTATTTGTTCAGCAATGTTATTGGCTGGAATGTAGAAAATGCAACGTTGAATCAACCAAGCTGTAAGCCTCTGGATAATATTATTCACTTTTCAAACTTAAACACGTCCAAAATATTTTAGAGAAAACGTTAATCATTTAAAGCAATTACCACGATAAAGATGAAATATGTAAAAAAATATGCACTTAACGATATAGAGCGAACAGATGAGTAAGCAATGATTAATACTATTTACTCTGCATGCGAAGGTGAGTTTAACATTTTGAGGTCGCCAACTACACTTCCGATACCGTCGGAAGCGAGTGTGGTGTCGTGGGACATAAAATGGATTATGAACATTGTTTCTATTATCTGAGAACGAGAAACTGTTACAGATGTGATGATTAAAAAGAATCGAATGCTGAACATTCTAAATCACATCTTAAAAGAAAATCTTATAACCTACTAATGTTATAAGATTTTCTTTTAGGTCGTACAAAATCTTTTAACCTGAGCAGGTTATCAGATTAAACTCGATTATGGACCGGAGTCTATGTTTATAAGATTATCGTTGAATTTGTACGTATTCACTAATACAAGACTAGCTAGCAATAGGGCTTCCCAGAGACCGTGAGGTTTTATTCAGATTTTTACACTCTACAGATTGTAAAAATCTGAAGAAAGACAACCCCACGGGAAGGATTATAAACCTATATGACTTATCACACGTAAGAGACTACAAAATTATAGCAATTCATCAGAAACCATCGACATTAGAAGTGATAATGGATTAACTAATATTGATAAAACAAATATAAAAATCGAAATAGATACATTACAACGTGCAGGGAGACCGCTAATGAACCAGTAAGTTTGCAAGTGAGTAAACGTAACTATCGCGTTTGCGTTAAGATTTGATTGATAGATTCTAAGGCTAAGAATATAAAGGTGAGAATAAAAATCTTAACGCAAACGCGATAGTTACGTTTACTCACTTGCAAACTTACACTAAGGCCTCAGTTAGGGTAAACGCCCTCACTTGAAAGATGAAGGATAATACATGTAGACTCGAATTTCATATTCAAATAGCTCAATAATTTATGTACCGAATTCATTTGCATCTCACGACAAATAGATTCATCGTTCTCTTATTATTTCTGAAGGTCCTTTCTATAATTTGATATGTCTCATATGGCCTGCTCAAGTTTTTTTTTTGTTGTAGTAGTCACGAGACTAGCCTTGGTTTTTTGTGGCATTCCTCGATGTAAACCCACAGGTTTTTTTGTTTGCTTTTTGAGCTGTGAATGAATAAGAAGTTAGGTATGGAAGTTAAAGATTATTTAATATTTAAGTCCATTGTAGTATAGTAGTAATAGTACACGTGCATGATGATGATATTTTGTTTTTCATCCGTCAATCAATCTGCATAAGTTAAAGGGTTTTTGTTATTTATAAAAGTTTATAGGAAATTAAATAAATAAATAAGTAGGTACCAAAAGTTTATTACTAACAATTTAGGTATAACTCAAAACACAAGAAGATAGCTGCAAAAGTAACATACTGTGGTGCAGCTATCAACGCCCAACACAAAATAAATGGAAGACTTTGTATTTAGGTGGCAATAATTAGTTTCTTTTCTCAAAAATTTACGTTGATTTTAAGACAAACTATGGTGATTGGAGAAACGATGAATATTAACATATATAATATGCATTTGATATTTTTCATGACGTCAATAGAATATACGCTTTATCGTTAGCTACCTTTTCCTTAAATTGAAAGAAATGTCACAGTTTAAGAGAAGAATCTTAGTTTAGCTAAAGAATTGCTGTTAATACACTAGCTTTGTATTTTTTTATAGGTGTACGTGACTTCATAAGGATGAAAAGTATACCGCAAGGAAAACCTAAGACTATATACATTTATGAATATAACTCGAGAATGAACACGAGTGACGCCTCAAGAAAGTATTTATTATTTACACCTTGGCGAAGGGACTTTTTCAAATAATAATTGTCATGCTGAGATGTTGCAATAAACTGACTGTACTGCCGCTACTATCCTTGAAAGTTACGTAAATATTTAAAAGGTTTTCTTTGAGTAGACTTTTATAAACAGAAAACATATAATGGAATTGGAAACAACGCGTGAAGTTCCCTAATACTCAGACAAGTGTAGTTTTGAAAATGTTCTAAGACAATTTAATATCTCCTATTTTTCACAATTGCGTGAAATAATAATGAAATTGAAGCCAATTCCACCCAATTCATAAATATTTCAGGAGACAGTTATAAACACAAACAAGTCTAAAAGTGATTAAGGTTTTCAAATGATAATGGACTATGATTCATAAGTGCTACTATGTATAGTATGTAGGACACTGAAGTACTGACGTTGATAACAATGGTAGTGTTGAATGAGGTGAATCATTTTGATTCATAATATTTCTAGTCCTTGAATAGGAGGTAAAGTTACATTCCTGACGTTCAAATCGATCGCATATTGCGTGATGTTATGTCAAAAACTTTTTGTACCACAATCAGTTCTATTTTTCAGGCAAGCCAGCTTCCTTACATCGCAATTTGTTTTAACAATTCAGCTAAACGCTGAAAGCTAGTTTAGTTAGTTATATGCGCAGGCTTCTTTTTGCTAAAAATAAAAAAAATGTGTTATTTGTACACTTTGAAGAACATACTTATGTACACGAGGATTATAAAAGTATTGTACAATAGAGTCACATTAAATGACGAACTGATGCCTCCTAAACTAGGCCAAAAGCCTGTGTTTTAGAAGTCAAGTTCCTCCAGGTATAATGGCATACAACTGGTACCGAGTGTAATGCAAGTACCTACTTACAGAAACAACATAAATTAAACAAACAAGGCCTTAATTTAATACAGTATTAATTAGTTCCATTAAGAGACAATTGTAATAAGATTTTTCAAGAAGTCTTTTAATACGTACGTACGTATTGTTCTCCTTAATTTTTTCTTGTAAGCACATCAGCGTATGATTCTAAATTATCACTACCGAAATGTAAATGTGTTCTAGATTACATCGACAAGCTAAGAAATTTTGCTATTAGAATACACCTTCTTATCAAAGTATTTATCAAGTCTACATTAGAACACTATAACTACCAATAAGTTGCGTCTCTTCATTTAATCCTTGAGTAATTAATGTATATACTTCATTGAGTTATTTGTGTCAAAAATATGACGTTCATAAACGTCATTACTGCTCAGGTTACCATTTTAATATCTTGTGGCTGAATATAAAACAGCATCATTTGTAGTCAAGGTTATGCTATTAATTTTTGGAGTCTGTATAATTTATTTATTATAATACACATGACTTTTTCCAAGTTTAAATGTATAATGGAAAAAGTCATTCAACGGTCGAATGGTTTCTACAATGAGCTGTCATATTCGTCATGGTTGGAGTGGATTCTCTAAGTCAGCTACGCAGTTCTTTTCCAACTGGTTATTCATACATTTTTCATGCTAGTCTAGTAGAAAAAGATCATTAACACCCTCATGCATTTCTTCCAGTTTTTATTTAACAGCTAAGAGTTGGTCACAGTCAAACAAATATTGATCCTCGCTTTGACTCTATATAGTGAGGTTATTCGCATTTCGGAGGATTCTAATTATAACAACTAAGCTTCCAAAAATATTTGCACTAAAACAAATTAAAACAAAAAATTGGGACCATAGGACCAAAATATCGTAAAGAACGTTAACAAAATTGGATTGCATACCTAATACTCTTAAATTCGGTCTTAAAGGCCCTAGCTTCTTTTACTAATTTGCAATGCATATTGGTTGATTTTATAAGGACATTGAACCGGTGATCAACTCAAGTGCGTCCTTCGCACTTAAGTGTCAAAGGCTTTTAGTGAATATGTTCAGACTACGGTTGGATGAAGATCCTGTCACTATCTATTGGAATGATGCTTAAATCTATTTTAATTTAAACATATAGACGCTGCTGTTAATAGAATAGATTAAGGGATTATTAATAAATTCTAAAGAGGAGTATGCTGGGCTGATAGTTGAGGATGTAAATGTCACTAAAGCTAAAATAAAACTTACAAAAACTAAAACCCAACTACGACAAAAAGTTAACTAAAAAGGTATACACAAGACATCACAGACAGACAGACAAATAAAAAATCCGGAGTCACACGTGTTAGGGCACAAATCGAACAGATAACGTGTGACTCCGGATTTTGCTTGTCTCTCTGATTTTTATTTTGTGGCCATATCCAGAAGCCGATCATTTGTCAAATTATGATAAGTAATTTCGAAGTTATGATCAAAATCATAACCCTCCTTTTTTCTTCGCCGTAGTCGGGAAATCAGCAATTAATGGCGACAATACTGGATAAGTTTGAAAAACTTAACTTCTTATGAATAGGATGATGATGATAGATACAGTGAAATTATTAATCTCTTTGTTTAGTAAGCAAGAGTTAAAAATATCATCCCAGTAAAGAAATACAAGACAATGTATTCAATACCTAACGCGCACTCCCAGACGGCTGAACAAATTGTAAGGAACGCAACTTTAAATATGTATTATTTCTGGCCTTGAAGCAGCTTGGTGTCTGAATTGTAAGTATGATGATACTTTTGCTTTACGAAATTAATGAGCAGATTTTCGCATTGAATCTTAGTGTTAATTTAGACAACAAATAACTAAATAATTAAACTAGTAATGATACGAATTTGAGTGTGGTATCTATTCGTTCATCCTTTTAACACATTGATGCTACTTGCTGATCAAGTTACAAAAATAAATAAAACATTTTTGTAAGACGCGTACATCCACTCAATCAATCAACACAACAACCAACCAGTCTTACCAAGGGGTATCGTATTACCCAGTTACTGGGTTGTGGAGGTCAGATAGGCAGTCGCTCCATATAAAATACATGTATTCAGCTGCATCCGGTTAGACTGGAAGCCGACCCCAACATGATTGGGAAAAGGCTAGGCAGAATGAAAAATGCGTACATCCACTCAATCAATCTGCCTTTTCCCAACTATGTTGGGGTCGGCTTCGAGTCTAACCGGATGCAGCTGAATACCTGTATTTTACATGGAGCGACTGCCTATCTGACCTCCACAACCCAGTAACTGGGTAATACGATACCCCTTGGTAAGACTGGCTGTCAGACCTTCGGGCTTCTGACGACTCGTAACGACTGTCAAAGATTTACGAATGATTTACGAATGACTGACCAACAGCTTAACGTGCTTTCCGAAGCACGGAGGAGTCTCGATATGTAAAGATGGTCACCCATCCACGGACCAACCCCGGCAAGCGTAGCTTAACCTGATGGATCGACCCGTGTGGCTATTATTACTTAGCCAAGACGCGTACATCCACTATCAATGGCTAAACATATTAATATTGTTTATACATGTATGCACTTGACCTCCAACAAAATGAAATTACAAAATCGTCATAATAATCGTTATTAAAGAAATTCGTAGCGCTGCATAACATGGAATGTTCTGGACCAATATTTACAAAAAGACATAGGTATCACAAAACGTAATTTTGAATTAACATTTAAATGTAACTCAGGGACTTTACATTATTAGGACAGGTTTTGGTGCAAGCTCTGTTTCCTCCGGCTAAGTATCTTAAACTGGTAATTTTCCGCACGATTCTTAAAGCATTTTTTTTTCTTTTTATACCTTTTATTAGATGTCCTTTCTGACCTATGAGTGAAATAAACAAATTGCAAAAATAGCAGCCGGTTTAACCCATAACGAACGTAAATGGCGATAGAAATAAAGGGTCACTGTTTTATTAATATAAATGCCCCATTGGGTAGGCCATCTGTAGCTTCATAGAGTATATTTATCGATTATAAAACCAGAGTCATGTCTATCGAGATTACTAATATAACTTCGATTTAATGTCTTTCTTTTGATGCCATAAGGAGTAATAATCATAAGTCATGGCGTTTAATTAACGCTAAACAAACCCTGAGTCATTATTTTTCAAATAATTTATTGAATAATTTCGAAAGTGAATCATGTAGATATCGAGATTGCACATATAAAAGTGAATTTATCATTCATCATGTAAATCCTTGTAGTTTTGTGGCAGGCTGATATCATATTTAAGTAGACCGAATTTAAAGATAAGGCTGTAACAAATGCAGATAAACAAGAAGCAGTACAGTACGATTCACGAAAGATGACCACAAATGGCGGCCGTCTGCGCACGTACACTCATGAAGAAAAGACTTAAGACTAATAATTTACACTTAATATATGATATAATGACACACTTATTATTATTATTATGACTTAATATTTAATTCTATTACTTAATTGACAAATTGACTTAAATATGCTTTCTGCGCCGTGGTCATCTTTCGTGAATCTTACTGTAAATCACGTTGATTCAATTTCAAAGTATTCCAATAACATCAATCATAACAATTGTGTGTTTGTACTGCACACAAAACTATAAAATACAGAAAAAGTAATATATATCACAGAATCTAATAATGAAGTAGTTATAATTATTTTAGAAAGTTCGCTTAGTTTTCTATAGGATTCCAATATACGATATTAACTAGGTCAAGGGCGTTTTGAAGGACCCCTTTCCGTACAGACAGCCGCACGTTCAAAGGACGTTAGCAGAATTAATATTAATTTATTAGAGCGAATGCATTCGGTTAGGTACATTTTGTTTAGATTACTGGAGCAAATATTCTTTGTAAAACCTTGGAGATATTGGTGTTTGTGCAAGGATCTGTTGCTTATTTATGAGCTAATTTCGCTGCCGGTTCCTGGGGATTGAGTTTGTTGATTTAGAAGATTTTTTAGTCTTCCTGTATTTTAAGATAATCCTTAGTAAAATTTTGTTGTGCTAATGGAGGACACTTCTTTTGATAACAGCAGTCTGCAGCAACTTCTTAAATAAACCGTTATTTGTTCCATTGCGTTAAATTATAGAATGTTACTGTACATTTCAATAATTTTGCAAAGAAACCTCTTCCCGACTTCCGGAGTCTCTTAAATGATTAGATTGCAAATTCTGTCATTAAAGAACATTTAATCGATGTTCCTGCAGTCGCTCTGTTACGTAAGATATGATTTAAAATAAGCAAGCAGTAGAATGCATTATCATTTCTTTCTGTCCAAAACATTTCCATTATCATAAAATTTCAGATCCAGAACATAAAATCAACAAAAGAAAACCTGTTCCCAAGAATCGTAAAAAGGGCCTATATATAATATAGACTTTTTTGCGTTCCTGAGTTACCTCGGGTAAAATATATATCTAGAGCTAAGTAAATTTCGGAATTCTATTGAGTTTTCCTTAAATAGAAGTTACGTTTATTACGATTTTAGTCGCCTTGATCTTGAAGTTGAAGGACAAGAGGAGGAGGTAGTTTTTATAGTAGATTAGGGATTTTTTTGGATCTAAAAGTTGTGTTGGTTGTCTTGGCTCAGTGATAGAAGCTATATTCTTTGTTTTACTAAGGTTTATTTATTTTCGCTTACACAGACGTCTTACATACTCCTTATTAGTTTATATTATGTTGTTTTTAAGCCTATCCTCTCCCAATCCTTGCGTTTCATTATCCAAGTAATTTAAAACCTATGTTACTACTACGTCTTATACCTTCGTTGCAGCTAAGTTAGCATCTTTTGCTGAATCTTGAACTACTGGCAGTTCAGGAATGTTAAGATTTTTATGCTTGACATAAAGTTCTTCATTCGTCCTTCAAAGCAATTTAAAGCTTTATCTTAATCTACCTATATCTAAAGACCACGTGATAATTATATTTGCTTATAAGATAAGCATTTATAATTTAAATAGCTTGACATTGTTTTCGTCGTTTTGGCAGCATTTTCCGAGTTTGTTTGTAAATATTATAATAATGCGTGCGGCTCCATGTATTTACCGAATGTGACTCGTCAGGATAATTGGGGCATGAAAATCACGTAGGACGGTATTCCCAGTGTGGGTATCTACAACTACCTATGAGTTTGGTGTAAAGTTCAACATTGTAAGAAATAATTAAGGGCCTTTTTCCAAACGAAAAAATGTTTTGTAATATACTAAAATGTTGTGCAAACTTTAGATGTAACTTCACAAGTACTGTTGAAGGGGTTAACTAAAATGACTAATACTGAGAAACTGGCGGGAAAGCTACTCCAACGAAACCCACCTAAGAGGATAACTACACTGTTTACTAAAACAAACCAGCCCACCTTACAGCATTCGACGATAACGTACAGCTCAATTAAATAACAGTTATTTTGAACTGATAATGTAAAAATAAAGTGAAAAAAATAATACCTGGCAGTTGGCGCCGGCATGTCGCGGGGAGGGGCGCGGGAGGGGGGGCGAGGCGCGCGGGGGGTGTCACAACTAGCAGCGAGTGAGGTCAAGCCGGTGCATCATCGAGGGATGGGACTACTCTGTTGTTTTGTTTTTTATCGATTGTTTTTTTTTTCTTTTGTGGACGTTTAGTGTATTTTGGGTTGTTTCCGGTGATGAAAGGACTCTTTTCTATTTTGTGGGTGTCGAAAGTGTGGACTCAGGTATTTAGCTAATAAGACGGACGCGGCAAAAGATGACAGACCGATTTGTCTGGCAAGCGTGTTAGTGCGATTTCTGATTTGGTGGATCCTATTGCATTATTGTTTTTATGGATCATGTGGTCTGCAATAAAGATTTTTATTATTATTATTCATATTACTCACTTACTGGAATGTACCAAGAGTCCATACCACTGCACTTTTAAGGAACGAATGGACGGCTTTGGCGCTGCTATTAACTAGGCCACCTACTGGGTACAACTCATTTAAAAAGTACGATCAATTTGAAAAGAAGAAGATTGATTATGGGGAGGGTCATGTTTAACTCATGTTTAACCTACCCATACGTTTCGATATAATAGCGATGAAAACCCCAGGACTCAATTTGAGGGTCAAGAACAGCAAGTTTAAGTCAATAAGACCTTACATAGAGATCAGTATCTTGTGCTAGAATAAATACAAATTAAACTTAGAAGTTAGCCAGACAATCAAATGATGACCACCTGGCTATCTGAAGGACTTGATAGTTTTGACACCGCATAGGAACAACCACCAGAAATCCATAGTAACAATTTGACTTTGTGCCTTTATTTCATAGTAGTAAGGGCGAAGATCAAGTGTGACCGACTGATGTGTGGTTGATCGCAGATATTTGTGTTTATGAAAGTAGCTTCAGTTTTTCCGGAAACAGCACGTGAGCAAAACTGTAAACATTCATGAAGTGCGATATGTCTCACGAAAGTTACACAACTTACATAACATGTGCATCTCGTTACATATGTGTACATATTAAGTTACTGTTAACGACTATTGCGTCCTGTTCAATGAGAAATTGGAGTGCAAACTAGAATGTTTTACAGCCACTTCTGTAAACCACGCGCTACTAAAACTAGTTCCAAAAAGGACAAATCTTCTCGCATGTTTAAAAAAATACAATGCTATAGGGATTGCAAAAAAAATAAAGGTGCAACGAAGCCCGTTAAGAAGTTAACACAATAGCTGCAGTAAAACAACAATGAAACCTACAATACATGCGTGTTATCGCACAATACCCAACACTAGTGAGGTCAGAAAGACCGGAGGGGCCCTCCCCGCGCCCCGCGGTCCCCCCGCCGGCAGTATAAATCCGCTCCCCCACACGCGCGCCGCGTCTAACGTTACTGCGCCACCGTATAGCTCGGTCCTACAACGACCGCAATACCACGCGCTAAATAAATTGTGAAAGTGTTGCTTATAAAACGTGATTTCTCGAGTGAGAGTATATTGCCGCGCCTAAGAACCAAGAAGACGCGACGCCTTCGCAACGTAATAATCAGTGGAAGGGGAATTGTCTCGTGCATTTGAGCTTGGAGAGGGGTTCAATGGAAGCGAGGTTCGTGACCTGCCGGAGTTTCCAGCAGATCAAGCCGCCTGAGAAGACCCTCGCGCCGTCCCCACCGACGGTGAAGGGGCTCCTGTCTCGATTCGGGAGTCAGGCACAGGCTTTGTTCGCGCCCAAGAAACCCCGCTTCGGGTCGTCAGTAGCTATACATAAGCTCCGCGAGACCAAGTGGTTCAAACATGATGAACAAAACATACTGTGCGCCGTCCTCGAGACAGGATTCATTCTCGAGGTGCGCGCCGAGGACCCACTGCCCCCGGACTCTATACTGTCGCCAGACTATCACATGTATGCAGTCGCCATGTGGAAGAAGGGTAAAGGTGTGTACCATAATATATATCTCTAATATTAGTGACGTTAATTTTCTTATCGGTATTGTAGAACATAAAAGGAATTTAAAGTTGTCGTGTTCGGTCACGATATGCATCGTAATGAGGGCGCGATGATAACGTTCTGTTCGTGTGAGCCTCGGAGCGAAACTAAATAAAGCTGGCACAGTTCACCCACGGTCACACGTAACAAGATGAATTCACAATAGCGTTTGTAAATAATTCATATGCATGCGCGATTCGCTTAATGAGATCAACCGATGGATTGTTGATGCGTTAAAAGATCGTATAACCGTCCGCAATACGAGAAGTTGTGTTTCGAAAGGGCAAAGGCCTTGGAGTTTTCTTACAAAAATATCCGATACGCCGATGGAATTTCCAAGCGAGACTTGTGCGATCCGGTTTTTAATTAAAGAATGTGTTCTTCCGACAGAAAAAACAAAGAACCCGGAACAGATAGACGTGTACACAGTTCAACAGAAAGGTGTGAGAAAACGTGTCGTGAAGACAACATTGGGTGCCTTTTGGAAGAAGGACTCCGTGATACGCATCAACAATGTGGACGATAAGCAGGAGACTCCGAACAGCGAGAAGGATATCAGAGCAAAGGTAACTATCAGCACGAAACTTTCGGAAGTCCACGTTTCCAATTCCAATATTTACTAAAACCGCGTTTGTTTTAGCTTTCAAACTACATTCCCACTATCTAACTCGACTACTATTGTTGCAAATCATGATTACTTGTTAATGCTTTAGTGTTACACACAATTACGTGTAGTTGATAATTATATATTAATCAAAGTAGTTTTATCATTGAAACACATTCAACCTGATAGTTGTTTAAATGACATAATGAAACGCGGCCTTCAATGATGCACGATATATTTAATACCGAGGCTAAAGTTTCATACAAGTTTTGTAACGTAACATTGCTAAAACCAGACAGTCTGTATTGTAAAAGATTACGACATGATACTATGAACACTAGTTCAAATGTTAAAACAAATTGTAATCGTGTGATAACTGCTTCAGGTCATGATTTGTTAACTTTTATCGTACTTTGAGATTGGCCTCGCGATTTATGCAAATTCACGAATACCTTTGGCCGTAGTTCCCACGTCAATACAATATCTGTGTTTTTTTGACACTTCTGTATCAATCTAATCCGTCTTTCTCTTCTTTGACTAATCCCATTTAGATTAGAGTAATGCATGATAATATTCCAACCTTTAAAGGTTTATCAAGTCACTCGATCGAACTTAGACGTTCTTCCTTCAATACCGTAGGCTTGCGTCAGAATTGGAAACCTCTCGTTTCAGATAGCGAAAACCTCAAGGGGTCTTTCGTTAATTGGAAACAGTGGGCACACTCGAACAGTGGAACAGCTACTAAGGAGCTTCTACTGATTGCAGCTGGATATGGCAACTAAATCAAGGTTCGAGAGGAATTGGCACAATACCCTGCACTTCGTCCACTGGTGCAGATATGGCGAGACACCGCAAGAGGCTCGCATGAGACAGGTAAATTGCACACGATTATAAATGAAAAACCGCATAGAATTCTAGAAACCAATAAACGCGTTTAACGAGTTCGCGCGTTAAGTTACCGTGTACCGCGAATGTTGTACTACGCGCTTCATTACGTTCCATATTCAGATTCAAATTATTGGTTCTAGAATGTTTTTTTTATTATTATTTTCTTTTTTATTGCATGCGAATGCATAGACGCAAGCGGAAAGTAAGCCCGCCCTTACAACGTTTCGAAACACGTTCTAAAGGCTGTATTACTTCACCCCTGTATAGTTTCACGTTCAGTCAAGCATCGTAAATGCTTCTTTAATATTCAGCTTCATGTGTATGTCTATGCTGATTGAGTTTTTTACTGTGGACTGAATGGGGCATCGGAGTTAATGGCACATCAAGACTGGCGATCATCCATCATGCATGGGGCATAAAACTGGGTCCGAGAGTAAAAAAGAGATCGCACAAAGCAGAAATTTTGTTACAGATCAGCTTAACGACGTCGAAAACACCTATGATTATCATCTTTTGATGGTAATCGTTGAGGAGCTTTGGACACTTACAGCTGGCAAGAATAACAAATACCGGTGAGGTTTTGAATTATAACAGATTGTAAGATGTTTAGGAGTCAGTGTGCCTTTTATGTGTTCTAACTCTTAGATACCTGTGCGTGGTCACGTAGTAGTGACAAAAATGAGTCAATCAAAATGTGTGCCCCACTGTAAATATCACTGACTAATGCAGTTTTAACGTCGACTTTCCAAGTTAAAAAATAAAAAATAATACAAAAGTACAAAATCGTGTGCTAAAATTACATGCAGCGAATTAGGCGATCAACCATTGCAAATTGTTTATAACATTGTCCGATTATCCGTGCGGTCGTGCGTACTTTTATACACACTACGTCGACCATTGATTTATTAGGCAATTAAAACGATTTGCAACGTGAATGGTCTTTCAGAGATTTGTCAAAATGCATTTAAATTTTTTATAATGGTTACATCTTGATATGGAGGGGAAAGTACGTCATTCAATTGCGTTAGGCAACCTTTTACTGATGTATTGGTATAGCAAATTTTATTGATGATTTATTCAGCTTTGAATGAAAAGTAGGGACTGAAAGACGAAAATATACGATATGATACATTGAGTACTTTTTGCTTGACGACGGTTGAACGGTGAAAGTAATAAAACAATATGATTAAAGCAATACATTGATACCAATTGTATAAACAGTGATATCATACAATTGTTACCATGCAATTGACATTATAAACGTTACGATTTGTTACTTGGTTCAACAATACATTAACGTCATTATAGTAGTATCACAAAGTATTGTAAAATTTTGTAAATACGGCTTGTTTTAATTTATTAAACAGCGATTCATTTGTTTCTTGACCTAATCGACACCGTAGACAGTTCAGTATCTTTTTGAGTTTTTTTGTTCTTGATTATCAAAAGTGGTGAAATATTTTGGCAGTAGTCTGTTAAAAAAAGTAAGATAAAAAATTTTAATGTCTCTCTTTGACAAAACAATGAATGAATAGATAATAGAGGTAAAGTCCCTTTTACACGGATTGTGGCGAAACTAACATAATTTACATTACAATTCAAAGTAAATTATATAACATTATTTAAATGGCAGTTATTTATGTAATAGTAATTGAACTGTTATTGCTCTCAGTAGTATCCACATTCATTAAAATAAACTCTATTGATTGACGGATTTCCTTATTATTAAAACCACATTATAAAATCCTGTGACTACTCTATCATTTTTGGTAAATGTTGCCTACTTTTAAAATAGCTTTTCCGTTAGCACTTGTTATTATTCTGCTATAAATTGAGCAGCCATAATTCATTGATAATCCAAATTAATGATGTTATCATAAGTACATGTGTAACCTACTTTTGTCTAAAGTAAGCAGGAGGTATTGACTTATAAAACAGATACGATGTTTAAAAAAATATAACAGCTGCTTAAGACATTTACTTATAAATTATTTTAAAATCTCTACCTACAGCAATTGAAACACTTTACCTAAAATTATTTTGATTTATAGGAGTTAGGAATAATAGGGTTTTTTTTAAATATTTTCACTTTTCCGATTTCTATAATACTATTTTACTATCTTACTAAAGATATAATAAATACTTGATCAGTTTAATTAATTAAACCTTTGTTTTGAATATTGGTTTTCCCCAAATAGGTTATGGTTGTAAAATCCACAGAACAGGAAATAACATCAAAATTCCAAGTGTTATAGCTGAACGTAATGGATTGTAAATTTTGTTATTATTCAATGAAACAAAACTATAACTAACTATTGTTATAAACAAGTGCGTACGTCAATACTAAGGAAAATACAAACCAGACGTGTCTGATTTTTCATACAAGCCAAATGTTTAAGGAAACACGTGAATGAGGAAATAATATATACAATTATTTAATAATAAATTGTGATATTTAAGTAATACTATCATTAGGTACCGACTTAAAAAAAACAGAAGTTCGGGGAAAAGATAAACTATTGAAAGGTGAATGGAAAATAAATAGAGGTTAAATATAACAAGTGGTCAACCACAAACAAAAACCACAGATAACACAAAAATAGAGACCTTATCAATAGCTAACGGCCAATTTTAAACTGCGCCATTCTACTGGCATCGTTATGTTAAACAATTGATCAGGTATATACCAGTTCCAACCGGTTTGTATCAATGGATAATTGGAATTACTCAAGAATGGACCGTAGGACTGTTTAGCTATACAACAAATGGCATTGAAGTTTTATTATCGTTACAACACATATTTACATAAAAATAACTGTTAAAAATGATAATATTCTGTAATAACATAAATATATAAACTATCTGTTATGAAGTTAATATTCTTTTATAAATTCTCGCATAATAATATGTTGAACAGAAATATCATTGCTTCTGCACACACATGTGTCCTTAAAGTATGCGTAGGCGCAAAGCCAACGTCATACATAGAACAATAATGACATCTTGTTTCGAATCGTGAATCGTATAAAACTGTAGATATATATGTACTACTTTATGCTCACTGAATATTTATAGCAACGCCACACCTCTCAAATTATATAACGCATTGCTTAATAGATTAGTATCACTGGTAAACTTGTCTTCTATAACACTATAATTTGCAATGTCGTTATGATAGTCACGGTATGGCCACTCGCACCTATCATTAAAGAAAGATAACATTTTATGGACCATTTATAAGTCAAGAATCGGACATGAAAGATAAAAGAATCAGTCACTGGTTTCTGATGATAGAGCGTGGAAAAATTCTGGACAAAGTTGATAATTATGAAAATGTGCAAAGTATTTTAACAAATTATGTGTATTTGTGATAGTCAAAGTCCCCTAACAGTTCATAGTGTATACAGTCCATTAACGCTTTAATTGTTTTTCTAAATGTTCAGTATCTATACACTTGATATAATTTATTACAAGATTTTTCTAAAAACTAATTCGCGGTGACGTCTCTACTAAAACCGAGATGCTCAAAAAAAATCTTTAGACTAATGTTCCAATCTATTTGTTCCAGATAAGCGAGTCGTTCAAGTGGGGTAACGTCGGCATGAATATGGGTGTAATGCTTGTCAGCCAGAGCTACGCTAGAGAGAAGGCCAAGTCCGTCTGAGTATCGCCGACCAGCGGCTCCCACTCCGCTGGTACTTACTCCTGCTACGCCTGCTTCTGGCCCACCCCTAAGAAAATCGACAACGTCTAAGTATCAATTTGATTATGGAACTTCTGGATTAACGTTCCAAAATTGAAAGAGTTCCAATATCGAAAGAATTGTTACATCGGTTTACGTTTGAATTTGAAATTGCATTTCTGATTTAAATTAAGAATATTTAGACACCGGATTGTACTGTTTGAATCCGGAACAACGCTTCCGAATTGGAAAAACTTTCAGTTCGGAATTATTCCTGAAGAGATCGGATATTTTATAAAAATGGGTTTTATGTCTTGAATGTTATGTTCCTTCTTATGAATTTCATTAAGTATATTATTCTTTTTGTTTCGTTGTCTTTCCTGCCAGTATTTACTTTGACAACTTACTATAATTGTCTCTCTTTGGATATTGTTAAATTCTAGGGGCATCTTTCACACATTTTAGATACCATTGGACCAAATTCAAGTTGCGGCTTACACATTTTAGATAGGTGTTATACTTTAAAGATATTATAAAAAGTAGATTAGCATATTAGATAGCGAATGTAGTTCTCAATAAATCTGGTTAAATACCGCCTAAATACATAAATTGTATAAGAGGAGCATTGTGAAAATGGCCCTCTATAGCTTTAATTCGGATTTATAATAACAAAATTATGATAAAACATTCCTGTTATTAAAGAAAAAGACGCCCCTTGGCTCGTATATTAATATAACTATAATGCTAATATTAAACTATTTAATGTTTAATCTTTATATCTATCTGAGAGTGGTGACCCTAGTCTTATGAGTATATTTATCACTCGTTCTGATTTAAATAAGACTGTTTTATTTTCCAATTTGGAACACGATTTTGTTCAAAATCGCTCAATGTGAATTGAATTAGTCAAAAGAAGTATTGTTACGTTGGCCAGCCCTAGTAGGGCTGACACTTAAAAGTATTTTTTAAACTGTATAGTTTAAGCGAGCTAATTAATTATGTTAATTATGACAGATGTCGACTGTTGTGAGAGTTGTACTCGTGTATGTTTAAACGTTCTATTTATAATGAAGCATTTTTATGAATAAATGATTACTTTATAATTGTGTTGTGTTTTATTTTTTATATAATCCTACAAAAATAATACGACCCAGGAATGGGTCCCTCTTAACTACATGATAGGCAACACTCCAACCGAATAATAGAAGATGGCAGGATGCAAGAAGATGATTATTTATGAAAAAAAGAAAATTAACTACAGCGCCATCTATTGTTGAACGCAGGAATTAGAACGTAGAGAGGATGCCAAAGAAAACATTTTAACAACGCTTGTCATACGACAAATCGCACATTAAAATAGATTTTGACTTTCTTAAAGTAAGACTGACACTATAGGTAAAAATTCAATAGATACTTTATCATTATCATTGGTCATTTTTTGCGACATCTTTATTTACTTATAGTAAAATGGTTAGATCGGTTCAGTACATTTGCACCAATTTATACACAGAATCAGTAGCAGTCAACTAGAAACAAGAAATAAGAAAACAACTAGAAAGAAAAACTCAAAAGTCTTTCCGATCCATATTCTCTTCAAATTGGCTAAAAACGTGAGAATCTTTAGGACGACTAATTGAGAAGTATAGAGGAAAAAGGCATGTTAAGGGGAAAAGAATGGCGATGCTCTTTAAATTAGGACAGCAATAGAGGCTATTTTGCCGCAGCTAGTTTTTATAACAGGTTAAAAAAATATAATAGGTGATAATTACAATTATCATCAATTTGAGTCATGACTTAGCATTAATTATCTTAACGTTAATTGACCTTGCACCTGATTGTCTATGTAATTAGTAGTGTCAAAGTCGACATTTTTTATGGGATCTGATTCTATCAGCCGCCTTCTGGATAGATATGGTATATTTAGTTAATTTTTACTTAAAGAAGTAAATAAGAGACACATAAAAACATGTAAAATTATGGCGTAAATTTTTTCGCTGGCATCTCAATACGATGCAATGTGCATGTAACCTGAAAAGCTCAAAGCAGATGGCGCTGGCTGTTTTGGGGATCATGCGAGCTATCAAAAATTGGATAATTATTTAGAGCGACGAAGTTTTCACCAAAAATTCAAATTATGACTACAGATTTTGACAATGATTATGACCTCCAAACCCACTAGCGCCACCAAGCGGGAGCAATGGCGGACATCCCTGCCATTCCGAAGATAACGCTAAAATATCACATGCGCCTGTAATTATACTGGCACACAGACCGTTTAAAACGAAACAAAGCAACGCTGCTTGACGACAGAACTAGGTATGATGGATTGACAAGGAGTTCTAACAAATCTCTTTTAATCCTAAAATATTATAAACGTAAAAGTGTGTTTATTGGTTTGTGCTTATTTCACGCATCAACGGAGCACCGAATCAACGTGATTTATTGCGTTGAGATAAGGATAATTTCCACCAAACGGCTCGCATCGGATCGGAATGGATGCGAACGGCTACACCGACACTCGACAGCCGATCGCGTCCGGCAGGATGTCGACGTATTACATCGGCTCCATACCGTCGCTTGCGAACGTATCCGTTTCTGCGCCTAGTCAAATAGTTTCATTCCTACCGTATTGCAGCCGAAAGGATCTGATCGGATACTACGACATGCGAACAGAGCCGATCGTGCGTCGCAGCATACTTTCGGCTACGATCGCGTGTTGTGGAAGACGCCCGCCGTCAAGCTGCTGTGCGCGGCTTGGTAAAATAGGCTTTAAATACTGTGTACACGATTACTATCATTTAAATATTGCAAAATCCGTTCCGATCCGATTACTTTATATCCGGAGAGTGGCTTTTCCCCCGAAAAAATTGCACGGTTCTCATGGAAATCTCGAAGGAACGCTGTTAATCTTAAAAAGTTCGTCCACTTACCTCTCTAAGCAGTCCAAACAGCATATCCGTAGACAGGGACCTCTCATGAGCCTCGTCCATGATGATGGCGCAGTAGTTGTCCAGGTCCGGTTCCCGCAGACCCTCGCGGAGGAGAATTCCGTCCGTCATGTATTTGATCACCGTGTTGGGTGAGGAGCAGTCCTCGAAACGGATGGCGTAGCCTACTTCGTCACCTGGGAGAAGAAAGTGATGATTTTTATAATGTGATCGGCTATGCCTTTTTTAGGTTTGTATGGATTTAGCAAATAAATGATAAAATTAAGGACGGTAGACAGTATTTCTCGCGGAATCTTTTCCGAACGTTCTTATCAATGTCCATATAATTAATTCCTAGGTTCTAACTCAGGTCACGCTACAGGCTAAGAAAGAAAGATAAAAGTTATACATAGATTTTCCATGAGGAAATTCTCAGTAACTGTTACTGTTCAGCAGTCATTCAAAAAGTATAGCTCCTTAAAAATAAAGAGGAGCCCGTGGCTAAGTAATAACAGCCGCACGGGTCGATCCATCGGGTTAAGCTGCGCTTGCCGCGGTTGGTCCGTGGATGGGTGACCATCTTTACATACCGATACTCCTCCGTGCTTCGGAAAGCACGTTAAGCCGTTGGTCCCGGCTGTCATTCGTGGATCTTTGACAGTCGTTACGAGTCGTCAGAAGCGCGAAAGTCTGACAACCAGCCTTACCAAGGGGTATCGTATTACCCAGTTACTGGGTTGTGGAGGTCAGATAGGCAGTCGCTCCATGTAAAATAGTAGTATTCAGCTGCATCCGGTTAGACTGGAAGCCGACCCCAACATGTTTGGGAAAAGGCTAGGCAGAATGAATGTTACTGTTCAGCAGTAATTCAAAAAGTATAGCTCCTTATTAATAAACGTGGACAACAGTTACGCCAAAACTTAACCACGAAAAATCTACAGAGAAACTACACTGACATTACTCTACGTTTATAAATCTATAATGAAACTGATATTACTCTAGGGTGACAAGTAGCTTAACTCTACGTTTATAAAATAAGAGGGATAGAATGCCGCTTCGATTAATTTCAATATACCCATTTAGGTGTTTTATTTTGACTAGATACGATACCGATCACATCTATGAAGTTTCGCCGACTTGTTCAAAGGAACGTCGTATTTCCTTACCTAGCTTAGTATGCATTTCATCCGACACTCTCTTAGCGACAGACATGGCGGCCACACGTCGCGGCTGCGTGCACCCGATCATGCCGAGCCGACTGAACCCCTCCTCGTGTAGGTACTGAGTCAGCTGCGTTGTCTTGCCACTGCCCGTCTCACCTAGAACAAGTTAAAATTAAAAATTAAAATAACCCCCGACACAATTCCAGGTGATACTGCAGTATCGGTTCTTCTAATATCATTAAAGTAACAGAATACTAAATTTCGAATCGATCAGACCTGTGGAAGATGCGCACATCAACTCATCAACTAGAAAAGAGCTGATAATCTTCAAACGGCTGAACCGATTTTCTTGAATTGTAGCTAAGAACACTCTCGATCATAACACCTTTAAAAAAAAACTAAATCAGTTCAGCCGTTCGGAAGGTATGAGGGAATAGACAGATCCACAGATACACAGGATACACAGATACACACATTAAACTTATAACACCCCTTCTTTTTCCGTCGGGGGTATATATATGTCGGAGACGGTCATTAGTACGGTCGCTAAACGAATCGCAAGCGCGCCACTGGCGACATCACGTGATCTACCCACACCACAAGCGCGCTTATACAGAGTCGTGATGTTTAAGTCCACGGCGAGCAGGCCATTCAGTGTCTGATCGCATCGGAGTTAAGACGTCGCGAAACTGTACTCGATTGTACTGTACAACTGTACTGCTACTGTACTGCTCAGTTATTGTGATTAAATTGTAATTTGAGATAATGTTAGTTTGTGATTTTAATAAACGCCGTGTATCGCACCGAGTGTGTTTTCATTGCACGAAACCCATCTTCTGCCCACATGATGCCTGATTCTAATGGAATAAATCCTGATGTCGCTCCGACATATATAATAATCATTATCAACTTTTTTTTTGTTTTTTACGTAGGTATTATTTATTATTATGACAAATCATAAATATCTATTATACATTGTAACAGCGAATCAATTTTCACCAAATATTTTATGATATTCGGGTAGCATGACCTAAAGAGGTGCCATAAAAAATATGAATAAAAAATTTAAAAAAGACGAAAATGTCGCGGGTTAAAGCTAGTAATAAACAATCTAACACTAACAGACTTAACATAATAATAATATGTACATGTATATAAAAAATGGGAGGGGAAAGAATCATAGGGCATCAAAGAATTCGTCTGCGTAGCTGTCAACAGGAAAGGTGCCCAGAAGGCTGGCAGCATAAAAATCTTACAATTCATTCACTGACAGAACCCCCCACTTTCGTCCCCTAAAAACGAATAGGGATGTATTTTCAAAGATTCTTCAATGAATGAATCAATTTAAGATTTTTTAAGTACATTAAGCCAGAATTCGGCGCTATACTATAATTAAAAATATTAGTTTTAACTCTTTCGTTAAAACGGTAAAATTGGGGATAAACTTTGTATGGAATTTCGTCACTTTTTCCGACGGGCAAACCCATCAGGAGCGCGGCTTGTGGTTTATTAATTGGAGTGCCATTTAAGGCTTTATGTATTACGGTTTCATAGAATTGGAATGCGTGTCGCAGCTTGTTTTGTTTTCAAAGTTATGGTGTTCAATTATGATTGCCTGCAACCAAATTGCGTAACACACGTTGGATTTCCTACAGGGTTTTTTAAGACTCTTTAAGAATAGTTAAGCGGAATAGCTTACTAAATATATCTACGTCTATTGTATTTTTTTGAAGTACGTAAGAAAAATATATTATGCGCCGACCCCGAATAAATGGGGATAAGGGCATGTGAATGATCATGATAGCGTTCAGTTATGATTAAAAACATATCTGACTTTCGTAGCTGTCTACGTGAGGAGGTACACGTAACAAATTATTAGGTAAGTAGGTACTAAAAAAAAGCTTTTTCATAATTTACAGTTGCGGTTTTGTGGTTAAATCCATTTATAGAGTGCATAAACAGGTTAGAACAGGTAATTAATTTATTATAAATTACAAATTAATTATTATTTTTCTTAGTTAAGCATAAACAGTCAGTGAAGTTTCACCAATTAATAATTATTGTAACAGTGCAAACGTGTTAGTTAGAAAGATGAATAAATTTAACTTAATAGTAGTATTTTTAATACTATGTTTCGTGATTTTTACGACAGGTTAGTTAATTTTGTTTTTCAAAATGTTAAGGCGGAGACTGCCTTGCAACGTTTGTTTGTAATGTATCGAGTTTTTGTAACGTGTACAGTAGTCAGCAGCGAGCCGAGCTGCGTGATGTGATCTGTCGTATTTTTTTCTTTATTTATTATTTTTTTATTGTTATTTTCAGTTGCAACACTCATTGTACCGCAGATGAAGCCGCCGTCGATCATTATCTGCGATTATAACTATTGCAGTAGGACTAAAACTGAATCTCCGCTACTAATGGATAAAAACTGATAACGATTGTATAGTGTACAATTGTACATTAAATCTTGAGTTATATAAAAAAAATATTTAATTAAATGTTTCATTATTACAAACTGCTCATTTCCTACAATTTCGGCCACATCAAACATAACATCACACCTGTATTCCAAAAACACTAACAGTGGTCGTAAACCCTACAATTTTTTTTAAATCAAATCTTTTTTATTTTACCATGTTTAGATATCGATTCCCGTCACTTCTGCGAAGTTTGGCTAGCTAATTTAATTTGACCCTGTAGGTATAGCAAAAGTGAGCACTAAGGAAGGATTTTTGAAAAAAATCTTCTTTAAAAAAATACAAAATTTCCATTATGATGGATGCTCCAAGGTAGCCCGCGAAATTCAGATTTTCTTACGTTTTTTGCCATTTGCAGGTCAGTATCAGCTTGTATGTTGATTTAAATATGATTTGCAGCTGTATCAGATATTTATTTGTAGAATTATAGTCATAAAAATCATCAATACAAATCTCTAAGTTCATATAATCCTATTGAATGACTATATTTCATGAAATCATGACATTTGAGGATTATTCTAACTTAAGTAGTTGTATTGCTGATTCTAATGATTATAATTATATAAAGCCATATTTATTACGGTCGCAAATCATATTTTAATCAAGATACAACCTGACACTGAGCTGCTAATTGCAAAAAACGCAAGAAAATTTGAATTTCGCGCTACCTCGGAGCATCCACCTTAATGGAAATTTTGTATGGAAGTTGGTAATTTTTGTCGATGGGAAATACCATCTGGCACACGGCTTGAATAAAAGAACTTACCAACTATAATAACGACGCTGTTCTCTCTGATGACTTGGAGCAGTTCTTCTCTGACCGCGAACACCGGCAGGAACCGTCTCTGTTCAGATATCGTCAACTTCTTCACGAAGTCTGACTTCGATTCCACTTCCTGTGGCTCTGCAAAGGAAATGTGATTTGTACATTGAATACAAAAAAAAATGTCTGCTTGGTTGAACAGAATATTTTAACCAGACTATAGTCCTTATAACATAGCATGATCTCTGCGACAGCTGTCAGAAAATCACGCGCCTATGAAGTCCTGAACTTCATAATAGTACAGACAGTACCATAGTGTATGACATTGACAGGTACTGTCTGTACTATCATGAAATTCAGGACTTCATAGGCGCGTAACAAAAATGTGACGCGTCAACGAACTAGTTTAATGTAACAGAGTCAAAAAGTGATCAATGTGTTCGTAAGGTGAGCTTGCAAAAGCGATTTATGGCCAGTATTGGGAGAGGTTACCCAGTAACTGGGTTGTGGAAGTCAAATAGGCATCTGCAGCTGGTTAGACTGATAGCCGACAGCAACATACTTGGGAAAAGGCTAGGCAGATGATAAATATAGGAGCAACTAGCTTCATATTTTCTGACTGACCGACTCCTTGACAATTCAAAAGTGCCTGTAAATGATTTAATTGAAATAAATGCTTTGAGTTTGAGTTGAGTTTGGAGAGAGGCGAGGAGTAGGCTATTTTTAAATTTCGCGCCGATACAATTGAAGAATATTTTGAACTACTTACGATTATCCATATGTTCAGCGTATTTGTAAGCGTCTTTAGTTGGACCATCTTCCATTTCCTCTTCCTTCTTCTGAATACCCATGATGTTACCTGAAATTGAAAAGATGAAAATATTATTGACTTACTTTGTAACACAAATCTGCCGCAAAAAATATAGCTAAATAAGAATATGTGTTCACGGAAAATATTGAAGAGCCGAAAATTCTAATTATTTCATAATCAGGTATTGAGTCCCATAGCTTTCGATCAGACAAGGTCGAGGTTAAAAGCGCATCATCCCCCCACGTCGTCGCTTTTCAGGGATAACATAATTAGAAAAAGTACCAAAAAAAAATCGCTGGCTTCCTTGACGACATTAAATAATAAACTTTATTATCATAGGTTTATCTGTGACCTAACGTTCCTAGGAACCGGCTTAGTCATTTCGTACAACTATACACCTCATAACCCTAATTATAAAATTCGTTTTTCAATGTCATTATGGCGGTATCTACAACGTCACTTGCGAACTACGCATCAAAGTTCTGTCGTCACACAAATCCTGCATCGCGCTATTAGAGTTTAGATCCTCCCTTTTCAAAGGAGGATTAATGAACTTTACACAACAGGGTGTAAAGTCTCATATATAGCCTCATACCTCTAAATCATAAAAAAAAGTCTTCTGCTATATTATTCATACCAAGTTTAGTTCCCTCCAACTTCCAGTGTTTCTTCTGAGCCTTCCTTCTTTCCTTCTGCTCTCTGAACGCTTTGACGAGAGCGGAGCCTTTGCGAGCGTTCATTGCCATGTCAGAAGTGGGGTCTTTTACCTAAAACAGGAAGAAGAAAATTCAAGGTAAGGCTCATAATGTACTAGCTTTTGCCCGCGGCTTCGCCCGGGAATTATCCTACGGAAACGTACCACCACTGTAACGAACACCCTCGTATGCTCCCAATCAGCATGATTATTTCCGACAACGTCAACAATCATCGTTATTTATGAACAGCATTAAGAGGACTCCTTTGATGTAATTGATTGATGTTGTTTTTACGCAAGAAACAAGTAGTAGGAAATAAAATACTTACTGGTATGACTGGTTCCGGTTGCTTGGTGAATACTATCCTGCCGTCGAGGAATGGAGGCACTATGTTGTGAACAAGCAAGTGTACGCGGTCGACGTTTTCCTATTGACAAAAAAACAAGAATTATCTATAATAAATACATTTTATAAAACTGTGGCGGCATCTACAACGCCACATGAGAACTACGCATCAAAGACCTGACGACACACTGCCGGCGACCTCCCGACTAAGGTTTCGTGACCCACAGATTGAAAAACACTGCTCTATAGTATAGAGGAAACAGATGGTACATTTCGTCCAGCACGCGTAGCATGACTTTGTCATGATTTTGTCGACGGCAGAATAGACAAAATGACAGATTGTGTTTGTTTTCTGTCATTTAGTCTATTCTTCCGTCGACAAAACCCGTTTCTACGGTGCTCATGTTAAGCGTGCTGTATAGCTCCATCTCTTTCTTGCAACAGAACAATGATTACTTTCCCTGACTGATAAGAAATGTTTGCGTTTCACCAAAATCGAGATTGCATTTCATTGTGAAGTAGCAGATTTTTAGTCCCTACAAGTCAAAACAACATACCTCATCCAAGTCATTGTTAACATTAATAGCATGGACAACACCGCTGGTAAGCATTCTGTTTCGCTCCCACAGCTCGTTGTCCTTGTCTATCTGCTGCCTTTGCGCAGAAACTTTGCGGTTACGTCGCTTTTCTATCTGTTCCTCTTTGCGAGCGACGTAGTCTGATGATGTGCCCGCGAATGGGTCGGACTCGTCAGCTTCACCTGAGGAAACGTAGAAGTTCATGAGGTAAAGGAGAATAACCGAAGTTGGTATTAGGAAATGGACTTTATTTTCAGTGGAATAAAGTGTAAAATTGTTTGTAGATATTAAACGGTCATCGGGCTTTTTGCTCATTTGCCCTTTAAGACACGTGTAAAATTGTTTGTAGATATCAAACGTTCATCTGGCTCTTTGCTCATTTGCGCTTTAAGACACTTATTATAATGTTTAAAATTCGATGGCATAACAAATCTTATGAGTTGCGCTCTGCTTTGGTTTGCGCTGACTGTCTCTTAACCAATGAAACTTCATCAACCACTATTTACATTATTTTTTATTTATTTCAAATACTGCAATAACTTTCGTCGAATCAAAAGAGTGGTAATGTATAAAAGGCAGCAGTGCTAAAATAACATTATATTGTGTTGATAATAATTATTTACCTTCTCCCATATTATACCAAGCTCTGTCCAGTTTCTTTTCAGCTTCTTCCCAATCCGAGTCGTCAATGTCTACTGCCCGCCTTGAACTGGCGAATCTGTAAAAAACCATTTATTTTTTATTCAACTGTGAGAAATATTTAAGATCATAACTTAAAAATAGGTTTCAAGAAAAGGCTATGAAAGTATGGTCATTCTGTTTCATATATTTTATAAGTACCAGTAAAATTAGCAAAATTTCATTAAATTCATTAGTAATCAAGTCTACTGCAGCGACATTCAAACCAATGTATTCGTGTTTTATTATGAGATACTTCCTGCGACTGAACACTGTTTCCCATAATACAAGCTCAAGCTTAGTTTGGGAGCAGTAGGTACCTTTTGTCCAATACTATGCATATTTTAACCGCCTCTGTGGTCTAGTGGTTAAACCACTTGCCTCAGACCCAGATGTCCTGGGTTCGATTCCCAGTGGGGGCAAAATTTTCTGCTCGGTTTGGTTGGTGGTAGGGTTTGTTTTAAGTCCGCCTGGCTAGCTGCCACCATCTTATCTACATCTGTCGCCTTAACAACAATGTTACCAGCATTGTTGTGTTCCGGCAGTAAGAGGTAAGATAGCCAGTTCCTCTGTAGTAGAGGATTCCGGGTGAAGCTCGCTTCCACCTTGGCCTGATCATCACTTACCATCAAGTAAGATTCAGGCCAAGAGCTTCCACGTTGTGGTAAAAAATTTGATTAATCTAACATAAGATGACACTTAATTGGTGACAATAATATATTTTTTTTCCCTTCAATTCAAAAGATAAATGAAAACAAATGAGAATTGTGGATAAACCGTGCAAAGTGCAGTTTCCTATGCTAAAAGTATGTTAACAAGGCAAGGGCCCTTACCCCAAAGCTATTGCCATTTATAGGACCATGACATTCAACATGAAAGATTTTAATAATAGAAACGAAATCTAAAACTCACTTATGAGGTGAAGCTCTCGGTGTATTATCATACGGTCTTCCCTTATAATCCCTCATCGGTTTACCACTCCTATCACTTCGTTGTGAGCGGTCACCACCTCCATCTCGAGTCAGTGGTGTTGGAAAGTCCCAGCTTGACTTACGTAGTGGAGCCTTCAGGTCATCATCATCATCGTCCCAGGCTGTCTTGTCCGTTGGTTTTAGGACTTTCATGCTGGAAAATATCAAGAAAGCAAGGAGTAAGTAAACAATTTCATTTGGATGTTACATTTTCAGGTTCTCAAGTAGAATTTTTTGTATAAAATCTACTCTGGGTATTTTATATTGAAAGATTTCAGCTATCAGTACAATGCTGGGGAGTTTGTTGCGCCACTTCTTCTTCCCAGCTAAAGCACTAGGAAGTGGTGAAGGGTGGGCGTTTTGGGGGACTGTCTTATGTAATTTAGATATTCGAAAAGTGCTGATTCTCAGCCTAGTTTGAATAAATGACTTTTAATTTTGAAATCTAGTTCCCCAACTATAGCATGAAAAGTAAAACAACTAACAACTGGTTTATGGATAATATATTTAGATATTAACGAAAATAAATGACGTGAAAATTAAATCCATGTTAAGTGATCAATGTGTGTCAATCAATCACAGTGTACAACCCTTGACTGTTTGTTAGCTAATTTTTATGTTGACTTTCTTTCCAGATACTGGGCGTCAATCTAAAAACGAACTGATCACTCATACTAATTTTTCAAAGCTTTCACAAGTAAATTGTTTGTTAAAAAGTACACACAATCAAGTTCGTTTTGTATAAACTAATAACAGTAACATACCTGGGAGTCCTAGGCTCATCTTTAAACCTTGGCTCATAATAACTCCTTCTAGAACTGTCACCCCTACGATCACTATCCCTCTCCCTCCTTTCAGAGTCTCTTCCACCTGGTCTTCTATCCTTATCTCTATCTCTTCTGTCATCCCTCCGGTCATCTCTTCTGCGGTCACGGTCCCTTCTGTCATAACGGTAGCGGTAGTAACGGTCATCCTCCTCGTCTTTTGACCGTGTTTTCTTTTCGTCTTGCGTTGAGTAGTGTACACCTTTTTCTTTTGCATCTTTTTCTCTTCTAGAAGAAGAAATTTATTCATGTCATTTTAATTTGTTTATGTTGATAACAGCTGAATATGCTACATTCTTTATAAGATACATAAAACCAAACTGATTACCAATGATTGCAAAATATTATGACACTATGGAGTTATTTAAAAACGTTGCTTTAAGCACAGAATAGTACAGAAGTCACACTCCGCATTTTAGGAATGAAGCTATAATTACGCGGCGGGCTTCTCTCGGCTTGTAGGGCCAATTCAGTGAGTGTAACGTAGTCAGAAGACATAAGAGTTAAGTGATAGAAAGATAGTGTTAACTTCTAGGTGAATATTTAATTCTTAAGATTTAACTGTAGTTAATTAGCTCTATGCGACCTGAATTGCACTTTGTTGTGTTGTAGCATAATATTAGAATAGATAACAGTAGAATACTACACTATAAGACTGGTAGGCTACTAACACTGAATAACTATTTTAAGTAAAGATCAAATTCCGGGGGTTAATTACTTAAATTCATTTACTATCAAAACTTGTGAAGAGCTTTCTTATTGGATTTAAACACATCATGAATAAAAATAATTTTTCTTCTGAATAACTTAAACATTACGGAATATGGGAATTCAGTAAGTAATTGAGAACTTATTGGCAAGAAGGGAAATAACCAAATTAAACTGTTTGGTCTTTTTGCTAGTCACATTTTCTTTGTATCGAGTCAAGCATGCATTGACTTTCCATTTCGTATCTCAGACGATTGAATTCATCTTTAGATAACATTGGGATTGGCTTATGGTTTTGGTCCTACTATACATCAAAAGGTTGAAATTAGAAAACTTTTCATTGTGAACAGAGAAAACAATAATCAAACTAAGTTCTAACAAACTTTCTCACTTTTGTAATCTCTCAAGCATCCGTTCCCGAGCTTGTTCTGATATGCCTCCTGTATAAGTAGGTGTTTCTTCATTATGCTTCCTGTATTTGCGTTCTTTCGAACTACTAGCATCCGATTTATTGTCGTCAACATCATCTTCGGTACTCTCGTCTTGAAACGATATCAGCCTGTTCTGCTTGCGCTTGGCTGCGGCCAGCTTGTCTAGACCAAGTAACGAAGGCTTGGCAAACTGAAACTCTGCTGGGGGATCCTTCTTTTTTAGGATAAGCCCGCCCGGAGCATCGCCAGAAGATCCCTCCAGACGATGCAAGTTTTCGTCCTCTTCCGACATTGTGACGATAATACGAACTCACTTACACTTATCACTAAAGTAAAACTACGGAATTTTGTAGACTTTAATATTTTTAACAGGTTGTTTCAAGTAAATAAATTACAAAAACATTGCGCTCACTCGCGTGACGACAATTCTTTGACATTAGAATGACTGACTGTGACAGAACTTGGAACAGGTGACAACAGACATTGACATTCAAGTAGTAATGTTGCGAGCCAAAAAATTACTTTGATGCGTTCCATTTTTCATTCCAAATCTAATAACGTTAAAACCTTTTTACCCAGCTAAGGCGCAGCAAAAAGGAGGGTTATGATTTTGACCGGTATGTATGTATGTTCATTTGGTCCCTCATAACTTTTAACTTACTCATCATAACTTGACAAATGGGGTATCGTTGGAAGCGTCTCGGTCGTCCGCTGGTTATAGGTTATAGGTTATGTAACGTTACTTAAATTGAATATGAATACGGCGCCCTCTAGAGGACAAAAAGTCAAGTACAAAAAAAAAGTTTTTTTAATGGTGCCCAACATGGCAAGTGGAATGGAATGGCATGGTATCAAATGAAAGGGCAAAAAGCAAATTTCAAAAAAAAAAAAAATTGCCCCAAAATATTTTAAATAAAAATAAAAACAATAACATATCTACGGCGTAACACGTGCGACTCCAGATTTTTAATTTGTCTGTCTGGGATGACTTGTATAATATACATTTTTAGTTGACTTTTTTGCCGTAGTTGGGTTTTATTTATTGTAGTATCTACTTAAAAATATGTATAGGTACTATATTATTTTAAATCCAAATAGTCACCCGTATCAGTTTCTTATTTATAGAACTGAAACACGTAACTATGAACACATTTTCAACCATAGGTAGGTACACAAGAGAGATTCTTTGGTGACCATTTTTATATTTTATTAACAATTCTTCTCAGTCCGTACAATCCTGAAAACATAACAACAAAGCAATGCTGCATAGGTGCATATTTATTCCAACTCCCCCCCCGGCTCTCCAGAAACTACAATATTCACGAGATACCAGTGGTACATTTCTTTGAGACAAGGAAGACAAGTTCCAAGCGAACACGTCGAGTCATTAAATATTTTACAACTACTAGAAATACGACTCAGTGAAGGATTTTTATTGAAACATTTTCTTTGTGGCGTCGACAGTACAGTGACTGTTTTAGCGTGTTAAGCCGCGTAGGTATTCATTGGGACACAAAGTTGCGCAACATTGCTGTAACTTTATTGCGAGAAACATGATGACAAAGGACGTGCACCATTGTTGCCAGCCAAAGTTGATGTTGCGGAAAAAAGTGCTGCGCAACTGTTGCTCAACATTGCTTTCAATGAATACGCTTTTAAATCGAAGAGGCGAGATAGCTTTTGTAGGTTTTATTACCAAGAAAAAAATTATCATCAAGAACCTAGGTAGGTACCTACTTACTTAATTATCATTGTATCGCACCCTTAGGTTTAAGTGCATTACCTAGATACGCTTGTTTAATTAAACTAGCAACACATAAAACAGAGCACCATGAGAAAGTTTTCTGTACATGAAAAGGATACTAACCATCACTTTTCAATCCGCCAGTCAGTATTTAATCAATGATCATGACCAAAGGAAAGCTTAGATAGCCAAAAGGTTGGATTCATTATTACTTAGGCTCGTCCTAGAATAATACATCAGAGAAACGTGGATAAGCAAAATACATTGCTCCTGAAAAGCTAAGTAGTTACCTAGGTAGGTAAACTTACATACACCTTACGTACTTACATGCTAATTATTCCGTCTGTAGAAGCCTGGAGTTTGGATTTGTGCCCGGTATATGGCAATAGGCTTTGCCGATTACATTAGACTTTTATCATATTGGCAAAGTGTGGGTGTACGTACGACACCACTCAGCCTACCTCTTCGATTTATACGGGCGTGATGTTATGTTATTGAATTATTTTGGTTCGTAATAAACAATGTCAACTCAACAAAAAAAAACCGGCCAAGTGCGTGTCGGACCGCGCACAATGAAGGGTTCCGCAGTTAGGATGAATTTATCCCAAGAACAAACTTAGCATTGTAGTCGAAAAACATGTTCTCCCCCATAAATTCCAACTGCAAATGCAAGTTTGTACGCACAATATTGAGAGATTTACCATGTTATTTTAGGACCATAGACCCCGTATAGGTTTTTCTGTACTCAGTATTTTATTCAAAATTTTAGGCTCTTTTTTTCTAATTAGTTTTGGAGATAAATGGGGGTACGGTCAATTTTCTTAAAAATCTCTTTAAAATGTTTTTATCTTAAAATTATAAAAAAATATATATTTGAGATCCTCACAACAAGCCCTTTCATTTGATATGTCACGCGGTACGGTTTGAAAAACAAAAAGTTATTCAAATTGTAAATTTTCCAATTTGAATTTGAAAAGTGATCTCCTTAAATTCAAAATTTATTTATTTACGTTACACGTCCGTGTTTGGCTCACAGAAATTCATATGTGTAACAAATTCCAACTAAGTAAGTTGGTCCATTAGATTCGAAGCAAATTGACTGTGACAGATGGACAGACAGACACACGTCGAGTGAGCCTATAAAAGTTCCGTTTTTTATTCGGAATCCTAAAATTGGCAATCTGAAACTTTTATGCGATACTTCTCGTTATTAACATGATGGGCAAAATAATGACCTGTTAGGAATTAGGTATTAGAGTACTTCCTCATTTTAACACCTTGCCAAAGAGACCTTGGCAATAGTCTGGGAAAATCCTACGACGATCTTACAGTCTTCAAAATAATAATATTGACTTCAGAACCAAATGAATGAAAAACTAATAGGCGAACAAATAATAATATTATGTACGAAAGTAGGTATTTTCCGCAAATCACTCTTGCATATAAATCTTTCAATTTGTTCCATCAACCAAAATAGAACAGTTTGTGATCATCTCTTGTGGCATTTGGACGTGTGTGCCAAGACTAAAAAAATCGTGTATTGGCGCGAAAGTTATCAGCGCGAGTTTTTTTTAATACTTGTCTTTATTAATTTATTCAGGAATAGGAATTAGTTTCGTTCATTCTAAAGTGTGGTTGGATATACCTTTGATGTGTAAATTATCGTGAGCTGGGTGAAGTGATGTGAGAGAAGGACGATAGGCAATATAATTTATTGCGTGTGACAAGTTTATTTTAAAGTTGCTCTGGTTTTTGTGCGGTTTGTGTTAATAGTTATGGCCGATGTGGAAAATACCGGCGGCGGAAAGGAGGTTATCAGAGAAGAGGGTGAGCGTTTATAATGTTTTTTGATAATTTTGTTAATAGAATTAGAACCATCTTATCTTCACTTTTATTATTGTGAGCTGCCCCTAATAGTTCTAATGTTGCTAATGTCGAACAACCCTTAAAAGGCTAATACTAATTAGGTACCATACCTTCTATGTTGAACTAAACTGATTTACACTATGATCCGTTCCCACAGACACACCGTGAAAACGGTTTTGTAGGGCATAGTTCGAAGTACAGTGGCCAGCACATCAAGCTACCCAAAACTGTCAAACTTTCCCAATCAAACTTGAACCTAATGCTTTAGCGATAAAGTTTAAAATCTACTAAAGAAATTTGACAGATTTTAGTAGCTTGATGTGCTGGCCACTGTACATTAATACTGTAAACTTTTTTTAATAATATAAATTATAATGATGTACCTAAGTTTTGTGGTCGTATGAAAATCAGACTGCTAGCCAGTAAAATGTTGACTCCAGCGACAATTTGAGAAAATAGGTAAAATAATTCGAAAATCCAAAATCTACCTATCTTGTAGAAAGGTAGGTACCTACAGGGCAATTAAGTAAGTACCTAGTCTTTATTTATGTTTTCATTGTTACTAAGTTATTTACTTGTAAGTCACTCAATTAGATTATCCATCTCCACAAAAGAACTATTGTTAAGATTCAAATTACTTTTAAAAATGTTTCTGAGATTTTCGTTGTTTCTTTATTTTTTCAAGAAATTTTCTTCTTAGAACTAATTAATATTAGCAAGTAAATTAAAGGAATTGAATTGAATTGTAATTTAGAATCATCGTAATCTCCAGCAGCAGAAAGGCTTTTGACATAGGTAAGGAGTAAGGACTCATGAAACCCGTTGGTATGTAGGTTTCTTTATAGATCCGGTATCCGGTAGATACAGCAGAGTTTTCACTTACCTATAGAGAGTTGAAGCTCGTGCAAACTGGCGAGACTTGTCACGCGACGTGACACCGGTCATTGGTCTACCGTGAAGTTTTATATATCTAGAGTTCGAGACACCTCCGTGCCTCCAAAAGCACTCTCCAACGGTCCTGGCCTCACCGTAGGTAGTTATGTTCCTTGGTCCCGCTGACATTCGTAGATATTTGACAGTTGTTAGTTACCTTTAGGTACGGGTAGTCAGACGTACCTAGCTAGTATCAGGGTTATGCATGGAGGCCAGATAGGCAGTCAGTCCACGTAAAATACTGGTATTCAGCTGCATCAGGTTACAATGGAAACCGACTCGCACATAATTGGGAAAATGCTTGGCAGATTGATTGATGTTGGTTACGAAAACTAGAACCTTCTTCTAATGATTCTTTATAAAAAAATCTTTATTGGACAGGCCTATATTTAGAGCGAACCAGAAACCTAGCAAAATCTTCGAGATAAATCCGGATTCATGTTTTTACCTGAGATAACATAAATTCACACAAAACTGGTATGGGTATACTTAAGTACCTATTTTGAATATTATTCATTTTAATTATTTAACAAACAAACACAAATTATATACAAAACAGATTCTGAATAGGCCTATTTGAATATTTAAGTATGGCAACATTGCGACGGTTCTTAATTTGAATTTAAACCAGCGTCGCATTGAATTAATTGTTCAGGATAACAGAATTCATGGACTGTTAGAACAATTTTACGTGTTTTGAAATTCAAATAGGTAGATATCCCGGAAATGCATCTTGCTTGAATTGATCCGACTTAATTTTGGTATCTTTTTATTATCTGTGTATGTATTTTCATTGGTCCTGTGATGTAAAAGGAAAAACATAGTAGATACCATGGTATTTCGCACAATTTTGCCCGACAAGGCTGTGGCAATGGCAATTCCAATTGTAATTAGTAATTACGTAACACACAATGACATAGGTAAATTAACAACATTCATTGCGCTATTTACGATTACGAACAGACGAATTTGTCGAACATATGTATTAGAAAATTCCTGATAAATTCTTTGAATTACGCAATTGGGGTGCAGGCAGTGGCGGATTAAGAGTATCCGAGGCCCTAAGCACAGAGCCTGTGTAGGCCCTCTATTGCTTATATGGAAATGGAAGGAATGGAATGGAAGGTAGAAAGTATAAAATGAAAGTTCATCAAAATAGAAAGTGTAGTAGGTATAATTTAAAACTTAAAACATTTTTTTCCTTGCCTTAATCAGAGCAAACTCCGAGATTACATCGTCGAAATTTATCTGACGAAGTATGTCTGCCTCAATACACATTAATGCTAAAGAATTAAGCTTGTCTGGACGGATTTTTGTTCTTTGCGGGTTTTTTAATCTTTTTAGTTGCGAGAAGGATCGTTCAGCAGAGCAGTTAGTAGGTAAACATTAAGCTGTGAAAGATTCTAACGCCACTTCTATATTTGGGAAAACGCACTTTACTTTATCTTTAATAATCCTTTATATTATTAAAGATAAACATAGACATAGCAGGGGGCAGGGCCCTGCGGGGGTGTATGAAGGGTCACTCCCGGACTGCTCGCGCCTTGTGATTTCGGACATATTGTGGATGAATCTCGATAAAATGTAGTTATAAAATGAAACGCCAGCAGAGGATGGAGGCCCCTGGAGAACAGGGGCCCCAAGCACGTGCTTGTAGTGCTTATACGTTAATCCGCCACTGGGTGCAGGCCAACCACGCACCTATTTCCTAGAAAAATTACGGCTAGTTTTCCATTTATTTCCGGATATTATTATGTGAGTTCATGAGTCAAATCGTAATGTTCTGATTTCAATCAAAAGAACGACCTAAGGGTCAGGAAACTTAGATTAGAAACTGCGTACATTGGAGTACCTACTACCTACATAAAAAATCGAACTATGTGGGGTCAGCTTCCAGTCTAACCGGATGCAGCTGAATACCAGTATTTTAAATGGAGCGACTGCCTATCTGACTTCCGCAACCCAGTAACCGGGAAATACGATACCCCTTGGTAAGACTGGTTGTCAGACTTTCGGGCTTCTGACGACTCGTAACGACCGTCAATGATTCACGAATGACGGTCGGCAGCAACGGCTTAACGTGCTCCGTGCGAGGCACGGAGGAGTCTCGATATGTAAAGACGGTCATCCACGGATCAACCCCGGCAAGCGTAGCTTAACCTGACAGATCGACCCGTGCGGCTGTTATTACTTAGCCACGAGCTCCTCCACGAGTACCTACTACATATATATTTATAATTATAAATAAATACATAATGTTGAGTTTACAAAGAAGTTGTTTTGCAGCACATCAGGGCGTTGACTGTCTATGAAAATATGCACGGTTCATATCTGATCGATGACCTTTTGCTCCTAGCTAATGGTGAGGTTAGCTGAACTGTTAAAACTCAGGATAGAACTAAAAGCTTATGATATTTTATGATACCTATTTCTTCTTTTCGAGTTGATGGTAATTAATGGTATGGGGCATGTGGCTTAGTAATAGCTAACAGCCGCACGTATCGATCGATCAGATTAAGCTATGCTTCACGGTTTGTCCGTGGATGGACGACGATTTTTAAATATCAAGACCTCGGAAACTAAGTTATGTCGTTGGTCCTGGCTGTCATTCGTGGATCTTTGACAGTCGTAACGGGTCGTTAGAAGCCCGGAAGTCTTTCACCTCACTATCGGTTTAAGCATCCTCGAAAACCATGAAAGCGATACCCCTGACGAAAAATGTGAAAAATTTTCGCCGCCATCTTGCATTTTGACTAAATTCACACTTTCTCTCCCTCTCTCTCTCTATCGAATTAGAAAAAGACAGTCTCAAGTATGAACGCTTTTTCGCGTGACGATTTCTGTAAGTAGCAGTACCGTAAGCCGCGGTAAAGAACATAGTTCCAAGAAATAATAAAATTGGAAATCATAAATTTTACAATTTGTTATAGGTACCGTCAGTTAATACCATTTTTTCAGTGACATGTCGAGTGTTAGCATTGATAAGAAAAACTAGAGAGCGTCAACTCAGTTTCAGTACGAAAAACATCAGAAAATGTAAAAAAGATTAATTCAAAGTCGAGCGTATAGATCATTTTTGAAGTTTTATCTGCAGTCTGTAATCGAGACCTCGTCAAATATTTAAGTGCGCTCTTGAAGCACTACAATTTGATCTGATAATAAATGATAGGTATACAGTTCACGGGACGGTTCATTCTTTTATTGAAGTAGGTAATTCTTTTTATATAAAATTTTGAGGGAGGTTTAACCTATACCTATTGGTCGAAAAACTAAAAGACATTGACCAATTTCCATTAGAAGTGACAGGTCATATCCATGCTGCTCACAGAATGCTGCTGTGCAGTTTTTCCTTTGTTTTTATCTTAGCGTGACGATGTTCACCTTCAGTAGATGCACATTTTTACTGTCGGGTGCCCATAGATGTAGTAAAAACTTCAGTCAACCGGTTGCTATTATCAAAACACAAATTGAATGGATCTTATCATTGAACTAGAAACAGTAGGATCGAAAAAATAGCAAAATTGCCAGATGACATCCCACAGCTAAAAAAAACCTGAAACCTTTTCCGAGTCTGGATATTTTTCATATCCAGACTCGGAAAAGGTTTTAGGTTTTTCAGCTTCCAATTTGATCGATGACTTCGTTTTTGAGTACATTTCACATCGTCCAGTCTTTGTCGATCATGTCACCCTGCTGAAGGTCAGGACTGTATATAAGACTGATATTCTACAGGGTGCGTTGAACTTCAGAACTGCATTTGTTTACTCCTTATTTTCACTTCATTGTGGGGGACTTGAAGTGACAGAACAAGATGATATTCCAGCCTGATGACAAATTCTTACAAACTGTTATTGAGTATTTGGAGAACGGAGCCAAATATTTGAAACCTTGATAGTTTTATTTGAAGATCACTGAATATTTTTGTTTCAGATATTTCTGTCTCCCAACAGTTTAAAATTTATCGTGGATAAATGGTTTTTGTCCAGGTTTTAAATTGCGTAGGCCAATTCTTGTTAGTGGAAAATATTTTTTATTCTGACGCATGCGCATTCCACGTCTGTTTTAAGTGGGAGCTGAATGCGGAGAATTTATTTTATTCTATTCATTAAAATAAATAATGCAATAGCAAAAGACGACTAGGTATCAATAATTCATATCTAGAACGTCACAAGTTCATCAAGAATTTTACGATTATGATGACCCATTTCCTGATAATCAATCTGCCTAGCCTTTTCTCTACTATACCCCATTCACAATAAGAAGATAAGAAAAAAGGTTGGTTTAAATGTCTAATCTTATTGTGAATGGGGTACCTATAGTTATATTGTGGTCGGCTTCGAGTCCAACCGGATGGAGCTGAATACCAGTATTTTAGATGTAGGGACTGCGACTGCCAATCTGACCTTCACAATCCAGTTACAGCATAACACGATACCTCGTGGTAATACTGATTGTCAGCAGACTACTGTCAAAGATCTCCGAAAGACAGCCGGGACCAACGGCATAACGTCCTCTCCTAGGCACGGAGGGCTATCGACGTGTAGTAGATACTCACCAATTACGAACTGACCGCAGCAAGCGTAGCTTAACTTTCGGTCAACCCGTGCGGCTGTTACCATTTAGCCATGAGCCCCTCGATATCCAGACATAGGTAGATTAGATAATTCATAATAAAGCACTTCCAAAATAATACAACCAAAATAAATTATTCCTCCTTTCTAACAACTATGTACAATAGTACATTTCTGTCGGGGCCAGCAACTCGGACATTGATAGACGATCGTGAAAATGTGGGCCGAGGCGAAGGCGAGGCACACATACGTGAGTCCATCAATGCCTGGTTGCGGCCAAGGCTTGAATAGTGCTTTTCTCAAATAATGCGCGGAAATTCAAACAAAGTAAATTAATTATAAATTCCAGAATCAATGACGGACAACGATAATGTGTTCATTAGTTTCTTCTTTACTTTAAATCGCAATTTAAATAAAATCTTTGTTAAGTTACCTCTTTGGTTGTCATGTGTTAAAGTAAAAAGTTCGTTCCATTTTTAAATAACACGACAGATATGAGTTTTAATAGTAATATATTTGGCCGCTACACAGGACAGATATGGATTTTCATAGTAACATTGCTGGCCGCATCGTCACTTGTTTTTGACTAGTACAACAATTTCGATTTATCTCGAAGAAGGTTGTCAAAATAATGCTCGAATTTCCAAGCATGTTTGAGGAAATTCTTTTACCATAACAGTCTTGCTTTTACCTACGTACATTCCTAGTACATACCACGCTAAACGCTTTGAAGTATTTAATAGGTAAATAAAACGAAGATCAAAGGAATGATGACATAAAATGTCACTACAGCGAGCGTATGTTTGGTTTATTTTCACGTCACTTAATTTCGTAGTTGGATCCTTGGATACCTAGTTACCTTCTGTTTGGACTGGATAATTAGTTGTTGATATGGTTTCTGATGGTTATTTCAGACAAATATTTTGATTTAAAAGAATGTCCGTGGAGTTTCCTGCCCGTTCTTCTCCATAGGAATCTACTACGCTTTGGAATGGGCAACAAGCTTCATCTTTCTGACTGACCGACCCCTTGACAATTCAAAAGTGCTTGTAATTGGTTTATTTGAAATAAATGCTTTGAGCTTGGTTCTGAAAATTACTTAATGTTTCTTTCTCACTTTCGTGTTGTATATGCTATCTGTTATATGCGCACAAAGTGGTTTCATGCTCATTGTGTATAATGGCCGAGATATGAATAAACATAATTCAGCTTACGCTTAGGATGACCATAATAGATACGGGTTTTGTCGACGGAAGAATTGACAAAATGACAATAAACAATCAGAATCTGTCATTTTATCTATTCTTCCGTCGACAAAACTCGTAGAAAACCCGTTTCTTGTGACACGCAGTGTAGAAAGAAATCTGGAAAAATAAAAAATGCCGTACTACTGTTTAGGATCCGTATAATCTTCTGGTCTCTGGTTTCAAGTAAGACTAATAATCTCTGATCCAAGAGCAGTGGCGCAGTGGTGGCTTAGTGGTAACGGCCCTGACTTCCGAGTTTAGGTCGTGAGTTCGAATCCTGGCAGGCGGTTCATCACCACTGCTCTCAAAAAGGAAAACATCGTGAGGAAACGTGCATTTCCTGGAACCAAAAATTCGAAGACATGTGACATCTTTACAACCCGCACACATATATCTATCTATCTAAGACTGGTTGTCAGACTTTCGGGCTTCTGACGACCCGTAACGACTGTCAAAGATCCACGAAAGACAGCCGGGACCAACAACTTAACATGCTTTCCGAGGCACGGAGGAGTCTCGATATGTAAAGATAGTCACTCACGACCAACCCGCCAAGCCAAGCGTAGCTTAACCTGATGGATCGACCCGTGCGGCTGTTATTACTTAGCCACGAGGTCCTCCTAAGGCTGAACGTATACACCAATAGGTGTATTAATAAATTATTAAAACCCTGTGACGTCCCACTGCTGGGCAAAGGCGTCTTTACTCTCTTTCCACTTCTCTCTATTAAAAGCTACGATGGACCTGTTCTTGTTGAAGGAATCCAGCTCGTCCCGCTATCGCCGTCTGGGCTTGCCGCAATGTCGCTTTTAAAAAAATACAGGAAATATATTAATACCTCGTAAAACATGATAGGGCTATTAAAACAAAGTTTAATTATAGACATGTTATGATCGTGAGATCTTACACATCTGGTACTCTTTTACCCCAATTAGTATGGAAACTTTTAGCTTCGTAAAATCGTAAATTTTGTGGTAATTTGAATATATAGGAAGGGGAGTATGACGTATGTTTACAAGCACTCTTATGAGAGTACTTTAGAAATTGTCTGGCAAACTGAAAACTTTAATTCCCTTTGTTGAATATTAAGGCGGAGACTAAGACGTGTAAAAGTGATTCTGTTACACTATTTATAGAATAAACGATTTTATTTCACTGACTTGCAACGTTTGTTTTACTGTATTGAGTTTTTCAAAACAAATTATTTTGTACTTTGCAATTAATGATTTTTATTAACATTGACATTTTTTTTTTAATAACGCGTTACTGTAGTCAATGCAGCGAACCTATTCTCCACTCGACTGTCGAAAATTTCATGTGGTCAAAGCGAGCGTTAGCGACACATTACAAACAAACGTTGCACGCAAGTTATTCTCCACCATTACTTTTCATTTAATAGTGCCCTAAATCTCGATCATAATGTTATGTTATTTTAATGTTATATTATTTTTATGAAGGTTTGGGATTCTATCTAGGACTAGGACTCTTATCACACCTCATACTGTTGTGGCGGCATCTACAAAGCCACATGCGAACTACGCATCAAAGACCTGACGTCACAAAATCCTACATCGCGCTATTAGAGTTTACCGCGCGATTAAGAGAAATAAGACTATCCGATATCAATCCTTGGGCACTTGCCCGCCGGACTGACCGTCTGGTCAGAGGATCGTCCCTTTCAAAAGAGGATGAGTGAACTTTACACGCTGTCCCTCATACCCCTAAACTTTCTTAAGGATAAGTAACTTGCGAATTCATTTGCAAAATTCAGTCTGTGCTGGTAACATTTAAGAACTCCGAACTTCCCTGAAACCGGATTTACTTTTAACGGATTAAGGGCATGACCACATCAAAATCAACATTTTTGGGTTTCTCATAATTTGTTGAAACTTCTTCTAATTTCATAAAAGCTTTTCCGTTTAGCGACAGACGAAACTGATTAAGAAGACGTGTTATTTTGAACAATTCAATTAAAAGTTTAACCAGACAGCTACATTTCGCCAGTGATGTTTAATTCCCAAATAATAGGGGGCATTCCTATTGACATGGTTGTAGGTGAAGGTGATGAACTAGGGTACTAGATAGGTATATAATACGCCTACATACCTCTCCCTTTGGAAAACTTGAATGACAATCACTTATAGCTAGCCTACTAGTAATATTAGTTTAATTTAGTTTACAGAACTCCAATTTAGAACAAGGGAAATAATGTATGTAGGTTTCCATTTACCTCCTGCCAAACTCTGTTTCTGATTGCTAATTCAAATAATCTATTGTCGTAAGTTTTATTTGATTAGTTATTGGTATTTCAGTTAACCAGTCAAATTGCTGAGTACATAAGAAAGCATTGGTTTTATTGAGCTGAATTCTGAATCTATTATAGGTTTATGGGTCTGATGTCTCTGAACCAATGACCAAAAATTGCCTTTATTTTTGACTGCCTATCTAAACTCCACAACCGAGTGACTGAGTAACACGATATCTTTTGTTGAGTTTGATTGTCAGACTTTCGAGCTTCTGACGACCCGTAACGACTGTCAAAGATCCAAAAATGACAGCCGGGCCCAACGGCTTACCGTGATTTCCGAGGCACGGAGTGACCATTACCCTGTACGACTTTTAAAGACTATTCAACTATTGTGACAGTATTGTATAAAGGTGGCCCAGTTTGCCTGATTCCGGGAGAGTAGTTCTGCAACGATGTGTCACAGTTTAATTCGGTGCTACGGGGCTTTACGTAAATTAATATGATTTTGGCAGTAACCCAACCGTCTCTATGATCTATTGTTATTACACCTAACGATATTTTTATTTTATGAACAATTAATATTGCGTTCCTGAATCAAAACCAAATCAAACTCAGAAAAAAATAAACAAAAAACAACCCAGAAACCAAAAAAAAAACAAATTCAGTAATCTGGAAAATTATACAGTACTAGCTGCTGCCCGCGGCTTCGCCCGCGTGAGTGTCGGAAATTGCCCCATACATCCCCATGGGGTTTAAGTATAAATATTGAGTTTCGAGTTAATCGGACAGCGCGTTAAAATTCTTCCATACAAACACTGACACGCCCCAATCCCCCTTTAGGGGGTAATTTAGAAAAACAAAAAACTACAATCTTTATAATTTATTTAGATCTATTCGTGCGAAGTTTCAAGTTTATTACCTCAAGGAATAAGATTTTTCATACAAACTTTCATCCCTTATTTTACCCCCTTAGTGGTTGAATTTCGAAAAATCCTGATACACGTTATTCTTAATTTTTGGGTTTAAGTATAAATATTGAGTTTCGAGTTAATCGGACAGCGCGTTAAAATTCTTCCATACAAACTTTGACACCCCCCAACCGTAGGATAGGATACTTTTCCGGGATAAAAAGTACCCAGTGTGGTGCCCAGGATATTAAAGAATAATTATACCAAGTTTCATCGTAATCGAACTGGTAGTTTTTGCGTGATACCTGAACAAACAGACAGACAGACAGACAAAAAAAAAATTAATCACATTTTTGGGTTCGGTGTCGGTCTAGTAACACAAAGTGCCATTTATTTTTTTGATATTTTCAATGTACAGAATTTTCACTTCTACAGATTTATTATAAGTATAGATAATTAATTGCTTTATTATGCAGTTGTTGCGAAGCTGGATGACTAATTTTAGATGTGAAGAAAAGCAGAATTCAGTTAATTGACTGCTTTATTGGATATTATGTATTGATAGTATAAATATTCCCATTAATTTTAATCATAATTAGAGCACTAGCTTCTGCCCACGATTTCATCCGGGCTGCCGACCCAATGTCTCATCCCATCGCCCGCCCGGACTATTACTTCGTTTTCGCTTAACATTCTTTCTGACTTTTTCTTTTTGCTCGGCTCCTAAGGGTAGGTAGCGTGATGTTACATAGTCTTCAAGGATTGGGATATCCAATTCAAAAAAAAAAATTCAAATCCGACTGGTAGTTCCGGAGATTACGACCTACAAAACAAACAAACTTTTACCTCTTTTTAATATCACAGAAACCTGGGACGTCCAAAAGCGCGTTGGGTTGATGATATCGTCAAAGTCGCGGGAAACACCTGGATAAGGGACGCACGGAACCGGGAAGTATGGCAGAAAAAAGGGGACACCTGTACCAACCAGTGGGTGATTCCGGGCTGAAATGATGATAATGATGAATATTAATATAATAATATAGTACAGTACTTATAGATAATTTTATAGAGAGCAGCCCGAGAGTCTGGATTTATGGCTAGTGCATGGCCATAAGTTTATTTATCAGGTTCTGGCAAAATAATGGGTAGGTACTTTATTGTTTGGAAAAAAACCAAATCATTACCTAATTTTTGCAAACTATTGTATAGATTCAAGTTTTCCTAACTGATCAGACAGCTATGCTGCTGGGGAGTTTGTTGCGCTACTTCTTCTTCCCACCCTTTCTAAAGCACTAGGAAGTGGTGAAGGGCGGCCATTTTGGGGGAATGACTTATGTAATTTTGAAAAGTGCTGATTCTCAGCCTAGTTTGGATAAATTACTTTTGATTTGATTTGACTGTAATTTATTTACTACAGATTTATTTACGGTATTTCTTTTATACAGGTTTAAAAAAAAACATTGTGATAAAATATTTTGTAGTTATGTAACATTCTAGTCGTAAATAAATGATACTTTTCAGTTGACAGCTGTCGTGTGGGCTTTCGTTGTTGGCAAATTGATACGAATGACTGAAACCAGTTGTTTCGAAATACGGTTTCGATGTCGGTTTAAAAATATGTGAAGACCACCACAGAACACCAGCATTTGAAACATTTCCTGTAGATAGACATAATTTGAGAGCAGTGGTGGCCGCGACTTAAGAGTTGTGGGACGTAGGTTCAAACCCTGACAGGCGCTTTAAATTGTATGAATTATTTCATCACCACCGTTCTCAAAACGGTGAAGGAAAACATCGTGAGGAAACTGGCATGTCGTAGAACCAACAATTTGAAGACATGTGACATTACCAACCCGTACTGGGCCAGTCCCTCCCGAAGAGAGGAGGCCTGTGATACAGCGGTGGGAATGATATTAGATGACCTGAGTTTATGCATAGGTCACCCCCATCAATTTCAATTTGTTTATAATCTAAAAATTCGCACTAAAAGTGAAGTAAAGAACCCTAATACAGTTACTCAGAATTCCAATAATACTACGTAAAACCGACAGGGAAGCTAATATCTATTAGTTTTCCGATATTCACGCCATGATAACACTGCCAAGCCTGCTTTGGAGCTTCGACGCCATTTTAAAATAAAATTATCCACTTGGTTGAGTTTTTTATTTATAACTTTATCTACCATAAAACATATCCTATGTGCGCTTTTATAATTTATAACGTGACGTAAACGTCCACGTCCATAAAATGACAGTATATAAATACGTGCAATATAAATCGTGGATGGTTTAAAAGCATCTTATACTTATTTCCATACATTTTACTTCCCTGTTTTATCGTGATGCCGTGACGTGGACGTCTACGATAGTATCGTCACGTTTGAAATTAAAAAGGCGCACTATGGCACTCGGCAATACTGTGGCTTTGTATAAATTAAGGTTCAATGTAAACTATAATTCACACCGCGAACAACATTTATGCGCAACGTTTGTTTCGGCCTTTCTTCTCAGAGTAGTCAGATAGGAAACGCAGACCTCATCTAGGTTATTTCTAATATTATTTTTTATAAGATGTGTAAAAGTGATTCCGATATCCTATTTACAGAATAAACAATTTCATTTTATTTCATAAGTACAAAATCAAGGATCTATCACACACTTACAGTAGTTCTTGGGTCAAAATTTTCTCCGGTTCCAAATTACGAAACGGAATTCCGTCTATATTTGGAGCTTTCGGCCTCATTGGCCATCGGTTCCTGTTCCTGTATATACCTTCTAATACTGGTAAAATGTTTCTCATCAACGGGAATGTTTTCATGTGTAACCTAAAAGCTAGTGACAAACCCACCATCAAAATACTGTAAAAGCAATCTCTGTTATCTGTCCATTAGAGCGTTACAACATTAAATAAACCTAAATCGGATAACTGAAGAGCTACTCATCCGATTTACGTGATTTTTGTTTTATTACACAGATAATGTTATCTTTCGGATAATAGGGGATAATGTATGGGTTAAGGCTGCTTGTCCACTGGAGCGGAGAAGAGAGGAGAGGAGCTGAGCTATGACACCATTAACCAATAGCATCTAAACTCTGGAGCGGAATTTAGATTCTATTGGTTAATATTGCCATAGCTTAGCTCCTCTCCTCTCTTCTCCGCTCCAGTGGACAAGCAGTCTAAAAGGATCCTTCCCACTAAAGCGGAGACGACGTTTATTCAACCAATGTCATCATCTGCATCGCCTTTTCCCAACTGTGTTGGAGTCGGACTCCAGTCTAACGGGATGCAGCTGAATACCAGTATTTAACACTAAGGGGCTGTGTATCTGACCTCCACAACCCAGTTACTGGGTAACGATACCCTTTAGTATAAACTGTGTGACAGCCAGGACCAGAGGTTCGGAGTGGTCTCGATATCTAATGGATGGTCACCCAACCACGGACCGACCTCGGCCATCATACCGTTACCTTGCGCATGCGGCTGTTAATACTTATCCACAAGTCCCTGCGTGTGATTGGTCGATTGCTATACTTCCCATCTCCGCATGTCTCCGCTTTTGGGGAAACCCACTAAAAATCATCTACACGAGCGAAGCTAGTAATTCATATCTAGTAACATAAGACGGAAATACGAAAAATGTTCATATGCGAAGAATTTCCAGAATTTCCTCATCATAAACCGCTTCCGTTTTACTGCGTCAGACTAACTAAATTCAGAATTCTATTGATAAATCGTATGTAGAATATTTTAGTGAGCGGATGCACTTACCTTGAAGATATCTGAAGAATTATTATATTCATGGTAGGTATGTGTATCTAAGTATGAGAAAGTTATGTGCGGCTGCAAATGTAGGTAATGGAAAGAATATGTCTATTTTGCAAAAACAATACGTACCAACAAAGTAAGCAATAAAAGTTTGACAATGTCGTTCAGCGTCAAGACAAAAAAAAGATATATTATTATTTTCCTTTATTTCATTTTTAATACTTATTATTTACATTTTTTAAATATTTTCAAAAATATTTAAAATGGTCAGGGCAGGCAAATGGTGGTCAGGGCTCTATAGAGAGGAACCTCCTCACTATGCCTGCCGTGTCCAGGATTACTGCTTTCTGAATCAAGGCCTTGACCCAGCCGCGCAATGAGAGACTGCTGAGGTGTTCGTCGAGGTTCTCCGCTATTAGGCCATTAACCGTTAAGATTATCGGTACAATGATTGCAGCGTCCATGTCCCATATATCGACAACCTCGTGTCAAGTCAAGATACTACCTATTTTTTTTTATCTGTCTCAGCTTTCACGACATTCTTGTCATGGGGGGCAGCGATATCGACAATCATTGCACGGAGCTCTCGTCGATCTATCACCACAATATCAGGCTTATGAGCTACAATAGTTCTGTCAGTGATGATAGATCGATCCCAGTACAATGTGGCGTGACCATTCTAAGTACTCGGCCGTTAGCAAAACGAGAACAACCGGAAACTATATGTCGGATTGATTCACCGGGACGGTGGCATGCCCGACAGATGTCAACTGTACCGTCTTTGACAATGTATTTCCGATAATTATTCGTCATGATAACTTATCATTATTGCTAAGAGAATAATACCTATTTGCTCTTTATGGTTATTTTACTAGAACTGCTAAGAAATAGCAAAACAATTCTTTAATCATTTAAAAAATTCAATAATATCATACAGACTTATAATGCGAAAAGTCTGAAGTAGCTACATATCAGTTGATGCTCATGAATCAGATTTTTGCTTGTATACATTTGCAGCCAGACTAAGCAATACGGCCAGAATATTCGAGATATTAATATGACTAAACTCATAATATGATATGACTACAATTTAGCTATATGTCGGTCCACTATTTCAGTCTGAAACTAGTCTGGTGAAACCAAAACATACGCCTGAGTTACATCGTATACAAACATAAACTTGAATCTATCTCATAAGTTTTAATATAAACAATTAAATTTACGACTACTATAGAAGTTATTCATGTTTACCAGACAATATTATCGAGGCTAAGTCAAGGAGTTATTAGATACAACACATATTATTCCAAAAATCTAAAATTCGTAGACGTGTGACATCCACCAAACTCGCACTGGGCTCGCGTCCCATAGGCCGCTTGGTGGATTATGGCGCACTCTCAGAGAGACGGCCTGTGTGTGGGAACATTATAGGCTGATTATGCTATGCTTTTGCTATTATATCACTATTACAGGAGTCATTCTTGTAATATCAGACAAAATTATCGCGGTTATGTCAGAAACTTATTAGTTCAATTAACACATGTATGTATTAGATTCCGCTTGCTTGCGATGCGACGAGAGTTGATCTCGCCGTTCAGACTGCTAATAAAATGCATATTTTTGTGACATTTTTCAGTGCAAATAACACGGTATATGTTACAAGAATAACAGCGTTCCAAGTTCAAATATCGGTGACATTTGGCGCTGCGCCAGCGCAAGTCGCGTGTCGGTAGCCTCACGGTAGTTAATATACCGTAAAATTTGGGAAAGTGGTAAAAGTTTTATGCGACGATGACGGTTAATTTAGTAAAAAATTATATGAGGTGATACTGTTAAGTTATTTTTGGGACAGGCTGCGTTAGTGTCACAGAGAACGTAATCGCCACGCCGGCAGTACTACTCATCGATAGTATACTAGCGCACAACTTTTGTCCAAACTGCCTCTCAACGCAGTCTGTTTTTATACGTCATTTGACGGTGACACGCTCAGTTTGTATGAAAAGTATTGACAATGTCGCCTCTAGTAGCGGCCGCCGAGGCATCCCCGTGCTCTGTGGGTGGTGTGAACTATATTGTTAATTAATGCATAAAAAAGGCGTGTCGATGTCGTCATGCACGCGGAAAATCCGTTGTATATTTAGATTACATTGATTGATGATGTTATAACTCTTAAAAAAATACAATACACGTAGATATATTTAGTAAACTATTCCGCTTTACTATTCTTAAAGAGTCTTAAAAAACCCTGTAAGAAATCGACACGTGTTTCACCTCTCAACGAGGCATCCTCAGGATGACGATTGACTTGTTGCGAACCCGTACACGACGTGTTAAGACGCCGAGCGCTGGACGCTGAGCGCTACTCAGCGTCTTAAGACTCTTTAAGAATGGTAAAGCGGAATAGTTTACTAAATATATCTACGTCTATTGTATTTTATAATGGATTTCCGCCAAGTCACGCCTGAATCAATTAACTGTTATAACTCTTCCTAACTTTTAAAGGAATAAATATACTATAAGTTTTGCAGTAACTCTAAATGCCTTATACGTCGTGAAGTCATGAGGTCTTTCCATAGATGCAGACAGAAAGTAGATTTTGGTACGGAAAGCCCAGCCACTACTGCAATACAAAATGATGATCATTAATCTCTCTCTTATTAAAGCTCCAGCGGATAGGCGCGACGCGACGGTGTGACACGATTCTGCTGGAAAAGTTCCATAAAATTTTCATAGAAATTGTTCTATTTGAGTCGGGTCGGCCTGTCTGCGGGAGACTTTATCTTGTTGAAGATATACTGCCCCTTTGCTTTAGTTTACTTCAACTTGTCATCAAAAGCAGCAAATCCTATCTCATCCAATTCCCATATACTTCTTTCACATCCATATATGAGGAAAAGATATTGACCTTATAAATAAATATAAAATCTTGATATCTCTAGAGATCTGTAGCCAATTTATAATACCTAATAAATAAGACACATTCTGGACTGATCCTAGAACATCGCGTATAAAAAGGTCACAGTGGTCCCTAGACAGGGATACAACTTGTATCTTGATCGTTGCAATTTGAGTTACAAACTGTATCTTGCGTGATCGATATACTAGCGATAAAAGCGATGAAAAATGATACACGGTTCTCCTTGTATAGTTTTTCACAAGCACAACACAGCAGTAAATCATAGACTCGACAGAACGGGAACCAACGTAAATGGAATTAATCATTCATGAATTCTTGTGTAGGTATCTTATGGTTATTGGATAGGCCAGTCTAGGTGGCTATACGTCCCCATTGCCTTTGCCCATTGTCTTTTGTAGTGGCCTATGGATGGTATTGGTGCTTAGAAATATTGAAGCAAGTTAGCCTCTCATTTTCCACTACTGAAATAGTAAATTATGTTTACTACGTAAGGTGACTATCATTCATATAATTTATTTGCAAAAATACAAGTAGTGACTGCGACCTCTGAGTTTGTTTCGGCCTTCCTTCAAAGTAGTCAGATAGGAAACGCCTACCTCATTTAACTTATTTTTTTATATGACATGTAAAAGTGATTCCGGTGTCCTATTTACAGAATAAACGATTTCATTACATTTCACTTGCTTTATGTTCTAGCATCAGACAATCCTTTTAGTCGAGGTTAGTTGCTTTTCATATTGCAATGGTCATATTAAACATATATGCATTATGCAGTTTGAGATACGGTTTCAATGGATATGCTTCTGTTAGAAATGTTATGTGACATTTTATTGGTCTGAGGAATAGCTGAAATAACCTTAGGATATCAGCGTTTATTCAAGCTTTAAAGAAATGCATGTCTTTTACGCTTGAAGTTGAGATTTTAGTTTATTCTTATCGTTGTGTCTGCATTTTCTGCACTTGGCTATAAAATGATAATAAAATATCATCATAATATCCTTTAAGAGGTAATAAAAGTTCTGATTATTTCGCGACGTTTGCGTTAACACGACATGTGGGGTTATAAGCTGCAGCACGATTGATTTCTGTGTTGATAAGATTTTCTTTATACTTAATTACATTATACTTGACTGCCTAGTTTGTCTAGTGGTCGTAAGCGCTGCTGCTGAGGATATCCTGCTGGGTTCGATGCCTAGCAAAGTGTTATTGGGTTTTTCTATCTGGAATTTCTCAGTAGCAGCCCGGAGTCTGGATTTGTGCCCGGTTGTTGGCAATGGGCTCACCCCGATTATTTATGTTCTTAATCTTACCTACCTACATTTTTTACTTAAAGAATAGCAAGTTTTTCCAAACGTCATTGCTTCAGTTAGTTACATTATTTTGTATTGCTCGTAATGGTGTTGCATTACCTTAAAACATTTTATGTCAAGTTTGAAACAAATAGTTATTTGATCTCTTAATAAACACATCGTAACTGCAACTGTGAGTGCAATAGCTAGGAAGATTTCACATACAGTTGCTTTGTTCCAACAACGTAATGGATGTAAGAACTGCACCCATTCACTAAATGAATGGAAGAATTGTAGCTCACCGGTCTTTGCATCCGCTTCCTTGTTAGCTGAGTGAGAAATTGTTGATAATTCGAGGTTCGTAGCATTGAATGTGAATGTCAAGTCGTCCACAAATTGGCTGAGTAATCGCTTGCAAATACACTGGCAGGCATCACGGGCGTGCGGGCTGCGTTTTCTAAATTCTATTTTCTAAATCGTTGGAAAATGTTGGCTATTAGTTTTGACGTTTTGATAATTTATTGGTTTTGCAGTTTGGCAGTGATTTTGAAATATTGTTTTGTGTTATTATAAATATTGTTTTTTAACTGTTTACGTGGGTATGCACTTTTTAGGCAGAGAGATTCCACGAACAAAGTACTATTTGGAATGGAAGGTGACTATTTGAATTTGGTAGTGCCTCCTTTGACAGCGTTGTTTCCTTTGTAGATTTTACTATGAGAATCTTGGGTATAAGAGCGATCGGACCGAGCTTGGAAATTAGGGTTGGATAGGATGGCTTGGGTTCCAAGTTAATCTTCATTGATGATACAGAATATCTGAAATGTATTTACTTGTTGTGAGTAACGATATTTATTTTTACGCAAATATTTCCTGTCGCTACGACACGATATTGCGCTAAACGAAAATAAATGTTACAGCAAACAATTAGCACATTTCATGACAAATTCCGAGTACGCATAATGTTTATTTATTTGCTTTACATACGTGCTAAGTAATATGTGTATAATATGCGTATTAATATACAAAGTAGCAGCAGTACAATTCTTATAGGTTTTTCTATATAAAACGCAAAAATATATAGGTACCTACTCGCTCTAAAATCCAAGATACTAATTTGAATTTGATGGATGAGCTGAGGTACCAAAAGCATTAAAAATAACACATAAAACATAACATAATATCACGCCTGTATTCCCCGAAGGGTTAGGCAGAGCTGTACCTGTAGTAAAAGTACACCTACATTACGCCAGTTATATTTAAGTCTCATGTAATAGGGGGCTAGCCTATTGCCATCAACGGGGCACAATTCCAGACTCCGGGCTGCTACTGAGCAATTCCAGATGGAAACACCCAATAACACTTTGCCCGACCCGGGAATCGAACCCAGGCCCTCAAGCTCAGCAGTAGAGCTTGCGATCACTAGACCAACGAGGCGAGGCGGTGTGTTAATAATAAACTGGCTTGATGTTACACATTCCTATAAGTCACTAAGGAAAATTTTGGGTTTTGTTAATACCAACAGTTTGATACTGAACCACTTTTTACGAGCATACATACGTAAATTGTGTTCCCTTTCTGAGAAACGCCAATCTATTTGATTACCAAGATAACAAGTTTCGCAACACGATGCAATTTCCCCATCCATCTCGTTATGCACGGCCCAAATCTCTGGAGACCGAAATTCGACAAGAACCAATTCCAAAAGGCAGCCGATGAAACTCCACGGTTGCTGTTATTTTAATGAAACTTGTGTTTTCAGTGTGAATTCATTTTGGTCCTCGTAAATAATTCGGTTTTACTGACGGGTTGAGTTTAATTTTCTATTGAAATGTATCCATCTCTTATTTTTTCAAAGTTAGATTGATTAATATTTTAATTAGCTGTCTCATAGACTGTGAGATATTTATTACTAAGCGTCTATCTTCATTAATAAGGCTTGTCTTACATATTATTATTATAACATAAAGTGTTGGTGGTTTAATTAAAAGAATTCCCGCTGTGCATAACATGGGTTGAGAAGGTATTAATGAAAAATGAGGAAAAACATTCTTATAATATTACCTACACGTTAGTCATATTTTGATATGTTGTATCAAAATGTTACTTCTTATTTATCTGCCAGCATCTTACGTCAATATGTTATACTTATAATGGGCAGTCAGCCCTGCGTACCCCATGCTGATGGGGTAATTATTTTGCATGAGGCATGGCATGAGCTTTTTTCGGTGAACTAACCTTTTCGCAACTATGTTGAGGTCGGCCTCTGACTCGGATCTGACTGGATGCAGCTGAATACTAGTATTTTACATGAAGCGACTGCCATATCTGACCTCCACAACCCAGTTAGTGGGTAATACGATACCCCTTGGTAAGACTGACAGATTTTCGGGATTCTGACGACCCGAACAAAGATCTACGCATGACAGCCGGAACCAACGGCTTAACGTGCTTTCCGAGGTACGGATGAGTCTCGGTATGTAAAGATGGTTACCCATCCACGGACCAACCCCAGCAAGGGTAGCTTAAACTGATGGATCGACCCGTGCGGCTGTTATTACTTAGACACGAGCTCCTCGGATAAGTATGAATGAAGAATTATTTGGTAGATTGATACCCATACGAAACCAGTCCAAGTACCGACCTGGTTTTTCAGATAGTGGTATATCGGTGTTTTCTTGGAATGAACCAGGCATTAGAAATTCCAATAAAGTCATTGTTTCTAATAATCGCTGTATAGGTAGTGTTTGTGTGGTAAGTAGAAAAACCGTTTTTTTTCTCAAACATGCTTGGAAATTCGAGCATTATTTTGACAACCTTCTTCGAGATAAATCGAAATTGCTGTACTGGTCAAAAACAAATGACTACCGGCAATGTTACTATGAAAATCCATATATATCTGTCCTGTGTAGCGGCCAAATAAATTACTATGAAAACTCATAACTGTCGTTTTATTTAAAAATGGAACTAAGTTTTTCTTCAACACATGACAGCCAAGGAGGTAACAGAGAAACAAATGAACATATTGGCGAGTGAACAATTATCGTCGTCCGTCATTGATGCTGGAATTTATAATTCATTTACTTTGTTTGAATTTCCGCGCATTAATTGAGAAAAGTACTATACAAGCCTTGGCCGCAACCAGGCATTGATAGACTCACGTATGTGTGCCTCGGCTAATGCTTGAGTTGCTGGCCGCGACAGTAATGTACTATTTATTTTACTAATAAAAAAAAACAAATGAATCACATAGATGACCTTTAGAAAACATTAAACGCTGTAGAACCATAACACAACCTCGGCCTTCAGAAACTAAATACGATGAGAGAAGGATTTACAACATATTGTATTCGAGAATATAAATAAACTTTGAAACAGACTCGACTCTATCAATCACTATGCTATTATAAAAATAATCTCAATTGTTTCTTTAGTAAAAAAGTTATACTCTCAAAAACTGAAATGTTATTTTATAACCAGCACTTTGAAAAATCTTTCAAATGCGGATAGTGTCGGATGTGAATCCGCGATGATTTACTTTATAAACAAGTGAGTTTTCTTTCAAATTGTGTAAGATCGAACTTCACTCAACATCGTGCATCGTGTAAAAGGGGCCTTATTTCGAAATTTACTCAAGTGAAAGTTCGAAATAAAGCCCCATAACACGATGCAACGTTCTTGCAAGTCGCATACAATAAAATTTTAACTACAAATTATGACTTACATCGTCTAAACTTCTAAAGGTTTAAACATTGTTTAGAGTTAGACGATGCTATTTTAATTGTAAAATTTTATTGTAAATCGCACTGCGTTAATCAGACTTTATTAAAAAAATTGTGCACAACAAAAATTGTTTACATATTATCATCATCACAAAAACCCAAACTAAACGTTACGGTTTCCAGTCTAACCGGAAGCAGCTGAATACCAATATTTTACATGGAGCGACTGCTTAAGGGCCTATGAGTCGTCAATTTGCTTAGCAAGATCCGCCGTTATGTCGAAACTATTGCAGCATTAATTTTGAAATAAATATATGTTAAAGTTGAGGATTAATGTTAGCGACTATGTTAGCTGAAAACACGTTTTCATTCTCGATAGAAAAAAAAACCAAAGTTACCTCCAAACTGAACAATAAACCGCTGCTACACGCGCTTATGTAGTTATCGATTTTTATCTACAGTAATTCCTACTACTTATCGAGTTTATTTACTTCTGACCCACCTCTAAAAAAATGCTGCGTACACCCACGCCTACGAGACAGCATCGCATGCAAACTTTTGGCACAGCCGTTATATAGTCCAGTGGAAAGGGAAGTTTACCAACTCATAAAACATGTATTTTGGCCGTCAGATATTGTCACGGTAATTTAGCTGTCCGGTTTAATTACGAGCAGAAAGTTTTGCGTCACTCAATTTAAACAGAATGTGGAATGCTGTTACATTTTCAAGGAATAAATTCATCATTTTTACAACATTCATTTGTTTATTTTTTGCGTTAAAAGTGCTGGCACCCAACCCAATCTAAAGTATGAAACAACATGGGGATTTAAAGAATAATTTTAATGATCATGAAGAATTTTGATGAACATCTCTGTAATTTTAAGTATCTGTAATTGTTTTTATAATATAAACAGCTTTAATTATGAGATTTTATTGTTTTCCCTAATGTATTGTTGATTTTTCACTGAGTATTTATCGCTTGGGTGGCCAATACGCAGGCAGCTGTGAACATCTGTAGCACCAGAGCCCCCCCAGGCTTCCCAATTGCGTTACCATTCCAGAGCGGAGAGCAAAGCTGAAATATTTCATGTGGCTATAATTCAGACACCCGTGAAATTAGAATATGAAATGAAATCTTTTATTGTCCGGATACAAATCTACATACAAGTTTAAATAAATACAGACATAGATAACGTAATAAATATACAATATCATAAATATGACGCATTCACATCAACGCTGCTGCTTATTGGCGGAAGAAATTTCAATGAAATGGTAGAACTAACTGATTTCCCGGAGGAGCTTTAACTGCGGCCATTATTCACATGTTTTGGTATACGTAGGTAAAGCATACCAAAACGTGAGAATTATGCCATAAACTGCAGTTCATATGTGTAATTGGTCATTGCTGATTTTCCAAGTTGTAATCAGTGCTCCAGATCCAACAACTGCCCATTATTATCTGGAATAGTACAACCACATGCACCTCTGCCTAGCCATTCGGGGAATACAGGGGTGATGTTGTAAAATGAGGTTGGAAACATTAATGTTTTTATCGTAAATTGAATTAACTTCGTTCCTGACCTAAAATTTCGTATCAAAATACTTCACTATAACCCAATTTATCACGCCATTTCCACAATGTCACCGTGATTATGTCATCTAACTTTACGAGACTATGTATTTTTAAATATGGCAACACCCACGCTACGTTAATGAAAATATAACATAAAATCAAAATTATAACTCATTTGGAAAATATTAACAACTTTTCATAACCGTAAGTAACTATTCGTTTGACATTGGATATATTCACGTTTGAAAAACTAGTTATAAGGTCTGTTATCATTTTGTTATTCCTGGGCTGATACGGAAGTCCTTCATGAACCATTGATTATAAAACTAATTTTGAAAGGATATGATTACTAGTGACTGATATTTAAAATATAGCTACTTACTAATTATTTTATAGTTAATCATATCACGTGACGGCTTGCTAATGATATGGACTCCTCTATGATATTCAAATATTACTGTATACACATAATAATATGTAGGTATGTCTAGGTAAATTAAGCAAACGAAAATATAGCACATGGAGCAAAGATCTATGTTAAGGGTAGTTGGTTGCAGTTAACAGTTGAATGAGAGTTTCCGAAGCTAGATCTTCTCCTCCATCTCGTCTAGATCTTCTTTCTTCGTCTCCTCTAGATCTAGATCTTTCTGCTAGTCTTCTTCTTATGGTCTAAATCTCTCGGCTAGATCACCTTTTTCTCGTCTGTATCTCTCGGCTAGATCTTCTTCTCTTCTAGATCTTCTTTCTTCGTCTCCTCTAGATCGCGATCTTTCTGCTAGTCTTCTTCTTATGGTCTAGATCTCTCGGCTAGATCTCCTTATCTCGGCTGTATCTCTCGGCTATATCTTATTCTTCTTCTCGTCTAGATCTTTCGGCTAGATCTTCGTCTCGTCTAGATCTCTCGGCTAAATCTTTTTTTTGTGTCGATAACACGATAGTTTTTTAAATTTAGTTGTCCCAAAACTAGTCCACTTCCACGGCATCGTCGGTGGCAGTGCTCGCGTCTCTTTGGCTGCATTTTAGACCACGGAGGGCAGGATAAGAGGTAGAACATAGTTTGCGACACAATTCCACATCCACAGTCCACACCCTGCGGCCACTCTGTGGAGGTAGCCCCACTTTACGAGCTTGTTATTTCATCTTCCCACTTGGGTTCAGAGGTAGTTGAGAGACTTCAGCTAGATAAGAGGCGCCAAGTACCTACGCAAATGAAAAGTGCATATATAATGCAATTTTATTGATAAAGAAGATACCACAACAATTTGTTATCGACACATTATTTTCTCGATACTAAATAAATGTAAGTTACCACCTGCTATGAATAAATCTCATTAAATGTTCTGCTGTCGACATCAATCATATCGACTGTTTTGAGTTACATCACTTCTCTATATATCGAGCATTCGATGTTACGCGTAAATATATTGCTTGTAATTGATGTGAAGTATCATAAATATCCGCGTCTGAATTCCCCAACTAGGCAGAACGAGTTATACATTATACACCTAAATTCCATCCAGCTTATGTGTAGCAATGTACCTACTACAATAGGCTGGGATCATTCCTGTGTGGGACGACTGATATTAATGATAATAATTAGATATCCAATATGGAACTCAAAATAAGTACAAGGGAATTTAAAACCCTTTGCTATACGTTCGTCGAATACATTAGCGACCACTACATCAGCCAGCACACGTATCAAGAACATCGTAGAAACAGGTTGTCTCGACAGAAGAATAGCAATCACAATCTGTTTATTGACTATGTCTATTCTCCCGTCGATAAAACCCGTTTCTACGGTTGTCATGTTACGCGTGCTGGTACATACATAGTAACTATTCAATTAGTTAATTGATTCAGGCGTGACTTGGCGGAAATCCATTATATAATACAATAGATGTAGAAATATTTAGTAACCTATTCTGCTTAACTATTCTTAAAGAGTCTTAAAACCCTGTAAGAAATCGACACGTGTTTCACCTCTCAACGAGGCATCCTCAGGATGACGATTGAGTTGTCGCGAACCCGTACACGACGTCTTAACACACCGAGCGCTGGACGCTGAGTTTACTCAGCGTCCAGCGCTCGGCCTTGCCTCGTTGACAGGTGAAACACGTGTCGATTTCTTACAGGGTTTTTAAGACTCTTTAAGAATACTTGAGCGGAATAGGTTACTAAATCTACGACTATTGTATTTTACTATTCAACTAAGTAACTACTTCAGGCCAGAAACGTGATGTCAAGACCATTTTGAAGATGCCAGAAATACGCATTTATTCGCACTTTGCCAAAACAATAAACATATCTTCAAAATGGTAAAATAATAAAGCAGACCTATCTATGGTAGCTATGGAAAATAATACAGACGATAATTACAAAAGTTAACGTTTTAATTAGTAGGAATAATTTTCTAATTAGTAAGGCGCGTGACTATGGTTCTTTATTACACTATATACCTACTTACCAACATTACGTAATATCTATAGGTACATAAATATAATAAAGTTGTAGAGGGTCGATAGTCTGTACATGGAAGACATTCGAAAAAAAGTTGGCTGGGCTTACTTAGAATCGATAACAGAACACGTTCCAACAGTTTTCAGATTTTTTGTCTGTTTATCTGTATGTCTATTTATTTGATCGCGCATCACGTTAAAACGGCTGAACCGATTTTGATGATTTTTTGTACTTACGGGAATACTTTGAACCCTGGGGAAGGACATAGGATACTTTTTATCGACATACAACGCGGGTGAATCCGCGGGTGGAAGCTAGTGTTTTATAAGTAAGTTACTGTTATGTTGTTAAATCAACACGTCATTATTATTTATAGTATCTATATGGATGGCATGTGAAAAATATTTGAGCTCTTCGTAAATAAATATCCCACAATAAATATTTTGCCACCAAGCTTACGTACGTTGGTGTTAGGCCCTTTGTACACGGCACGGTTTCTTTACGGTACGGAGTATAACCCACGTGTCGTAGAAAAAACGTGTCTGTCAACAAGCTTCCATTGTGTTCCATACAACACTGATGACAGTTTTGTAATATTGTAGATGTATGAATAATATCACTATCACTACACACTACAAATTATAAAACAAAGTCCCCCCGCCGCCTCTGTCTGTCTGTCTGAACGCGATAAACTCGAAAACTACCAAACTGATTTTCATACATTTTCACCAATGGACGGAGTGATTCATGAGGATGAGTTAATTGTATTATAATTCATTCGCGTTTTGTGTATATTGGCTCGAATAAGATGATATGAAATACTCGACGTAGGATGAACATCAGTTACATTGGAATCTACATACTTGCTAGTCTATAATTATTAAAATTATGAATGTAAAATGTTGCCAAGACGAGACCATGCGGCTCGCACTGTCAAAAAGTTATCAGATCTCATGTAGAGCCAAGTTTCTAACTCTACACGCCCTAACTGTACAAGCTCTAACTTCACAAGCTCTACACCTTAGTCAAAATATGTGTCTTGGTCATTTCGTTACTACAAGAACTATTGTATAACAGAGAAGTAATGAACAGTGAATAAATTTCTCACCTTACACCTATGTGAATGTAGCGAAATGGCCAAGCCACATATTTTGACTAAGGTCTAGAGCTTGTGAAGTTAGAGCTTGTACAGATACTAAAAAAAAAAAACAACTAGGTACTAAGGAAGGCCAGTCAGTCAGTCAAGTCAGGCATTTTTTTACGAAAACGATTTCATAAAAAATTGCCTGACATTGTCGATGTTTTTTTTTTTCGTTGTATTTTTTTTTTATAAAGCCATTTTATTCATGCGTATAATATTAAACCGTCTGCGCATAATTCATAGCGACATGTAGACTAATATGTATTTCGTAGAATTACCTGTATCTGAAACGAACTCAGTGCTTCATATTATTAGCTATATGATATCTTATTACGTTTCTACGCTATGACAACCAAGCATGAAAATTGTAATTTATATTTACTGAAGCCTGATATACACGATGCGATTTATTACACTTTGGTGTACCATAACTTGAAGCAACTTACTATAAAAGTTGCACTATCTAAATTGTGTTTAGACATGATACGATGATGTGTTTGTGGCTTCAAATTTATTGTATGCCAGTGGTAAGAAACTTGCATCGTGTAAATGAAGCTTTAGACGCTTTAATGGTCTTATAATTATTAATCAGGTAAGTAGTCACCAAGAAGTTATGAGTGATATCAACATGATGTTCAGTCTTTTCATTCGTTCTTGTTAGTTATTTAAATAGAAGTGTCATGAGGTCTACAATCCTTTGTATGATTGAGACCATAGTGATAAACTTTGAAGATGTGGCTACTGTTTCCTTGAAAGAAAGAATGAAAGAAATACATTTATTTAATACTGACGTAAAGACAGAATATTACATACAGCAGTAAATAGATAAAATAAAATAAACTAATAAAAAGGTGTAAAGTACGATGTAAGAAATTGGCAGGGGAGTGTGCCTCACGGCTGCGCCAAAAAGGCCCAGTTCAGTAAAAATGCCAAACAATTATAACACATAATTCTTATTTTCCATTGTAATTACCTGTGCATACGAGCCTGTATTACATTGAGGATCCTTCGTGTCGCAGAGAGTACCCACCTATCTACCTACGCTAAAGAGTTGCGGTCAATCCTGGAGATTTATAATATTTTTTAAGTTGTTTCTTAACCGAGAAAACCGTGACAGTAAGTACTTACGTACTACACAACAAAAAACTTAAAAAAACGACTGCAAAAATACATTACTGAAAAGAGAATAAAAACAATGATTATAGTATTGCAGGCGTGGATAAACCAATAACCTGAAATATGGTGTAACTTTTATTTGTGCAATAAAGACGAATCTAACGATATATCATTCATTCTGCCTAGCCTTTTCCCAATCATGTTGGGGTCGGCTTCCAGTCTAACCGGATGCAGCTGAATACCAGTATTTTACATGGAGCGACTGCCTATCTGACCTCCACAACCCAGTAACTGGGTAATACGATACCCCTTGGTAAGACTGGTTGTCAGACTTTCGGGCTTCTGACGATTCGTAACGACTGTCAAAGATCCACGAATGACAGCCGGGACCAACGGCTTAACGTGCTTTCCGAAGCACGGAGGAGTCTCGGTATGTAAAGATGGTCACGAGACTCCTCAGTGCTTCGGAAAGCACGTTAATCTAACGATATATCATTTATCAAAATCGGTTCAGCCGTTTAGTAGTTACGAGGGAACATAGACGGACATAAATACATACAGGTCAAAAATATGACCCTCCTTATATGGCTTCGCCGCACTCGGGTTAAAAGAATAAGCTTCCCGTGTGCCTTTCTCAATTTATTTTAAAAATCATACTCGCGTTCAAACACTGCAAAATATCAGAAAGTATATAGTGCTTGACCCCTTAAGAGCTGTCTAATAAATAAGGCTATAGTGATAATGAAGCCAGACTCATGTGCTCTTAACGAAAGTATTCGGTACGGCAAGGGGCCGGCGGAAAAATTACGAGAACTGATAGGATATAAATACCTATGTACCTCAGTACCTATGTAGGTTTTGGTGAATGACATAATTACTAAATTTTATGTAGTTGTTAGTGAGGAGCTCGTGGCTAAGTAATAGCCTCACGGGTCGATCCATCAGGTTAAGCTGTGCTTGCCGGAGTTGGGTGTCCATCTTTACATACCGAGTTCATTTTGAAATAATCCTAAATGGTCGATAGGATTACTGCACAGGGTGGGCTCGACGGTTAGTAGGTGCCCAGTTGCTCACTTAAGTAACCAAAATTGAGCACGCCCTATAAATGCACCCCATGAGCTGTTATACACAATTAAGATTAAAATGTGTGGCCCGCAACCCAACAAATAAGGAAAGCTTTTACAGGCTCTATTCTTAACATATTTCGAAATATCCAATTGACCGGGATTCTATTCCGAACTGACGCGACACGAATAGCAAACAAAACGCATTGTTCAAAACAGACCTGTTCTGTCTGCGCTATATCGGGTCCATCTGTACATGATGGACGAACAGGTGTTGCTAAATCTGAACCGTATTCATTCACATTGCCACCTAGAAAGGCATTCATCATTATCATCCTGCCCTATTGGCGTATAGAACTGAAAAAATACAATAAAGATATAATATTAGTAACCTTATTCCGCATAACTATTCCTAAAGAGCGCTGCATGCAGAGTCCAGCGCTCGGCGTGGCAACACGTCGTGTTCGGGTTCGTGACAAGTCAATCATCATCCTGAGGATGCCTCGTTGAGAAGTGAAATACGTGTCGAATTCTCACAGGGCTTTTTAGCGGGCGGAATATGTTACTAAATATACCTACGTCTATTGTATTTTTAATGGATTTCCGCCAAGTCACGCCTATCTGCATAGGGTTGAATAGAAGGAGGATGAATTTATTTGTGGTCGTCACAGGATGTCCTCTTCTTCCATACATAACATCTATTCTATCAGGGATCACAACTTTCGAGTTGTAGGTTGTGGGTTCCAACCCTGATAGGCGCTTTACTTTGTGTAAATTATTCCACACCACTTCTCCCAAAAAGGGTGAAGGAAAAAGATCATGAGGAAACATCGGCATGTCCTAGAACAAAACAATTCAAAGACGTGTGACGTCTGCCTACCCGCAATGGGCCCGCGTGGTGGACTACAGCCCGCTACCCGGAGGTCTGTGTCTCAGCACATTAGATACATTGTAATGTTTTGCATGTCAAATGTTTGACTATACCTAAGACCAACACAGTACCAATACTTATTGCAAATAAATGATTATGATTATGGCAGTGGGAATATTATAGGTTTATTATGCTTAATATGCTATCAGCTGACATTACAGTCACAGTAATTACCCCAGGCCGTCCGCTGCGTTAAGCGGGTGCACGGAGCGGGCGCCCGCGTGCATGCTGATTTCTATGGGCCGCGTGCGACGGAAGACCCGCCTCACGCAGCGCTGCTCTAATGATATAATAGAAAACGCGCTCCGTGCACCCGCTTAACGCAGCGGACGGCCTTAGCCATTATAATCTCGCACACAATCTATCTATCGTTTCCATGGAGATCGTCACTTTGATCTACTTGTTAGTCAAATACTTAATCAGCCTGAAACCTCAGGTAAAAGGTTTCCTCTCAAACAGGGATATTCGAGGTTTAAAACCACGCTGTCTCGGTGTTAGTCAGTGATTTCAGACTAGCCCATCGGATTTTAATTACCTACCATTAATCTATACTCCATTTATTTTAAGATTAGACAAATATCGGTTATCACCCTTTCGTTATTTCGATATGAACGTATTATAAATTCCGTTATTTCACGATAAGTACAAAGCAAATGTATTTACCATTTACATCTTCTTCTATACATATAATAAAGCTGAAGAGGATCGAAAGTCTGGAAGACATTCGAAAAAAAGTTGACTGGGGATACTTAGAATAGATAACAGAACACGTTCCAATAGTTTTTAGAATTTTTGTCTGTTTGTCTGTTTATTTGTGAGCGCATCACGTGAAAACGGCTTAACGCATTTTGATGCAAACCTTACTAATCTGTCCAGAAAATCCCCGGCCAGGTTATAGGCTATGTAACATCACGCTACGACCCTTAGGAGCCGAGCAAAATGAAAAAAGCCAGAAAAAACGCTAACCGAAAACAAAGAAATAGCGCGGGCGGGCGATGGGTTGCGACGCGGTGGGCCGGGGTCCGAAATTTCACGCGGACGAAGTCGCGGGCAGAAGCTAGTTAAAAATATAATTCGAAACTGCAGTCATTTCAATATTATTACACAATAACTGTTGTTATTTAGCCGTTATTTGTCTAATGGTAAAGTAAATGGAGTAAAGTTACTTCATAGTTGGGCAAAGGCCACATGTTATACCAACATAACGCATCGTTGTGTTGTTGTTGTTGTATTTGATTGTGTCTATTCCCTCCAGCGTAGTGCTAAGCGTACGTGACGGAACAGCTGTGATATGACAAAGAGTTTATAATACGACGTGATGTATCGCTGTCGCTGAAACTTTGTTGTGCAGTTGATAAACAATGGATACTACGTCAATGTGTTGACGTGTGTGGGAAAGAGATAGCTTGCCTAGTCTATAACTTGAATGCCATCTTGTACCTATAATTCTAATTGAAGGGCTTCTTTTCCAACATAGATCACTAACCCCGCTTGCTTACTGTGTGTAGACCTGATAAGGCCAGCGGCGGCGCCTTAATTGCGGTAAAATTCTACAATATCCATTGCTTCGTATGCTGTCTGTCTTTTCAATACATGATCAATGCAATCGGTGTTGTAATCGTGGTTGTGATTTCAAGTGACGTTATTATTGAGGGTGCAGGATTCCCCGCGATATGACTTGACATCGCGGGGAATCCACCGGTATTAAAACTTGAGGAATTAAATCATAAAAACTTGGTCCTAGAAGTCAAATATAGGTACCTAAATTCTAAAATTACCTAATAACATAGCATATTGCCTGTTAAGTCTCGTGCAGACTGGCGCGACACGACTCTAACAATACAATTTTTATGAAAACTTCACGGTAGAATAATTACCGGTGTCGCTTCGCGCCGGCGCGTCACTCCAGTCTGCACGAGACTTAATTCCTGAAGGGTTAGGCATAACTACACCCTTTGCCAGTTACATTTAAGTCCCATGTAATAGGAGGCGAGCCTATACCCTTGAACCATGCACAAATCCAGCCTCCGGACTGCTACAGAGCAATCCCGGATCGAAACAATGTCAAATGATCTAATGTTTTGTAAAAACATAATCTTGCCGCCTTTTGCCGATGTAAATTCAAATAAGTACTTTCCTGTCCAATTTAACAACAATTTGTAAGTGTAATTAGTAATAATTGACGAGCCTACCACACTATAAACACTTCCATAACTAGACTCGAGTTACATATATTGTAGAAATGATATCATTAAGTACAGGAGACTGACCTTACTGAGCGATTTAATCTGACTAATTCTATTGTTGCTTACCTAAACGGGAGCAGTAAATAATATATGTATAATAAACACATTTAATTTTGCTGTTACGAAATAATCTTTATGTCCGCTATGAATTATAAGAGGTTCATTTGCGATGACATTCTAAGGTGCGAAATAGCAGTGTTTTTTGAGGGGTGGGACACAGAAAAAACGTAAGTGGAGGAACGTCGCAGACGCGGCGCCCCTTCAATATATTTTCATACAAAATGTACAGAAGCGTCGCTACACAAAAAAAATAGAAAAGACAGGGCGCGGACGAGACGCGGTCAGTTTTCGACGCAACCTCGTCTTACGTCTTTTCTGTGTGTCCCGCGCCTTAGTCAAGGAAAAGTCCCATATTATAATAATAGTTATTTAAGCAACTATTGTATAATAAGGGCCAAGTGTGATAATAGTATCACATGAGTGTTTTAATACCTAATTATATACAGTTGCATACAAGACTTTATCTACACCGATGATATGAGGATTTTTAGCATGGGTGTAGATAAAAACCTTTTTTACCCCAAATGGTTGCTAATGTTTCAATGAAATTTCTGATTTTTATGATTCTCATTCATCTACCATGAGGACTAAGGTTCGATTCCAAGATTGGCTAGTTATCGGGTTTTACCATCAGGATTTTTAGTAGCAGCCCGGAGTCTGGCTTTGTGCCTGGCGGTAATCGTCAATAGGCTTGTCCCTGTTACATCGGGAGTTAAACATAACTGGTGGAATGTGGTGAGGTACCTACCTATCACCTCTACCTAACTTTCCGGGAAATACGAGCGTGACGTCATATCATATTTTTACGTAGAAACGTAAGTAGATAGTAATAGTAAAAACCGGCCTAGTGCGAGTCGAACTCGCACACGAAGGGTTCCGTACCATCGTTTCATGTGTCCATGTCTACCTATTACGGTTCAAGTGATACAGCAATTGTAAAGGGCGAGAAACAAATCTCAGATTCGGGCGTTTAATTTGTATTATTTGTAAAGCGGCAATAAAAATACACACTGTACAAAATTTGAATTGTCTACCTAATTACGGTTCATGAGACAGACAGACAGCCCACTGACAGACATAAGGACAGCGGAAGCTTAGAAATAGGGTTCCGTTTGGCAATCTTCGGGTACAGAACCCTAAAATGTACAACGTTGAGGTTGCCAAACTTTGTAAAAGCGACTGAGGTATCCTCATGAACTCGTTTTTGTTGACAAGTTAATTACTTACGTAATTAATTAACTTATATTAAATAACCATGTAAACAAACAGCTGTGCACTATAAACTTAATCACTAGGTATAAATTGTCCATTCACACTAAAGTATACATAGGTACCTACTATGTGCATATAGTGTACCTATAAGCGTGCGTAAACACTACGTCATTATTATAATTTATAGTGGCAACAGCATGCCAATTGATTATTATTAAATATTACTAGTAAACAAACTGTCATAATAGAGATTGGAATCTGGACCTAACATAGTTGGGAAAAGGCTAGGCAGATCAGTCGGGCCGATTTTTTGACGATTCAGTACATAATATGTACATGTGTACATGATGTGTACTGAATCGGCCTCAAAAAATCCGCCAAACTGATGATATGTCACCTTTAAATAAAACTGTTAATAAATAATTTTATTCTAATTTTGTCTAGTTGTATAAAATTTTATGTGTTTGTTGCGGTATGTGTGGTGCAAACTGTGAATTTAAATGATTATTTAATAAATGATGTTACCCTCCCATTGCCTGTTCCATCACCTCAATAAGTTACCTCACCTGGCAGTTAATTTCATACAAATTGTATTCTATTTATCTGGTAGACTGCCATTGGTCTAGTGGTCACAAGAGCTACTGCTGGGCTTCGATTCCCAGATCAGGTTATACTGTTTTTCCATCAGTTATAATTATCTCAGTAGCAGCCAGGATTCTGCATTTGCCCCCCTATTACTTACGACTTAAAACATAACTGGCGAGATGTGGGCGTACTGTATACATACATCTCTGTTTAACCCTTTGAGAAATACAGGGCGTGATAAGATTTAAGATATATTTCTTTGCTCAAAGTTACAACATATCTTACAATATAATATATCTTTCAATATAATAATGCAAAGATATGCCTTAATATCTTACATATGAATATTACACATTCCTACGTTTCATAACAGTTCAACGCGGTCAAAATTGGATTCTGTGAGCGCGCAAAGTTTTCCTAATAAGATTGAAACCAAGTTTTTCTCCTTTGGCGATTGAAAAATAACTATTTTTGACAAATAATATTCTATTCTTGGAGAAATGTGAGTAGCAAATTGAAGTTTGCAAATTGTGGGGAGGTATGTAATGTTTCGATATAACAGGGGCCTGGTGAGTTTTTGACAGTTTTTTTGTATGGAAAATCTGTCAAAAACTCACCATTGAGAGACCATTGTAACGTTTATAAATTAGTAGACTTAGGCCCCTGGTATGCGATGGATGGAATGTGAGATAGAAGATATGGTTAGAAAGGGGGGTGACTACCGAGATGACGACTAATAGAGAAGTATGGAAGAAAAATACATGTTGCGCCGACCCCAAATAAATTGTTAAGTATAAGGTCAGGAGAATGATCGATGACGAATGTCAATGAACTCTACCTAACTTTTATTAATGTTTTTTTCAGGATTGCATATTATGTCCAATAATGTAATTTAATTTCAGTCCGTGTTTCAGACAGGAGTCATTTCGCTGTAAGTAAGAAAACCCGTATTTATTTATTCTCGTTTCTGAAAATTTAATAATAGTCTAACACCCACGGATTACATTTTACTAGAAAAAAATCCTGAAACCTCATTATTCACTATAATTGTATATTTAAAGTTTCCAATGCCGTACCTGTTTATTTACGAAAGCTAATTATATTAATATTCCTTCAATGCTTTTAAAGATAAACTTGAAGTTCAAACGGGTTCAAGGTTGATTTTATTTTCTATTTTATTTCGTAAACATGACATAACGCCTGTATTCCACGATGCGTTACGCAGAGGTGTATAGTACACCCACATTTCACCAGATATGTTTAAGTCCCATGTAATAGGGGGCGAGCATATTGCCATTAACCGGACACAAATCCAGACTCCGGGCTGCTACTGAGAAATTCCAGATGGAAAACCCATTGACACTTTGCTCGACCTAGGAATAGAACCCACGCTCAGCAGTCGCATTTGCGACCACTAGATCAATGAGGCAGTTTTTATTTTGTAATGTTAGTTTAAAACCGTGTGTTCACTAGGCGACAAATGTCTCAAACATGATTTGTCAGAAATATTGCTTGAAAGTGCGGGAGTGCTTTGATTACAGCAAAACGAAAAATATCTTTGAATTTGCAGTATTATTTAAAAATTCGGCAAAAAAATTTACGGCTGGGGGCCGCCCAAATGTGCGTATGCCTTAACTATCAATTGAAATAATAAAACCAGCGTTTTACTGTCTGTCAATATTAAAAAAATCGAGGGGCATCGTGGGTGATCCGGTTTGAACGAAGTTCTTTTCGGTTTTGCACACTTTTTTTCGTCATAAAAGTGTCATGACGGTCAAAATGTTTCACCTTTTTCAGCCAAGCTCTCATTGACCAAGTGTGCAGAGCTAAATATCCACTTAAAATATAATATACTTGCTTACTCCAGTAATATACAATACTTATTGCGCTTTGTTAGGTAACCGAGTGAGCGCACAACTAATTGAGTTGAGCTTTAGAGCAAAGATTTAGATAAATTGTTGCAACAATCTTCATGAATACTGCACAATCTATTTTGTAGTAAGTAGTATTTTTTAGGTTACTTTTGCGCGTTTATTTATATACATATTTATTACAGATAGTGTTGTCAGGATCAAAAGAGTGTCCGTTGAGTTTCTTGCCCGTTCTTCTCCAAAGGTACTTACTACATTTTGGAATAGGCAACTAGCTTCATCTTTCTGTCTGGCCGACGCCTTTGATAATTCAAAAGTGCCTGTAATTGGTTTACTTGAAATAGATGCTTTGAGTTTGAGTTTAGCTGGTTATAGCTCAATGGTAGAGATCTGGGCTGATGAGCGACTCATCGTCAGTAAAAACCCGGAGGCATAATGCAGTATTGACGTATCGTGGTACTGTCATAAATGACGTTAAGGCTTTTTTACAGGAACACTAGAATATAAAATATAATAGAATATAAAATATAATATAATATAAAATATTTTATGAAACTACCTACAATAAGCTACCTTGAATTTTAATTTGTCTGAATCAACTTTTCATCACAAGACAAGACGCTAACGCGGACCTGATTGATGTCTGTAATCATCTTCGTGAATTGTCGATCAACCAATTTAGATCAATCAATCAATTGCGAAGTGTTCTTAATTTTAGTTCGTCCCAAAGAACGATGTTTTTGAGCCGATTATTTTTTGACAGACCTTATTTTCAGACTGTGGATAATTTTAGAAGTACGTGAAGGTTCATTGTGTAGAAGATGTTCTGCCACAATGACTATTTCTGCCTCTAAGGGCCGAGTCACCCTGGAATTGCAGCGGCCGGCAGCGACGCGGCGAGCACTTTCAGTGTGAAATAATTTTAATATTTATCTAAATACTTAAAAGACCACTATCGCTTGAAAAGCTTGAAAAGGTCGCGAGGCCGCCCGCGGTAATGCGAGCGGCCGAGCGCTTAATTGTCGGTGGTTCTGCCCGCGGATGCCAGCGGCGACGCGAGGCCGCTCGCGCCACCGCGGGCGGTCGCGCGCGGAGGTCGCGCGAGGCCGACGCCGACGACATCGGGGGCCGCTGACGGCCGCCGCCAGCCGTTGCTGGCCGCTGCCGGCCGCTGCCGGCGGCTACCATTCCGGTGTGACTGGGCCTTACAGGTTTTGTATTATAGGAAAGTGGTTCCGTCATGTTATGACGGCTGCTGTCATACTGGTTAGTACACAGTATTTGACATTACGGTGTCAAAAAACCACAGCCGTAATTGTGTAACGTCTCTTCAAAGCTTCAGCACCATTGTTGTATTTCGTTTTGAATGTTAAGGGAGTCGGTGTAATTAAAAGCACATTCAACATTTTAGTTTTGTCTTGAGGAGAGCAGTGGCGGTCCAGTAACGGCCGTGACTTACGAGTTGCAGGTCCTGAGTTCAAACACAGGCAGGTTCTTTATGTTGTGTACATGATTTCATCACCACTGCTTACAAAACGGTGAAAGAAAACATGGCGAAAAACCGCCAAACACCATAGTGGTCTAGCGTAGTGGAAAACAAGGTTTTAAAATGCCAAGAAAATGAAAGATTTAAACCAATATGGCGGATGCAGTGGGGTGTTTATTTCGCAGACAACGCGTGGGTGTAAACTCCGATGTTATTTTTAACTTAGTATTGAGAAAGAAGAGGTGAATGAAATATTTTTTAACGATCAAGAAAGTGCACGTTGCACTTGCGAAATTAGTATTCTGAGAATCCGAACGCAGACCAAAGTTAAAAAGTTTGTTGGAGAGCTTTTTCTCATTTACGTAAAACTGTGCTTTTATATATAATCGTATCACGTTGCGAAAAGTGGAATAACGCCTGAAGTGAAAGTTGAACGTGGAATACTAGCAATAGCAGCAATCTTATCGCCAATGTGTTGAACACATGGCGTCAAAATGTTTGTATAGCGATTATTTTTTTCCACATACTTCTGCCTTCACCACCCGAAATGATGATGCGTTGTTTGGTCAAATCAATCTGCCTAGCCTTTGCCCAACTATGTTGGGGTCGGCTTCCAGTCTAACCGGATGCAGCTGAATACCAGTATTTTACATACCAACTAACCTCCACATCCCAGTAACAGGGTAGCACGATACCCCTTGGTAAGACTGGTTGTCAGACTTTCGGGCGTCTGACGACCCGTAACGATTGTCAAAGAGATCTTCAATAGTCGCTATACGTAGTCAAAAGCCAAAACGTCCAAACAGTTGTTGGTCCAGGTCCCGCTGTCATTCGGAGATATGAATGACAACCGGGACCAACGGCTTAAGAGGGTGCATTCGGTAAAGCTACGCCAGCCGCGGTCGGTTTGTGGATGAGTGACATCCATGACATAAGATCGAGACCTCTCTGTGTCTCAGAAAGCACGTTAAGAGGATGCATATGGAAAGTGGGCAACGTCGCAAATAGATGTCAAATATATCGCTGTTTTGATTAATTTGGCAATATTACTGTATGAAAATATGAAATATGGCTAATTAGTTATAACCGTTTTAGGTGTAAAAAAGTCATTTGGAAAGTTTCCAAATACTTTTTTTACATCTAAAACGAAATATTCGGTGTTAAGATATTTATTATTGCATTTCATAGTAAATATTCTAGTTCACTAATTAGTCATATTTCATATTTTCATACAGTAATATTGCCAAATTAATCACAACAGCGATATATTTGACATCTATTTGCGACGTTGCCCACTTTCCATATGCATCCTCTTAACGTGCTTTCTGAGACACAGAGAGGTCTCGATCTTATGTCATGGATGTCACTCATCCACAAACCGACCGCGGCTGGCGTAGCTTTACCTTCCATCGACCCGTGCGGTTGTTATTATTGAGCCATTTATGGCTATACGTCACTCAAATTAACATAATCTCATATCATGATACCCAAATCTTCCTAAACGCCAGAAAATTTCCTCAAGGTCACGAGCTGTTTATCTTATTATTAATTTATTTTTATTACCTATCGGCTAGCTTCTGGTTATTATTATAACTGGTGCGACTTGATCGATTTTGATAGCTTGGAGACAGATGAGTTTCGTCTGTCGTATATTTAGATACGGAAATAGATCGTGCAGTGAAAGATCTAGTCAACATGTGCTTTGCACTGTATATATAGGTATGCCTAATATTATCAGGGAGAACGGAATCGCTATGGAATCGCCAGCGGCATGGTGGCAGCGTCTAAAGACGACAGTAATTTTATGGCTCCGAACGTGCGTTGAGCTCACTACTCCTTTCGCGGAAAGCAAGCCGTCTGTTTTATAGTAGAAATAGTAATTTATTTAAATCAAAAAGGTACTCTGATACAAGGTATCTAGGTTACAGGCAGATTCAAACCTTTGTGAGAGCTGGAGTCTATATTTGGGATTCAAAATTTTGCAAATTCAACATTTTGCGAATTCAACATTTTGCAAATTCAACATTGTAGTCCAGAAGAAAATAAATATACTGTCACACCCTTAAACTTACGTAGGTACAACATGTGTGGTGTAACGACATTTGTCTTGTAGTGCGAGTAAATGGTGACATGCTTAGTTTGTATGAAAAGTGTTGACTCGCCTCATGTTCCGAGCCGCCATAAAGTTAAAGGCTCGTACACACTGGCGCGACTTGTCGCGCGACGCGACTTTAACAATACAATTTCTAATAAAACTTCACGATTGAACAATTACCGGTGTCGCGTCGCGAGACAAGTCGCGCCAATGTGTATGAGCCTTTAATCGGGCTGTAGGTACCTAGTTACCATTCTTAACAGTATTATGGTATCACACAAGACGCATTGAAAACAATAATAATTCTAAAGGATGAAACAGTAGAACAGTAATAATAAGCCGATAATATTGTTGTATTTTAGGGATTATGAATGTGAATAATTATCATAATAATTTATAAAAGCAAAATGTGTGTTTTCAGTGTGGGCCACGAATAGATTTTCCTGATTTTCCGACAGAAGATTTTGTGGATTTTGTTAGGTCGGTGGGATTTTTTTGTATAAATTATAAATTAAGATAATGAAATGAAATTGATTCTGTAAATGTAGGATATCGGCATCAAGTTATTCCCGATGTCCTACGCTATCATGTCATATTACGGAATCATATTGAAAAAAAAGGTGTCGACATTTTTTATCTAAATTGCGGTACTGGCCGAATTCATGCGTGCGCCCGGCCGGCAATGTTTATATGGAAATCCTAAAGTCATGTTTAGCGACCAAATAAATTACTATGAAAACTCATATCTGTCGTGTATTCAAAAAATGGAACGAACGTTTACTTCAACACATGGCAACCAAGAAGGTAACTTATCAATGATTTTATTAACATTTTCGATTTGGCTTGCAAATAGAGCTGTTTAAAGTAAACAAGAAACAAATGTAGTTAATTGATTCAGGCGTGACTTGGCGGAAATCCATTATAAAATACAATAGACGTAGATATATTTAGTAACCTATTCCGCTTAACTATTCTTAAAGAGTCTTAAAAAACCCTGTAAGAAATCGACACGTGTTTCACCTCTCAACGAGGCATCCTCAGGATGACGATTGACTTTTCGCGAGCCCGTACACGACGTGTTAACACGCCGAGCCGAGACTACTCAGCGTCCAGCGCCCGGCGTGTTAACTATTTTATAGGTTACTAAATATATCTACGTCTATTGTATTTTAAGAAACAAATGAACATATTGGCTCGTGAAAAATTATGGTTGTTCGTCATTGATTCTGGGATATATAATTAATTTACTCAGTTTGAATTTACGCGCATTATTTCAGAAAGTACTGTACAAGCCAATTGGCCGCATCCAGGCATTTTTTTTATCTTTTTTGGCATTGATGGACTCACGTATATATTTTCACGGTCGTCTATCAATGCCCCAGTTGCAGGCCGCGACAGTAATGTACTATATTATGCCTGTTTTTATTTTAAAGTTGTCATTTTGTGTTTCACAGTACTGTGACATTTATATAATTGTGACACAAAATTGACCAAATTGTGTAAGTATGTTCTTTTTTCTTCGTTTTTTGTATTTAATATGGGTCAAGGACATGATATAAATGTTTTTTTAATACTGGAATTTCGGTCATCCCATTTAAATAAGCCAACGCTGAGCAGAAGCTTATTTTATAAATAAAAAATGAGATATATTATTTTTACAACTACACATTTTCTCCTTTTATTTGAAAGCGACTCGCTTCTCTGAGATCCGGTCAAACACCAGTAGAATAGTGTTGGTTTTAACAAACATCCTTGTCCAGTTTACAAACAATTCAAACAACTATTCTAAACAATTTAATTGCTGCTCGAAGTCGCGTGTGTTATCGTTTCTAGTATTATTTTTTATTAATTCCTTGGCTTTTTGCCAGAGCTTTGGATGAAGCAACAAGTCGTGTTTTCTGTCTAAAGGAGTAATTTTCACTAAATATTTGACAAGTTTCTGTATGTATTACATGGAACATGTCATCAGTAAAAGTATGATTCTTGACAATTCTAAAGGCTCCTTCCTACAAACAGGCTCGACGCGACTTAATACAATTTCGTAGAAAACTTCACGGTAGATCTATAACCGGTGTCGCGTCGCGCGATAAGACACGCCAGTATGCACGAGCCTTAAAATGGATAGTGGTTTACTGCATAAGTGTATGGGTGTAAGCAGGAGCGTCGTATTCACGAACAACAAAGCGATCACAGATCTATATTATTTTATATGTGCTGAAATATTGATGGTCGTTACGATGCTCTTACGCGTACTATTCATCAAAATCAAAATCAAAAGTCATTAAAATTTATTCAAACTAGGCTGATAATCCGCACTTTTTGAACGTCAAAATGGATGGATGGGACGCATATTTTCCCCCAACTTGTTATTATCATGTACTGTTTTATTAATTTTATTAATTGCGTCATATTTGCCGCAAACGAACGTATTTTCTTTCTTTCAAAATTACATAAGACAGTCCCCCAAAACGCCCGCCCTTCACCACTTCCTAGTGCTTTAGCTGGGAAGAAGAAGTGGCGAAACAAACTCCCCTGCAGCACATCTGTCTGATCAGTTAGAAAAACTTGATCTATACTGGAATCTATCATGACCTTTTGTATGATGCTTATTAGTACCTAGGCTTAGGATTTCATTTAGTGTAAAGTATCCACTTTAGGTGATCTATCGACCTTCTACAAAAACTAGAACTGACGTAGTAATTCATCATGATGAATTACCCCTTACATGATGATAACAAACCCTTGTATTTTTTATACGGATTAAGTAAACACGTATAGTATTTTTATCTCACGAAGCAGCGTGCGCTTTACTTGTGGTTACCAAGTGAACGCTTTTCTACTTCACGTTATTAATATTATTATTAACGAAATGCCTAATGAGCTATGAGCTTCATAAACTTCGTACATACCTACAATAATACATTTTATGAATCGAACTTTCTTAGAATTTTGAGAAACGCAGTTTCATAAACCACTTAATAATGTAAAGTGAATTCAATTTCTTTGAAATAAGAATTATTAAATTTTGTAGGTTTTTCCTATTGTGCACAGTGATAAGAAGTATGAGTAATATACCTATTATGTTTCTCGGAATAATTGTAGCCAATTAATTAATAAACAAGTAGGAGTCAACCGCACTGTATACCCATTACCCATGAAAACAATTTGACATTGAGAAGAATTAGAATTTTATTTATTTGTAAGAATGTTTACATAGTACCTAGTACCTACCTATGGTGGTAATATTTTTGTTATATGATAAATAGAATAGAATCTTTATTTCGGACATAAATATCCATATAGTGTTAGTATGTTAACAAAATAACTGATTGCCTAGTGTTAGTAAAAATCAACCTCCGCACAAGCTGCTGTACAATCGGAGAGCCGAAGCTCTCGGCTACAGTTTTCAGGATGCTGTTATAACTGCCCCTCACTCTCCTCAGTAGCGACGCAAATGATTTATGTTTTGTAATTAAGTTTGTATAAACACTTTTACACGTCAATCATATTTTTTTTAACAATACCTATGAGGTCGGCGTTTTCTATTCGACTACCTACTCTAAGAAGAAAGGCCGAAACAAACTCAGAGGTCACAGTCTCTTCTAAAGTCCAGACATAATCTTGGTCAGATCATGTGAAGACCACGTAGATTTGTGTCTGAAATGGCGTTTTTCTTTTTTTGGTGTTAATTCTATACATTCTACCACACAATATATCGTGAACAAATATTCAATTATCATTCTGAACTTAGTACAATAATTTTAAGATTAAAGGCTCGTACACACTGATGCGATATCGCGGGCGCGACAAGTATAGCGCTGCCTGTCGCGCCCGCGAGATTGCGCCAGTGTGTACGAGCCTTTATGATTTACAATAAGGCCAATAATTACAATTTCCAAATTAAGTCTTCAAAAGTTCATCTTGGATTTTTCAATATTCATATGCAATGTCATAAAAGCAGTTACCCAATAACGAACTTGTCAGTTTTTTGAGAGCGTCTTTATTTCACAGCAATAAGGGGGTTTTTGTAGTTCAAGTGTATCTAGTTAGTATAACTATACTTACTGACGTGTGGTTGACTGTTTTTTTTTTTTTTCTTGGTATTTCGCTTGCTAATTTTATTTGACTTTGTATATGGAAAATATACAGCTACCTTAAAGTGTTATAATAATAATAATTATCATGAATTCATAACCTATGTATGTTAATTTACATAAGTTGTGTGAATCTAAAAACCGACAACCCTACAAAACTATTATTGTTGACCAATTCTTAAAAATGTTCATGTCTGAACTGTGTTGGGTACTGAAATAAAAACGCGTCAGCGACAATAAATACCCACGCCTTTTCCGTTAGTCGCAAGTTCGAGCGATGCGATTAAATGTCGTCTTGTTTGAGAGTTCATAAAAATAATGCTCCTGGAATGTTATCTCAATGTTTTCTGCCGGGGTATTCTGTAAAAATCGGACCATGGAAACTTATAATAAAATAATTAATTCAAATAAATAATATACATACTTAGAGCTAACCATATACAAGTTTTTCATCGTACGTCTTTATGTCTTACGAGCATGCAATTTTTTCGCAGTGGTATATTTTGCAAAGCAAAAACAATTCACAAAAGCTTTTCACATCTTCATAATCTATCTACACAAATGTGAAAATGATTGTAAACTTGTACAGTCAATATTTTTTACAATACAACAATGTAGATCTGAGCCCACTCGTTTTACCAACGTTATGTAGGCATCACGAAAAAAAAAGCAATAAACCTCTTTTATTTCTAATCCAGCCAGCTACGATGCTCTATACATTACAAACAAAGCATTACAAAAAACAGTAGCCATTCGATATACAAAATTACAGGAGAACAGTTTTCCCGCGCACTACTGTTTGTTTTTCTTTCATTCATACCGTCGTCAGTTCGCACCCGTCCGTCGTGAGGGGAGGTCGCGCGCTTTTTCGAATTTTCATACGGTACTTCGTGAGTTCGAAAAGTGTTTATATTGTCAGTTATTCGTGAAATTAGTTCTGTGTTGTGTTGTCTATAATGTTTTTAGTTCAGTTTTAATAGTTTTGGTTGAATTATGAATATTGCAATGGCGGATACGGACGAAGAAAATATTGAGGGTAAGTTAAACAATATTATCTTACAACAAACTTCTAAATCCCTTTTGAAATTCGAATCTCGAACGGGAATTAATGGGGAGAGTAATTAATGGGAAGGAAAATATCAGGTAATTTTGACTTTTTTGTTTGTTTATAGTAAGTTAGTTCAGTGAAGTTGCGAAGGAAATAGATACTTTTAAAATACCGTTGACAATTAATTACATTGACGTGTGTATATAGTGTTGACGCTTTAATGCATAATCAATATTCATTAATATTTAATACCTATAGTTTCCTAACCCACTGCAGACAATAATAATGTAAAGTTTTGTTTTTACATAGTTTTTTTATGTCACTTGACATGCACATTATGTACTTATGGTCTTTTTCTAAAATACCAATAAAAACTTCCTCATGACTATAAAGAAGTGATGTAATTTTATAGACAAAACACAAAAAGTCTATTCGATTTTTTGACTAAAGCCAAAACAAATAATGTATTAACTTACCTATTGAACTTAGGATTAGAACCAGCACAGCGGGTTAATTGTGTAACACATTTACAGTAGCAAAGGCTCTCATTTTGACTGTTCATCAACATTCATTGCGTTATTTACGTTGTTGAGCAGACAATTTTTTCGAACTTGTGAAGCAATGGGTTAGCAATATCCTTCAAAATAATTCACATTGTGATTGAAAGTGTTTTATGAAAGTGTTATACGAAACTAGGATGCTCTTCATGATCCTGCTTACCACCAAATAATACTGAATGCTCATAGGTTGCACATGCAAACACAAGAAGAACTTATTTATTTTCCTTGCCATTGACAATTTTAAGATAATTTTATTTAATTATCTTTTATATTTTTTTTAACAGAAATATATAGTTTCTGGAACAGTTAGCTTATTGCCAACATTAAAACAACCAGTGTCATAGTAACCATTATATCATCCAAACGAGTGTTATAATGTAGACATCCAAAGCAAAAACAAGGGTATTATTATTATTCTGTTATGTTTAATTAAGGCTGTGTTTATCACTAAAAAACTTCTGTTCTTATTTACGTATAAAAAATCAGGAAAATTAATTACTTAACAATAAATTTTCCAATTAAAATTCTATAAATACATATTTGTTACAGTCGCGAATCATATATTCAGTTCAACATACAACCTGCACCACACATGATCAATCACAATCTCGTTTTGACGGTTGATCAACATTCAATGCGTTATTCACGTTGTTGAGCAGATAAATTATTCGAACTTAAGAAGCAATGGATTAGCAATATCCTTCAAAATGATTCTGCAGTATTCGACACGCCGACAGCTGCCCACCATGTCGACAGCATTATTTGGAGCAGACTGACAAGGCAACGCGCGCGCTGCTCTCATACTGTAGCTGTCGACAGCCAAAGTTGGCTCTGCCGACAGCAAAGTGTTGCTCGTCTGTACTGTGCCTTAGGTTGTGCAAGGGAGTGAATGATAGCGTGACGGTTAACAGGGGAGAATGTAAGAAGAAAACGTGTTGTGCCGACCTCAACTAACGTGGGACAAGGACAGGACCGCAGGAAGATGTCATGCTGTAGAAAAAAGAAAAAAAAAGTTATAAAAAGTAAAACCTATTTATATTATAATATATATGTTTTATGTGACGCCACATAGCCTGTAACCAACGGACGATCAAGACGCTTCCAACGGCACCTCATTTGTCAAATTATTATTATGAGGCAACAGATGAACATAATACATACATACCGGTCAAAATAACCCTCCGTCATTTTACAACGCCGCGCCGCGAGCTGCAGTCTGGTAAAAAAACCAAAGAAAATACTAAAATATCATTTTAATTTTAAGATTCCTGACATTTTATAACCACTGTCATTTTCACAATCAATCAATCTTTCTCTAATGAAAGTCACTGGGCACCGCCTGCTTTCCAATTCCTTTGATTTATAAAGAACTAAGGACTTCTTATATTAAATCGGCAACTAAAATAAATCAAGATCAAAATCTGATATTACTCGTTATAAAAGAAGTCATTTAGTAACACTTTGTATCCCCTTACCGCCTAAAAACAGATTTTTTTTTTAAGAAAATGGCAACACCAAAGTACGTTTACAGTGTGAATATTGTGTTTCTAACGGCCACTTACTTCGTTGAGAGGCTATAAAAGTAATGATTACTAATTTAGCACCGTAATAACAAGTCTACTACTGAATAAGTACCTATCTTTATGTTTTATTCCCATAGGGACCTTTCTTCAGGCACGTGCACGTGTAGGTGCAGTCAATAATGAAAGTTGAAAAACATACATTTATTATCACGCCTCTTGTCCCCGAAAGGTTATGCAGAGGTGTACTTGTAGTATTTTCAGAGTAAATCCTCCTTTCTATGATCCTATTCAAATCTTCTATGAATAGGTACCTCCATTTCGCATCAACAAGTTGATATTTTTTCCATACAAATTTTGGGGGGGATTTTACTCCACTGTTTGACATTGTACATACAAAGTTTAACATGATAGTGTTTTGTCTGTACGGAAACAGAATAGTAAAATTAAAACTCATTAAAAAGTTATGAGCCAACAAAGATTCATTTTTCCAGCTAATTTTAACGCAACTTTGGGCGTAAATAAGTACTAAAAGAAGGGTAAAATCACCAAAACAAAATCCGTACCGACAAAGCTCAATTATCGAAGAGTTCAATTTCGAAGTTTTTCCCCACATTACATAACATAACATCACGCCTTGTTTCCCCGAAGGGTTGGGCAGAGGTGTACCTATAGTATACCCACATTTCGCCTGTTATGTTTAAGTCCCATGTAATAGGGGGCGACCCTATTGCCATCAACCGGGCACAAATCAATACTCCGGCCTGATACTGAGAAATTCCAGATAGAAAACCCTATAACACTTTGGCCGACCCGGGAATCGCACCCAGGACCTCATGCTTAGCAGTATCGCTTGCGACCACTAGACCAACGAGGCAGTCAGCCTTTCCCCATTTCCATCTATTTATACATATAGTTATAAAGCTGAAGAGGGTCGAAAGTCTGTACATGGAAGATATACGAAAAAAAGTTGGCTGGGGATACTTAAAATCGATAACAGAACACGTTCCAACAGTTTTTAGAATTTTTGTGTGTTTGTCTATTTATTTGACCGCGCATCACGTGAAAACGGCTGAACGGATTTTGATCCAAACTTTCCTAATCTGTCGAGAAAATCCCCGGCCAGGTCATAGGCTATGTAACATCACGCTAAGACCCTTAGGAGCCGAGTAAAATGAAAAAAAGTAAGAAAAAACCCTAAGCGAAAACGAAGTAACAGCGCGGGCGGGGCGATGGGATGCGACACGTTGGGCCGGGGTCCGAAATTTCACGCGGATGAAGTCGCGGGCAGAAGCTAGTTATTACATATTTCAGAGTCTTTCTCTAAAGAACCAGAATCTCAGGACACCCGTTTTCTTCACACTGTCCGACCGAACATCACACGTTAATAATCAACAGTATCGATTGTATCAAGGTCAAGGTCAAATATTTGGGTACCACGAGAAAAGGAAGCGTTAAAATAAAATTTTGTTATTGGGGGATAGGCGTGAATGAAGCACGTGGGAGCGAGGCTAACAATAGGTGTATCTACCCTCTTTCTTCTGTGGGTGTCAAAAGGCGGTTGATTATTTTTGGATATGAAAGCTGACTGAGGTCAGAAGTGTAGGTAATGTTCACACATAGTGAATAAGGGATTATAAGTAGATGTTTTACGTACCATGTGTACTGAAAACATGTACCTACTAAAGTACTGTACTGCAATGTGCTTTCAGATTTTTGTTTTCGATTCAAGAATTACGAATATTCGGTTTGCGGAAAATTATGATTAAAATATATTTTCAGTTAAAAATAAATTCGGTTAATAAGTACCTACAGCAGGAGGACGGGTGGGCGCGCGAATTATAGGAGTGGACGGAGGCCTTTGCACGATGGAGGACAGCGCAGGCTAGTAAAACAGTACCGTAATCCGCACGTCAATTGGTTCATAACCAGTATAAACTGGCCTCGCATTCTGTTGAAACTACTTATTGCACTAGACCAGCTCAAGGTCAAAGTGTTACCACCGACGTGCGGTCGACTGTACGTTCTTGAAAGTTACATAAATAAATAAAATAAATGTAATTGATATTTTAGTTAAAGAATAACCGTTTGCTATCTATTACTACCGTTGCCGGCCGTGAGGATATAAGAAAAGTGCCGAAATGTAAAAAAAAATAACTAAAAAACCTATATAGGACCTAAACCTAGCCAAGTTTTGCACCTTTTAAAAATAGACAGTGGTACTAAAATGGCCACTCACCTAAAACATTTTAATAACTCATTGCACATTCTGCCACGCAAATTGCGCGGGAAAATATACAGCTGGACGCCATGATGAATTTTTAACGAACCATAGAAGTGTAAAGTTGTGGACTGCACTAAAATGGAAACTATGTTTTAGTTTGTAACTTTGTGGCTTTTTGATGATGATTTTCATAAATTAGGTATATTGAAATTGTAAATGAAACGTAACAATTTTCTAGTTCGTTATCAACGTGTTTTTACTCAAGGGTTATATTCTATAAGTAAAAATAATACAAAAAGTCCTAGAATATGTGGTACAAAAATGCATAGTTTCGAAGATAACATAACACTATCTATACTCTCGACCTTTACTCTTGCAGTTTCATTCATAAGAACGAGTAAATCATTTTCATTCAAACCCATCATTCATATTAATTTAAAGTTAAGAAAATGCGACGTTGTCATATTTCACGTAAGGGTGTTTTACATTAATAATCGTGACTTTGGCGAATTATTTTGTATGAAAAGTGAAAACAAAAAAAAAAGGTAATTTAAAAATAATTCATTATATGTCAGTTGATTCTTTGTTATGGTCTCATTCATACCCTAGAAATGTGGGACATCAAAAAACACATACGTTGAAGCAATAACAACTCACACTTCAAGTAGGTACTTAAACAACATTAACAGCGGTCATGGACCCCAAAAAAAAAATATATAGTATTTTTATTTTATCATGTTTAGATAACGATACCCATCACATCTGCGGAGTTTCGCTAGCTATTTTAATCTGACCCTGTATGAATGAGCTTACGTATAAGTAAGTACTGCATAGAAATAGTTCCGGATGTTTGTGTACCTATGATGTATTATTGGTCATTGTCCCACAATAGGTAGGTACAGGAGACATTCCTAGTGTTTGCCACTACTAGGAATTTCTTCCTTATTGTTCGGAATACAAGAATAAAACCAATGTACCGTCGTCAGCTGCTTGCATCTGTTTTCACCATAACTTGTTTTGTAAAGGATGATTTCCGACAAACGGATCGCATCGCACCGGATCGGATTTTACGATCTTTAAACTATATTAAATCGTGTACCCATTTCAGTTAAAGTCTATCCCTCTTATTCATAAACGGTGCTTAAAGTTAAGAGTAGCTTAAACCTCAAAAATGTATGGTTAAACAGGCGCTAATCATTACTTAACTTTAAGCAACGTTTATGAATAAGGGGGTATATTACCAAGCTGCGTACAGCAAGTTGAACGGGGGGGTCTTCCGCGAAATGCGATTGTAGCCGAAAGTATGCTGCGACGCGCCATCGCCGTTCGTCTGTCGTCGTATCCGATCGGATCCTTTCGGCTGCAACACGGTAGGAATGAAACTATTTGACTAGGCGCAGAAACGGATACATTCGCATCCTGCCGGACAAGATCGGCTGTCGCCGCATCCGTTCCGCGTTCCTAACCTTTCCAATTTGGAAATTGTCCTTTACAGTCAGTCGTCTAAGAGATGTATAATAATTATGTAAATGTATTCTCTAATTCCTTGTTTGTACACCATGCTTCAGTGCGACACACCTTTGAATTAATGATAAGATTTGCTGGCATAGTAACCTGTAACAAAACAAACGTTGCTGAGTCAAGGAAATGAAGTTTTTAGGAAAAAAAAGTTGATTTTACTTCCGTAAGGAACAATGAAAAAAGTTTAGCAAAAAAGCGTGAATCAGAAAAGGTCAGATTCCAGTTGAAAAACGGTGTCTGCAATCACTTACCTTACAAGACCGTACTTTAGCCCTGAAAGTAGGGCTTGGAACCGGTACCAAAAGTGTCTGTATCGGTACCTAACGGTTCTTGCCATTTCAGAGCCTGGTTACCGGTTCCAGACGGGAACTGGTACCAAATTCGGGCCAATGGTACCAGTTCCCAAAAATACCGGTATTTCAAGCCCTGCCTGTAAGTTGTGAATACTGCCAGTGTTTTAATTGTTGTGTTTAGTAAAGGTATTTTTATTTAAGTAAAATAAAGACTCCCGCAGACAGGCGCAACGCGACGGTGCGATATGACTTTGGTGGAACAATTTCTACAGAAACTTCAAGGAAATCGTTATACCGGTGTCGCGTCCCGCCGGCGTGTTGCCCCAGTCTGCACGAGCCTTTACGTAATAACTGCACATTTTCTATGAGAAACTTGTGAATCCACGCACTAGGTAGTATAATCCTAATAGGACTTAGATTTGAAGATGTTGCTTATCAACTCTAATCTTTAAATCTAAGGCTTATTGAGCTGTCGAAATTTACTTGTAGGTACTGATAAGGGTGAAACTTGTAGACATTTTCTAGCTTTTCTTACCTACTCTTCTCTAAAGAAATGGGTTCATATTTTCCACATTTATTTTAGTCTTAGACACTGGGTTCATATTTTCCACATCCTTTTTAGTGCTCTGCTTACTTTTTGTTAGCTTTTTCTGACAGATTTTAAAATTGTAGTTTAGACAGCTGGAAAATTAATTTAACAGGACTCAAAAAAATATTATCCATTAATCGTTACCTACAAATTGTACAAATTGTATTTATTATTAACATGAAAGATGGTGTTACATATTACCTACTTATAACTTAGACTGATTTATTCTTTTTTTTTTTTAGACAGGTATGTACAGTAAAGAGAAAAAGAGTTGTTCAGGTTTAGGTACCTACATTATTGATTTAGATTATTAGAGATTTAGTTTATTACGATAACTATAGTTATGATATCTCTCCTAAACATAATAATGTCACCTTATGATTTTGAGAACCTTTAGTTTATAATCAATCGGTATTATTTCCGTTAGATTATAATACTATCCAAAAAATGTAAATTGAGTGAAATGGATTAGGTTAGGTTAGAACTGTGACAAACAGTGCGCGAGCCGAGCGAGCGAAGCTAGCGTTGCCGCGGTAGCAGCCGGCGAGCGCTACTTCCAAGTTGCTCGCAGCTAGGCAGGCTATTTAGTATTAGCGCAAGGAGCGTTACGTCGCAAGCAAGTTTGCTATCAATTCTCAATTTTTAGGTTTCATATGGATAAAATTATAAACGATTGAAAAGTAATGCTTTAAAAAGTTCATAATTATATGGTCACAATATCACTTCATTTATAATCTGTAAGTTCCTAATTAACATCTTGTAATGTAAATATTTAACTACTATATGCAGGCACGCCTCTTAATTGATTTAGTGATTTTTATTACATTTTCGTGCCTCGCAAATTATGATAGCTATCGTCCGTTGGTTTAGGTAATTAACTAAAGGTAAACAAAAAAAACCACGTGACGAGAGACCTCTCAATGACTTCGAGTTAACCAAATAAACGTATTACGTACCTGTCACTTCACTTCACTGAAAACTTTCCGGGAAACTTTTTCAATGTTGTCTTTCCATAAAAACCTTAATCGGACTATTACAAACATTTTAAAATAAAAATGCCTATTTTTATTTTAAAATGTTTGTACCTATGGTCCAGCCGTTATCAGGTGATGCGCTTACCAACGAAATACTATCTCATTTTTATATTACAGATTAAAATTAAATTAGCTAGCGAAAATATAAATTATTTTGATGCTTTTTTGTAGGGGCATGAAAAAAATGTTTTTTTTTTTTGTACACTTCACAGCCTTGATGGGTACACGATAAAACAAAATAAAATAGATTTTCTCAACTCATATTTCAAGTAACAAAACTACCAGCAGTCGTTGACTCCCAAAAAATAAACATTACACTTTTTTAATTTAATTTAATTTTTATTAGATATCTATACCCATCACGTCTGCAGAGTTTCTCTAGCTAATTTAATTTGACCCTGTATAGAATAACGATTAACTGATTCTTTTGCAAAAGCAATTATAGTTCAGCTAAAACAATCGTGTTGAAAGAACTTAACTAACACAATCAATCAATCTGCGTAGCCTTTTTTCTACTATGTAGGCTTCCAGTCTAACCGGATGCAGCTGAATACCAGTATTTTACATAGAGCGCCTGCTTATATGACGTCCACAACCCAGTAACTGGGTAATACGGTAAGACTGGACTTACCTAACTAATAGAATACTGCAAGTAAACTACATGACACGGTAGCCATCTACATTGAACGCAAGGAGACGCTTGGATGGCCATCTATGCAAGTGCAACGAAACTACCTTTTTTTTTTTTTTTTTGGGTGGGAAATCATCAAATAACTTCTCCCGCTCTGGGCGGAGCGGGAGGGCGTGTCAGACTCTTACTGACTAAAACCCACGCGTGTTCCTTCAGTTGCCTGTGTTGCCAGGGGCCACGGTATCCCTTTCGGACTTTCCCGCAACCCTGGCAGGCATCGGCCCTGGTGGGCCCCGCCATTGGTGCTGACATCTCTTTGAGGCGCGCGTGGAACACAACGCGTCGTCGACCCGGGCCTGGTCCTTATCGGGGGCGAGCTGTCCATTGCTCACCGCCCGCAAGCCCGCGCCTACGGTGGCCGGGAATCATCCAAGGATTCCCGACGCCCAGGGCGTCTCCTACGGCGCAACGAAACTACCTGCAATTGCAGTATACCTTGCAGTAACAAGAAATACTGTTTGTCGCTGTAGGACCCTCCCGACCCCAACATGTCGGGACAACATGAGATACACTAAACATGGTGTTGACGGAGGCTAGTTCGTATACCATGAACCGCCATGAGAACGAATAAATCCATACTTGAGGAACTGAAAAACCAAGCGGCTATCTACAATATGCCAGGAGTGTGCCCTCAGCTTTTTCGAACATATTATGCGTTCACTTAAGCATGGTCCGGAAAGGCTTATGATACTTGGCCGGGTGGAAGGAAAACGCGCTCAAGGCAGACCACGGGAAAATGGTCAGACGCGATTAAGAAGGCTGTTGGAGGCATCATTTACCAAGCGGTCCACACTGCAGAAGACCGCATAGGTTGAAAAAGCCTCGTATGTGGTCGCGCTCCTCAGCATTGAAGGAACGACGAAGAATAATCGAATGAATAACTTCTATGCAACGCATTATCAGTTTAGGAACTGATAAGTTTGAGATTTGAACTATCTAATCATATTGATGTATCTGTGCATGATTTGTGTTTATGTTGTAATCTCTTATCTCTCAATAGCCAGTTTCTTTAAAACCAGAAGCTGAGATTCGGCTTGTAGATAGCGCATAATGAAATTCATTCATTTTGAAAAAATATTGGACAGTGTAGTCGATGTATTTATGTAAATACGATGTGATGTTATTTCTGCTTTGAATCAATTAATAAAAAGAAAACTAAAGCGCAGTTTTATCTTATTCTCTGAAGAAGTAGATTTATATATAGTTTTTCAAGTAAGGCGATTCCGGTATTATTTAGCTTATTTATTTTAATTTAATTAATTCTGTACAAAGAAAATGCACAATATAAAAAAGACATAAAATACAGAAATGCAAAGTAGCCAAAAGCCTCGTATTGAACTAATAAAAGTTTCACTAACTAACTTCAATAAACTTCAATTGAATTTATTCATACTTTTGTCCCTATTAACTTCAGTTGAATTTATTTTTACTTTTGCAAAGTAAGGAGTTCTACAAGGAGTAACAAGTTGTCTGTTACAAGTTGTATAGCGCTAAAAACAAAAAACTTTGTCATTTGTGTTCATTACAACTATATAAATGTCGCAGATGGATTGTAGAATTAGCTGTTTTACAAAACCGCTAGTTGTTTTACAAAACAACTCCGTTATGCAAAATAGCTGAACGCCGTTTTGTAATTTTTCATAATTACTGAAGTTTAACACGCAAAATTGCATAAAAAATTGCATTTATCAATTTAGCGGGTCGACGATTAGAGCCAAGGGATTCTGCATTAGGTCTAAACGTGGGTAGCAGTTTTGTAAAACGCACGCAACGAGCTGAACGTTGTGCAGCTGTTTTACATAACGGAGCTGTTTTATAAAACACCGAATTCGACAATCCATCTGCGACATATACACCGTTACACAATAGCCATGCCCTGACTCGCCTTTCCTATTATATCGAGCATTAATTAACGCTATCATTGTCGACGTGTTTTAGGATTATGTACACACGTTGCGTGAACATAATACGCTTAAAACAACGCATGTTGAGCTTAACAAAAGCTATAGAAACTAGGATGGTAGGTATCATGTAAGTTACATCTTTGTGATGGTATCAACCTGTCTATGTTAGAGTATAAATTATATATTAATAGCGCTAATATACAATATAATCGTTATATCATAAATATTATCATTTCGTTTATTTATTGTTCATACATATTATTCAATACATTTTTAAATATTTATAAAAAATATATTTAAAAAAAACATTAAAAAATATAAAAAATAGTGTTCCGCTGGTGTCGGGAGCAGGGTCCAAGCTACCGGTGGTGAGGGCGACAGAGACAGGAACCTCCTCACAATGCGAGCAGTACAAGGAGTACTGCCTTCTGAATCAGGCCCTTGATCCAACCACCTAACGAGAGCCTCGTGAGATGTTGGTCGAGGCATCAGGCTATTGGCCGTTACGACTATCGGCACAATGATAGCCGAGCTCACATTCCACATGTTAACAACCTCGTGTGCTAGGTCTAGATATTATTATATTATATAATAATAATATAATCAGCATTTAAATAACAAAACATAACATCACGACGGTAATTCCCAAAGGGCCTAACCCTGAGTTGTACCTATAGAACAGTGTACATCTACATGTCGCCAGTTATGTTTAAATCGTAAATATATTAACTAAAAATAAATGTAAAAGGAGGCGAGCCTATTGCCATCAACCAGGCACAAATCCAGTCTCCGGGCTTCTACTGAGAAATCCCAGGTGGAAAACAAATATACATAAACACACCCCCACACAATTATTACTACAAGTCACCTATTGCTAGAAACTCCTTCATTCTGGCACCTCTTTACAAGCGCTCTACAATCCACCTGCAAACTCTGAGGTCCCAAACAATTTATAACGTGTGAGACCCTGCCCATTGTTTGACGAATCCAATTTCAAGGAGGACACTTCATCTCAGGCGAGGACCATTAATTTGTACAAATCCAATTTAGAACACGGCGGCACCTATCTGTTTGTTCAATTAATAGAGCGTATATACCTTAATTGAATTAATTCAATGTTCGTTTGTATAGTCAAGCTCTTCAATTGCTATATCGCTTTTGACAAAAACTCCAAACCGTCGATTGAAATTTCATTAAGGTTGAAACGATCTATAGTTGTCGCGTTTTGCGTGGCTATAGCGGTCATTGCCCTTTGCCTTATATCTCTCCGTAGGACCCTTAACAATAAACTGTGTAAGATTTTTCATTTTTGGAACATGATGAAGATCACGATAGAAATTGATTCAGTACGTCAAGTTAAGTTTCTAAAATAAAAAAATGCTAGAAAATGTAGGTGGGTCAATGAGTGTTATTGCTATGCTAAAATGCCACAGCCATAACAGGGATGACAATATTTTTGCCTTCATATAATTTATAAAACAATATTGGACACGTAGGTAGGTATTTTTTCTTTTTTATTCAAAAAATTACGGCCACATAATTTTGTTAAAATGTGGCATGACACTTCTATGTAGACGTAGCAAGCCCTCACTCCCTTTATTAAAGTAATTTTACATTAATATGATAAAGAAAAAAATACGTGTCTAATATTTTTTTATTTCTTACTGACGGATTAAATATATATTTCTTTTTTTTACTCACGCGTCATGCCTATTGTGACATTGATCTTAAAGTAAAAATAGATCTTGAGATTTTACAACGTGCAAGTGACATTCATCTTTACGGTGGTCCATTGTACCTATACTGGTACAGTATGCTGATTAATCTTGAATGAAATAGGGGACCTTAGACCCACGCAATATATTAATAAGGTATGTATTCTATAGCTTTTTACGTGGATGACTTGCTCTTGCTTTCTTGTAGTGATAAGTATGTGATCCCATGCCAGCTGTTGTGGTTGGTTGATAATGAAAAACAAATGATAATTATGTCAACAGCCGAAATGACGAACTTCTATACAAACTTTCATCCGCTATTTAACTCCTTTGTGGGATGAATTTTCAATACTCAATAGGTACTTTCTTTGCATTCCGTTTGTAATTCTTAGGTGTAATCCTTCCTCAGTGCTCACCTTCATAGTAAAAGAAATTCTCTCTGCGTCCAGCGCTCGGTGTGGCAGCACGTCGCGTTCGGGTTCGCGACAAGTTAATCGTCATCTTGAGGATGTCTCGTTGAGAGGTGAAACACGTGTCGATTTCTTACAGGGTTTTTTATGACTCTTTCGGAATAGTTTACTAAATATATCTACTTTTATTGATTTTTTTTCTTGTGCAAAATATCATGCTTCTCGTCAGTGAATTTGAGTTTTTTTTAACCACGACGGAGATCCTCTTGTCCTTCATGTCACCTAATGGTAAGTGATGATCAGGCTCAAGGTGGAAGCGAGCTTCACCCGGAATCCTCAACCACAGCGGAACTGAACCTCTATCTGCCGAAACACAACAATGCTGTTAATGTTGTTGTTATGGCGACAGACTTAGATAAGATGGTGGTAGCTAGCCAGGCGGATTTAGAATAAGCCCTACCATTAGCCAAACCGAGCAGTAAATATTTCCCCGGAGTCAGACAGGTGACAAGATCACAGAGGCGGTTGACGATGTTTATAAGGTAGAAGAATTTTACAGATTAATTATTATAGGATACCTCGTAATTAATCATGATGTAGCCAGATCAGCAACTCGCAATACTATAATAGTGTACAAAAGTATGTTTAATTTTATTTAAAAAAAAGTTATAATCTTTCCAACCATTTATTTAACTTTTGACAGCTAAAGTAGTGATGTCCAAATTACATTTCTGACTCGATTTCTAAAAACAATCGTTTTTACTTACAAATAGGTTTTATTCGATTTAACTTTTATTACAAAGAAGTTTTAATCGATTTAACTTTACGATTATAATCACGTCACGCCACTATTATTAAAAAACAAAGTGCCCATAAAGCATTGCATTTTCACGATGGTTTTTAATGTAATAATTACGGAACTTCATAAGCGTGTAAATGTCAAAAATAAAATAAATGGCTGGAAATAGTATAAGTACTTTGTAAACAAAAAAATAATAAAATAAAAAAAAATAAAAAAAAATTATTCAAGTATAAAGTAAAGTAAAAGATGTACATTAATTACAATCGAGGTAACTTTAGTTCTAACTGTAATGTAGATGAACAAGGATACAAACAGCTTGTCAAATTACTGAAATTAATACAAAGCACTTGTTAATAATTTATTTATGAATATGTTCACTCTTCCTTGTAATACCTAAGTACCTATTTAATAATTATGCTAAATAAATGCGACGGCATGAACTGAGAGGAGACATAAAATTAACAATAATTATTTTAGTAATGCCCGATTTCTAAAGACTGTATTTATAAAAAGTTTTTATCACTATGTCTGAAGAAATTCGTCTTGTAACAAAACATCGAGCCGCTCTAATGTGTCACCCAGCCATAAACCATACAATGAGCACGACGCTCAACGTTTTGTAATGACTTGAACTTGCAAACAAACGAGCGAATTTTATGTCAATTTTCATCGACCAAAGACACGTGCACGAGCGACCTAAAGATCCGACATTTCAACGAAGAGTAAACGCAAAACAGAAAGGAATCAAAACTGACTAGCCTTTTTCCAACTATGTTGGGGTCGGCTTCCAGTTTAACCGGATGCAGCTGAATACCAGTGTTTTACATGGAGCGACTGCCTATCAGACCTCCACAACCCAGTAATTGGGTAATACGATACCCTGGTTGTCAGACTTTCGAGCTTCTGACGACTCGTAACGACTGCCAAAGATCCACGAATGACAGTCGGGACCAACGGCTTAACGTGCTTTCCGAGGCATGGAGGAGTCTCGTTATCTAAAGATGGTCACCCATCCACGGACTAACCTCGGCAAGCGTAGCTTAAACTGATGGATCGACCCGTGCGGCTGTTATTACCTAGCCACGAGCTCCTCCAAAACAGAAAGGAATGTTGTATGTTAATGCTCACTCGCCGTGAGCATTACTTCGGACACTGTGTCGAGCATTACACATACCACGATTGGATTCTTTGCCAATCATCATATTAGTTGGAAAGCCTCTGCTGGCCTCGACCACAGACCTTGCTAAAATTGACATAATAGGTATAATATCAGACAAATGCATCCTCCTATTCAGTCCTATCCAGACCCCTGACTACAACGGGAAGTAATAAATCACTCTATTCATAGTTGAAAATAAAATCTAAACTGTTCCTAATCTACCGACTATAAACGCGTAGCAACTAATACTCAGGAAATTCGTAGCAGAGAAAGCCTACACCAAAAAATCGTAGCCAAATCTCGTAGCACTCTCGTAGCAAGAACCAGAGAGAACTTTCGTAGCAGTATTTTAATCGAAATTGGTAGTCTTTAAATAAACTTTGTAACCAAGACCGTAATGTAGTATTATTGTTTGTTTACTAGACTACATAATTTATTTACAGCGTAGTGACTCATAGTAAATATTCGAGACGTAACTGAAATCTTTGATCCCACCACAAGACAGGAAATTATTGAGCAAACCTCAATTCCATGGCAATACGATGTAGCCGCACAATATCCCTACAGTCATAGTCACCGTTATTAGGTCACCATCGTCAAATGGGGAGAATTCGAATTTGGAATTTAAATACTAAATAATTTGTTCCAATCATAATCCGTACAATTTGAAGTTTACAAAATACCAAGAAACGCACACGCTTCACCACATCCTATTGTTTCTTTCGAGTTTTACGGTTTATAGGTATCGAAAAACATGTTATAACATAGATTAACATGTTCGTGTTACGGTTACCAAGACCATGCAATAAATACCTTCGCAGCATGCAAGGTCATAACAACATTCATATTTACGACTTTTAACACGAACCATACCATAGTAGGTGATAACACATACTATCAAACACATTACTCATCTTCCCACAAATCGGGTAAAACAAAATTAGAACAGTTTTGGCAACAACCGTGTCAGCAATCCGACATATCGTGAATACTTATTGTCAAAGTGAAGGATGCATTACATCGGTGTCTGACAACGATCCTACAATTGTCATTCAAGGAGAAAACAGTTAATGTATCACAACGGTCATTGGCCTTGACTCGACTTTGGCATTGTACCAAGAACTTCCTGTAACCAGCAAAAAAGATAATATTTCGTATGTTTATGAACGTAGAGTTGCTTTTTGGATGGGATTGGTTTTATGAATCGAATCATAATGTGGTCGGGATTTTATTTGGCATGTTTATGAGGAACTGGTGGAATAGATTGTGTCTATTAATGTTTTTAATTCACTGACTGACCATTCGTGATACCATGTGAACTGCTGAAATGTTATGTTTTAATTACGTCATCATTTCAGGCTGAAAATATTGATCACAAACGACATTCCATAGCGATGATATGGGCTATAATCACCATGCTTAGGCTATAGTATTGCAAAGGACGTTATCATTAATCACCTTGTTTGGTTCGTCTCTCTTTGGCTATAATAACAGAAAAGATTATGGGCCATGGGTCATAGGAAGGGGCAGGTCAAAAACATAATTCTTGGGGCATAATCTACTATAGTTGGCTGCAGCGCATCAGGGATGTTCGCGGATGCACATGTGGATTGTTTCTTTGCCACAATGCGTAAGCGCTGTCCGTCCCTGGTGCGTGGGGTGTCGGGCGGCAACAACAGTATCCTGTCGCTAATTTCACGCAGGCTGGATTGTCCATACGTGAATCACTGCAGCGCCATTTCCCGTGGAATGGTGCAGCTGCGGTGAAGCATTGGACAGTACTGCCGCTGTATACATTGTACTACATACAATTTTTTATTTCAGAATAACACATGGTTCACAAAACAATTTTCCAACTAAAATGAACATTACAGAAAAAGTGTATCGTTGGTGCCCGTACTAATGAATGAAAATCATTGTATCACAGACACCAGCGCCTTCCAAGATAGGTTACTACAATTAATTTGTTTAGGATGTATATAGATAAAATTATCTTAATTACTAACATAGGATACGTTTACTAATAAACGAGTCATGGTTACTTGATTAAATAAATTGAATTGATAGTCTGAAATAGATTTAATCACCACGTTTGTTGACTGGCTTGGTGATCGAATGATGATAACTAGCAGGATCGCTGTTTATGACTTTAAGTATTAGGTATTTATGGCCGAGTCCTATAATATACGGGCCGTTATCGGTTAATATTATGACTCTTGTATCTTTACCTATAATATTTGGCAAAGACCAAGGAAAACTTTGCATAGTAGACCCTCCCATATGGAAGTAGCTATCACAGGTAAAATTTGCTTACGAATCGATTTCTATGCCCAGTTTCGCAACAAAAAGTTTTACCATTGGTAGGCAAATCTATTCGTTTTTGGTTATAGGAACCGAGCATTTCTCATTTTTTCTATTCCAACCCACGTTCAGGGAATGTTCCAGCTGTTGCCTCTCTGTATAAAGCCTTCGGAAATAATGGAGGTTAGGTCTGGTATTTAGTAAATCTGCTTAGGCGATACGTCCGCCATGCGATGTCCGATTAAAAGTCTTCTTTTTTCAAACTCGTGGACCCCCTGTCGGCGCGAAGAGCACAGGCTGGCGCAACGGTATGGCTACAGTAAGTCCCACCGTGCGCCAACCGACGGCGGCGGGGCCGTAACAGGGAAATACATAGTTACCTATAGACTTTCATATTTTACGATAAAAACCTATAATACAATGTAGCATTCATTTTATGAGTTAAGTGCGGTACCTTCGTGCCTTTCACTGGTGTGTGGAATGGGCTCTCAACCTGACACTACCATCAGATTTTATGACAGCACTATCCCTATTATGCGTATGGACTTTCATGTCGAAATTAGGATTCGTGGTCTGGGATTTCTTTATTGATTAGAAAATTGAGGAAGCTTTTCGGCTTTTTCTTGCTTGTTATTAGTTTTTTGGGTTTCGAACTCAAACTCAAACTCAAAGCATTTATTTCAATTAAACCATTTACAGGCACTTTTGTATTGTTAAAAAGTTGGTCAGTAGACAGAAAGTTGAAGCTAGATGCCCATTCCAAAACATAGATCTCTATGGAGAAGAACGGGCAAGAAACTCCACGGACACTCTTTTAAATCAAGATATTACAAAATGCTGGGTATTACTCTTGCTGCTTCTATATAATAAATGTGAGAACAATGTTCGAAAACATTTTAAAAATAATTCAAAATATTAGATCAAAAATAAGCCCTGGCAGATAAGAGATGACCAGTCTCAACTGATGCAGCCCGTTCACGAACATGACGCGTGGGTCAGCACCATCCAGCTCAACCATTTTGTAGACTGCGAATCATATTTTAATTAACATACAACCTGACACTGACCTGAAAATTGCAAAAAACATAAGAAAATTTGAATTTCGCGGGTTACCTTGGCGCATCCACCTTAACCGATTTTGTTAGTGTTTTATTATCTTTGTTGTTGCTGTTGTGCTTTAATAAGTTTCGAGGTTACCTTGATAGTTTCGGGCTAGATCACGCGACTTGGTCTAGAGTTAAACGAGGGGTTAATTAAAATCACCGAGGAGTTGAACTCGTGACCTCGTTGAGTGATTAGCGCGTAGTCGGGTAATGCCGAAACATACCTAATAATCTACACAAACTATATAAATTAAAGTCGCTTTTCGTGTCTCACGAAGCGGTCAGACGGACGTCTGTCCGCTTTGTTCTTCTAAAGTACACAACGAATTTGGATTCGGTTTTTACGGGTACTTAAGAGAATTTGTCAACCGACTACGCAAAGCCAAGGGAAGGTTTTGATTTTAACAGGATATTATGTGTGTATGTTTATCTGTTCCTTCATAACTCCTAAACTACTCGTCGTATTTTTACAAACGAGGTATCGTCGGAAGCATTTAGTTTTAATAAATAATGAACAAGTACCTTAAAACAGAGATTCCAAAACTTAAAACAGAGTGTAAATGTGAGTGAGACCTTTGATAATAACTAGAGTTGCCGCGAATACTCGCTATTATTCGGTATTCGGCATTACTCGTCATTTTTTTGATATTCGTCGAATACCGAATAATCTAGTATTATTCGGCATTCGGCGAATATAAACTTTTAACGAACAAAAGAACTAATGAGTTAAAAATAATCATTTTTTAAATTATTTTCCTTAATAAAACAATACACAATATCAATTATTATCTGTAATATGTGCCTGTGCCTATCATATTCATGAAATTAAATTAGTAAGGCTTATTAATTAATATTTAAAATCCAACAGAGGCAGATTGTGGTGCAGAAAAACAATTTTTTCTGCACGTTCTGGAGCAAGTCGGTTTCGTTTTTCCTCGTAAATTAAACCTGCCTCGGAAAATAATCTTTCTGAATAAACAGAGCTTGCTGGTGTGATTAAGTATCGTTTAGCAAGCTTACTTAAAATAGGAAATCTATTCTTATTGGTACTCAACTTGGTTTCTTTAACTTTATTGTTTTCTTTTCTCACAACCTTAGAAGAAATTAGAAATATTTTTAATGTGTTTAATGTTTTTTTTTATGTCGAATAGCAATGTCGAGTTATTCGACTATTCGCCAAAGTGAATGGCGATTAATCGGTATACGATTATTCGCTATAAACACTATTCGCGGCAACTCTAATAATAACTGTAGGAAACAAAACACTTATGTTTAGCAATATTTAAGTTTATCACTTTATGGTTATACTGCACGATTTATCAAAAACAATACGGTTTATATTGTAGTTTTATACCACGTATAAAAAAAACTTGAGTAGGCTCTATGTAGTACTAATAACAATAGTTCTGTAGACCACCGACTCATAACAAACTCTGTTTAATCCATTGTTAGGCGAAGGTTACATAAAGAAGAAAATAGTGTTAATTACAATGTAAAGATCGTAGTAGGTAACGTTCTGTAGTTTCTGCCTACCTCCATGGGAAGAAGGTGGGAGTTTCTGTTCGTGCATGTTTACTATTCCTACCAAGGAGTAACATAAACTGGCAAATTGGCGAATTCAATCAATCAATAATAAAAAATCTCGTGCATAATGCTTTCTTCCACAACTAAGCCTGATTTACACTGAATTTTATTTTCTGTTGCGTAGACACCATAAGTTGAAGCAACAATAAAAGTTACGCCGCCTTTTTTTTAACCGACTTCGCAAAAAAGGAGGAGGTTATGTTGCATCAATTTTATTGTATGCCAAATGCCAGAAACATGCATCGTGCAAATGAAGCTTAAGTCAGCGGTGTAGAGTCTATTATACATATAATAAGATATGAGATACGTATCTAATACACACTTCATACAATTGGTTTTATCACCTACTTATTGCATGTCTTTAAGTTCTTTAATCAAACCAGAATGTCATCGTTTACGGATGAAACAAGGGAGAGGACAAAATAACAGATTTGATTTGTGTTCAATTGACATTCTTTAGTTCCTAGAAAAAATGATTATGTAGCTCTAAGAGAGAAATGATTCATTAAAGTCTTAAAGAATTCTGTCTCATGATTTATTTTATCTCGATGTCGTGTAATAATTATCAAGACATCGAGAAAAACGATATATAACGATTGTTAATTGATTCAAGAGTGACTCGACGGAAATCCTTTATAAAAACAATACACGTAGATATTTAGTACCTAACTATTCCGCTTAACTTTTCCTAAAGAGTAATAAAAAGCCCTGTAAGAAATCAACACGTGTTTCTCAACGAGGCATCCTCAGGATGGCAATTGACTTGTCGCGAACCCAAACACGACGTGTTACCACGCCGAGTTAACCAGAATAGTTATTAAATATGCGTCTATTGTATTTGGTATCAAACGATGTTAGCCATGTATCTAACTTGTTCTTATCTGACTCATATCTTATTAATATGACGAGGAAAAACAAGTCTGAGAATTATTTATGGTGTTAGAATTTAGCTGGTAGTTTAGTCAGAATGTTTTATCATTGATAGCCAATATATTCTAATCAATGACGTATTGATTCTAATATATAAAAATCTCATCGTGAAAGCTTAGAAAGAATAACATTTATTTGGACACAGTTCGTGAAACACAATTAATAAAAACAACAAACAAATGAAGTGAAAATAATAAGGAGAAGTGTACTGTCATCCCACCTGAGAGATTCTCAAAAAAAAACACAAAGTAACAAGATAAATAATTGACTAATTAGGTACTATATGTTTTACACGCCCATTAGTGCTGTGTAGTTTTTTTGGGTTCTTTGTGAAGTAAAATTTTGTGAAACAAACATATGTAAATGTTGAAGCAGGCCAAGCGAAGCCGCACTGCTTTCTTTTTGCTCTCTGCTTTTTTTTTTTTACTGTTATCTTTATAATAATGTAGACAAAATTGTTGGATGTTTTACGTGGAACACTAAAAAGCAGAAAAACCTATTCCTGCCTAACAGTGTTCTAAAAAACCCATCACAGCGATTACATTTGTATAATTCTATACTAAACATATGATATGTGGTCACCATGTTGAGACCGTTCTCTATTAATGATTCGAAGAAGAGTTTTTTTGGGTTCTTTGTGAAGTCCAATTTTGTGAAACAAACATAGGTAAATGTTGAACAATAAAATCGGTCAGTTGTGGGTTGATATCAGGGCTAGTATCAGCCATATTATATCAAAATTTCTACGAACTTATCATCTATCTACATGTATATAAGTACGTAATCTGTGTAGTTATGACGTATTTGATATTATAGTCTGTTGGAACGAATGCTACCCGACCTTTGTAACCTTTGTAGATTTTCCGTTTACGCTGGTAGGTACTAATTTTGCTAGACACAACTTAGCTACCTACGTAGATATTGGTGACGAAAAATGACTTCATAGTATCATGTCTCCATGCAGTTTCTTGCCGGCTCTTACCTACTTGTCTTGAAGTACTTTACAGCTTAATATGGACCTAGTTTTGACCATTCCTAAGTTTATACCCAACAAAAGTGTTGGGCAATTGCCGGTATAGCAACTGCCTTGCACTATTCAATGGTTATTTATTTGTTAGTTGATTACAAGTTTGTTTTTTCTTCAGTTAGTGCATCACTTACTTCCTGATTGTCTTTTTTTAAATTGGGTTACCTATATCTATCTATACAGGGTGGGCGGAACATTGACGTCCAAAAATAAAATTTAGTTCCCTCGTATCGTGGGGTATCCGAATCACCCTCATGTATGTTCCGCGATTTTTCATAGTTTACGAGTTATGAATTTTTGAGAAGTAGAAAGTAGAAGACTTTTACGAGATTTTTGTATTGCTTTTATGCATAAAATAATCAGCTTCGTAACTGTGATGAAAGTTATGAAAATGTTGGTCTAAAGTAAAAAAATTACGTTCGGTAATATACCGAACGTAATTTTTTTACTTTAATTTATGACTGAAATTTTCAAAGTTCCTAAGTAAGCTTTAAGAATGCGCCAGACTCACAAGTTTCATAATCATTAAAAAAAAGTAGTACCTACTTAATGTGGCTACTCTGGCTAAAATCGGCCTTGGCCGAAACCGCACTGCTTACTTTCTGCTTAATTCTTTACTGTTCTTTTTAATAGTGATGATAAAATTTTTGAGATGTTTTACGCGGAACATTATAAATCAGAAAAATCTTTTCCTACCTAACAGGGTTCTAAAAAACCCACAACAGCGACCACATATAATTTTTCTATAATTCTAAACTAAACATATGATATGTGGTCGCCGTGTTGGGACCGTCCTCTATTAATGATTCTAATAAGAAGTAAGATGCAATTGAATGAATGATTCATTGTAGGTACCTATTATGTAGCTACGTACAATGTATCTCACATTACAAAACTAACACTATGGCGAAAGAGTCGGTTCCGCATAGCTTGCATCATTTAGAAACCTTTTATTAAGGAAATTGTGACAAGAATGCCAAATTGTTACACTTTACCTTGTTTTTGTTTTTGGAACACAATAATTATTCAGAATACATAAGTTCTTCCTGGTTATTAATTTAATGTCTTCAAGACCTTGTGACGTGTTAGGTCAAAATCTTTGTCTAAAATCATAAACCAAGTTCTTTGTCACGGATTTAAATTAACAAAAATTATGTTTATGACCATCATTTTCCTTTTGTATGAACAAATGAAGGCCTTATTTAGATGTACGGTAGACTGCACGCCAGTTGAGATAAAACCAGAATAAGTTAGCCTTTTAATCTATTGAAACTCTGTACTAGACCAGCTCAAGGTCAAAATGTTACCAGTGACGTACGGCCTACTGTACCCGTGTTTAATGTCAAGATCCTAATGATTATAAAGACCAAGTTCTTTGTCATGGTCATGTCCCCTTGTCGGCTATATCTTTAAATCTAAAGAGGCAACAACAATGAAACAATTCCATTGGTTTAATTGTGTTATTCCGCCATTTCTGGCATTATAATGTAGTCTACAAGTATTTTGTGGTAGCCTGTGTATGGTTTCGTTTCTAAAGCGAAAGGAAACCTAGCAACTTTTTGTAATTGTTTTTATTCCATGTTGACGTTAAAGGATGTTTAAATTGTAGACAATAATATAACATTACATGGATTAGCATATAGTAACATTGCCGGCCGCCTACTCGGATGTATTTGAACAGATAGCTTATTGCGTAATACATTTTCGTAAACGATTAAGACTAATTTGTTTCATTTTGATAGTTCAACAACATTCATTGCGTTATTTGCGTTGTTGAGCAGATTTTTTTTTCGAACTTATGAATCAATGAATTAGCAGTCTATTTAAAAAAATCAGATTGTGATTGATCATGTATTACGCAATTAGGATGCTGTACAGCATTTTCTATTTATCTCGAAGAAGGCTACCAAAACGCCTCTGTCTAACCCTTTGGGGATTACAGGCGTGATGTTATGTTATTATGTAGTGTAACTGCGGTAATGCTCACAAGTTGAAATCTTTTGGTTGGAAGGAAGGAGGGAAAAGGGTCGGGATTCAACCGGGGTGGTTCAACCTAGTGGAAAGAATGAGTTTAAGGTGATCATCAAAAAGATTTTTGGTAGAAATGTGTTTCACAATGGTTTCACATGTTCGCAAACCTTTTTAGATTTCCTCAAATGTTGTAGATGCCTATGGTCTGTTCTGTTCCAAAAGTATCTGACGAAAATGTACACAAATGGATCAGAAAACAAACCTGTGGATGTTAATTTATAATACTACCGTTAGTGCAACTTGCAAATTGAGTGCTTTAATTCGATTATTTGAATATTTAAAACCGAAATACTAATTTTGAATTTTTTACCCGCAATTTTCGTTGATGATTTTTCAGTACTATTTATAAGATTTCGTTCAAACAATAATTATTGAAAAAAGTTTCAGAACAAGAAGAAACTTTCAGATTGGAGAAATGGGTGAGGAGCATAAAAATGTTTATGGGGTCCTTATACACTCGAATGATTATAATATAATGGAAATAATGTAACTTATTAAATATTTTATTTAAATTTCGATTTGGCTTGCAAATAGAGCTGTTTAAAGTAAAGTAGAAACAAATGAACATATATAAAAAATATCGTTGATTCTGGAATTTATAATTTATTTACTTCGTTTGTATTTACGCGCATTATTTGAGAATAGTACTATACTTACAGACTTTGGCCGCAACCAGGCATTGATGGAATAACGTACGTTTTCACGTTCGTCTATCAATACCCATATTGCAGGCCACGACAGTAATGTAGGTACTATTATTTAAACGCTTGAAAATAAAATTTATTTCCATTCTATTTTATGAAAGAACGTGACTATACAAGAAGAATGTGGACGATCTAAATCTTTTATATTCTACGTCAATGTAAAATTGTGATACGTGTTTAGAGTTTAGAATAGTTTTATATTCCGAGCGAATATAAGGAGTTCTATTGATAAATGATGTTATTTCTGCAAGTAGGTTTGTATACACACTTAATACACGTCAATCATAGATTAAAAACTAGATGAGCTCAGCGTTTCCTATCCGACTACTCTGAAAGGAATGGCCGAAACAAACTCAGGGGTCACAGTCTCTTTTAAAGTCCAGACATAATTTTGGTCAGATCATGTGAGGCCATGGTGTCTGAAATGGACTTTTGAGGAAAGAACCACACAGATTTGAGTGGACCTGTCAAATTACGCATTTATCAGTAATCGTGCAGCTGAACTTATTAAAATTGCATGTCTGTGCTCTATCTCAACATTGTGTCATAGTTTATTGTTTTAGTACATTACATTGGAGCATTCGGTTAAGATAAATAATGTTCAAGTGATTGATGGAAGTAAATCGTGAGAAAATTGCAGAAGCACTTCGTTTACATTATAAGAGGTAATATGTTATATACGTAGATTCAAATTGTCTAGCAGTGCAACTGCAATGTTGTTAAAAGTATTCTACCACCAACATGTGGATATGAATCGTTTTTGGAAGTTTATGTCAATTTAGTGACGGATTTAAAATGTATCTTAGAAAGATCAAAATCAAAATCAAAAGTCATAATATTCAAACTAGGCTGAGAATCAGCACTTTTCGAACGTCAAAATTACATAAGACAGTCCCCTAAAACGCCCGCCCTTCACTACTTCCTAGTGCTGTAGCTGGGAAGAAGTGGCGCAACAAATTTTCATTACGCAACACAAAACATACATAACATTATTAGCCTTATGTCAGCTAGCACACGCCAATATATAAATAAAGAAATAAGATCAAGAAAGGACAGAAGAAAGAAGTAAATTGTGGAACCGAGTCTTTTCTCTTTAAATATTATGTTCACCTAGAATTTGTGTTAACATTAGCAGTAATACCTTCCTTAAATACTATTGTAAACCAAAGATTAATGTTTATGCTGTTAGTGATCTTTATTAAGTAAAATAAAAACTAGTTTTACCAGCACATAGCTTGATCTGCTCCCATTGCAAAGGTGCAAAGTATTGGCCATTTCCTTTAGTGGGATGGCTTTCACCCTGTTTTGTCAAATTGTCAACTATCTTCACGCCTCTAACAAAATCCTTTAAAAAATCCTTAAAAAATCCTTAAAAAATCCTTTAAAAAGTATCCAAAACACGAATCACAATCTCCCAATCGCTCAAAGGCGCTTGAAATCTGACTTACAGCAGCTTGTGACCGATGTTATCTCGAAAGATCGTCTGATAGTGAAGAATTTAATACCGCTAAATCGATGTCGGACAGCGTTCGTGATTCGCTTCTATGGAGAGGTGGTGGACAGTTTTATCGATAGTAATCGATTGAACGATAGCCTTGTCGACGATATTGAGATGTCATGACGAGACAGTCTTTGACGTGTGACGTTGTGGCTATCTGTGTCCATAATTTTTCACGCCAGTTGGCTGTCGGAATTTATAGGTTTTTTCTCTGCCAGATTATCTTGTGAAAGTCTTGAATGTCTGATTTATCGTAGGTAACAAATCTTTTTGGTAGTGTTTTCTTTTGCTGTCAGACATTTGTGACTCTGGATTTGTGCCCAGTTGATGGCAATAGGCTCGCCCCCTATTATATGAGGCTTAAACTTAACTGGCGAAGTGTGGGTGTACTATAGGTACAACTCTGCCTAACCCTTCGGGGAATGAAGGCGTGATGTTATGTTATGTGTTAGTCTTTTTCTGTTTGTTTATCAAATCAATCTTCCAAATCTATAAAGTGAGTGAGAGTTTTTAGTTTATTTGTATGTTATGAATAGCTGCGACACAGTTTTGTAACTAATGTAGCTGTTTACGTACGCAATCAATTTGTTAAATGGGGTCTAGTGTGGGGCAACGTTTTAAAAAAAATAAAGAAAGAATAAATATTAAAGATAAAGACTATGAGCCAATGGATTTGAATTTAAATTCGTAAAATCTTGTTTTTCCTTCATCAATCAATAAACAAGGTTTTTTTATTGTTATTAATTAGTTAATTGATATAACAAGCTTCGCTGCTGCAGATGCATAGTCTGACATTAACAACGTGCCCGCCAGCTCGATCGAATTTTGAAGATCGACACGTGTTTTTGGTACTTCTGCCCCTCAAAACGAAGAAGTTAGTAACTACTAAAGAAGACATCATAAACGTCTGAAGTATCTTAGATGATCCGCTTTGGCGATATCTTTCTGTGGAATATTTTTTGTGTCTTAAAACCAAGAGACCACACGTGGCTATGGTCACAATCGTGATCGGTTAAATATATCCGATTACCCAAACATTTTCCCCGCATTTGCACGCTAGTGACAATATCAATAACTATAAACGGAACAGCTGATAATTTGATGACGAACATCAGAAGATAATACGGCAATGTCATAGTAATGATACGGATATCGAGCTGTAACGCGTTAATTAGTGACAATGTCCTAATGAACAGCCATAGTCGCCGAATGGAGGTGATTAGCACGACATGTATGTCAGACAGAATCTATTGGGGATGGTCTGGTTAGTAACAAAGGTAGATTAGGTTCTTTTGTTTTGATAATCCTTGTACATTTTTCTTCTTGAGCTTTTAATCTGACTCTTATTTTGTTTTGTTTATCTTTATATTTTTGCTTGGTTGCCTTGTATTTGCATTAATTGCAAATTATTAGGTGCATTTAGGGAGAAACTAATAGTACAGGCAGTATTAACTATTAGTTTATTTAACTCAAGTACGTGGTGCCGGGTTATTATGATACGGCTATGTTTAGATAAATTAATCTCCGTCCAACCATTACATTTTTACATTCTATGTAGGTACTGTGATAAGAAGATTACAAGTCAGTAACCGACACGCTTGCCCTAAGCTTTAAGGCTGCGGACATGAAGTCAGCGGGCGTCGGCGCGGGGAGCGGTGCGTTTCAATGCCTATATTTATATGAAACTGGCCACGAAGGTAGCGGTGCGGGGAGCGACGACCTTATGGCTCATTTTCATTAGTCGATAACTCGGTCGATGTACAGCATGCGGAGACTCCCCGCAGGCGGGGTAGTGACTAATGGCGCAATTTCATTGGTCGATCGAGTCATTCCAGAAATCTCTCGCACCCCGCATGCGGGCCTATCGACGAATGAACTTGCGCCATATAAAACTTTGCATTTGAACGCGCGTCGCGCCGCTGTCTTCGCCTTCCCGCGCCCGCTGACTTCGTGTCCGCAGCGGTAAACAGGAATTTAACAAACGATCCGTTGTGGTTTTCTTCACGTTTTCCGCTAACCCTCGGGATGCCTGGAGGCAAAACTTTCAACATTGATTAACCACCAACATCAATTCTGAAACTCAATGTGTTTATGTAAGTTTCGTTTGTAGTTTACCTAATTGAATGAAATCAATTGAAAACTGGATTTCGTACGTACGTTTAGTGTTATTGATTGAAGTTCATTCAGACTGATTGATTTATGATTCGTCTATTAGCTTTATGCTCATTTACGTTTCTAAAAAATAAACAGATCGCTATCGAAGGTAATTTATGTCATTGGATTGCTATTAAATATACCTACTTTTGAGCTTGTGATGCGGAGCATGTTGAGTCACCCGTAGACAGGCGCGACGCGATTCTGGTAGAACAATTTCCATTAAGTTTTCATAGAAATTGTGCTACTAGAGTCGAGGCGCGTCTGCTTGCGGGACGTTTAAGAGAAAAGTTTTGTTTTGTGGATGGGGAGTATAAATGTCTTTCGCCAAAGAATCGATGGATGAGTTAGTGAATGTTGAAATGGCGGGTAAGGAAGAAGACATGACGAGATAAATGGGTATAAGGGCAAGAGGCTGATAACCTTATTTTTTTAAAGAGAAGAATGCGTAGTGCAGCCTTATTGTATCTGACAGGTGTGGTACAAACAGGTTTTCTCCATGGCACCAAAATCGTCCTCGCGAAAACATTAGGTATCAACTGTCTCATATATAATACTTGAATATCTAGTTATTATATTTTTATAATGCTTTTAAACTACTGTTCATAATGCATGGAAAGGTCTAGGTTAATCTATGAAGACCCTCGTTTTTATTAATTAAGGTGGATGCTCCAAGGTAGCCCGCGAAACTCAAATTTTCTTAAGGTTTTTGCAATTTGCAGGTCAGTGTGAGGTTGTATGTTGATTAAAATATGTTTCGCAACCGTAACAAATATGGCTTTATAGAATTATAATCATTAGAATCAGCAATTACTACAAGAACTCTATCTACACCCACGCTATAAATCCTCTATAACCAGCATACAGCAGCAAGTTCGTGATGCTCCCTTAGATGTCACTGCTTGCGGAAGCGTGGGGGTTGGGTTGCCTCCTTCCCTTAAATATTGCGAGGGGGGGTGATGGCTGATCTTTGCGTTATGCTCGTGAACGGGTGCTGATTGTGTGGACTGGTCGTCTTGCTGATCATGGTTTTGTTATTGTTATTAATAATTAACTGTTTATTTATTTTACTTCGATGGTCCTAGTATCATTTATGACTTCCAGTTACAGGTATATGTAAGTGGGCACGCCCTTTATACCTGGAGGCTTTTATATAGTTATTAAATTCTGTTTACTTTTATTTTTTATTCCTGCTTATTTCATGTGATACTATTCGTGTTTTAATACCCCTTATTATACAACAGTTGCATAAATAACTTTTAACCGATAATGGTCGCGAGATGTTTATAAACAATTTTACTGGCAATCTTGATATATATATGTTAATTATTATTGTCAATAGTCAATTGCACTGTATATTTATTGAGTGCAGACTATAATGGTCATTGCCAATACTGTTATGTAAACGATCATGTATGTAATTTGCATGTGTTAGTGTTGTGTTCATGTCTTTATACTGTGTATATTAATATATAACTATAAATAATACTGCGTCCACTTGCTTGCTTGAGGAGCTCGTAGCTAAATTATAAAAGCCGCATGGGTCGATCGATCAGGTTAAGCTACGCTTGCCGCGGTTGGTCCATGGATGGGTGACCATCTTTACATACCGAGAATACTCCGTATCTCGGAAAGCACGTTAAGCCGTTGGTCTCGGCTGTCATTCGGGGATCTTTGACAGTCGTTACCAAGTCGTCAGAAGCCCGAAAGTCTGACAACCAGTCTTACCAAGGGGTATCCTATTACACGGAGAAGTCTCGATATGTAAATATCGCCACCCATCCACGGACCAACCCTGGCAAGCGTAGCTTAACCTGGTGGATCGACCCATACGGCTGTTAATACTTAGCCACGAGCTCCTCATCTTATGGAACAATAAACATCTTCTAAATTGGACGGTTCTACCTTCAGAACTTAATGGAGTGCTTTTTCTAGTCCGTTGGTCAGTCACGGAACTGTCTTATACGTACAGCAACAGTTTTTAAATTATATGAGTATACCGAGGTAGGTATTTATTCATATTCGTGTTATAAGTAGTTTTACTTGTTACTTTGCTACGTGCATTATGAATATTGATGAGCCAGTATCACAGATATATTAAAGATCTTGACCTTTATATATTGTTCTCACATCCTTATTTTATTAATTGATTTGAGCAATATATGATCGTCTGAGCTATCAAAGGAAAAGTTTGCAGTTTATTAATAGTGGTTCCCTTCTGATATAATCAAATAGGAAACGCTGACATTTACGCTACTGCAGCAGAAAGTTATAAATATTTATGATGCAAAACCTATTCATAGAGCATTTAGAAACTAGGTTCTAACGGAAAAAATTGAAATGAAATGAAACTAAATGATTTGATTGATTGATGACCATGTAGGTTGGTGGACCAGTCCAGTCAGTGCACGCATTTTTCAGTAATCGTGCAGCTCAACTCAGAACTTAGGAGCTCAACGATTCGACTCATTCAATTTCATTTCATTTGAAAAAGATAACAGAACACTGTTTCAAGTTAATTGAAAGTAAATAAAAAGACAATTTTATAATCGGATTGGTTGTTTAAGGGACTGGTGAAAGGCTTTAATTTAAATTAATTGCCTATTATTATGTAAATTATACGAATAAAAAAACTTTGAAACGTATGCTTATGCTCGGGTATAAGTATTCTTAATGTACGAAGGTAAGGATTAAAACAATACCTATCCTGTAACATAATTATTTGTATTTTAAATTATTCGAATGATAACGTACTTTTTATAGTCCTCGTACCTATTATTGATCATTTATTATAGTTACTAATCAGTATAATACCCTAACTGAATAAAATATCCATAGTGTAGTGTACATACCAACTCTTGCACTTTTGTTAAGGGGGATGCGCCAAGGTAGCCCGCGAAATTTAAATTTTCTTACGTTTTTTTTTGCAATTTTCAGGTTGTATGTTGATCTAAATATGATTCGCGTCCGTAACAAATATATACAGAATTATAATCATTACAATAGAAACATCAATAAAAAAACTCTCTAAGTTAGAATTGGCTTCAAATGTCGTGATTTCATGAAAAAGCCATTCAATAGAGTAATTTGAAGTTAGTATTGATGATTTTAATGTTACGATCGCCAATCATATTTTAATCAACATAAAACCTAAAACTGATGAAGTACATTGCAAAAAACGAATTTTGAATTTCGCGGACCACCCTGACGCTCTCGCCTTAAAACGCATTTGACGTATTTAAACAGCAAAATTTACTCTGAACCCAACAAACATAGCGCTGCATTATGCAACAAAACATTTAGAAATTCAGCACTATTTTCTCCCTCAACACACATTTGCGTATAAAATGGTGACGAGTTTCGACAAAGTTGCCAGAATCACATTTAAACAATGTGGCGACAACAGTTCTACAAGTCCTGCAATTAAATACATACGTACTTGCTATGACCTACCATAAGTACTTAATTTAGGTATTTACTCAATAATTAAAATTAGGACTGCCTCGTTAGTCTAGTGGCCGCAAGCGCTACTGCTGAGCATGAGGTCTTGGGTTCGATTCCCAGGTCGGGCAAAGTGTTATTGGGTTTTCCCGCAGGGATTTCTCAGTAGCAGTCCGGAGTCTGGATTTGTGCCCGGTTGATGGCAATATAGATTTGCCTCCTATTACATGAGACACACACATGAGACAGAACATCAGTGCTATTCTGTAACCATCTCACCGTGAAAACTTAGGTGAAGTGAGCTGTCAGTCCACCCGATGCTTGGAATTGACACAATTGGCAGTTCACTTCACGCTCACTTCACTTAAGTTTTCACGGTGAGATTGTAACAGAATAGACGTCTTTGAAAACTTTAAACAGTGTAACAATTACTTAAAGGTAAACACCACATGAACTTAATTAAATTATTTTAATTGTAAGCCAATCTAAAACAAAGGACAAAAGAAAAACAAAATGAAGTCCATGTATAACTAATCAATATGATTGCTAAAAATGAAAAATGAAATACGAAAAAAATTATAACTTACAAGAAATCAGATAAACAACTCACTTGATGGTTACTCTTTCCTATAGGGTGAGTATTTGGCTTCATTGTCAATCTCAAGTACAAAAACTTACATCAAGAAGGGAAGTAGCATTTATTGTATCACGTCTTCCCTGGTCTTCCTGTCGCACCTAGATATGTTTTTGTTGTCTCATAGATGCAACTGGACTTTTTTTTCGAAAAATAAGTTCTTCTGGAATGAAAGGAGGATTAGGCGGACTCTCACCAACTAACCCCACGTTGCTGCCATTACCGTGAGTAGGGGGCCCGGGACATATTAGTACATTCGCCACACCTACGACTTGTGATATTCAGAATGGTAGATGTAGCTGACCTGCCATTCTGAATATTTACAGGGGCCTAAGTCTACTAATTTATAAACGTTACAATGGTCTCTCAATGGTGAGTTTTTGACAGATTTGCCATACAAAAACTGTCAACAACAGGATGATTGAACGTTATTATTGAGCTAACTAATTAAACGCCATCCTTCATTAAGAACCTAAATGTACCATACATCAAGGTTACAAATCTAACTTATTCTCCAACATGGAAACCTCAACACAGGAGCTTAAAGAGCTCATCTATCATGCTACGTGCGCCACTTCGTCAATAAAACAACCGCTTGTACTCTTTGCATCTATTATTTATGATGAGTCATCCGGTTTATCTGGTCATAAAAATTGCATCATGCCTTGATTGACGTCCACTATTGCACTGATAGTGACCATAAAACTTAATCGATATTGCAATGCAGTGATATGTGCAGTCAGTTAATGATACGGCCTATGATTATGATATTTCGAAAGAGAGGCTTATGTAATCCTTGGAAAATAGATGGTAGGAAATGCAGTTGTATTCTAGATATATATAAAAAAGAGTAAGATTATGAAGTAGCTTGGAACATCCTCTGCAATCTTCGATAGCTAGGAGAAGGTACTCATAATTTGATCATCAGGTCTAATCATGATCTGTCAGGAAAATGAATCTATTTTTATGTAACTGTGAGTTTGTGTATATGTTGGAAGGTAGTTTTTTTTTTTTTTTAGGAAACTTTGCCCCACACTAGGAATTCCTCCTGTACCGTGGGTGCGTTTACAAACATTTAACTGACATACACAAACAGTCAGACCCGGAACAACTACATGTAGGTCATACAAATATTTGTTCCGTGCGGGAATCGATCCCGCGACACGCAGCGCAGCAGTCAATCGCTTACCCACTACACCAACCGTACCGCCGTAATCTCCGGAAACAGAGCTCCAATTTTTGAAGAAAAAAAAAAAACAGTATTTGAAAGGTATATTATTTCAGATGGACAGCATAGGCTATTACATATTATGGAAATATATCCATAAAGAAGTACTTAAGTATACACGGTAATTGGTTATAATATATTATGTTTGTAATCCATTCAGGGGATGTAGGAGAGGTAATCTACAACCAAAGGCAAATGTCAAAAGAAATCGAGTCATTTGACCCTTGCAAGCATAGTTTAGTAAACTTTCGGTATCGCGTATACCGAGCATGCTGTTGTCGCACCGCTGCTGTACCGAACTTATAAATGAATTTCCTTGACTTTACTGCAAACTTTATGTTAACTGATTCCATTCGCATTTCAACCAGAATGCGTTTTCTAAATTATTATTAAACTTAAATAGAGATCCCGATCGTTTGTCAAGTTGTAAAAACCGTGAGACGCAGGGTCGGGTCAGTAGTTCGGTATAAAAATTACCTTTACCTACCAATCTTGTTTATATAACAGGGAATACACTCTCGAAGAATGTGCACCAATGTAACATTTAATCTCGGTCAGCGCACCCTTATCTCCCAGACCTTCTGCTCAGCCGTTTAGCCACAATCTCCTTAAGATCCAATAGATAGGACAATGGCCCAGTTCATCGCCTAGAAACCGCCTCATTGGTCCAAGCTGAGTGCAAGCTCGCTTCAGAATCCCATATCTATTCAAAAGTATTAAAACATAACGACCTGTGGATCGTAACATAGATTAAGAATGAGTAGATGTGACACTCCCGAATGCATCCTAAATGGCTTTAAAGATTTAGAGCGTAGAGACGTTGAACATAACCTTCACTTGTAATTGCGTAACACATTGGGAATGAAAGCCGATCATTAAAAAATGCAGGAAATACTTTGCTCAATAACCAAAATAACGCAATGAACGAAGGCTTTCAGTCCCAGATGCAGGTAAATACCTATTTGATACTCGCAAACAAATCAAAACCTATAGGTTACTTCCCGTTGACCTAGAATCATGAAATTTGGCAAGAATCAAGATATCACAGCACAAATAAAGGAAAAAGTCTAATAAAAAAGCAATTATAATCTTACATTTGCAGTTGGAGAACGTAACTGCATCGATAATTATATTCCTAAGAACATGTTCTTCAACTACCTACAATGTTTAGTTTGTTTTTGGGATAAATTCATTCCAAGTACGGAACACTTTATTGTGCGTGGTCTGACACGTCTTTGCCCGGGTTTTTTTTCTTAGGTTGTTATCTAGCTATTTATCTACCACTGTCCCACTGTTGGGCAAAAGCTTCCCATTCCCTTTTCCATAAACGTCCGTCCTCTACCGTTTCTACATTTTCTTATTCTTTGGTCGTAGTTACCGGCTCTAAATCGCTTGCACCGCAATCCGTGTCGCATGAGCATCGTATGTAGCAATTTGTACGGTATCTATGTTAAGCGGTTGTCATGGCTCTCGATCGACTGATAAGAGTTACATGCTCTCTTAATTTTTTGTGCAGTGTAACTGTTGTTTGTTTAAACTGTGTCGATTAATTTAAAGTCAAGGCACCATGTTATGCAAAAAAAAAAACGAGGTCTGTTTTTAAACAATGCTCTGTTAAGCTTTGTTCAAATTAAAAAAGTCATTTGGACAGTTTCCAAATACTTTTTGACATCTAAAACTAAATATTCGGTGTTAAGATATTTATTATTGCATTTCATAGTCAATATTCTAGTTCACTAATTGACCATAATTATTTCATATTTTCATACAGGAATATTGCCAAATTAATCAAAACAGCGATATATTTGACCTCTATTTGCGAAGTTGCCAACTTTCCGAATGCACCCTCTTAAGGCGGGATCGGGACGAAATTCACTCGCACCGATTGTGTCAACTAACTTGTATGGCGGTATTCAAATTGGCGCGAATAGTCGCGGGACTTCTTTATGATCAAAACAATCGACGCGCGCAGTTATCCCGCGTCCCGCGCGGGTTTTACTTCAGTTTCAGCTGTCATAAAATATCTCAGTGATTGATGGAATAATGTCAAAAGGATGACTATCATGCTACCCTATTTCCGAAAAATAATACAAAGTAATGATGCGTGATGACTTTTTGCGAATTTCACAAATGAAACCGAACGCGATCAACGAATTTAAATCGCATTCTGGAGTTGTCAGTGTCATCATTGCTGAACGGTGAAATTCGTGCTTACATTGCGCACAAGATAAGTCTACGCGCGGTTGAAATCGAAAGTCGGAACTAATCGTATGTCGCCGTCTTGTCGTTTAGGTAAGGTCAAATTAAGTATATAATTATTAAATTAATACAGAGGGCCAATATTAATGTAATAATATTAATTTAATAATATTAATTTAATAATATTCATTTAATAATATTAATTTAATAATATTAAGATTAAATTAATTATATACATTTAATATTTTAAATATTACAATACGGAATTAAGCACGCCAGAGCGCCACCAGTCGCGCGCAGTCGTATCTTGTGCGCACTCTAGTAAGTTCTCGCGGAAGACAGCCATTAAACTTGGCTGGGGCGACTTAGCTAAAAAACAAACTATCCTGAACTCTAAACCAAAATGAAACCAGCATTGCTAAATAGAAATACTTACCTAAATAATCTTTAAACTTTGCTTAAGTTCCTTGTAACAAGAAACAACGTTACAACATAAGAACCGCAGATGTCTCTGTCCTTGTTCGCTCGGGGACCTTTTAAAAGAGGTCAATTGGTGGACTTACTCAATATTGACTTAGCGGTCAATTTGAGACGATTTGTTTTTATCTTAAATGCAAGGAGTTTCTACTTCATCTTTGCTGGGACTTAACAACCTTGATTTTTAGGATAGTATAGTTTTGTTTGGCGACCTTGGTGCGCAGGTTATGGGTTAGCACCAACATCGTACTGACTGCCGATAATTGTGGGAAGGCTGGACTGCCCATCATCCGGCATTGTTCTAGCAGATGTGTTGCTGTACCAGTGTAAGCAGGGCCTGATTTACCCACACGCTAATTAGGCTAAAGCCTAAACGCAAGAACCGAGGGGGAGCGGAGAATTAACGTTGATTTTCACATTTCTTAATTTACGCATTTTTATTAATTTTGCCGCGTCTTGTTCCCCATATCCACCCCGTCACAACGCATCGACTGCCCGCGCTATAACTTCGTTTTTGCCAAGTTTTTTTTCTTGCATTTTCCTTAGTACTTATTGACTGCAAGCATCCTGATGAAATACCTTTTACCGCGGGAAAATACCATAAGCTCACGGAAAAATTTAATTTAATTTGGGTGAAACCGTGGGGTGGAAAGCTTGTAAAATACAAAATGTAGTAAGTAAGTATATTTATGGGCTAAGCGGGGAAAAAAAAAGAACATGCTTTTCACTGTAACTAGGCAACACGTAAATTAACGCTTACTACGAAAACTGGCAGAATTGCCACGTTGAATGGCAATGCTAATTCTTTGGCCAGAATTTACATATTATGTTATACATCGTACGTTACATATGGATGGAAAATAAATACAAAAGGACCCTTAGGCGTCGAAGTATTCGTCCGCAGCGCTGTCATCCGGAAAGATGCCCAGAAGACTGGCAGCATTGCCACGTTGAATGGCAATGCTAATTCTTTGGCCGAAATATACATATTACGTTATACATTATTCGTTACATAAGGATTCTCAAACCTAAAACAATAAAGTAAAGGACAACTTAATTGAGCATCTTATCCCTTTCGTACAGTATATTTGTGTGTCTTGCCCTTAATGTAAACATTTCCCTTACAATATTATTATTATTACATTACTAAGCACAGGTAAGAACCCAATTTTGAATTTACTGGATGAAATTGTAGCTTTGATTTTAGTAGATAATTTTGAACTCAGCGAGTATGAGGTGATGAATTTCCAAGTTCAACTGCGTAATATTTAGCTAATCTAGACTGAACAAGTTAATACTATCTTTAATTATTATAATATTTGAGATCTCCTATGTTAATTATTTTCGTTACAATTGATTAATTGTAACGAATATAATTAAACTTACGCACACTATATTTACAGGATGACCCCAATACAATAGTGGTTTGCAACACACACGAAAAAAAATATCAAATCAACTTACGGCTACTACTTAAAATCTAAACTTAAAAAATACAAAGAAATACTAAACTTTATGAAAAACATGTTGTTATGATGGGTTATGGGACATCTCGCCCACGCAAAAACTGGCCTGCGGGCCAAATGTCCACTTTTTTAAATGTGTATGGGTAGATTCGCCCGGACCAGTTTAGTAAAACGGGCCAGATGTCTCCTATTAAAAAGTGAAGGGATATTTCGGCCAAATCGTATATTTTTCAATTAAATAACTGTTATCTGTACGGGTATTTTTCGATTACAACATGTATCTTTTTACAGGTTTTTTTAAAGGTTACCTTAAATTGAATAATACCAGTATTAATACCGATTACCAAAATTAAAATTACCTCTTTCAAAATGAAAATCAAATTAATAATTAAAAGTAATTTATTCACACTAGGCTGAGAATCATCACTTTTCGAACGAAACGACCACCCTTCACCACTTCCTAGTGCTTTAGCTGGGAAGAAGAACTTGCGCAACAAACTCCCCAGCAGCACAGCTGTCTTTTCAGTTAGAAAAACTTGATGCTATACAATAGTATGCAAAATAAGTTACAATACGCCGATATGCCAACAAAAAACATCGAAATCTTTACTGGAGCATAAAAAAAACAAATCAAGACGTAAACAGAACTAAATATCTAAACACAAGCCTCCAGGCTTAAAGGGCGTTAGATTCAAAGTAATAATGACCTTTATTTTGCAAAAGTTCGATGCAAAGGGCTTATAGGGATCAATGGATCAAAGTCAAGTCAAACATCGGTCAACTGCGGGTTCGACAGTTTGATAGTAAACGGTTGTAAACACTTAAAACCTATTGCGATATGGTAAATATCCAAAGATCAGTTTCCGCAAATATTGGGTCAGATTTCTACTTCGTCTGGAATAGTTATTTGTTACTTTGTCACTTGTTAGGAGTTAGGAGGGGACGCAAACAAATAAAATAATGAGCATAGACCAAAAAAAAAAGCCCAGTGCAAGTCGGACTCGCACACGAAGGGTTCTGTACCGTATTAAGATCGAGCAAAAAAAACGCCGACAACACAGGTAAAATAAAAAAAACAGATTTCCAATTAAAAATACACTGTAAGAAAAGTTCTACTTATAGAACAGTTTTATGCAAACTATTTTGCATAAAAAGGAAACTTTTCTCGGTACCAACGATGGCATAATGGGAAAATCAGCACGACCCACGAATAACTCTACCCTCATTATTAGTAAATTTCAAACTATCTCGAGGAGGGTTGGGTCAGTAATAAAAAATTCTGACAACTTTACCCTTCTAAGGGTTGAATGGTGGGAAAAACATGCTCGACCCTTATCTGCTTGTGTTGAATGTAGTTTGTTTGACACTATGAAGTGTTGAGATTTATAGCTATCAGACTATAGTTAAAGCCAAAATAGTTTTCACAGCTCTGATATTGGATGATCATCATCATTATTTCAGCTGACAATCGGACATAGGCCTCCCCCAAGTACCGCCATTTCGACCGGTTCTGTACTCCCCGTATCCAGCAGATTCCTGCGGCTTTCACAAGGTCATCGGTCTATCTTGTGGGAATGCCTCCCAGGCTGTTCTACGAGCAATGTGCTCTGCCCACTGCCACTTTTTGTCAATTCTTCAGGCTATGTTGGCAATCCATTGGAAGGGAGATCTCATCATTGACTGAAAAACCTTTCAAAAAAAAAAAAACAGTAAAATAATTATGATTATTTTATAGACGAACCGCAGAAGGCTTGCCTTTATGCCAGTCTCATATTGGACTCACCCAAGAGCAAAATAAGATAAATAAAAAGTTTAAAGGCGCTAACAGACTGGCTACACTTGTTTAGACGGTATTGTTAACAGTTGTTGGCTGTCTTCCCCTGTCGTATTCTAAAAGAGTTGAGAATAATCTGGCATTCTTCGAGTCTGTACTTATCTGATAAGAGCGATCACCATGTTACGGAGCTGTTAAAGTAGAATAAGAGGAGTTTGCCAGTAAACTATAATACATACCCTAAATAAACTCACGCTTTCCACTGGCGGCGTTAACAGCAGGCAGTAACTACAGCACGCCACCTGCTGCGATCCTTACATACTCCTTTTGCTTCGTTTACGTTCATATATCTGGTCATACACGCACGCCGGTGGCGAGTACTACGCACCTGACCTTTCTGAACCTGTCCCTTCTAGGCCGTCCCCTCCCGTAAAGTATGTTAATTCTTAGCAAAATAAAAAGATAACGATTCTTCTTGTGAATTACAGTAATTATGAATTCGAATATCTTAACCCAACTCTAAAGGGAAGCTGACCCAATTTTACTCGCACAAAGAATTTACGACTTTCATTTTTTAAGTCGGGCTTCAAATTACAGTCAAATTAGGCTAATTGATGTCAAACGACTTTCTCAACCCGAATACCGAGTAAAGGCTCGTGCAAACAGGCGCGACGCGTCTTTAACAATACAATTTTTAAGAATACTTCACGGTTGAACAATTACCGGTGTCTCGTCGCGCGACAAGTCGCGCCAGTATGTACGAGCATTACCTATATTATTATAATAAATGTATTTTCTTTCTTTCATTAAATTAATATGATGTGTTGCTTAAATCTGGTCAATTGTCTGTACAAATGGAAGCTATTCGAACTTATATTATGTACTATACTTACAGCATGTATCAGAAAGGTAAGGTATGGTCATATTTAAAGGTGTATACAGAGTCTGTACCACAGACCATCAAACTAAAAAACTTTCTCCATGGGATAAATTTTTTATTTTATTTATGTTGGTACCATTTTTTTTTTTTTTTATCCACAACGGGGAAGCTCTTGGCCAGAACTCACCTGGTGGAAAGTGATGATCAGGCCGAAGGTGGAAGCGAGCTTCACCCGGAATCCTCTACCACAGAGGAACTGACTATCTTATCTCTAACTGCCGGAACACAACAATGCGTTTAACATTGTTGTGGCGACAGACTTAGATAAGATGGTGGTAGCTAGCCAGGCGGACTTAAAACAAGCCCTACCACCAACCAAACCGAGCAGAAAATTTTGCCCCCACTGGGAATCGAACCCGGGACCTCTTGGTCTGAGACAGGTGGTCTAACCACTAGACCACAGAGGCGGTTACCATGGAGAAACTTTTTCAGTATGAGGGTCTATACCATACCCTTACCACATTTCCTTAACGTTCTGTACGAGGCTCGATATTCTATTTCCATTATTTGTATGCCTAAGATTTAATTGTGGGCTGAAAATAATTAACATAGTCTGCGGTGAAGACAATTTATGGCTACTAAGAAATTCTAAGATATTTGTATGTATTTATTCATGGGTTTCTTGTGGTTCTGTAATGTTTCTTAAGCAATGCGAAACCTAATGGCAGAATTAAATTGGTTTTATTTGCGTAGATGACGGAACTGAACCCACCTGCCTAATGTTTATCTAGGTATCTAGGTGTCAAAACATTGCCTCGTCACTAGGAAACACACACATAATTATAATAAGAACTTGCTCAAAATACAATCCAAACCAAATACCTACTGGTGAACCGATTGGCTTATTTAAGCCTATGGGTTCACCAGCCCTGAAAACAAAACAGAACAATGCTTCTTTAGGGCAGGTTCAATCTAGTTGTAATTGACATGTACATATTATAAAATTAAACGTTTTTGTTAATACATATTTGCAGCCACCCACCACTGCATTTTACAAATATTAAACGTTCCAGTGAAGTAACTAACATAGCATCACGCCTGTATTCCCCGAAGGGTTGGGCAGAGGTGTATGACATAAAATAATATCCAACATTACGTAATTTCGGTAAACCAAAACATTACCAAAATTCCTAATTTCCGTTTCATCTTTTGAGTCCATAAACATGAAAGTAGAACCGCGAAGCATGTTTCGCGTAACCAATTTAGTGAAAATTATAGTTTGGTGGTGCAAAACCTTTGTGTCGCGGTGTACATAGTCAAATGAATTTAAATTACGCGCCGGAGTGTGTTTCCTATTGCGGTTTAATTAACACTATTGTGGTAATGAAATAGGACATATTAGTGACTAAATTAAGTCTAGTTTTGTATCGTATTTATGCGTTATTATTTACCGGATTCAGTGGTTTCTGTTACACATGTTCACTGTTAATATTTTGTTTTAGATAATTATTTTATCCACTTCTTGCTAGCCGTGCAATTCTGATCCGCATCTGCTGAGCCTTCCCTCAATTATGTTGGGGTCGGCTTCCAGTCTAACCGAATGCAGCTGAATACCAGTATTTTACATGGAACGACTGCCTAGATCCGACCCTTACAATCCAGTTACACGATACCCCTTGGTAAGACTGGTTGTCAGACTTTCGGGCTAATGACACAACTGTCAAAAATCTACAAATGACGGACATGCTATTCTGATGACACTACATTATTTTGATATCATGGTGGATTCAGAAGGCTTTTAATTAATGTAGTTACAAGGGTCTCATTAACATAAAGATAGGTAAATCGTTTTACTCAAAAAGTAAGTTTTCATAAAAACTTATTTGATTAGAGACTTCGATTTTAAGATAATGTTATTTAGCCAATTTTTATCGCATCTCTGACAAAAATTATTTTGTCGATTTAGTTGCAAATTAAAGTAAAAAAAATGGTAAATAAAAAAGATGCAAAAAAATCTAAATGACCTAATTTACATTAAATTATCTAAAAACCAGCTATCGTAAACTAGCCTGCCTTCTTAGTAAAAGAACAAAGGTAAACTATCTACCATCTGCCGATAAAAACATCTGCAATCTACGAGTAACGGACTGTTGTTTAGAGTACGGACCTGAGGTACGGACAGTAAGCTTTTGAAGTAGACTGAGTCAAAAGAGCGCTGGAACAAGCGGTGTTTCGCTGCAACTGGTGAAGCTGTCAAGCTGTCACTGCCAGCTATTGCTTTAAGCTGCTTGCTGCTGAAGAGAAGTTTTTTTTAAAGGAAATTCAAGTGGACGATTCTTTTATCAGTTCTGCTATTTACACTTATTTATTCGAATAGGTTTAAATATTTCCTTGGGTACTGTTTGTACGCAGATTTTTTTTGGCAACTAGTCTTACCAAGGGGTATTGTGTTACCCAGTAACCCAGGGTTATTGATGTCACATATGCAGTTCTTCCATGTAAAAAATCGGCTTAGTCCCATCTCATCCCCTTCCCAACTCATCCCCCACGCATAAATCGCCTAAGTAAGAGGCCAACCTCAATAGAGTTGAGAAAAGATTATACGCCATTTATTATAACATTCGACAAAATAACGTTTAATATCCTTTCGTTATTGCGATATAAACGTATAATAAACTCCGTTATTTCAGTACAAAGCAATGTAATATATTTACCATTTAGGTACTTACATTTAAAACGTAGTTCTAAAGTGCAGTTATTTCAATAATATTGTACAAATTGTAGTCGGTCTAAAGCTAAATTAAATGGAGTATAGGCAGATTGATTGATTTAAAATAATTGTTCATAATGATATTTCCTTTAGACAATTAATCTGCATCATCTCGATGATTCAAAGTTTATTCAGTAATTTTTGTGAAGTTTCGTGAAATTATATACCTAATTATGAAGAGTGCACATAATCCAGTCCAAACATCTGACCACATATAGGTATTTACTGGAAATATTTTTTTACAAATCTATTTGGAAAGCAATTTCAATACAGGCCGCATTCCTATCTGTGGACATTTTTATCAAAATTGTAGGCAGTCGAATTTTTGCGGTTCGAACCGCATTTTTCCACTCTATATCGGAAAATACCAGTTTGCTGGAAGGTTACGTGTTTGACCACAAGTTACATGCATTTATCCATGTTTAATGTTTCCTGGAAATGTTTCTTTTGAGTATGTTAGTCAATAAACTTTAATATTTTATAATGAAGATAATTATCACAAAAAATAATAATAAAGTTAAATATAATAGTTATTTGCATGCAAATCATGGCATCTAAAGGTCACACCAAAGCCGGCCCGGCGGGGTCCATTTTAAACGAAAGTTGTCCGACTTGCAACGTCTGGGGATAGACACCTAAACAAAAAGAATTTTGATTGCAAAAAAGTCATTTAAAGAAAGGGTTACCGTGTAAAAAAACCTGGGAGTTGTGGACGACGATAGGCGGACTTAATCCAAATCCAATAAGCTAGACAAAGTCTTTAGGGACAGTTCACTGATTCAGGCGGGACTTGGCGGAAATCCATTATAAAATACAATAGACGTAGATATATTTAGTAACCTATTCCGCTTAACTAAAGAGCCATAAACAAACCCTGTAATAAATCGACACGTGTTTCACCTCTCAACGATTCATCCTCAGGATGACGATTGACTTGTCGCGAACAGTAACACGACGTGTTGCCGTTGTCTACTAAATATATCTACGTCTATTGTATTATACAGTCATTAGGACATCTACAATAACTCATCTGTAATCTAGCTTTCTATCTGATTGATAGTTTAGAACTCATAACCAATTTATACTACCTGTCATTTTTTTTGTTCCTACTCATTCAGAACTCCTTACGGTGTTTGTGCACTACACGGAATTTTACCTTCCGGATGTAAAATCTCATACCTATATTTCCGGATCACGTGATATTTTTTTTTTGTAATTTTTTTTTTCGTTTTTTTTAATCACGTGATCGTCGATCATCCGGGAAATATAGGTTTGAGATTTTACATCCGGAAGGTAAAATTCCGTGTAGTGCACAAGTGGCCTTATTCTGTGTTTTTAATTAGGAGCCTACAACATTGTGTAAAAAGCATTTTGAAAGCATTTTGAAATCATTCATAACCCTCAAACCATTTCCTGTCCAAAATTTCCTCATCAATTGGCGTCACTTACGTCAGTCACATACCTATGATTGCATCCAAAATATGTGCGGGTCCGGTCAAATGCCATGCATAGCATTTGTGTGCCACTCAATGTGGAGCCAAACAATGCGTTTTGTGAGGCGTTGCCATGGCTACGCTATTCAGCTATTTTTAACGCTGATTAAAATCTGAATACAAGGGCAATGTTGTGCAATTCTTTACATTGCCCGTGCATTATTTGAACACGCGGATTTCACTGATACTTGCAAGCAGTTGAATCAAAATAAAACTCAAAACAAAACATCGTTCAAATTAGGCTGACAGTCACCACTTTTTGAACAATTATGGACCTCTATAAGGCAGTCCCAAAACGACCACACTTCATCACTTTTTAAACTGCCTACAGTTTTTTTATGCCCACAATCGCATGGTCACTTCTCTTCTTTATTTATTTATTTAATACTTCAAGCACAGAAATGTACAGAGGCGGACTTAATTTTCTACCAACCTTTGGGTGATGCAGAGACAAACCTTCCTTTTTAAGTCTGTTATTCGCCTATTTACTTTCTTATCCGACTATTTACCAAACCAATCTCTTTTTTTAGACGCAAAACCCCTAATAATGTGTCTTTTCTCATTACTTATGGAACTATTTTCCTTTGTCCACAGAGGAGGAGGGCACAGAGCTAGAACTTGAGGCTCTCTACAGAAGATACTGCGTCAGATTGAAACATGCGCTGTTTGTGTCTGCACTATGTGTCACGCTGTTCTGCAGTGTCCTGTTGCTGTGTGCAGTCTGTATATTGCATTCAAATGTAAGTAACATTGTTGTGAAGATACGTCAGATTTAAACACGCACCGTTCGCGTCAGCATTGTGTGTTCTGCAGCGTCTTGTTGCTGTGTGCAGTCTGCATATTGTATTAGTTCATTACACTATGGTTTACAAAAAAAAGAAGTTTTAAAAATAAAAAAAATTACACTATGCACTATGAAGGCAATCAAAAACTTTTATGAAAATTAAAATAAGTTTTATACAAGGACATTAAAACCATTGCATTGTCTATGTCAAACGTCTTCGTTAATCAGTAATATCAGTAATAGGGCCACTCCGATTCAACTTTAAAAAAAAAAAACTAAGTAGATTATTTACCTATATTGAGTAGGTACCAAGTTCTAATTCTTTGGGAAAATGAATGAATTATCCACAAACTATTCTAACTACATAAACCGATAGGACCTATTATCACTTGTAGATCCAATTAAAAAGAAATAAAGTAGTTACCTTCAATCAGATTTGCCTTGACATGATGACGTTAGTAAATGCAAGAGGCACAGAGGAGTTAATTAATCCAATACGGAGCACTCTCCAAGCTATGGGATATAAACTGATCTGCACAGGCCACGGCCTGGTTCGAATAAACGCTCTGGTGGGCAAGGGTGGATCAGGGTGGCATAACTTTTTACCTACTCCTGTGTGTATAAAATTATTATTAGAACAATGCAGAATTATGCATATACTCGGTTTCAAATTCAAAAATAGAATAGGTTTCACCAACCAGGGGCCTAAGTCTACTAATTTATAAACGTTACATGGTCTCTCAATGGTGAGTTTTTGACAGATTTGCCATACAAAAACTGTCAAAAATTCACCATTGAGTGACCATTGTATCGTTTATAAATTAATAGACTAAGGCCCCTATAAGTTTCGAAAGAGTGTAGCTTCTATCCTTTTCTTGCTAACTATAAATATCTTATTTTATTGGATAAGGATTAATATAATACTGATTAAAATAGCTTCGGAAATATATTTTTTTTATCAAATTCTGACAGATAAAAATGGTTACTGTGGGTCATCCGTAGAACATAGACATTTTGTTAAACTTTTTAAGATGAAAATTAATTTTGCACCCTACAATCTTGGAGAACATTAATTTTATGTATCTCTTACGGTTTACGGGGCGTACGCCAGTAAAGCTCCCATCAGTCACCATAATTGTTTCCGACACCTTCAACAATTTATTATCATATTTCAGCCAATTTACACAAAAGCGTAATGATTTATATACCCTAAACCTTCCATAAGGGCCGAGACACACTGGAATGGCAGCGGCCGGCAGCGACGCGGCGAGCACTTCAGCGTGACATAATAATAAACTTTATCTACTTATTTAAAAGACCAGTATCGCTTGAAAAGGTCGCGAGGCCGCCAGCGGCGACGCCGGGGGCTGCTGCCATTCCGGTGTGAATCGGCCCTAAGAATCAGCACTCCGTTCATTGGTGAAAACCGTTCGAAAATCCGTTTGGTAGTTTTTGAGTTTATCGCGTCAGACAGGCAGACGCGACACAATACTTTTTAATCAATAAATTGTAGCTTTCGATTAATTTAAAGCCTCCACAAGTGGCGGATACTTGCATACTATCTTTTTGTTCTTGCTGAATAGCTAATGTTTAAAAAAAAAGAGAAGGTATAGTGTGTGTGTGTGTGTGTGTGACTGCCTCGTTGGACTAATGGTCGCAAGCACTATTGCTGACCATGAGCAGATCCCAGGTCGGGAAAACTGTTATTGAGTTTTTTCATCAGAAATTTCTCAGTAGCAGCCCGTTGTCTGGATTTGTGCCCAGTTGGTGGCAATAGACTCGCCCCCTATTACATGGGACTTAAACATAACTGACGAAATGTATGGGTGTACTATACTAGCACAGTTCTGCCCATCCCTTTGGGGATTACAGGCGTGATGTGGAACGTGTTATTAAATAAAATGAACCGTGTACTGATGTAGTTTAGAAACAAAGTGAGATAAACAGTAAGCTCATTTTCTTAAACGTAATATAAATCTCTTTCCTCGCTTTATTTTCATTCATTTAAATAAGCTATCATCATTTCGCGTGAACGAAACTTGAGCTGAGGCAATTACTATAATCTGTTCCAAAATAATTCGATTTTTCGGTAAACAAATTGGTCAGAACCTGTGCATTTGTTGTATGTGTTAATAAAATTAAGTGATTTCATTTGATTATAACATAACGTACATTACATCACGCGTAAATTCCCTGAAGGGTTAGGCAGCGATGTACCTATAGTGCACCCCAATTTCGCCAGTTATGTTTAAGTTCCATGTAACAGGATTCCCGGATGTCCATGATTTGATTACTTGAATAATTAAATCAAAATTCTTATTATAATTGACCTTAAAGATGTTTTTTATTTGACAATGGAGGCTATTTCAAAACCTCAAATTTTCGTCGACGATATTTCGATTATTACCATTTAATGATTTATTATAAAAACGTTATTATTTTTTGGTAAATGAGGAGAGATACAAAAGTTAAAACCTTCTAAATACAGAAGAATGTGTTACTAATTCTCTTTAGTGAGTGAGTGCGCAAGAATTTAACCCGAACATGTTTATTTACCCTTTCATCAAAAAGTTTTGGAACGGATTATAGATCCTATTTTCCTTTCTAGAAACTTCTGGGTCCTAATCCTATGTTATTGTTATGTAAACTTGTTTACACACATTTTGTATATTACGTAAATTCGGTGTCGGTGTTTCTTTGTTCTTCGAAAATGTTGTCCTTTAGCTTCGGAAATTACATAATACGGAAGTATGCTTTTGAAAGTTTAGGCGCTTGAGACGCTTTAACAGCCAAACATGGCAGATAAACAAGTAAATTGACTCGGAACAACTGACTGCTATGGAATGGAACCCAAGATCTGTAGATAGTGCGGAAGCTCAGCCACTGCGCCCAGCATAATTTAGCTAGCGTTATAGCAATTGATAATTCATAATTACTAAAACCTTTGGACTATCGCTAAGACCACCGACATTTTAGATTCTTAAGTAATTAGAAATAACCCGTGTAGCCCAGTTACCTACTATAAATCTCAGTAAATTTTGAATTGCTCTCGTTGCTTGTGAATGAATGAAACGAAGCGAAACCACAGGCGGAATAGTGAATGATAGAGTGAAGAATGAAATATTAGGAAGGTGCGGAACTTTTGTGGTTTAATCTTTCATTCGCTGTACACTAACCGAACGGATTCCAAAGAGTTTTTCAATTTGAGGTTTTATGGTTTCAGAGCTTAAAAAGGATTAAAAAGCTTTTTGGATTAACTCTTTGGTTGAGTTAATTCCTTTGATTGAATGTGAAAATTTGGATTTGGACGAAAGCCATAATAGGAGGCTCATGGCTACATGGTAGCAGCCGCGGGTCGTGCTACGCTTGCCGGGTTTGGTCACCTATCCACGACAGGTGACCATTCAATACATATCGTAGTGCCAAGTAATTGGGATGTGGAGGTCATATAGGCAGTCGCTATATGTAAATATAAAATATATTCAGCTGCATTCGGGTAGACTGGTAGCCGGCCTCAACATAGTTGGGAAAAGGCTAAGCAGATGATGGATGTAAGCCCTAGTTAGCCGCTGCAATTATCGTTTCATATGACTTCGTGGAAATTTATATTCTGTATTTCCTGCAAACAGAAATTTCCTATTAGGACTTAGATGCGACCTCATTACTCCCACTTCAAACGAGAAGCAACTACCAGGTGGCGAAATCGTAGAAGAAACACAATAAAAAACGTATTCAAAGAACATGTAATATTTTCTACGCAGTGAGTTTTATTGAGACCCTGCAGCCTGGTGCACGGAAAGATCATACTTTGTATAGCTGAGTTTTTGCGAGTCGTGTACCTTTCGCGAATCGGCAAACGTAAGGTAGGATGCCCAAAGGCTAGGTGGAGCCACAATCTTCGCAGCGTGGCTTGTAGCAGCTGGATGAGAGTTGCGGAGATGCGAGCGTGCAATTGGAGAGCCTTATATCCACAAGTAGACTGCTGTAGATTGGTGGTGATAATGTATCTTTCGTGTTAACTACTTTTTGGTGTTGTCAATTTCTTGGGACTTTAACATCACTGGCGAAGGTGAGTGTACCTATGTTCTATGTTAGAGATTTGGTTTCCGCACTTAGTCACTAAGTTGGACCATTGTGCGTGGGCCATGGTAGCCGTCGGTGGTTATTCCAACCAGCCCACCTCCCTCCAGAAGTTAATTAAAACTCCTGGTCTGTTCAGAACATCTGTGAAAGATCTGGGTGACCCGAGGGTTTCTGTTCTAATCTGTTCAATATCATCAGGAATATAGCGGTAGTAATATAGAGGTACGGCAGGACATCATCTCTGTCATCAGAAGACAGCCGCCACGCAACCATTGATGCGACGCTCTGCTGGAGGTACAGTCAGCAGCCAGTGTCACTCTCCTCCGACCTTTTCAGTGATTTCAGTAACTTAGTCACAAAACTAGATGGCGCCACTTGCTGCGCCGTCAAATATATACCTGCAGTGACCAACGAGAAAACCAATCTTTACTGCTTCTCCAACCTGTTTTCCTGATTTCCCTCGTCTATGAGCAGAACTCGAAGCGTTCAGCCTTACTTAATTGCTAAGCTATCGCTCAAGCATAGATCCAACTTGATTACCTATCAACTATACTACTACTGACTATACCTACTTCATTAAAGTGCCCACCACCTTAATGTATGCACGGAATTGCATTAACTGTGCCACTCGGCCACTAACTCGATTGAGGGTCAAGAGATTAGACCTTAGCGTCCGATCCATTAGGGTTTAGCACGTGTAGGTATGGCTTTAGCCTTGGTTGTGTACACTTTACTTTGTTTAATGAATGCATTGTATGATGAAGAGTGGAATGCAAGATAAGGTGCTATGGCAGTGTGTTTTATACGAGCTACGATGACTTAATTAAAAATACTTGTAATGAAAAAACAACGTATGGGAAGTTGGGGTCGACAGAGGTACGGTGATGGAAAAGAAAGTTAAGGTCGAGATTGGTAAGGAAGTTAACGTATTAGGACATATTGTAAACTGGTTAAAAAAATACAATAGACTTAGATATATTTAGTAACCTATTTCGCTTAACTATTCTTAAAGAGTCTTAAAAAAACCCTGTAAGAAATCGACACGTGTTTCACCTCTTAACGAGGCGAGGCGCTGGACGCTGTCTCAGCGTGTTAACACGTCGTGTTCAGGTTCGCGGCAAGTCAATCGTCATCCTGAGGATGCCTCGTACACAATACATAGTATTATAGGGAATGGTGAGGTTTTTTAGGGTTCCGTAGTAAACAAGGAACCCTTATAGTTTCGCCATGTCCGTCTGTCTGTCCGTCTGTCCCCGGCCTAGCGCAGAGACTGTTAGTACTAGAAATCTGTAATTTGGCATTAGTATACATACTAATGACGCCGACAAAGTGGTAAAATAAAATCATGAAAAATATATTTTTTTAGGGTACCTCCCTTACATGTAAAGTGGGGACATCTTTTTTTTTTCGTCTATCCCATAGTGTGGGGTATCGTTAGAAAGGTCGTTCAAAAATATTATGAGGTTGTTAAAACCATTTTTGGATTGAAGGAGCCGTCTGCGAAATATTAAGCTTTAAAGTGCTAAAGTGCGCAAGTGTCCCCCCCCCCCTGCCAGCTAAACGGTAAGTTCTGGATATGTTGAAAAATTCACAGCCGTGATATATGTAACGAAATTAAAAGGAAAACTATCACAGCTAGGTAGGCTCTACTAGTTAACGAGTAATTATCGACCAACTTAAATTTGCAGTTGCAAAAACATGTTCTACCATACATTTTGTATGGGGGAACATGTTTTTCAACTACAATGTTAAGTTTGTTCTTGGGATAAGTTCATCCCAGCTACGGAACCCTTAATTGTGCGTGGTCCGACACGCACTTGGCCGGGTTTTTTGTTTAATTGTTGGCATAAAAAACTGCAAGTCTATTGGTACAATCAGAACATCCGATTATATCACGATTTCGGATGAAAGAAAACGTTTTTTTGTCTATTCAACTGACATGAATTCTTTTCTGTCTATTAACATTTCTTTATATTAGTAAAAGTAAAATCATGAATACCTATAATCTTATTAGCCTCTGGCAAAACAGGAAAAGGTTATGTCTACGTAAAAGAACTAGCACCATAACTGGGCCCAGCTATCCAATTAAGTAACATATTTTCAGGCCCAGGCCTGAGACATAAAATAAATTAATAATAAGAATAATATTCATTGGTCCATTGTTACAAAATAAACTCCAAAACTATTGATATTGTATGCTCACTGTAACTAGAATAGAATATTGAACATAGTTATTAAAACAGTGGTCCCCAAACTAGGCAGCGCCTGTATCTTGGGGGCCTGAGTAGCGTTATCTTAAATTTTAAATCGTGACAATGACAGAGAAGCAAGACCAGTACTCAAACAGTTTCCCTTCAGTCCGTAGGTACTGTTCGTCTAATAAATAACTAAGTACCTAACTTTGTTCAGACTCGCCCATTTAGCTGAGTGGTCGTGAACTTGTCTGTGGCCGACTTATGACGGATTACAATCACATTTATGTGACGTTCCCGTCCGACTGATGGGGATTTATTTGGAGAAGTAATTCGACAGCGATGCGAATGAATTTTTCGATTTCTTAATATTTTTTCGGTTGTGAATAGTTTTCGTTAATTTAGGATATAATTTTGTTATTTTTATTTATTAATAAATTGCATAAATTGTAATTTAAACTTATTATTTTAATTCTGAATAAATCCCACTTGCCTATTGTTACGATAGAAATAATCCTAAATAATATTATAAATGCGAAAGTGGGTTTGTTTGTGTGTTGTTTGTTACGCTTTCACGATACTATTTGAATTAAATATGGTATATGGATAGAATACTTATAAGCTCATATTACCATGGGTTTGAGACTAAAGGCTCGTACACACTAGCGCGACTTGTCGCGCGACGCGACACCGGCAATTGTTCAATCGTGAAGTTTTATTAGAAATTGTATTGTTAAAGTCGTGTCGCGCGACAAGTCGCGCCAGTGTGTACGAGCCTTTATGCGAGTGAAACAACGGGGCGCAGCTAGTTTATTATAATATGTGATTTTGATGGAATGTAAATATTATAGCTGACGTTAATCATTTTGGTATTTTGGAATCTGATTTTTTTTATTCATTTAAAAATATACATGAATAACGTTACCTACTCTGTATGACACTGCTGTGCCCGCGGATTCGCTACAAAATATAAAATTCAGAGAATAGGATTTCTTTCGGCCATTTTCTTTTATTAGTCATTTTTATGCCATTGGTCGATAGATTTTTGCGAAATTATAAATCCATCTTAGTGATGTTAATTTAGTGTTGATAATAAATAGTATTTTCTCTAACTGTAAATAGATTTTCAAACTCAAACTCAGAGCATTTATTTCAATTAAACCATTTACAGGCACTTTTGAATTGTCAAGGAGTCAGTCATACAGAAAATATGAAGCTAGTTGCCCATTCCAAAACGTAGTAGATACCTATAGAACGGGTAAGAAACTCCACGGACACCGTTTTAAATCAAAAAAATTGTTACAAAAATTGGTTACATCATTCATGTTGAAATTACTTATACATGTGAGAACCATGTAGAAAGACGTGCATGAAAAAAGCGAGATCCAGAACTTCTAAAGTTCTTCCCCTCCAATGTACAACTCAAGATTTATTTTTAACTGAGACCTCAAGAATATTTAATTGAAGCACCTTATTACGCCCTCAAGGTAATACTTTCATCAAGTTTATTATGAGAGTTCGCCGCAAGCGGTTTATTAAGAGCTTTAATTCTAGATTCGTCTTGATGAGGGTCTTTAACTGAAAATGGCGACACCCTGCCAAATATGGGCAGTTTTTTACTGAATGGATAAGACCAAAATGATAATGGACCAAAATGAAGTTCAAAGTTTGATTTCAAACTGCTAATTAGTACAGAAATACTTGGACATTATAAATAAAAATAAAAATAAAATTTATTCAAGTATAAAGTAAAGTAAAATTATGATGTAGGTACATTAATTACAATCGAGGATAGTTCTAACTATGTAGACCTGCCTGATCTAGGTTTATGAAAAACTGTGTTTCAGGCCATCAATTTTCAACAAACATTTAAAAAGAAGACAACAATAAATTGATTAGTAGTTTAATTAAAAAGAAGATATAATATTTTCAATGACTTAAAGAGTAACTATTTGGGTATATTATTTTAAAACTAGATTATGTAAGATATATAATGTTTAACTACAATGTTAAAGTATTAGTTAAGTATACATTGTAACCATAATCTACTTCTGTCCACTTCTGGGTAGGTCCTACTCTATTTAGCTAATCCTTCTTTTTTCGATCTTGATTCTAATCTACTTTAGTGTATTAAACTTCATGTTGTGTTACACTAAAATATTAAGTTCACCTGTTTATCTATCATAACCCACACCTGCTATCTAATTGCGTAACTATCGTAAATGATTAAGACTAATCTGTTTCATTTTGACAGTTTATTCAACAACATTCATTGCGTTATTTACGTAGTTGCAGTTTTTTTTTGTCAAACTTATGAAGCAATGGATTAGCAAACTGTTTCAAGACGGTTCAGATTGTGATTGATCGTGTATGGTGTGGTATGTAGGGTGCTGACCGTTTGAGGTTTAGGTGATCACCAGGTGAGGGGACAAAACTGTGGTTTAACTTTTCCCTTTGTACCTCAAACTAGCTCGGTGTTATCTATGGGTGTAATCTCTGGTCTGGATTGAATTTCAAACTGTGAGCCCTTTTCACACCTTTCGGTTGCCGGGTATTAAGCCTCGTGCAGACTGGTGCGACGCGACTCTAACAATACAATTATTAGGAAAACTTCAAGGAAGGACTATTACCGGTGTCGCGTCACGCCAGTCTGCTGTAAACGTAAATACCGGGTAAATATGTCAGTGTGGAAACATTCAAAATTAAAAACGGATGTTCACGAAGTTATATGAAAATCCTTCAGTAAAAACCGGTTACAAAAAAAGTATCGGTGACTAATTGCCCAGGAAGTCGCTAAAGGCAGTCATTTGTCACAGGGGTAAACAAAAGGCCCGGAAACATACATAAACAACACAAACCGATTTGTTTTTTAATCCGTATGTATCCAATTTATTACCATCAAAGGGTGAAAGATAACATTGTGGACCCTAACGTTTATTGTAATGTCTGGTATGTTTAATGTTTTGAGTACGTGTGTTGCCCCTCGGTTAGAACACGCCACTTATTTATTTTGACAAACACGCATGTAGCGTTGCCATAAATGTGAACGTGGAAAAATAGGTATTTATTTGAAAGTATAGAACTACGCATCAAAGACCAGACGTCACACAAATCCTGCATCGCGCTATTAGAGTTTACCGCGCGATAAACATAAATAAGACTATCCTGCATTAATCGTTGGGCAGTTGCCCACCGGACACAACACGCGTCTGGTCGGAGGATCCTCCTTTTTCTATAGAGGATGAGTGAACTTTACCCCCTGTTCCTGATACCTCTAAAAAGGTAATTATGTAAACAAATAGGTAATTAGTGCCATAACTTTAATAAATAGGTACCTTTACTGTATGACGTCGATGCGAAATAAAGGTAAGCATTACTATTATATACAATTGGCATAGTTATACCACATAAATAAAATTTCCCATGAATTCCCACAGAAACCGAGGAAAATAATTAATATTTTTTATATATTTATATTTTTCTCATATGTAACTTACTCTTAAAGCATGCGGAGTTTACCTATAAGTGATTGTTACACTATTTATTGTACTCTATTTTATTGCATGTCACCTTTAGCAAAATACCAGTGTAAACAATTGTTGGTGAACCAATAAAAAAAAATAAAAAAAAAAATATTATCCTCATACTACTAACAACCGATTACGTAACTAGGTTACCGAACTAAACTATTCTCAAGAAATTCACCCACATAACAAGGAAAAAGTGAGGTGTTTTTTCAACATTGTCCCACTGCATAACAAACACATCCTTTCCCTCTTTCCACTTATCCCGTTCTACTGCGATTGCGGGCCAATACTTTAAGAAGGACTCCAGCCATTTTTAGGGTTCCGTATGTCCGAATGAAAAAAAAAAATCATTATAGAATCACTCGAGTGTCTGACTATCTGTCACAGTCAATTTTCTCCGAATCTAATGGGCCGATTAAGTTGAAATTTGGTACACATATCAATGTGACCCAAATACGGAAGTGTTACTGAAAGTGAATTTTGAATATGGAGGTCACTTTTGGCAGAGAAAATGAAAAAATAAAATACACAAAAGTGTGTTTTTGCCACATAAAAATATAAAATGCATATTAAATGATTGGGGCTTACTGTGATAAAATGAAACAATTTTAAAATAAATAGGTCGAAAGTTAGTTGTGAAAATATATGAAAATTTACTATTCACCCCTTATTGCCCCGAAACTACAGAGCGTAATATTTTCAAACAAATACAGAAAATTGTTCTATACATATATAGATTACAAAAATACCTATAAATAAGAAGTGGTTTTAAAATAACATGGTAAATCTCTCGTGACATTTCAGTTGGAATGTACGGGACAACCTGTTTTGCAACTACGGAAGTTAAGTTTGTTCTTGGGATAATGTTCTTGGGATAAATTCATCCCAACTACGGAACCCTTCATTGTCCGACACGCAATTGGCCAGTTTTTTCCTTCTATCATTCACTAACAAATAGTACTATTTGTTATTTATGAAACCCATCTGGGATCATTGATCCCAGGTAAACCTTGGCTTTCTTGCCCACTACATATAATATTAGGTCCCCTGGGTATTGACCACTAAGCAATTGTGACGTTAAGAATTTTGTAGGTACATTTATTATAGATAACAATATTACGAGGTATTTTTTGGATGAAGTAGGTTTTATGTGGCCATCGACACGTTTTTGTGTAAGAATTTAATGTCTATTTTAAATATTTGCGTCTTTTTTTCACTTTTTTTCGGAGTCATTATGCTACCTTATAGCTGCGTGATAATTATGTATACTTCATAATTAGTTTAAGTGAACTGTTTTAAAATACCTACAAGAGACGTAGATATATTTAGTAACCTCTATTCCGCTTACTATTCTTAAAGAGTCTTAAACTCTGTAAGAAATCGACACGTGTTTCACCTCTCAACGAGGCATCCTCAGGATGACGATTGACTTGTCGCGAACCCGAACACGACGTGTTGCCACGTCGAGCGCTGGGAGCTGAACTGTTTTATATGAGAAATAATTCTTTAAATCGAACGTTATGCCTGTATTTTTAGAAGGAGTAGGTAGAGATCATCACAATTTATGTCTTGTTTTCTTTTTTTTTTTGTATTATAGCACCTTATATGTAGCTATTTCCTAATATTTATGTACTGAGTTATTATTTTATCGTGCTTTTGTATGTTATGCTGTGTCTTTTGTTTGCACCAAATAAACGATTTATCTATCTATCTAAAACCAAAAAATATTGAATAACTTTATTTGTAAACTAACTTCTACCCGCGACTTCGTCCGCGTGAAATTTTAACCCCTGACCAACCACGGTGAGTCTTATCACCCGCGCTATTACTTCGTTTTTGCTTAGCGTTCTTTCTGTTTTTTTTTCTTCTTCCTCGGCTCCTTAAGGTCGTAGCGTGATGTTACATAGCCTATAATCTTCCTCAAGAACTGGGCTATCAAATACAAAAAGAAATTATCAAATCTGACGGGCAGTTCCAGAGATTACCCTCTACATACAGGCAAGCGTGTTACAGCATTAATCCACATAAAAAACTAAGCCTTATAATAACCACGTACAAATTAATTGTTTATTCTATTTCCCAAGAGACTCTTAAACAATCAGCATAATTATACACCAATACACCATACAACTTTGTATGAAGCATTCAATTAATAAAATTGCAAAAGATAAAACAATTGCTTTCTCATTCCTCGCGCAGACATTAGCAACAAAGTGTATCCCTTTCATAAAAGGCACTATCATTAATTAGCAATTACGTAGATGACGTGTTCTTGATTTAAAATTGCGCGCTTGCGTCTGGTTTAAACTGGTTTGAACCAGTTTGTACAGGTAATAACCGGATTAGAGCGATGTTTGGCGGACATTACAACGGTGAAATTGTGCAGGATGCGTGGTGGTGTGAAAGCCAGTGGAGCTGAAAAGCCGATTGGATTGTTTCAGGGATTAGTATTTAACTCACAAATCGCCCAAAAAAATACAAATTCATCAGTCGGTTGTGCTTGTTAAATTCCGGTTCGAGAGTTAATAATAAAAAATAAAAAAGCGGTTTTGCCCGCGTGAATGTCCGGAAATATCCCACAGGAACGTACTAACGGGATGAAAAGTACCCAATGTGTTAATCCAGGTTATAAACTATCTGTGTGCCATTTCATCCAAATCCATTCAGCCGTTTTTCCGCCAATCTGGAACATACATTCAGACAAACAGTCAAAAATTCTAATAACTATATTTTCGGCATTAGACTCGTTCCCACGGCTCGTAGCAATAATTTTTTTCCACAAATATTCAATGTGCTGTTTTGACTTCGTTACTATTTTATTATAATTATGTATGTTTAGATGCCGGACGCTAAAATAGAAAGAAGAAAAAGAAAGAAAATACATTTATTTAACACAGACTTAAAGGCACACAATAATATATAACATACAGCAGATAAAAAAAGATAAAAAATAAAACAAATATATAAAACAGTAAAGGGGTAGGGGGTGGGTAAATACGGATAAGTCTCACGATTTTAAAAGCTTCTAGACCGGAATTATTAAGTCATATGAATAAATGGTAGTTAACAGATAAATAATAAATATACTTACGAAGTAAATACACCAGAACACACGCCCTTTCTATGTCGTTAAATGTTGTCCAACCTTTGAAAAAAATAAACGAACTGGAAAATCCTCAAACGTACAAACAATTAAGCACTAATCCAGCGGCAATAAAAGTCCATGGCTCTTATGCCAAAAGAAATTAGGCATAAAATCGTATGGCAGTAAGTTTATTGCCACTAAAACCGTGCGGTCAAGTCTGCATTTGAGACTACTAATTGCTAGGGATGAGACGATTGTTCTAAGAAAATAGTAATTGACAAATTAGTTTCATTTGGACCTTGTTTTGTTTCTGTTTTTCCTGGTATCGTTTTATTTTCTGGTTTTTCTATATGCTACATCGTCCGTCCTCATTTATTATAGACGGTTAAAGACGATGGAGTATAGTGAAACAAAAGTTTCATTTAATTAAACGTAATGTAAACATATAATTATATAGTTCTCGCTGCCATGCTTTCACTCGTAGCGGCGTAGCTCATGCATCTACGCGCGTAGTAGCGTAGCCGCTCTCGTAGGCTTCGTAGCAAAGGCGGCTGCGATGACGCGCGTAGCTTTGCGGCTACGTGCGTAGCAGAGGTTTGAATATTCACACAAACTCGAGTCAATGGCATGGAATACATACACAGAGAATTCAATAATTAAGACAGCAATAAAAACAGATATTACCATTTTAGATATTATTTATTTATATATAATTTATTGTACACCACAAAAATATACAACAAAAAATAAATCAAACACTACAAAATATGTAATGGATGGCCTTATTGCTATTAATGTAGCTTTAACATTTTATATCAAACGAGAACACCTGAAAGGTTTTTAATATAATTGTATTTTAAGCAAAATAAATAATAATTACGAACCACGCTCGCTATGCATACAAAAGCGTATAGCATTTACAAAATTCTTATAAAATAACTTTACTGTATCACAATGTGATCATAACAAAACTGAAAGTATTTCAATATTTGCGAATAAAGAAACAGTTAACATTTACAAACCAAAGAAACCCACTCATATTTTCGATGTTATAATATTTAATCAGGACTTTGTAAACAATTGGAAAATAAGAGTTTCTTCGGCGAATAACTACATACACAGGGTGTCTCAAATGTAGTGGTCCAAATGCAAGCGAAATAAAGCGAAGGGGTCCACCTATCATTAAAAAATTTAAAAACTGGGATATTCTGAACAGTGCAGGAAATTTCGCTATTATTATTTTCAAGAAATTTACAATTCCACTTGGATTTTTCAACCCTGTGAACTTAATTTTCGAAGTAACGAGTTCAATTTTATAAAAGCCAGATTTGAACTAACAGTGTAAAATTTCCTATCCCAGTTTTAAATTTTTTAATGATAGGTGGACCCCATCTCTTTACCTCATTTGCCTTTGGACCACTACGTTTGAGACATCCTGTATAAACATCATTCATATGTCTCTTGCCCTTATCCCAATTTATCTGTGGTCAGTGCAACATGTCTGTTTCTTCCATACTTCTCTATTAGTCGCCATCTCGGTAGTCACCCCCTTTTCACTATCTTCCTAGCCTTTTCCCAACTATGTTGGGATCGGCTTCCAGTCTAACCAGATGCAGCTGAATACCAGTATTTTACATGGAGCGACTGCCTATCTGACTTCCACAACCCTGTAACTGGGTAATACGATACCCCTTGGTAAGACTGGTTGTCAAACTTTAAGGCTTCTGACGACTCGTAACGACTGTCAAAGGTCCACGAATGACAGCCGGGACCAACGGCTTAACGTTCTTTCCGAGGCGCGGAGGTGTCTCGGTATGTAAGGATGGTCACCAATCCACGAACCATCTCCGGCGTAAGCGTAGCTTAACCTGGTGAATCGACCCTTGCGGCTGTTATTTCTTAGCCATGAGGTCCTCTCCCCTTCTCACTTACATAAACTTTAAAAAATAAGGGGCTTAGCAGACATGCTACTTTTGAATCGACAAACGGCGATTTTCATCATTGCTGTTGCCACTCGCTGCGTTTACGCGTTGTTATATAAAAAGGTCGCGTGATATGGAGCGAAACAAACAGTTTTACCCAGTAACCGGCTAGTGGAAAACAGATAGGCAGTCACACCATGTAAAATACTGGCATTCAGCTGCATCCGGTTAGATTTGAAGCCGATAATGTAAGTGAGATTGAGAATAAAGCAGATTGCTGCAACTAGCATCCAAATATGGGCGGAACAATTCAGTTGCTGTATTGAGCTGTCGAAACGCGACATAATCGCTGATTGCCGCCAAAACTGATAAGCAAAGGCCCTTTTAAAAAAATATTTTTTACAAACATTCTATCGAAAAATTACCAACGTATGTCCCATTTCCTAAATCTGTCATTTACATCGCTACCCTACATAGACTTGTCCCGACATCTGCCAAGCTCAGATCTACGTATGAGTATTTATTCCAACAAAACTAAAAAAATAAACATGTAAAGAGGGGAATGTTACAATTGTGCCTGAGTTGTAACATTCAGGATTACATGGTAGGTTGCCTATTTTTTGTTACATCTATTAACAAAAAACGTAATTAAATCTTTGTTATTTTATCCCTTGCGGTATTTAATTACAGACACAATTAAAATACTTTTGTGTCTCGTGTGGATCCACGTTCACCAAAGGTCAAGCAACCATCAATAGTTCTAATGAGATTTAAAATATTTAAGTAATCGTTAAAGGGTAGTTAGAAACTACCCCTAGCGACTACTTTGTATGTGTGTATATTATGTTTTTATTTTTTTTGTAATGTGCGCTTTGTTGGTGCAGAATAAATAAACATTTTTTTCTTTCTTTCTATCTGCAGCGAACGCTCTAAAACAAGAGTTGTTAGTTCGATGAAATATTTTTTTGTAGTCGTTACGGGTAGTCAGAAGCTCAAAAGTATGACAACTAGTCTTACCAAGGGGTATCGTGTTACCCAGTAACTGTGTTGTGGAGGTCAGATAGTCAGTCGCTCCATATAAATACTGGTACACAGCTGCTTTCGGTTAGACTGGAAGCCGACTCCAACATAGTTGGGAAAAGGCTAGGCAGATTGATTGATACCTGTACCCGAATAATAGTAACATAGCATGCATGTTTGTTCAAAAACACAAAGAACTATTTAAAACAGCAGAAGAAATAAGCTCTCGAAGTCGGCGTGACCAATACAGACTTGTACTGGACGTGCTGCCTAGATCAGCGAAATACACTTCTGGACACATCTATTGGCCCACCTTGCATTTTCAGTTTCGTTTGGTCCTAGCTAAAAATTTATATTAGGTCGAGCAAAAAGTTTATGCAGTAAAGAAACTGGCACATTCATAATTTTATTCAATTGTCTTTTTTTGAATTTCGAACACAGGGTTTAAAGAAACAAAAGACAATTTGGAGCCTGTTCGTTGATATCAAACAATCGAATAGTAAGAAAACTTGATTTTATTGGTTTACTTGGATTTAATTCTTGAAAGTGTGATTTTTCTCTTTGGTTTTGCAACAGCCATTACTTATTCTTAATATTAAGGTGAGGTTCTATCAATAATCTATGGATACTTCGCCTGAAGTCGCCGCCCAAGCTGTGGCACTTATCCGGGCGGGACACAGCCAAAGAGATGTGAGTGCTCAACTTAATTTAAGTCGATCTGCGGTCCGACATGTTTATGGGAGGTACCTAGAGACTGGCGGCTTTATTCGTCGCCAAGGAAGGCCACGATTTCGGGTCACAACTGAAAGGCAGGATCGATTCATCGTGACGACCTCCTTGAGAAATCGTCACCTTACCTCCATTGAGATACAGAACCAACTTCGCGACTTCCACGGAGTATCTGTGAGCGCTCGAACTGTTCGGAGAAGGTTAAAAGAACGCGATTTGGTACCACACAAGCCAGCTAATGGCCCCAAACTAACGCGAGCCCACCGAACAGCACGCCTTCATTTCGCGCGCACTCATTTAAATTGGACTCAGCAGCATTGGAGCCGTGTACTCTTTTCTGATGAGTCTAAAATTGCGTTACATGGCAATGATGGAAGGAAGAAGGTCTACCGACGTAAGGGAGAGCGTTTTGCACAATGCTGCTTTGAAGAGAGGGTTGCTTATGGCGGTGGCTCATGGACTGTCTGGGGCGGTATATCCGCGAGCGGCAAAACTCATCTTGAGGTTGTTACGGGACCACGGCTGCCAACATTAAATTCTGAAAGGTACATTCGTCAGTGCTTAGAACCTCACGTGATGCCATACGCGGACTATGTGGGCCCAAATTTCCTTTTTATGCATGATAATGCAAGAGCCCATACGGCCGGCATCGTCAGGGAATATCTTCGGGATGTGAACATCACAGTTATGGACTGGCCAGCCAGAAGCCCAGACATGAACCCGATTGAGCACATGTGGGACGAGCTAAAAAGACGTGTTAGGGCTCGTCAGCCAGTTGCCCAGACGTTGCAGGAGTTGAAAACTGCCATAGAAGAGGAATGGGAGATGATCCCTCAAAATTTCATAGAGCGGTTGATAAACTCTATGCCTAATCGTATGAGAGTTGTCGTAGATGCCCATGGAGGCAACATGCGTTATTAAATTAAACCTTTATTTGATTAAACATGTTTTTTATTAAAAAATCAACTGCCTTCATCAAGGCGCATACCCGACTTGTTAGGCGTAGCTCCATGTCGTGTGGTATTCTGAATTCAAATTTAAAACAATACGATCGAAAAAGATGGTAAAATGTATCAGGTTTAAAACTGCATCAATAGTTTTTGCTCGACCTAATATAAATTTTTAGCTAGGACCAAACGAAACTGAAAATGCAAGGTGGGCCAATAGATGTGTCCAGAAGTGTATAATAAAAACTGTCTGGCTATGTGTGTACGTCTATATAATAAATTACCAAATATGTTTAAAACATTAAATTGTAAATTATTTAAAATTCAATTATATAAATGGCTTAATAATAATAATTTCTATAGTATTAATGATTTTTTTTAAATATGAATTTCAATGTAATATATTTCAATGACAATGTATTTTTAATAAGTAAGTTTGCATGCTTTAGTTTAAGCAAAACATGTTTGATCTAATATTTCCAATAACACCTTGTATACCATGTTTTATGCAAATAAAATATCTTATCTTCTCTTATCTTATCATAAAATAGCTAACTCTAACCAATTTTTTTTTTTTTCCAAACTTGTAACATCACTACTAATCACTATTCTCCCAGTCTGCCCGATAAAACTGTAAGGGCTATTTGCATCTAAGTTTCGAGTAGGGACAATGGCCGGCCTTGTCGACATCTGTGGCCTGACTGATATTGTTATTATCCACTGTTAGCCTCATCTTGACTCGACCCTTTTGTTTTAGTAACTTGTTCCAAAACTATCGTTTGTTTTTCTTCAGATCTTTCCTCGGACAATGTTTTTGTAGAAGAGGTTGTAATGAAAACCTATTAATGAGGAGCGCGGTTGGTAGATGTCACATCATGTCTTCGATTTTTTGTTTGCTTCATTGCCACTAGTACCATTAACAGTTCCATGATGGAACTACTGATGATTTTTTTTTAATCACTAGTTCCATTTTAAAAGAATCTGAAAATAATGGAACTAATGTTGAATTTTGTATCACGCTTCGTTGCCACTAGTACCATTAACAGTTCCATGATGGAAGGACATGTCGGTTTCTTAATGATGTTTTTTTTTATTCACCACTTTGAGAGCAGTGGGAACGTTATAGGCTGATTCTAATCCCATGTAGCAAGTAGCCTTCAATGAGGAGCTCGTGGCTAAGTAATAACAGCCGCATGGATCGATCCATCAGGTTAAGCTACGCTTGCCGAGGTTAGTCCGTGGATGGGTGACCATCTTTACATACCGAGACTCCTCCGTGCCTCGGAAAGCAAGTTAAGCCGTTGGTCCCGGCTGTCATTCGTGGATCTTCGACAGTCGTTACGAGTCGTCGGAAGCCCGAAAGTCTGACAATCAGTCTTACCAAAGGGTATCGTATTACCCAATTACTGGGTTGTGGAGGTCAGATAGGCAGTCGCTCCATGTAAAATACTGGTATTCAGCTGCATCCGGTTAGACTGGAAGCCGACCCGAACATAGTTGGAAAAAGGCTAAGAAGAATGAAAAAAACAATGTAGCAAGTAGCCTTCAATAACCATAACATCCTCATTTATACGTTCTCAGAATGACTTCTACAAAAACATTGTCCGAGGAAATATCGAAAGAAAAACAAATGATAGGGAGGCCTGTATCCCCCATTAGTGGGGACATTTATTGGCTGATTATGTAAAAGCACACGGATAAACAGACAGAAAGGCGTTGACTTGTATAGTAGGATATAATAAAGGGAAGGAGGATCTTGTGAGAGGGTTTATCCGGGTTAGTACGACCCACAAACCCACAACATAAGATGCCGTTGACATAAATAGCTCATGAGGTGTACAAACTTTGTCTTTAAGTTTGGCAAGGCACTGGCAAACCTCCTGGGTTATATTTATTAGATGTCTTTACCTACGTATGTATATATATATAGTTATGGTTCATTTCTATCGTTTCTTTTTTAATATAAATACCAAAATAAACGAAGATATCCTGAAAAAGTGTTTCTCTCATCACCCCTCTCCTACATAAATGAATAAAAACTTTATTCAGTTCAGAAATAACACGGTACAATATTTACAAAAAACAGATTACATAGGAGCCTTTGCGCTTAGTTGCAAACTTTTTACAAATATCTTGGAGCGCACACTAGGATTCCCTGTGTATACGTCTTGAAACATTTTAATGTATCTAACATTATATTCGTCATAATATTTGCCCTCTGGCTATCCCATACCAATCTCATAATATAATTTATTATTGAAAAAAGTACCCAATATCAAAATACCGAAGATATTAAAAATGATGTTATTTCATCATTCATTTTTAAGGAATGGGTTATAAATCATATATTAAGTTAGTTATTAGTTTAGGACATACCTAAACAGTACAAAACAATTTCTGAAAGCTTTTAACTTGATATTTATAAAAGTCGAAGATTTTCATGTGGCACATAATTATTTATGATAGGTATTTTTTTCATCTTAATTTTTACTTACCTATATCAAATTTAGTTCAGTTAATAAAACGCAATAATTTAACTGCCTCACGTCCAATGAATACTACAACAAGTGGCACATTATATAAATATCCTGTTCCACCCTCTATTTGACTTAATTTAAAATATTGTAAGTAACAGAACACTCTCAAAAACTGTTTCTCTTGTTCCAGGAACTCGTCTTACAAACCAAAGCGATTGTATCACTATCAGTCATCACCTTGGTGCTATCAATAGTGTTGTGCCTCGCCCTCCTACCAGCGGCGCCGGAATGGGAGGCTCTAGCGTTGGCTGGCTCACTACTCGTCACTATCAGTCTTGGCATTGGTACGCTTATGGCTACTCACCATGCGCCATTGCCACTTTTTGCACTGATTTTGGTAAGTAAACTTATAAAAATAAATAATTGTTTCGTTTTCTATAGGCAAATATTAAGATTTTTTTTCTAAAGTCAGCGTGTAAACGATGTCTTACAATTTTAGACATAAAGTAGGTAAGGCAGCATTACCTTATGTTAGTGGATAACGTAATGCTGCAGACATAAATTATGTTGGTGTTTTAGGGGTTAGATACACTGAGAAAAACTGAAAAGGGTCTGTAAAATATTCTGTCTGGGTCTGTAGTTTCTAAAGATTAAGTGATGCTACACGTAAGTTAGGCTGTACAGGATTGTATCACCTTTTAGAGGTATGAGGAACAGGGTGTAAAGTTCACTCATCCTCTATGGAAAAGGGAGGATCCTCCGACCAGACGGGTGTTGTGTCTGGCGGGCAATTACTAGCCAAGCAAAGTCTTGTATATGTTTATCGCGCGGTAAACTTAAATAGCGCGATGCAGGATTTGTGACGTCAGTTCTTTGATGCGTAGTTCGCATGTGGCGATGTAGATGCCTCCACAACCTATCAAAGTAAAACATAATAAAATACAGTTAAAATTCGGCCAAAATTAAATATATAGATGAAAAAAAAAACGTACCTACATGATTTTTATTAAACTGTGGTACAAATAAAGGTGTCCCAGATGATCATATCCCATTCCGGAAATAAACTTATCTCTTTAAAACATTTTATAAAATGTCCCTAACTCCGTCCCAACAACGATAAAACTACGTTCAAAGTAATATCAACCGTACCTGACTTCCTTCAGCAAAGCGCGCACTGTGGGACCATGAAACTTTATTATTTGTATAAACTCCTTAGGCTCGGATTCCACCAAAGGGGAGACGTCAGGAGATGTGAGCGGCGTAAAACCCGCGCCTTGCACAACTCGCCCGCCCGCTCTAGGCATATACCCATCTCTGCTCCGGTCTAGCCAGTACGCATTTCCGCACCGCTTTTATGGATACAGCCTAGCTGTCAAGCATCACCTCTCCTCTCCGCTTCGCCTATCTCCACCCATCTCCGCTTTGGTGGAGTCCGGCCCTTAAACAGGGCTCCCGGGAGTGTTGCTTACATTTTTGATAGCATAACCTGTTGGTAGATTCGTTTAACTAGGCTTGAGCGAATCATTTATTTAGAGGCTGTTATGCTAGCTAGTTAGAAGAAGGTACTAGTAGCCTATTATTAACTTGGCGATATTCTATGTAAGTGCTCATATACACGAGCGGCACGTTGAAGTCAACGCGTATAAATTTGTCTGGATGTTATGTTCCGGATTGACGCAAAAACGGCTGAATGGATTTGGCAGACATATAGATTATAACCTGGATTAATACATGGGATAGGTACTTTTACTTCGGGTGCGGTTACGGATGCAGGCGCAGCTGCGAGCAAAAGCTAGTTTTGTATTGAACACAAAGATTCAAGAGACATTCCGGTATTTTCGTAAATCCCTGTAGATAATTTTTCGTTCCCAACGAGACAGCGGCTAGATTTCAGTCCTTTCATTTGTTCTTAATTAACTATGCCTATAGAATCTTAGTGTAGCCTGGTTATAAATAACATAGCATAAAAACATCATAAATTAAAATTCCTTGAAAATCACGGTTTTCCACGAATTTTAATTTACTTGAACAAGATCACCCGCGCAGAAAAGGATTTACCTTTTTCTGAGTATTAGTAATAATTCTGTCAGAAAATTGAATAATCTACATGGTTAGAGCCAACAAGAAATTATTTATTGCCTTTATTTTAGTTCTTCTTTAGTTTTAAATGTTTTACAACTACTTTTGTTTTTAGGGTTCCAAAACGTAGAACACTATTACTAAGCCTCCGCTGTCCGGCTGTTCCTCTGTCTGTCAGCGGGCTGTATCTCATGAAACGTAATAGACCAAGACCGGCCAAACCCAGGCACGCGGCCCCACAAAGTGGCCCGCCAAGGTATTTGAATTTGCCCGCCAGCACTTCAGTCGGCCAGCTTCTTTTCAACACGGCACGGTTGGCGTAGGTGGTTAAGCGACTGACTGCTGCGCTGCGTGTCGCGGGTTCGATTCCCGCACGGAACAAATTTTTGTATGACCTACATGTAGTTGTTCCGGGTCTGGCTGTTTGTGTATGTCAGTTTAAATGTTTGTAAACGCACCCACGATACAGGAGAAATTCCTAGTGTGGGGCAACGTTTAAAAAAAAAAAAAAACTCTTTCATACATTAAACATAAATATCGTACATCTCTCACTGCAAAACACATTTCGCATTTGATTGTACTATCAACATCAGATTTAAAACCAAATATCGACAAATTACTAGTTCACATTAAATAAATGGAATTAGATTATTTAATTTCATTTACGATTATAGTCAATTACAGCATAGGTATTTTTTAATTTTTTCTGTATAGGTAATATATTATATTACCTTATGAATATTTTAGTACTCGGCCCGGCGCGCGCCGCCACAGTTTCCGCTCACCTGGAAAATCTATTGGTCAGCCTTGAGCTAGACAGTTGAAACTTTCACGGATTTCCGCTATAACAACCCCTAAATGGCTAAATAGGGGGCCAAATTTTGTATGGACGTTTTTCAGTTAAATACAGTTTCACTAACAATGTTGGAGTTTTAAACACAAATAAATGATTTTCAATCCTCAATCTATGTTTCCGATTGTACCTATTTAACTTTTAAAACTACTTCATCAAAATCCGTTTACTATTTCTATTCATTTATCTTGTCCATGAATCTACAAGCAACGCTAATTGCTTATTTGTTTCAATCTACTATATTTCCGATCATCACAAATTGTTGGAGGAGTTGTTACAGTTTGTTTTCGAAAATAAACTAAAGCCCGGGCGTATCAAGTTATTTTTCAATAAACATAAATATAAATGGTTATGGAAAAATGACTTTAAACGCCCGGGATTAAAGTTTAAGCAACGAGGATCCGAAATTGGCTGCTCACAATGTAAGAAGGAAAAACCCTTTAGTTCCTGAGGAAGTATCAACCTTATGCAGAAGAATCTCGCGAACACGGGATGCACCTGCGCGTGTCGATTGTTTTATAATAACTGGGAAGTCACGCGACTATTCGCACCAATATACAACTTAATAAAAGTTGGTTGACACAATCGGCGCTAGCGAATTTAGTCCCGCATCCCGCGCGGGATTCACCTCAGTTTGAACAGAGCTTTAAACTTCACACAATGCGGTATTTTCACTATCCTGTATAATGTTCCAAATTGTCATCCGACGTGTAATGCCGTAGACTGTGATTGCATCCAGCAACACGTCATGACGAAAATCCTTCATCGTCTGTCTTTCAAAGACTTTGAGCTTTTTTAATCCAGTGTGATGGATTGCCCGGCTGTGAAATGTTAGTGAATGGGACACTTTAGTCTTTTTGCCCAAACATGTCCGATTCTGCGTTCACAACTCAGAGAATTCCCGTGTAATCCCAGCTATTACTTTTGTGTTATTTTCGTTTTTCACATGACTTTGGTGTCAGATAAGTTGGGATGATCCGCAAGTAAATGTGGTCAATTAACTTGATCTGTAGTGTTAAGCTAGGATTATTTGCGGTCCGATGTTAGTGGAATTATTGTGCCTTTACACTGGGCTCTTGCCTCGTATCATCTCGTAGACCCTGCGTAGAAGCCGCGTAACCCTGCGTAACAGGCGCGTAGGCTTGGCGTAGTCCCTGCATAGGTGCTGCGTAGGCGTTATTAGTGTCGATTATTAACAAGATTCTGGCGACAGATTGTTGCTAAAAGAAAATATAACTAGGCAAGAGCTAGTTTGCTATAAAGTACCAAATAACCTTAATACAATGCAAAATGTCCTTATCAACGGTGTTGTTTGAACAATTCTGAATCTTCCCTCAACTAAGGAACATTATCCTAAAACAATATCCTTACTATTTTGCTGAGCGTGGCATGACCATTAATCTCTACCGAGGTTTACCTTGGTTTCTGCCTGCCCCCTTTCGTGACGAAGCATAATTAATTAGAAGTTCCCATTTAGATTGTTCAGTGATTGATAAGACTTGAACACAAGTTCTGTCACCAGCTTTTATGTAATTTATTAAGCGAGTTTAGCGCTAAACGTATTTAAAATATCTTTCTGTCTCTGCCACCTTCAAAAGGTGTATTTATTTGTTTATTTAAAAAAGCACAGTCACATCACAAACATTAAACTTATGCTAGAAATAATCTTAATAACAGGACTAATGTATATATGACAATTACAACGTACATAGCATTGATTACAATATCTTCCTGCCTTACTATTAAATATACTAAACTAGAACAAAAATAAACTAAACTAACGTAGACTCAAATAAGGTGGGTGACAAAAAAACATTAAAAAAAATGAAATAAAAATTAATAACAACTTGGCAAGGATAGTGTGATTTTCTTTCTGAATACCGGTAGCTTGACAGAAAAAGAACGATGCTTCAAAAACGTTTAGCGCTAAACGCATTTAACGATAGTCATGTTCTAATTTTAGAAGCCATAATCCTTTTTTTATTTATTACCTTTTTTATGTAATAGTAGGTATTTTAAACTTCTTTTTTAAGTTTAGCTCACTTTCATTCCCAATCCGAGAGTTTTGATGGATTTTGCTAATCCTTTGTTTTTTAGGTTTGAAAAATTCGTCTGCTGAACAGCGTAAATAACGCAACGAACATGGGTGAACTGTCAAAATGAAACCTATTTCGATCAATTGTCATTTTATTTGTGTTACGCAATTGCCCTGCAGAACTCCAAATTAATGAGGGGCAGTTCGCTTCGATCTCGTGTGCGGAGGTAATTATTTAAGGGATTGGTCAAAGGCGAGCCGAGGTTTCCTACAAAATACAGTAGGTACGCGACCACTATTAAGGCTGCATACTGGCGCGACGCGATACCGGTAATTGTTCTACCGTGAAGTTTTCTTAGAAATTGTATTATTAAAGTCGCGTAACGCCTGTTTGTAGGAGTCTTTAGGCTGCAGACACGAAGTTAGCGGGCACAGGGCACCGTGAGCGGCACGTTTCAATGCATATATTTATATGGAACTGGACTCGCAGGCAGCGGCGCGGATTCCATATAAAACTTTGCATTTGAACGCGCCGCTCTCGCTCCGCTGCCGCCACCGCCTCGCGCCCGCTGACTTCGTGTCCGCAGTCTTATGCCCGAGTTTTGGAAAAAGTTCTCCTGTGTAGACCGTCGCCTCTGTCATTAATTCCAATGTGATAGTCTCTTAATTAAACTCGGACTGTCTAATTAAACGCCTCGGTACTGTTACATAAGAAAACTGAGCCAGAAAAAAAATGGTTCATGATCATGACGTAGCCGTAGGATCAAAAAAGCCAAAAGGATTGGCAAAATGCGCGTGATAAAATATTTGCTTAACTAATAAAACAAGGTAAAATAATGTCGCAGCAAAACAAAAGGACAAATTCTTCATAACCGCGTTACGTTTCTTAGTTCACAAAATTACGTAATATTTGCTCCACATCTGTGCAAGTTTTACCTCCGCATAGTCACTGACTGTGCATAATTGTGCAAAATTAACATATTTCAACACTCTCGCTTGTCCAGCTTTCATACAATCTGGAGGTGTAACTTTGTGGATTTTCATATCCAAGTCCCGGTATTGTACGCCTTTTGAGCAGTTTAGGGTTGAAATATTCAGGTTTGTTATTATAATTTTTGGGTTAATGGGTAAATATTTGTACCTAGATTTTCAACTACGGTCAAACTTCACAAGAATATAGGGATCTTTTTATTGGTAGGTTCAATAATTACATGACGATGCTGGAGCCAAGGTCGTCTAAACGTGTGTTTACTGTTTAAGAGGGGGAAGTAAGCGAAATTGCTCGTCTTCATTTTGATTGTTCATGAAATTGGTAAGACTTAGGCATAAAATAAAAATAATATGAGAAACTACATGATATTTCGAAACTTTTTGTGTAACAGAAACACAAAAGATTAAAATTTTCTCGATAAAAAAACATCACGAAGTTACCTCTAATTTTTACGTGTTTTCGATTTGTACCTAATACGCTAATGACTAAAAGGATAAAAATTGTATGATTATTTGTATTAATACAAGGCGAAAAAAATTGTGTAGGCTTTTATTTTTATTCCTTTTATTTTTGGTTTGAGCCATCTCATCTGATTATTTTACGTATACTTACTACAGAAGATTCAAAAATGATATGTAGATAAACGCCGGTCGAAAAGTTTCTGCTGGCGGGAAGGGATTGTGTTTTGTTTTCGTCGTCTTCTATGAGAGGGGTAGGTAAGGGTTGCGCGGGTGAAATCTGATTTTTAGCTTGTCTTTATACGCCGCCTTAAACTGTAACATTAGTACAAAAATGACCTCGTAAGCGTCCGCTACCTACTGAACTATAGGCCATACATACTGCTAAAATTATCGTGAGAAAATAAACACACCTATGCTTGATGAAGGAGCTTGTGGCTAAGTAATAACAGCCGCACGAGTCGATTCATCAGGTTAAGCTATGCTTGCCGGGGTTGGTCCGGGGATGGGTGACTATCTTTACATATCTCTCCTTCGTGTCTCGGAAAGCACGTAAAGCAGTTGGTCCCGGCTGTCCTTCGTGGATCTTTGACAATCGTTACGGGTCGTCAGAAGCTTGAAAGTCTGACAACCATTCTTGCCAAGGGGTATCGTATTACCCAGTTACGGGTTGTGGAAGTCAGATAGGCAGTCGCTCCATGTAAAATACTGGAATTCAGCTGCATCCGGTTAGATTGGAAGCCAACCCCTTGATAATTAGGAAAAGGCTAGGCAGATTTTTCTGACTATGCTTGATGTATCGGATGGTGATACACTAGGCAATTACAAATTACTGCATCATCATCATCACTTCAACCGAAAGACGTCCCCTGCTGGACATAGGCCTCCCCCAAGCACCGCCAACTCGAACGGTCCTGTGCTTCCCGCATCGAACGGATTCCTGCAGCCTTCACAAGGTCCACATTGTGGGACGCCTTCCAATGCTACGTGGTCCGGTACGCGGTCGACGCTCCAGAATCTTTCGGCTCCACCGGCCATCTCTTCTGCGAACAATATGCGCTGCCCTTCACCAATGCATATTTACATAATTATATCATTATTTAATGGCACACACTAGCTTGACTTGATAAACTAAATTTAAGGTCTCATTTGTAAGAATATAAGCCTATCATCATACAAAAGTCACCATTTTAACAGAAATTCAATCAATGCATGGAAACCACAAGCTCCAATTACGAGTTAACTCATTAAAACTTTATAAAACTACAAAAACGAATAGGAAAAATTGCATCCATTGACATTTAAAATAAAAAGGCTTGGCGCAGACCTGCCGACTCAACCACCACTCGAGTGGCTGCCGGGTGACCCGCCACAATCACTGACCGATGCAATTTATCTAACAACGGCTTTAAGAGAAAAAGAACGCGTCGTGTTAAATTCAATTTGCCAAGCAGGTCGAGTAGGCTTAGTTTACACCGAGCAATTCGTGGCGACAAAATTAATTGAATTGTCGTTCTGTTTGATTTTTAATGCAACACTATGCTCTGGTCGCTCAATATGCTCCTGGATGCCACTTTATATGGTCTTTCAAGACATACGGCTGAATCATGAGTACCACCTGCAACTTTCAAAACCACCACTTAATACTGCAAGCCTGTTTTTTCTTATTCTTCTCATAATAATTTTATGAAATGAACTTTAGAAAATCAAGTAACTTCAAACTGTAAGAAATTAATGTTGGGACTTAACAGTTTAGACTTAGGTAAGTACACCAGGTGTCTTTTTTATATCCCATACCTCTAGGGTATGAATGAAACCATATCAAAGAATCAACTGACATTTATGAATAATTTTTCAATGATCTCTTTTTTCTGTTTTCATTTTTCATGCAAAATAATTCGATAAAGCCACGATTATTAATGTCAAACACCATTACGTGAAATATGACAACGTCGCGTTTTCTTAGTTCAAATATGAATGTGGTTTGAATAATTAAACTACACACATCGAGAATATACTCGTACTGTTATGTTATCTTCGAAACTATGCATTTTTGGACCACATAATTGTTTTAGGACTTTTTGTATTATTTTTACTTATAGAATATAACCCTAGAGTTATGGGATATCAAAAACACGTTGCTCTTACAAATGATATTGTACACTTTCCTTTGAATCTTTTAGTACCCATATTAGACCATGAATTGAGTACACGATTGTAGACCCACCAGCGTTTCAATGTTTTGACGGTTTAAACCGAACCATTTCTTCGCTGGGGGATCGAGAATCATGTGCTGAATTATTCAATGGAACAGTATGCGCGTCGTGTGGGTGGCGTGGGAAATACACGGTGTAAGGGACATCCCTTAAACCGTGTATTTCCCACACTGCCAACTACTGACTGTTTACACTACATCCAATATGGCCGCCATGATTTTAACCCCAGTCGTATCACCGATGCAATCTAAGCATGGATAGGCTACGGAATTCAATTTCCTGGGTGGCCCCCCACACGTGTTGTGCCATAAGCCATTTTGATATGGAACTTGGTAATATATCATGTTTATGTGGAGAATGTGCTAAACAAATGGGAAAGTTTCAATTGAATGACTGTTCGTTTTTTTTTGCGTTGCTTGATTACAGGGTTATAGTAATAAGTAATTTTGTGTTGTTAGTGATGATTGGAATTCGGCACGCAATAAACATTGTTTTTATTTTTATTTTTATGAAACTGTTTATTAAAATATTGGTTCTGTGGTTTAAGATAGCAGACCTCAAACATATATAATTATGTTGGGACTAATTAAATTTTCATTCAAAGTACTTCTCCAATGCTTAATACACTGCCTGCCCAGTGCCATACATCCCCACCATTGAGATTCAACACACGAGATACTACGCAAAAGTAATATCGTTTGGAAACCGATTGATACAAGCTATTGAATAACAAGTTGATTAATAAAACCTTATATTATTATGTTGTATAACTATTTGCATAAGTAATCTATATCTAGGAAGTATTTATACTAATGAATAATGATATTCATTGTCATAGGTGTAGAGGAGCTCGAGGCTAAGTAATAACAGCCGCACGGGTCGATCCATCAGGTTAAGCTGCGCTTGCCGGGGTTGGTCCGTGGATGGGTGACCACATACCGAGACTCCTCCGTGCTTCGGACAGCACGTTAAGCCGTTGGTCCCGGCTGTCATTCGTGGATCTTTGACAGTCGTTACGAGTCGTCATAGAAGCCCGAAAGTCTGAAAACCAGTCTTACCAAGGGGTATCGTATTACCCAGTTACTGGGTTGTGGAGGTCGGATAGGCAGTCGCTCCATGTGAAATACTGGTATTCAGCTGCATCCGGTTAAGACTGGAAGCCGACCCCAACATGGTTGGGAAAAGGCCAGACAGAATGATATTGTCATAGGTGGCTATTCAGTATTAATTATTGCACCTATGTACTTAGGTACGTAGACGCCAGACGTTCAGTGGCATACTTTGCACCTATATAAGGTGCTATAAAAATATCTGCCACGGCTTTAATGAGAGGTAGTATTGTGTTTAAAGATAACAATAGTGAAGAAATTTCGTACCCCGGCACAGTTAAATCAATTTGAGAAAATAAAGTAGTTAAATAAACATTGACTCTACTCTGCATAACGTGGTTCACAAATTACGCGCGAAGTGCACTTCGTCACTGAAAACAACTGCTATCTCTTTCCATCTGTTCTGTGAATGAAAACTGAAATCAGCTGACTAGTTCGACACTTGCTAATTTATACGTACAATTTTTTGTATGAAAAAAAATATGACACATGATCAATAATTTATCTTTACTATTGTAATCTATAAACACAATACTATCTCCCATTGCAGCCGTGGCAGATATTTTTATAGCACCTTATATATTATTAACTGGTCATTATCAAATTCAATAAATTAAAGTAGAAAGGTTTATTTATAATTGTTATTTCTTTGGGGCTTGTTTCACAGTATCTGAAAGGGTTTTCTACGAAAGGAAAACTTGCAGATGTTGAGTGAGTGATCTACATCATATTCACCTTGACTTATAAAGTACAGACCTAGGTTAAGTTTAAATTCAAGATTTCCCACAAATGACTAAATATTGTCAAAATACTCGTACCTGTCAACTTAATAATAACTAGAAAACAATATATTTTTTGGAAATAAAATAAAAGAATTTATTATTGTCTCCTTTATTACATTTAAACACATATAATTTACATTTTAAAATATTTTACTCTAATATTTGTACCCGCTCATCAGGGCTCCTGAGAGAGGAACTACTAATAATTAAAAAAACAATAACACAAGACTAAGTACAACAAGGTAAACGATGATAGCTGAAAAAGTACAAACGATCTGCAAACGAGAAACTCCTTTTTACAATAAAAATAAAATAAAAAAACAGAATATGTAGCTCTTTACGGTCATCTAATCTGCAGCTGGAGATAAGGCTCACAAATTATTACTCACTACTTGGATTACGCACCGTGACTGTTGTTTTTCATAGACTCACAGAACACAACCTATATTCTGATAATTAACAAATCATCGAACGCAACAGTTTACAGTATACCTACCTACTTACCGATCTATGGTTCCTGGCGCACCTAATAACAGAGAAAAAGCAACATATGACACACAATAAAAGCGCTCTTAACCCTTTCCAAATAAATAAAACATTCCACAAACTTACTTTAGGTTTCATTCCAATTCCTCCTGTTTTTACTGTCGCCGGCCGCAGAGTAAATACAAACACAAAACGGTCAAATAAACAAAAGTCATAGTTCTGTATATAAGTGTCGCTGTCGTATGAAACTAAATAATAGTGGACAATAAAAATAATATTCTGGCAACAATGTGGCAAGTTAAAATTAATTTTCTGTGGCGAAAGTTCAGTAAGTCTGTTGTGGAAACACGCGTTTGGAATGAATCAAAACTTTCTTATATTTTTTCGTGATATTGTCTTTGTGTTTTCTTTGTGCGATGAACTGGTGAGATTAAGAGATCTGCTGTTTTTGTTGTTGGTAAAAGTTTAAAGTTGATTGCGTCAAAGATTTCAAAAATAATTGTATAAAAGCTTTTTTCAAATTATTGACAGTCAGACGCTACTAAATTCGGCTGAAACAATTTTATTTCATTAACAGGCACACATTTTCAAGGAGTCGGTCAGATAGGAAGCTAGTTACCCATTCCAAAGCGTAGTAGGTTCCTATGGAGAATAACGGGCAAGACACGCTACGGCCTCCGACAAAATAGTTTTTCACTAATAGCTAGTAATCATTATTATTTTCATCCAATGATAACAGTTACCTTTCTTCTTCAGATGGTGCACACAATGATGCCAATAGCCCGGCCTATAGCTCTGGCTATGTCCGCTGTACTGACGCTGGCGTACGTCGGCCTGGCTTTGGGAGTCCGACCCGACGGCGAAGAGTCGCAGTTCTATCAGCAGGTATGTAGTCGCAGCCTAAGTATGTTTATGACCTTAAAGCACCTGTCCCTCCATTGACGAGGAAACGACTTGCTATGAACGATTGTTTCGCTCAAGAAACGTACAAATTAAAGTTGTAGTTGATAAAAAAATACAATTGACGTTGATATATTTAGTAACCTATTCCGCTTAATTATTCTTAAACAGTCATTAAAATACACGACGTGTTGCCACGCCAAGCGCTGGACGCTGAACGACCGCGCTGGTCGGCAGCGCTTGGCGTGGCAACACGTCGTGTTCCGGTTCACGAAAAGTCAATCTTCATCCTGAGGATGCCTCGTTGAGAGGCAAAACACGTGTCGATTTCTTACAGGATTTTTAATGACTCTGTAGGAATAGTTAAGCAGAATAGGTTACTAAATATATCTACGTCTATTGTATTTTTATAATGGATTTCCGCCAAGTCACGCTTGTATCAATTAACTAATAATTCATCGTTGACTGTTTACACCGTTGTTGACAACTCGTTTGTCGACGCGACAAGAGTACTCGTTCTGCGACATTCGCTTGGCAGGTAGAAAACTCGTTGGGAGACTCACGCGTGGTACATCTACTTTTGCATACCAGCGAGTAATCGCTCGTCGCCTTTGTGCACTTGCTGCTCGGTGCTCGTCAACTCGTTTTAAGTTGCCAGCTCTACACGCTTTTCGTTAATTGCCGGCAGTGGACCAGGTGCCTTAGGGCTATTTTAGTCTGCTCATTGTACAATAGAATCTGCTCTATCGAATCTGTATTGTTTGCTTTGTTATGTCAATACTGCAGTATGACATTCAGCCATCTTTACATGTCAGACTGAATTAAAAATGTGACACTGATAAAGTTGGACAGTTAAATAAACATAATTATTTTAAGTTGATCATATCAACTCACTTGATAAAGGAAATAACTTGAAAACTCAAGAAAAATAACAGACTTGACCGTACTATACTACTACACTGATGAGTGAAGTTGTTCTCCATAGGAATTTACCCTTAGAAACTGACTAACTTTCTAACTAACTGTCCGGCTCCTTAATAATTCACAAGTTTGGGCATTACTTGACACCAGATTCCGTTGTAGGATTGTTTGCAAGCGAACTACATGTGAGTCCTCGAGTGGAGGCAGGAAATCGGAGCGGAAACTATAAACAAAGCAGAGAGAGCAGAATGCATGATTTAGGTGCCGGGTTCAAAATGGGCTTCCTATTCACTGCTGGAAACCAAATCTCTCCGATCTGACATAGCTATTAAAAAAAATACAATAGACGTAGATTTAACTTAAGATTTAATTTTAGTAACTTCAGTAGTTTCACCTCTCAACGAGGCATCCTCAGGATGACGATTGAGTTGAGACCGAGTGCTGGACGCTCAGCGCGGTTACTCAGCGTAGTAACACGTCGCGTTCGGGTTCGCGACAAATGGGAGGTGAAACACGTGTCGATTTCTTACAGGGTTTTTTATGACTCTTTAGGAAAAGTTAAGCGGAATAGTAACTAAATATAATTATCTACGTCTATTGTATTTTATAATGGATTTCCGCCAAGTCACGCCTGACTCAATTAACTACTGCCATTTATATAACCATATTAACTATACATATGTCATATTAAATCCTAAAACTGTTTAGCATTTAGATAGATATCGAATGTCAATACCGGTGAACACAACATAATTAGATAAATGAAAATATAATTAACAGTATTCAGGTTATACCCGAATAATGTATGACAACAATAATTGATTAACCTACCGTTCTATTAAAGTGACTGATATCCGACATCCAAACCCCTTACGGGAGGCACATCGTAATTATGTCAAGTTCACTTTATATGACATAGGAAGCACGTTGTATCGTCTCATCAGTTTATAGCTCCTTACTAAATTGAAGAGGATACGAGATTGATAGGATTATGTAGGTTATGTTTACCGTGTGACATGTATTTCAACAAAGCTATTTGGTGTACAGGCAGCTAACTTTAAACTACTTTAAAAAATGTTGTGAGTATGCTGGGTTGTCAATTCTTTTACTCGCTTTAAGTACCTATGCTATATGCTTAAAAAGTGATTTCGCACAAAATAAAAATGAATATTGGCAGTGTAGTGGAGGGATGAATAATTTTGCCTGCATACCAAATAGCTTTGTTGACTGTAGGTACTTACCTTACCTTTATATTTTTATTTTGGTATTGCGACATTTGATTACCTCAACAATTTTGTATACCTTCTGGCGAGACGTAGCCTAGTCTGGACCAACATTCATTTGTAAAACATCTCTATGATTTTTACCAGTCACAAAATTAATAAATGAATTGAATTAATCTTCATTCAAAAAATTATATGTAGGTAGAGTAATATTTTTCAAAGGAGCTCTATAGAAATTATGAGATAATAAATAATAGGATATTTTAACATATGATAGGTACATGATTCTAGAATTTCTCAGTAACAATCCGGAGTTTGGATGTATGCCCGGATAATGGCATAGGCTCGACCCCTATTACATGAGACTTAAACATAACTGGCGAAATAAGGGTATACCCTACTAGGTACACCTCTGCCTAACCCTTCAGGGATTACAGGCGTATTATATTGAGTTTTGAAGGTAATTTCAGGCCAATGAACGTGTCATGGGCTCGGGCCAATGACACGTTAGCTACAATTACCCTACTTAAATATACTTTTTTTTTTTTATCCACAACGGGGAAGCTCTTGGCCAGAATCTCACCTGATGGAAAGTGATGATCAGGCCGAAGGTGGAAGCGAGCTTCACCCGGAATCCTCTACCACAGAGGAACTGGCTATCTTATCTCTAACTGCCGGAACACAACAATGCTTTTAACATTGTTGTTATGACGACAGACTTAGATAAGATGGTGGTAGCTAGCCAGGCGGACTTAAAACAAGCCCTACCACCAACCAAACCGAGCAGAAAATTTTGCCCCCACTGGGAATCGAACCCGGGACCTCTTGGTCTGAGACAGGTGGTCTAACCACTAGACCACAGAGGCGGTCTCATACCTACACCATGTCTGTTCTTTCCATTTTTCTTTGTACTACTCTCTCGACATTATTTTCAAAGATATAAGTTGATATCTATCTGCACCAAGCGATATTTAATGTCATATACCTCACCCTATCACAGCTGCTAGTTGCTAGCTTATTACGAGTAACCTACTAATAAACTAGTTCATTATCAACACAAACAAAGTTATGTAACAAGTTGTATCAGTTGCCAACTGAATGGGCGCTAAAGTTGCAGTTCAATCTGATTACGTCGTAAGCCACGCCACTGGTTCATAATAATAATATTATTGTTGTTCTTGGTGAGAATTTATAATGAATACCTACCTAAACTTAATTTATAGTCGATTAAAAAGAGTCTTAACTCTGCTTATCAGAAACAGTTAAGTCTTCTACACCTACCTAAGATTTACTGAAAAAACTGAAACATAATAAGTAGGTATGGCTAGAGTTTTTGTAGGGTCAAAAAGTAGTGAAGACTGCACAGTGACAATGCCTTTACCTACCTTATCATTACCTAGGTTTTTAGATCATTGGAAAACGAAAACACAACTTAAAACTAACTGCAAAAGACAATAGTTACAACTTCTTTTGTTTCATTTCTCCATTCATTTCATTGAAGCGTGTTTCAAGGCATTTTCTTTTTACAATACATAGTCGAGAGCGAAAGCCCCTGACAGTTTGTGATAAGCAATAACCCTGTTTGCTAATTGTGTGCGTTGCTAGCAATGTTATTGCAGGCGCTGGTTGCGAGTGAGTTTTATTTATTAAATTAATTAGTGTTCGTGTTAATTTAATCATTTGGTAACAGTTTCGCGCGTGGTCATATAAGGCTTTTAATTTTAAATTCATTGCATTTATTTTCGTAATTAAAAATATTACTTTCTACAGCTTTATTTAATTAAGTAAGAAAATTATGTGCCGTGAGTTTTCATTCCTGGCCGATATTAAGGTAGAATTTATAGATATGCGAAATTTTCGTGAAAGGCTTTCTGTTGTTTACGAGAAAACTTGGCACATTTTGAGCGCAGGTTCAAAATGTGTGTGTTCAGGTGTTTAGGTTTAAAAATTAAGGCATGAAGACACCTGTGAATAAACTCGGCAGATATCTACCTAAGTTGAATTTCAGGGCGTCTATTAGTAAACTGAATCATCATCATCATCATTTCAGCCAAACGACGTAGGCAGTACGACGTAGACTATAGGCCTCCTCCAAGCTTCGCCACTTCAAACGGTTCTGTGCTTCCCGTATCCAACGGTTTCCTGCGGCCTTTGCAAGGTCATCGGCCCACCTTGTGGCCTTCCAAGGCTACGTCTTAGTAAACTGAATATTGTAATATTATTAAGACATAGGTCAATGAAGTCCATTCAGTAACAGACATTGTTTTATTGTAATCAACGTGACCTTTCGATTCAATTATTATGAAATCTGCCTTTCAAAAATACATTTGAGCATTGGTAAACACGACTTCAGACTTATTCTTTCTTATTGGTACAACGTAGTCTATCAATATAGATACTAATTTAGCCAAATAAAGTAAAAAGGAACTAATAAAACCGTGAAAAAGTCTCCTAAACATTTTCACCAAAATAAATGGTTACCCTCAACAAAAAGACTTCGCTATTCCATGTCTGCGGTCAATAAACGTTTATTATTTGTTTTCATGGACGTGGCAGCCTTGACACCAGACGGTGTCTAATAAACTGGTTTTCTACCCTTGACTTTATGTCTTAAGTCAACCCTGGTGGATAAATATTGAGGGCTCGCTAAATGGGAATTTCTGTAGTTTCAGACGGACATAACTATAGATGTGTTATTTAAAAGTATGATATTTATCTATGGATATCAACTACCAATATTGTTTTTTTGTGAAAGCTGAAACCCAAACATTGATGTTCAATGTAAACTAGAGTACCTATCTATTGCAAAATAAAGATGTGTCCTGTGGATATAAAATGTGACGACCGCGGTGTATGCGTAGAGATAAATTTGGTGTCCCATACAACTACAATATGTTGCGCAAAAATTTTGTTCGAGTTTTCTGCACTAGTTTACAATGAACTGCCGGTCTATTCTGTAAAATCTCACCGTGTAAACTTTGGTAAAGTGAGCGTGAAGTGAGCTGCCAATAGTAGAAATTCCTTGCATCATGTGGACGGACAGCTCACTTCACCTAAGTTTTCACGGTGAGATGGTTACAGAATAGCACTGCTGGCCTTTTTTACAATAGGAAGTAGTTTATTGTAGTGTAGCGCGAAATAGGTATTATTACATAGGCCTTAAAATATTTATTTTGTTCTTAGCCCTGACCCTTATTTTATCAGTAGGTACACTGAAGATATTTTTATCATAAAGAAATATAAGTAGAAATATTTATTTACATATAAAAAGATTTTAGACTTTTATTTTCAAACAATTATATTTTAAAATCATAATACTTTGATATGGTAGGTAATAAAAATAATTATGTATGTCAATATTATGGATCTGAGGATATAATAAACAAACATTTTTCTTTATTGCCTTCATATTACAGCAAAGGTTACGCTAGAGGCGCATTATCTTCTAAAAATCTGCCTAAAAAAAGCTTACATAGTTTGACATGTGTTAGGTAAAAAAAATCGTTGTTTTTACTGACGGTCAATAAAAAAATTCTCATGGTCGATAAAAGTCTTCTCATAGTTAATAAAATTCTAAATGGAACCTGAAGGAACCTAGTTATACCATGGTTATTTATAACTTCTAATCAAAGTTATATTTATGGGTTACCCTCGTGTGACTAAACGCCATTGAAGTAACTTTGTAACAAGAAAGCCCCGTATGGTTTTTCTCGGTAGTATTTCTGACTTCATTAACTTTTATTTTTCTTTGTTTATTTATACTTTTAAGGCTGATTTGTATCGGTCGCTGGTTAATGAAGGCAATATGGGTTAATAAGGCCTAGCGAGTGAGTGATTTGTCCTGTTTCCGACAAGGCTTGTAAAACTTGACCGATTCAATAGGAGGTCCTATGGAACGGAGTGTAAAAAAGGTTTATTTAAATGTCTAATCTTGTTTCAAATGGAGTATAGTTTATTTCCAACAATGTTTTCTACTGGGTTTTTCATAAGCATCTAGGAATATTGTAGCTGTTTTGACAGACACTAAATAAATATTCCAGGTTTCAAAAGTCCATACAAAATAATGAGTATTCCGTTCTCGTACTTCATAAAGGTTGTGTTTGCTTAGCTATTACTTCAAGGTTTGTTATTTCAATAAGACTCTTTCCTTTAAATGTAAATCACACTCGAATAGCATGACTTTTACGATTTCACGACTGTTTCCCGACATAAAACCTGGCATAAAAAATTATACTCTAAGGAAAAATATTGCAGCTTACGATGGAATAATTGAACGTTTGTATGCGACGCTGAAACCTTCATGACTGAACCAGGAGCTTTACCATAACAACGTTTTGTTGTTTGTGCTCCTTATACGTTCAACAGTCTTATACTTAAGGTGCTTCCTTGATCATCTTTCATTCTTTTATTGTGTCCCATTTCTTAAAATTTGTATAGATATACTAAATATATAAAACACCGTAGTTATGAATAAAAAATGTATTTGTAACATAGCAATTATTTTCACTGATAAGTATCCTGTAGCTAATCTGTGAACAGCTTAGTGGACTGCAATATTGTCTATATTTTTTTTGTATTTCTTTGTTTCTATGATTTATACTAGCTTTAACCCGCGAATTTATAGCACTTCTTTAGGTCATAAGCTATCCGAATATAAAAAAATGTTTGGAGGCGGGAAAATTGATTCCCTGTTACATCGTACATTCGATTGTAGCTGTTTATTGTTTCTTTTCAATAAAAATAAAACGTGAATGAAGAATAAAAACGTAGCTTTATTTCGAAAAACATCAAACTAGGGTTTTAAAGTGCATTTGTGGCTAAAGAATCTCAAAAGCGCCAGCTCTACTTGCCTCTGGCGTTGGCAACGTGCCGCTCGTGTATAAGAGCACTTATCGCTTTTACTGCTTCTCATCTTACTTGGTGAAACAACAAAGATTTTATTTTCAATATTAAACGTCTCTTTATGACTTACAAGTATAATAACATTACTGAGTAGAGATTTACAGTATAAGATTATAATAAACATTAAAACTCAGTGAAAAAAACATTGTAAAGTAGTACTTATAAAACTTAATACCTATGTTCATTGTTCAACAATAACAAAATCATAATAATAGAATAAGAATAAAGGATATTGACCGATGTGGACCAAATGCTGCCCAGACATGGGAATACTTCCAAATGGTTCCTAGCGCCAAACTATACTTAAAAAAATTAAAAAAAAAAAAATCGATCCCAGGGTTAAAAAGTTTTGTGTGTTTTGTGTTTTAAGGTTTTTCTGGTAGTTTTATTTATTTTGGAAATGTATATGATAGCGTTGTTGAGTTTGAACTCGTTGGTCTTATCGTGACAAGTGCTAAAGCGTCAGATGGTGTCCAGGGGCTGATGATGGAGCCGAATGGTGGCCAAAGGAACTCCTCAATCATACAAGATAGCACTATCGTGCTTGGACTCGTTGGTTTTGTCATGACAAGTAGTATAGCTTAAGGTAGTATCCAGGGTCTGATGATGGATCCGGCAGGTGGCCATAGGAACTCCTCAAGTAAACCAGATAGCATCGTAGTATGTGGTTACATTGGATATGTATTAACAAGTAGTATTACAGTGGTGGTGTCCAGAGTCTGATGATGGAACCGGAAGGTGGCTATAGGAACTCCTCAACCATACAAGATAGCACCATCGTGTTTGGAATCGTTGGTTTTGTCATAACAAGTAGTATAGCTTAAGGTGGTGTCCAGGGTCTGATGATTGAGCCAGAAGGTGGCCATTGGAACTCCTTAACCAAACAAGACACAACCATCGTGTTTGGACTCATTGGATTTCTAATAACAAATGCTTTACATTAGATGTAGAAACCATCTATACTTTTTCTCAAAACTCCTCGGATAGATTTTGACGAGCTTTGGTTTACAGACTAGTAGTAGCCCAAGGAACATAATGCACTGTATGTCCATTCTGGGCAGCACTTGCTTCAACTCCCACATATGGATTCATCAATAAAAATATCTCAACAAAATATACTTTTTCTCAAAACTCCTCGTATAGATTTTGACGAGCTTTGGTTTACAGACTAGTAGTAGCCCAAGGAACATAATGCACTGTATGTCCATTCTGGGCAGCACTTGCTTCAACTTCCATATATGGATTCATCAATAAAAATATCTCAACAAAATATACTTTTTCTCAAATCTCCGCGGATAGATTTTGACGAGCTTTGGTTTACAGACTAGTAGTAGCCCAAGGAACATAATGCACAGTATGTCCATTCTGGGCAGCACTTGCTTCAACTCCCACATATGGATTCATCAATAAAAATATCTCAACAAAATATACTTTTTCTCAAATCTCCGCGGATAGATTTTGACGAGCTTTGGTTTATAGACTAGAATAAGCCCAAGGAACATAATGCACTGTATGTCCATTCTGGGCAGCACTTGCTACAACTCCCACATATGGATTCATCAATAAAAATATCTCAACAAAATATACTTTTTCTCAAAACTCCTCGGATAGATTTTGACGAGCTTTGGTTTACAGACTAGTATTAGCCCAAGGAACATAATGAACTGTATGTCCATTCTGGGCAGCACTTGCTTCAACTCCCACATATGGATTCATCAATAAAAATATCTCAACAAAATATACTTTTTCTCAAAACTCCTCGGATAGATTTTGACGAGCTTTGGTTTACAGACTAGTAGTAGCCCAAGGAACATAATGCACTGTATGTCCATTCTGGGCAGCACTTGCTTCAACTCCCACATATGGATTCATCAATAAAAATATCTCAACAAAATATACTTTTTCTCAAAACTCCTCGGATAGATTTTGACGAGCTTTGGTTTACAGACTAGTATTAGCCCAAGGAACATAATGAACTTTATGTCCATTCTGGGCAGCACTTGCTTCAACTCCCACATAATATGGATTCATCAATAAAAATATCTCAACAAAATATACTTTTTCTCAAAACTCCTCGGATAGATTTTGACGAGCTTTGGTTTACAGACTAGTAGTAGCCCAAGGAACATAATGCACTGTATGTCCATTCTGGGCAGCACTTGCTTCAACTCCCACATATGGATTCATCAATAAAAATATCTCAACAAAATATACTTTTTCTCAAAACTCCTCGGATAGATTTTGACGAGCTTTGGTTTACAGACTAGTAGTAGCCCAAGGAACATAATGCACTGTATGTCCATTCTGGGCAGCACTTGCTTCAACTCCCACATATGGATTCATCAATAAAAATATCTCAACAAAATATACTTTTTCTCAAAACTCCTCGGATAGATTTTGACCAGCTTTGGTTTACAGACTAGTAGTAGCCCAAGGAACATAATGCACTGTATGTCCATTCTGGGCAGCACTTGCTTCAACTCCCACATATGAATTCATCAATAAAAATATCTCAACAAAATATACTTTTTCTCAAAACTCCTCGGATAGATTTTGACGAGCTTTGGTTTACAGACTAGTAGTAGCCCAAGGAACATAATGCACTGTATGTCCATTCTGGGCAGCACTTGCTTCAACTCCCACATATGGATTCATCAATAAAAATATCTCAACAAAATATACTTTTTCTCAAAACTCCTCGGATAGATTTTGACGAGCTTTGGTTTACAGACTAGTAGTAGCCCAAGGAACATAATGCACTGTATGTCCATTCTGGGCAGCACTTGCTTCAACTCCCACATATGGATTCATCAATAAAAATATCTCAACAAAATATACTTTTTCTCAAAACTCCTCGGATAGATTTTGACCAGCTTTGGTTTACAGACTAGTAGTAGCCCAAGGAACATAATGCACTGTATGTCCATTCTGGGCAGCACTTGCTTCAACTCCCACATATGAATTCATCAATAAAAATATCTCAACAAAATATACTTTTTCTCAAAACTCCTCGGATAGATTTTGACGAGCTTTGGTTTACAGACTAGTATTAGCCCAAGAAACATAATGAACTTTATGTCAATTCTGGGCAGCACTTGCTTCAACTCCCACATAGGGATTCATCAATAAAAATATCTCAACAAAATATACTTTTTCTCAAAACTCCTCGGATAGATTTTGACGAGCTTTGGTTTACAGACTAGTAGTAGCCCAAGGAACATAATGCACTGTATGTCCATTCTGGGCAGCACTTGCTTCAACTCCCACATATGGATTCATCAATAAAAATATCTCAACAAAATATACTTTTTCTCAAATCTCCGCGGATAGATTTTGACGAGCTTTGGTTTACAGACTAGTAGTATCCCAAGGAACATAATGCACTGTATGTCCATTCTGGGCAGCACTTGCTTCAACTCCCACATATGGATTCATCAATAAAAATATCTCAACAAAATATACTTTTTCTCAAATCTCCGCGGATAGATTTTGACGAGCTTTGGTTTATAGACTAGAATAAGCCCAAGGAACATAATGCACTGTGTGTCCATTCTGGGCAGCACTTGGTCCAACTCCCATATATGGATGGTCAATGTCCTTTATTTCGCTTCGCTTATTCAGTGGGTTGAATTCCTAAACTTCACACTATTTGCCTGTGTTATGAGATCCAGGTTCCTTCATTCCGTTTACAATTTTAATATAAAAAGTACATTTTAAAAACTTAAAATAGGTAAATATAGTGTGTATGCAGGGTGATATTTTTTGTGTCAGATGTTGTAAAAGAGTGTCTGTATGTAAGTAAATGTATAATTATGTATTTGTGAAGACGACATTTTAAATATAAGTACAAACAGTGGTGGCCCAGTGGAAGCGGCCCCGACTTACGAGTTGACAGGTCGTGGGTTCAATTTCGAATCCAGCCAGGCGCACTTTGTGTAAATAATTTCACCATCACTGCTCTCAAAACGGTGAAACAAAAAAAATCGTGAGGAAACCGGCATGTCCCAGAACCAAAAATTCGAAGACACGTGACATCTACCAAAGTTCCGACCCGCACTGGGCCCGCGTGGTGGGCCCTCGAAGAGAGGAGTCCTGTGTCACAGCAGTGGGGACATTATAGGCTTATTATGATGATGAAATAACAGTATTTCAGCAATACAACTGCATTAACATTAGACAAACACATTCCCTTGTTTGGTTATCATCATGGATACCGAATGACTTTGGGGGATACAAAGTCATTTCGGACGTGCCAAAGGCGTAATTTACTCCAGAAGTCCCTGGAATTACGGAATTTTTGGTAACACAGAGCGGTTAAGGACAACCACCGTGTGGATTAGTCAAAGCTTTCGCTTTTCACTGTTGCATTATGTGAATTTGCCCTTTCTAATATCGCAAGATAAAATTGTCTGCCTAGCCTTTTCCCAACTATGATAGGGTCAGCTTCCAGTCTAACCGGATGCAGCTGAATACAAGTATTTTACATGGAGCGACTGCCTATCTGACCTCCACAACCCAGTAAATGGGTAATACGATACCCCTTGGTAAGGCTGGTCAGACTTTCGCGCTTATCCGTAACGACTGTTAAAGACCCACGAATAACAGCCGGGACCAACGGCTTAAAGTGCTTTTCGAGGCACGGAGGAGTCTTGATATGGAAAGATGGTCACCCATCTACGGACAAACCCCGGCAAGCGTAGCTTAACCTGATGGATCGACATGTGCGGCTAGTATTACTTAGCCACGAGCTTCTCTCTTAGCCACGAGTTCAAAGGTAAAATTGTATGAAGTGATTTTACTTTTCTTATTTGATTACGTATCACTGACAGTTCCATATGGTGTCAAATATTATTGATAATAGGCATCATAGCTCTTCTAAAAATGAAATAATAAAATAATATGAATGCATTGTTATTCCATGCTTTGATAGGTACTTTACAATATTATGACTCTACTGGTTTTACGCCAACTAATAAGGCATTTACGCAAATGTCAAATAAATGAATCGGGACTTTACCTTTACTTATGAACTAGATTGAAAAACCGGTGTCATTTCATCGTAAACGGTTTATTACTACACAACCTTTTCATAATGACTATGCTGTGCAAAAATATTTGTGACTAGCTTCTGCCCGCGACTTCGTCCGAAATTTCGGCCCTCGGCCCACCGCGTCGGATCCCATCGCCCGCCCGCGCGAATATTTTTTTCGTTTTTCTCGACTCCTAAGGGTCGTAGCGTGATGTTACATAGCCTATGGCCTTACTCAATTGGGCTACCCAATGCAAAAATATTTTTTCAAATGCGACGAAGATTCAGAGATTACCCGACATACAAACAAACTACCTCTTTATAATATTAGTATAGATTGCAGTATATATTGGCATGCATCTTCCTGACTCCTGGTTCTACATATTATCTGCATTTCGGAGTCTGGATTTGTGCCCAGTTGATGGCGATAGTCTCACCCCCTATAGGTAGCAAGCCTATTGCCATTAAGTTTAAAATATAACTTGCAAAATGTAGATCTATTTGCCATTAAGTTTAAAATATAACTTGCAAAATGTAGATCTATTATAACACCTCTGCCGAACCATTTGGGGAATACAGGCGTGATGTTATGTTATGTTAGTGATAAGGACCAGGCCCGGGTTGACGGTTCGTTGTGTTCCACGCGCGCCTCAAATAGATGTCAGCATCACTGACGGGGCCCGCTAGGGGTTGCCACCTTCGGGGTCGTCGGAATGTCAGAAAGGTATACCGTGGCCCCTGGCAACACACAGGCAACTGAAGAAACACGGGTGTGTTTTAGTCAGTAAGAGTCTGACACGCCCTCCCGCTACGCCCAGATCGGGAGATGTTATAAGATAATTTCCGACACAAAAAAAGGCGTTATGTTATGTGATATATCTACATCTGACTTACTTCTATCTATCTTTAACAATAGTGAACTTATCCATCTTATCTTCCACAGCTGATCTGCGAGCTCTCCCTCCTCATCTCTGCCAGCGGTATCGGCCTCTACTACCGAGCCCTCACAGAGCGGGCCCATAGAAACACCTTTGCTGGTACCAGAACCTGTCTGGAGCAGAGAGTGAAGCTGGAGTGTGAGAGAGAGCAGCAAGAGAGGCTGCTCCTCTCTGTAATTCCTGCGTATATTGCTGCCGAGGTAAGTGGCTTTTCGACTTATTGCGATTTCCACGTTCCGCGTCACTTTAAAATGAAAGAAGTAGCACCGGCCCTCATCGGGGGTTCATAGGCGGTGGGGACTGACGTAATCTTACGATTTTACAAATGAGGACTTCATCACGGAAGAAAGTGTCTACACCTGTGAAGAACAACTGAAGTTTTGGGGGTTTATTTACGGCAACGTTTTTTTTATGTATAAATCCTTTGATTATGATTATACTTACCAAAAGTTGGAACGTATATACGTTCGAACTTTTGGTAAATGCAGTTCTTAAGGTTGTTATACGAATATTTGTAGGTAGGCATTGTTTTTTTTTAGAAAATGTAAAACAGTGCACTATATTATCTGTCTTCTCTATAATAAATCAAAATATTAGAAAATACAGGCATCAATTTAAGAAATACGGAATTAAAATAAATTGGGTAAAATCTCTAATATCATCAAAGGCCTCTAAACGATTTCCAAAATGTTTCTACTTATACCCCTTCTATCAAAACCTTCAAAAACCTGATTTTAACTTTAAAAGACTTACCTTGGTGTCGGTCAGATGCTGATGAAAGCCGAACTCCATTGATGCTCAATTGTGTGGAAACACAAATCTATCGATTATCGATAAGTGTGAGGCCGCTGTTATAAGGATTGACCACATTGACCCGGCAAGAGCAGGAGGCGCGACTTTAGTCGGGTCAAAACATAAAACAGTATTTTTTTCAAAATACTCTCTTCGTCCCTGAATGTCTTCCATCCGTCAACTGATATTTTTTGACAATACTTTTTTTTACAGACGCCAGCTTATCAAGCTACCCGAAACTGTCAAACTTTCCCAATCAACCTTGAACCTAATGCTTTAGCGATAAAGTTTAAAATCTACTAAAGTAATTTGACAGATTGTAGTCGCTTGATGTTCTGGCGACTGTACCTGGACAGGCATGTCTTTTGTTTTTCAAGTCCTAGGTAGGTAGATGTGTAGACATAACATCTCAAAAGTGTACCGACGACGTTTGATCCTCCAGGAAGTGTAAAAAGCAAAAAAGAGACCATAACAGAAGATGTACTATATATTATCTACCTACATACCAATCCAATTAATTTGTTTACTCATTACGAAGCAAGCAAGCTTCTATGGTTTCGTGTTGCACCGAGATAATTATGCCTTAAGGGATTATTAATACACTTTATAACAACATGTTGGTTTACTGAAAACTTAAATAATGTTAGGTAATTTTCTTGAACCTTTCTTAAGCAACATTTATTGGAAACGTAAAACTCTTAAGGTGGATACTCCAAGGTAGCCCGCGAAATTCAATTTTCTAAAATTATATATATTAATAAAATTCTTTCCTTTTTTTTCAATTTGCAGGTCAGTATCAGGTTGTATGTTTTTCTAAATATGATTCGCGGCCGTAACAGATATTTATATATAGAATTATAGTCATAAAAATCTTCAATACAACTCTCTAAGTTCCTATTGAATGACTACTTCATGAAATCATGACATTTGAGGATTATTCTAACTTAAGGAGTTGTATTGCTGATTCTAATGATTATAATTGTGTAAAGCCATATTTGTTCCGGTTGCGAATCATATTTTAATCAACATACAACCTGACATTGACCTGAAAATTGTGAAAAACGTAAGATAATTTGAATTTCGCGGGCTACATTTGAGAATCCACCTTAAAATTAAACTATTTACCGGTATCACCATAATCCGGTGGAATTACACTATTGACAGCTCACTTAAGCTCTCACATGATTTTTTAGACAATAGACCAGTTGTAATAAGAAACTGTTTCATTTTGAGAGCTTTTCTTCTTCTGGAAGGAAGGCTGTAGTTTTTCATCTCCATATACTTTACCGTGTTCTTGTGCAGTCGTTTCACGTCGTCGTACCTACTTATTTCCCGCTCCTACGGCCCTTTGACGCGCCTATCTGACCGAGCCTTTATTGCTCACGTCACGCCAAGGTGAAGTGTGAAGAGACTTTATGGGTTAATATCGGAAATGTGGGGACAAAAACAGGAGTTATTTTGAGGACCGTGATAAAAATAAGTGGCGTGAATGGGTCTTGATAAGTTATTTTTAGGATTTAACCTGTCCATAGACGGCCTATACAATGTGGAGACGACAATATAATAATAATAGAAAACACTGGCAATATTAATGCATAGGAGTATTTAGGAACTCTCAATTAAATCCTAACATTGAAATTAAGCCGACTCCTATAGTCGAATGCCCATCTTTGACTAGCTATAGTGACTAAACTATTGGAGATCTTTGATTGCATTTTTATATGCAGACTGGGAACGTCATTTAAATACGCATTTTAATTTATTGTTGTGTTATCGTCTCCACCTTATATAGTACATGGGTAGGGTTTGAAATTTGTTATCGTATTAAGGTTTTGGGGGTTGACGTCATTTTAATAAATATTTATTCTATAAGATTTATATTATAAGATTTTTTCATTCTTTAGGTATACATGTTACTTCATTTTTAAGCAACTGTACATCATATGATGATAAGAGTATTTAGTGATAACAATAACATGGCCGAATTAATGTATTTCGCTCTAAAAACTTTTTTTTTAAATGCATTCTTGAACCCAGTAGCGAAATATCTTCTGACTTAGCTTTTTCGATGTTGTGACGATGTTGAAGGCAGGTTTCAGCACTTTTTAAGCTACTAGCTTAGCCATATTTAAGGTCAAACGCTGCACTGCCTTGCATGCATCATGTTTGCAGAGGAAATAATGTATGACAAAATCGTGACTGAAGCCTTCAGTAACCAGTTCACTTGGTCACCTACTTAATTTAACTACTGAATCAACATTTTACAGCACGTGGAAATATCGTTGTCACGACTTACAAACACCCTGTATTTGACAACGTAATACAGACGATTTGCAACTTTAAAATGAAGGTATTGAGGTGGAATTTTGAAAAGGAATGGTTTATTATTGGTTAACAAAACTAATTATTTAGTTCGTTTATCTTATAACATGAGTCGAATGAATTTGTACTCAATATTGAACAGCTGTAGGTTTAAAATTCAAAATAGGAAATGTTAAAAGCTTTTTTAATAAATTCTGGCAAACTTTTGTTTTATTATTGTACGCAGGTACCTATTGTTCGTTCCTGAAACCTTTTATGACCTCATAAATGAAATTAACATACGATGTTTTGTTATGTGCCGTAATGTTATGGTTCGTGCCATACTTGCTGGTATAGTATAATAATGTGCTTTTCTCAGATTTTCTATCGGCAAGAATAGTTTTACAATATCCACTTTCTTGGTATACTAAACAATTATTTGAAAGAGTAACAATGATGGCCCACACAGTCAATTGCTTATCGGCAACATCCACCTATAAAAACGGCAATACGTATTTATTCACCAGTTCACATCCAAAATCCAAATACGAAGTAGCCTACGTACGTCTCATTGCTGTAGTAGTTAGCACCCGTGCTTACCACTGCATGTAGTACCATGGTTATGGCAAGAGTCGCCTCCAATTACTCAGGGATAAAACTAAAAAAGTATCATAATATAGTAGCTGCACCTAAAAGTAAATACAGTAAAAGTTTTCTTTATACACCTTTATTATGTTTGTTTTGTAACTCTTCATTTTTTACTGAAAGAAAAAAGCGGTCCACCTGATGTGCTTATCCATCATAGAACACACTTATCCACCGCTTCCCAAAGGCATCATGAAAGGCTTAATCCTACATGAACAGGAACCTCCACTTACTTCAGATACTGAAGAAATCCTTACAGTCCCTTGAGATTGCGAAGGTGTAATATCGAGGGTACATGAAAAGGGAAGGGTCGTACCATAAGTGCTAAGAAACGCAAAGAAATGTTAGAGTAAAGAAAACAAACTACCACTTAGCTTTATTTATGACTGCGGTTTTAGAACTATAACATTTTCGGGATTCACCAACTAGTTTTTATTCAAATGGTGCCCTTTATCTTGTGGAGGAGCTCGTGGCTAAGTAATAACAGCCGCATGGGTCTATCCATCAGGTTAAGCTACGCTTGCCGGGGTTGATCCGTCGATGAGTGACCATATTTACATACCGAGGCTCCTCCGTGCCTTGGAAAGCCCCGTTGGTCCCGGCTGTCATTCGTGGATCTTTGACAGTCGTTATGAGTCGTCAGAAGCTCGAAAGTCTGACAACCAGTTTTATCAAGAGGTATCGTATTACCCAGTTACTGGGTTGTGGAGGTCAGATAGGCAGTCGCTCCATGTAAAATACTAGTATTCAGCTGCATCCGGTTAGACTGGAAGCCGACCCCAACATAGTTGGAAAAAGGCTAGGCAGATTGATTGGTGCCCTTTATCTTGTGGTTTTCATGACCTCTACGTGAAGTTAGATTGTAAGTATACAAGTGTAAAGCAAACCCTTCCTATGAGCTCAAACAACGTATGCCACCCACGCATGGACTCATTAGTCATAAGCTGTTTTTAATAACATATTATTCATAGTCACTGTTGACTAAGGTTCTAAATCCGTATCTGTTGTCTTCTTGGGCCAATCAGATGTAAATGAGTCCTAAATGTCTTCCTTAGCCATCACGTCAAGTTTATCTAGACCGGTCTCGACCTAGGCCAAGCATACACAAATACCTAGCAAAAGAGCTAACCAACTTTTAGGATAACATTTTTAAATGACACACATGAACACTCTTTTAATTCCATTTTTCTGTTAAATTACAAGACAAAAATACGATTAAAATAAATAAGTGTACCAATTTTACTACAAATTACTTTATTAATACCTAATACTAGAATTTACTTATACCCAATAATTATGTTTCTAATGACTCGAAACGTAACAGCCTTGGCTCCTAATTCTTCAAAGAAAATCTTTATTGTTTCGAGAAATGATGAAAAAATATAATGGAGACCATTTTCTTTTGTAAATTCAATTCTTGTGTTGTGTTCCTTTATTATACGTTACGTTATTTTTTAGAGGCGAGTCTCGTGTATACGGGATGTATAGCGTTATGCTTTGAGCATGTATAATTTTACACCCAACTGTACAATAACGTTATTTTTGTCGTAATTAATTTGTTTTGATATTTGAAGATACGGTTTTTGGAAACGCAGGTATGTAGGTACTGAGTAATACATTTCGGAGCTATCAAATCCAAAGCCATTGCCATTGGAGGATGTAAAGTCACACTTACACGATGCAAGTATCTTGCCTGTGACATACAATAACATTGAAGCAACATATAAGTTATTGTCGCAACTTTTATTGCTCTCGATCAAGACACCTTTCAAACAAAAAAATAATAATCAAAATCGTTTCAGCCGTTTGCGAGCTACGGGGCAACAGACAGATACACACGTTAAACTTATAACACCCCTCTTTTTCCGTTGGGGGTTAAAAATACGTTTATTTGCGGCAAACATGACGCACAGAAAAAAGAAATACACGAAAATAACAAGGTGGGGGAAAATATGCGTCACATCCACGTGCGCTATGATTTTTGAATACCCACAATTTCTGGTATCGTCCGCTAACCAACAATGGACACCCACACAACTCCGTGCGTCGCATTACAAGCAAGTGACGGTTATTCCGTCCGTTTGTATTAAGGCCGCCATGTTAATATCCTGGCCTGCTCCACATACTTATACTAGTTTAGAAAATGTCATGAGCATAGTGAAAGCTATTTGTTCATCTTGGTCAAGGAAGAGTTACAATTACATGATGACCTTGATCGTGTTTAGAAGAGTCAGACTGTGACAGTTTTTAGGGTTCCGTACGTCCGAATGAAAAAACGGAATCCTTATAGGATCACTCGTGTGTCTGTCTGTCTTTCCGTCTGTCACAGACAATTGGATCTGAGTCTAATGGACCGATTATGTTGAAATTTGGTACACATAATTTATTTCTTTGACCCAAATACTGACGTGTAACGTAAATAAATGAATTTTGAATATGGGGTCACTTTTGGAGGGCAAATAAGAAGATTAAAAGAAAATGTTTTATAAACGTGTGACATATCAAATGAAAGGGCTTATTCTGAGGGTCTCAAAAATATTTTTATAATTTAAATTAAATAGTTTTATAAGGTTCCTTAAAAGAAACAGGATCGATTGGCATCAAAAAAAGTTTTTTGTGAAAATGGCCCATCTTGCTGACAGTATTTTTTTTATCTGTGGATGTGGATCGAAATTTCTCAAAAAAAAAAAGAACTGTCTCCTTAGAACATGTTCCTATAGCTACAACGATTAAGGTGACCTTACTGCCCCATCTCAAAAATACACCCGTATAATGAGTTTTTAATTTACATGTTAATGTCCGTATACCCATATAATAAATATAGCTTGAAAGAACTACTAAATTAAGTTGGTTCCACGTGAGTAATCTATTTTTAATTTTGCTTGCCAACCCATCAGTTTTAGGAAGCAAACATGGTCGTCACCCCGTCCTTGGCGACTCATTTGCATTGTCAATATTCATTAGCCTTTATAAAAGTCCTTTGTTTGGAAACTGTTGCAATTTGTTGTAGTACATATCACTTAGGAACTCTCATTTGTGCGATACCTCAGATATTATTATGGATCTAAATTATGTTGCAAATAAGCCTAAGGAAATTATTCCTTTGGTTTCTACTTTGCATAAATTTTAGAGTTTTAGCAAGATGAAGTTAGCCTGTGACATTGTGGAATTTCCGGCATGATAGCGAAAATCTTGAGTCATTACAATAACAGTTACAGAGAAAAATGGTCGTATTGTAATATACTGACGCGGTTTTTTTTTGTTGGTTTACCAGGAATCACCCCTTCAAAGCAAACCAGTAAACACACAACCGGTGAACACAGCAAAAATATTCTTAAAACTATTTCATGTCTTTCAAAAGTATAAATAATATCTACTTATATAGTACCTATTTTAGGACAAAAGCTGATAAATCACTTCATGTCATTAAGTTAATTGCTCATTATACACCAGGGAAACCAGAAATAAAAATGCTTATGTAAAAAAATCTAATGTTATATTGTTATCTCACATAATATGCGTATTCTTAAATACTAAATTATCGTAATATTAAGGCTACATCAGTCACAATTGGTGGTAATTCGCGAATTCAAGGATTTCAACTGGTTTAAAGAGGCAAATTATCTTTCGTACATAAGTATTTTGAAGGTAAGATTGAATGTCTTATAATAAAAACAATAAACGTTAGAACCAGTCTCTCATGTTCCAGAATAATTATACATCAGTTTTCTACTTAAATATAATGTTATTCAGAGCATTATTTACACAAATAATAGCCATAACATTGTCATCCAATTCCGTAAAACCTATTTGCAATCGCAACTTTCCAATATTTTCTAAATTGATTTCTGACTTAACTTCGCGAATATCACCAACAGCATTACTTAATCCAAGCTTCTTAAAGTCCACGTCATCGTTAAATATAACTTGAATCTATTTTTACATTTAAATGCATATCTAATCGGAATGATAATTGTGTTTTTTTTTAAATTGTCTGCACTTCTTTGAGCACTATTTGCCACGATGTTTCGCACTCGATTTTCTCAGCATCTTTGCTTGCCTTGGGGCAGATGATACTGTTGGAAATTGAAGAACATCCCGAGTCTATATTTCATTCGTTACTCAGGACTCCGCATAATCTTTCCTCAACAAATCAGAGTCTGATTTACCGATATTAACATGAATTGTGATAGCTTCATCATTCTCAGATTTCATCACCACATCATTCCATTGTACTTCAGCCTTCTTCCCGTACGCTTCGTTTTCTATCAGAATAGCAGATTTTGTGCAGAGCGCTTTGCTTTGGAATTCTATCAAAGCGCTGTAATCGCTTCTTTTCGTCTCTGATTTAACATCGGCGATGTATCCGAGTTTCCGCCTCATCACTTCTACTCTCACGTGGTAGTTGTAGATGCATACTTTGATGATGAAAGCGCTTTTTTGGTGTAACAAGATAATCTTGTATTTCGTTCTACAGCATGCTGTCTTCTTCAGCTTGGTTTGGAAGTTTTCTATTAAGATCTTTATCTTCTGTGAGTAGACCGCGATGATGTTGTGGTTGTTTTGTAAATGTGAGGACAGTTCTTCGAACGGTACTGAGCAGCAGTTGGCTGTGATTGGGCAGATCATGGTGTCGTATTTGCAGTCTTCTTCGTGCTTCACTCTGGTAACTGCTGTGAGGAGCTCTGTACATCCGCGTCTGTGAACAAAGAAACAGATAATTAGTTTTTGAAAATAAAATGCAGTGTTTGGACAGTAGGTAACGTTTTGATAGTGATGGTGAGTTATATACGTGAGACGTATTGGGCTGTAATACATCACGCGGGCCCAGTGCGGGTTGGTGGATTGCATATGTCTTCGAATTTCTGGTACTAGGACATGCCGTTATTAAATCGTTTCAATGTTAGTGTATGTTAAGTTTATTTGTTTGTGATTTATAATAATGTTAATGTTCCATTGTCTATTATATACTTAATTCAAAATTAAACATTTGTAAACTTGAGGTAATTTCTTCAATTCTCAATCATTATTAATTGTTATTTCAGCGGTGCTTGGTACTGCCTAGTAATTTCTAATTGCCTAGCAGTAGCAGGGAATGTTACCGTCACATGTTATTAAATCAACTAAGTACAAAAACTAAATAAATTAGCTCGAACACGAAAAACGTGTAATTTTTTGCCCACTTATCACGTGCATGTAATCAAATTAATGCACGCTGTTATTGTGCACGTTCATTTGAAATAAGTATCGCCATTTTTTTGACCGCGTTTCTTTTAACTTTAAATAATAGGAACATGCCTGAAATATCTCATTACATTATTATGGAATTCACTATTAAATCAATGGAATGCTCTGCCTACTCATTTCCTGGGAAAAATAATTATGAATAATAATTTTATGTACGAGAATAATTCATAATACGTATAAATAGAATTTCTGTGAATTTTCTACACTATTGTGGTAGTTCGAAACCCACTTCAAAGCGAGTGGGTGTGAAATCCTGGTATTATTAATGAAATTAAAGTATCTATTCTTGTACACTGAAAATGTAATAACATTGTGTATCTATTTTATGAAGTACCAGGATTTTTTTTCACTATTCGAGGATTTTCAATTTCTGTTTGTGGGAAAATGACATATTGTTACATTTCCACGAACATTTTTGTACGTAAGTACAGTAGGCAGTATGAGCTTCTAGGTACAATAGAGTCGAAAATCTGCATACTATACCTATGTACATTTTTTAAATAAAACAACGTCCGTTGAAAGCTTCTAGGAAAATACTAAATGAAAGAGGATAAGAAATAAAGTTGGTGTCACAGATATTAAATGTTCTTGAAACTAGATCTTACGAAAGAAAAGCATAAAATGAACCTGACATCACAATAAAAATAGAGGCGGAACGAGTAAGGGCTTTTACAGATATGGCGTGTCGCCGCTGCAGTTATTTATCGACTGAAATAAACGAACTAATGAACAACTTCATTATTCTTCTTCATTTAATTTTGTAGTTAGGTTCTTTCTTACTTACCTCTGGTGTATGTATGTATGTCCGTATCTATATTCCCTTGTAACTACTAAACGGCTGAACCGATTTTGATGGATGATATATTGTTAGATTTGTCTTTATTGCGCGAGTGTCACTGGGTATATTAAAATTATAAAAAAAAAACGAAATGGCAAAATGGATGTTTCCAAGAAAAAAAACTCTTACCTATCAAGTGGATATCAAAATGAAGGGTTTTAAAAGGTGATCACAAAAAATATATATAAATTATATGTTTCAATGTATTTTGGAATGATGCATTATAATCACAACAAAAGTTACACCATATTTTAGGTTATTGGTTTGTCGGGTGCCTGCAATTTGCTTTTCAGTTATGTGTTTTCGCAGTCCGGTTTTTTATTATTTTTAATTACTTTTTTTTTGTATGGATAACTATGTGTTTATGTTATAAAATACTACTCAAGATTGAGGTTTTTTTTTGTAAAAGATAAGACAGAAAGGTCGATCACTTGAAGAATGTTGTTTGTCTAGCCTGGATCGGTTAGCAAAAAAGTTTAGATTCCGATGTTTAAAAAAGTAGGTGAAATCGAGGACGAATGCTACGATGACGAATCGACTATGAAAGACGAACGCGAATAATTAATTTGCTTTTTATAACCTCAAGATGGCAAAATAACATCTGGTTAGTGCAGCCCCTAAACAATAAAATCGTAAGTTTAATCTATCAGTTAGGTACGGTTTATTGTCCGAAAGTTGCGGTTTATTCGGCAAACAAGTGTTCTTATTAGTTACGGTTATTGTCCACTTTTATGTGGCGTTTACGATCCTCGGTGGAAAAGTAATTGGATTAGTTATCGATTGGTAGTTAGGTATTTGATTTTTAATGGATTGAGTTGCTTCTGCTGAGCTTCGAAGGTCAATCAATCAAGTGAGCTTATTGCTGGTCGGTGCTTACTTATTACTTACTTAGTTACATTGAAAGCTTATTGGAGATAGCATCTTTCAAGTTGTATTCAATTTTGGTTCCTAAGGCTGCGTTTCCACCAGAGATGAGCGAGGATGCGTAGCGAGGGATGTGTGTGAAACTAGCCAATAACATCGCTTCATTGTCGTAGTTTGCGCTAAGCTAGCGTTGTTATTGGTTAGTTTTACGGACATCCCTCGCTACGCATCCTCGCTCATCCTTGGTGGAAACGCAGCCTAAGACCTCTGTCCTTGTGTGCATAATCAGCCTATAATGTTCCCAAAGCTGGGACACAGGTCTCCTCTCTGTGCGAGGGAGAGGGACGTAATCCACCACGCGGGCCCAGTGCGGGTTGGTTCATGTCACATGTGTTCGAAGTTTTTGGTTCTAGGACATGCCGGTTTCGTTCCGTTTTGAGAGCAGTGGTGAAGGTGATGGAATAATTTACACAAAGTAAAGTGCCTGTCAGGGTTCGAACCTACTACCTGCTCGTAAGTCACGGCATTTACCACTGGGCGCTCACTGCTCTTCTTCTGCTGTCCTTGTGCGACAAATAATGATTTCCGAAGCTATCGATTATGCGTTTTAACTACTTTTAAAGGTTGTGCAACAATATACACCTAAATGCTTCCGTAGGAATCAAATGAAGGTATTTCTCCATACTGCTCTAATATCAAACGCGATAAGCCACTTCGATATCGAAATACTTGCAGATATTAGTTTCCAAGTACGATCTTAACTTAGCAAACTCCTTAGAAACAGTATCGTAATCGAAACCGAAGTGACGTACCTATTGAATACGATTGCATGACAGGAAATAGTATCAAGTCTCGAGTACATAAGCTATTTCCTAGGTATTTCTGATAGTATTCCTAGACATTGACGTAACACTTCTTCAAGTGCAGTAGATGTCATACTGCTACTGTAATATCATTTGTTCTGGCTAAAGGTGTCACCCGACAAATGATTCATTATATTACTGGCAGCTGCAGACTTATGGAGTTTTAATAGACATCCATTGCTATAATGAACTTCCCCGTGCTATGCTACATAGATATACAAGGCCATCTTTTTGAACATGATTCTGTCTGGAAACTGGAAAGCATCATCTCCAATGAGAGAGACTAGACTCTAATCTATGTAATCAAAACGGTGGAAAGCGAACGCAGTTTGTTTTTAAAAAGTTTTGGGACTAATACGAATCGTTCCCTCTACGTCGATTCCCATTATGTCGATTGTTAAAGATGTCTAAAGAGATTGGTTCGAACTTGATAGGTACTCAGTCAGACTAGAACACATACCTCCTCTTTGTGAATTGGCTGTCGTGTCTAACGCTGGTCAGATTGATAGTCAGAATAATCAGAACCACAAATCAGATATTTCAGTAGATTGTGTCAATAGCCTTTCCAAAACCAGAGGAACTAGACAAATGGTAAACGGTTTCATAGCGTTTCGTGTTTCTAAAACGACTTTTAGGACGATTGACGTAAGCTGATATTTTTGACGTTTCCATCACCATCTCTTTGTCTAAGCTTGAACTGTATTGTGAAAAGTGATAACCTACCTATAATTCCGACACGGCAGCATAAGGTCGTTGATAAGCCGCTGTAACGCCAGGCAGGGTGCAGCCGGGGCTCGGAGGGCACCTCTACACCACGCACATCTTGACATGCGTCGTGAACACCGACCGCACCAGACACCGCCGCACCACGGACATACGCATGGGCCGCAACACTGAAAAACGGGAAAAATTATAATTAGAAATGGCAAAATTGTATGATATTCGACAGTAAAATGTTGGGATCACACGTCAACATCCCACTGTTTATTCTCTTAAAAATAAAAGTTGTATATGCAAGTGTTGTGTAGCCCCAAAATTAAACCCATACAGTAAAATAGCGTACTGATCCGTGTGATCGTTGGCTTACTGGAAAAACTAAAGGACACTAGGCTCCCGCAGACAGTCGCGTCGCTCGTTCACATCGTGCCTGTCTGCAGGAGCCTTAATATTTAATGTAAACGTACCTACATTTACACTATTAGTTTTTGTATTAGTGAGTTATTTGTTTGTATTTCACCTGGTATTAAACCACGTCATAGGTGTAATGAATATTTTATGACAGAGGTGAAGATGCCTAGGTACTGGACTACTTTTGAGACTACCGACATAATCCAAGCCGTGTTTAAAAGCCATAGTCTCGTATCTAAAACTTTCTGCTAGTTTCACTAACTAAAATATCTTTCAGATTGTGATGAACATTTCCTTATTAACATTCTATTAATAATACATTGGAATTTTGCAAGATTGAAGCATTACAACCCTCAAAGAATTCATCATCCTTTGAACGCACAAACATTCCACTTCGCAAGGAATTGCATAGCGTAGGTTGTTTGAAAATCAAGTCTTATAATATGAAACATAGCGGTACCTAATGTGTTTACTTTGCTTAACTTAAACATAATGAACTATTAGAACACCTAAGTTGTGCACGGTAGTCGTGTAATCACCTCACAGATAAGCGGTGCGGTTTATGAGCGCCAAATTTATGTCGGGGTGGGACGACTAAATTGTTTTCGCTTTTCAAATTAATAATTGTTGACGACCCCTGGATTTTTTGGAGATCAGAGCCATATTACGTAGTTACTAATCAAAAGTCCATAATAATATTAATTATGGGTCCGTAATGACTTAATAATTTAATAATTATGTTGAGTGATATAATTAGATTTATGTCTCGTCTGTGTTTTAAAATAAAAGAAATGGAGAAAGAATATAGCTTTCCAAACAATAAAGAATCCTTTTTAAATATCTTTGTCTTACTTTACACGTGTATCAATCAGAATTGTTCTATCTATATAAATACCTATATAAACTTTACGAAGAATCACGATATAAAAAAATATCAAATCAATAGCTAAACGACTGCATTATAGTATTTTGCAGTCATAAACTTATAAATCACGTCATTTAATTTATATAGCTAACGATAACTTTAAATGATATTGTTTCCATAAAAATATTGATGTAACCACTTTTGCAAACCTGACTAACATAAATGTTATTTCAAATCAACTGCTTCTATTTAGAAGGTATTCATTTTCACATTCTTTAGTGGTATCCTCAATCATTACTAACATCAGCACTACAAAAACTCAAAATATTCTCTTCATCACATTCAAATTCGTCATAGCGAGATGGCACTCAACAATCCTGGTGCACGTGGTCCTATATTGAAGGTAATTAGGATTCTGTCCTTGGCTCCTTAGTCGTGATATTAACATGAGGTTCCTTGTAAGGGTACAGCCTAGCTTTAAATTACACAGATATACTATTGTAGCTTCTTAGTATAATATATCTGAAGAAGATTGGCAGTATCTATTATACTTTGTAACAGCGAATAATTTTTTTGTATTCGGATAGTTCATGACCAAAAGAGGTGCCTTAAAGAATATAAAACAAAACAAAAACGTGGAATTTTGCGGGTATGCTGGTTGCAATATAATAACATATAATCGCATAATATGGGTATTATGTGCTTACGTTTTAAATCCTAGAGGCAAAATCTCATAGGTTCACCATTTACAGGCCTTCATTTCGGACTTGGGGGTTGTAAATGAATTTCCTAACAACTGAACTTAGTTTGAGTTTCAATAGCTGTTTGCTCATGAAACTACTAGACCGTAGAGGTGACATTCTGTACTTTCTGCCTACCTCCATGGGAAGAAGGCGTGAGTTTATGTATGTATGTTGTCTGCTAAAAGAAGCGAATGGTAATAAAAGAGGACTAATAAAAGTACTGTTATGTAGAAGATACAAGTTCAGTGAATGAAGTTAATGGAAAGATGATAATGGTGATGGCTGTCATTCTTGAATTTGAGTTCTGGTTACAGAGGGGTCCATAGCAACAGGCAAGAAGGGTATAAACAAACAGATTTTTAGCTCATTTTCATACAGAGTACGGTTAGTCTTATAATCTCTCTGATGAATATGAAATGAACGCGCTTTAACTGAGATATAAGGATTCTAAATCCTATCTCAGTTCCGTGCATGTTTTTCAGCTTAGCGAGGAAAAATCCATTCATTTTCACTTTTGAACAAAGATTGAGGTAAGCTGCGACGCCTAGTGTTAATGAGTTTATCATAGAAAAATTATGTATTATAATATTTTTTAATTAACATAGGTTCAAACTGTTATTTGATGGATATTGACAAAAGTTTGATTAAAGATAGTATTTTGGATCGTTGTAAAACCCAATATCGTTCGCGTAGTACCTAAAGTGCAGACACATATCGTGATCAAGAGTCTTATAACGGCGGAACGAAGATATTGCCTTCGATTACGTTTTGACAGGTCGAAACCGATTAAAACGTCAAAGATGGCGTATCTACCTTGAAATTTGCTCTGACGGCTTTTAGATCAACAATCTACTCATCATATTCTAGGTCTTTAAATCCTTACCTGTAAAGGCTCCAAGCATATACTGCATTCTGAGAATCGTGACAGCAGTTCATCACAGTTGGGGCAGGTACACTGAGCTGCATGGCCTTCCTCTGGTGCTTCCAATGATGTTGGCTGGACTAGCGGCAATGATTTATCTGTTGACAAGGGAAAAGGATTTGTTACTATTTAAAACAAAGATGGATTTGATATCGTACTCTTTGAGAAGGTTTTATCAGCATTCGATTTCAAGCAAGGAGACTAAAAAAGAACATTTAGAAAAGTTTAAGGGAAAAACTAGTTTTTGGTTTGTTGAGCAGTTCATTTTGGACCCATTGGACGGTTTCTTACAAGTCCTCGTGTGCGTGTCATTTGTCAGTTGTACCTATCAACGCAGCTATTTATCTATGCAAATCATTATTATGCACACGTTTTGTTGTTTGCCTAATTAGAATTATTCTCTTTGCTGATCTTAGGTTCGAAAATTATGTTGAAAAGGATTATATTTTACATCGATGACTTCATGGTATATCTCGGATCTTTAAACAGTCATTGTTGTGGAAACTGTGGGTGTGACTATCTTATCTGTGACGAGTTAATTACATTAATCATGTATTCCATCTAAAATCATGTCAAAAATGCCTGCATAGTATTGTTACGCACATCGCTGAAATATTTCGTAACGTGAACTTGGCCATTTATTGACCGTACAAACGTACAGGCGCTATTATTATTTATGTAACGATTAACATGCAGAACAATCTTCCATTTGTCTGTACCGCTATCTTTATTATTGCAAGTCTAATAATAGAGTTATCTGCTTATATAATAACGTTACTTCTTTCTGTTGCACGCGTGCGAGCAAGTACTTGTATGGTGCAATGTTTTATCTTGGAAACTTTATGTGATGGTATGACGCATTTGAATTATAAGGAGTTTTGTTAGGAAAGAGAGAGGTGTTTGGCCAGTTACTATAAAATTTGATATAAACCAAGACAATATAAATTGACATCAAAGGATTTTCACATGTATTTCATCTACATATTATGATCCTAATTTCCATAGCTAATCTAGAGACAACCTCTTTGAATGGTGTAACTTAATCTCTTCGATCGATTTCCCATTAAAAGAAGCATTTGCCTATGATGGGCGTCCAAATATAGACCTAAGATTGTAAATCAATCAACTTTACTATCGTCAAATATTTTGTAATTACCCGATATTCTGATAAAATTCAAGTATTTGTATTACGTCAAGAATAGCAGTGATGACGAGCTATAGTAACCAGGTTTATCTAAAGTGGTTGTTCTTTTATTTTAATGTCTAGATAATGATTCAGCTCATTGCAGATAATTTTAAGTATCTTTATCTGTAATTGCATTACGATTGGCATCGATAATAGCATTTTAACGATACGATTTCTTTTAAATATAAGTTGCAGTTTCATTAGTATTGTTATGTGAGCAGGCACAGAAGGTAATATAAGAGTATTGACTTTATCTCGAGTTTAATGTTAATGCAGGAGTTACTGCCGCTAGATAAATTTTAATGAAAATGAGACAATAACAAATCCTGTTTATAGTACTTGTACCGTTTTTTTTGTGGTTTACTAACATAGTCTTCAGTATTTACTAACACAAATAATTATGGATGTTGACTGTTATAGATGTATGCTCTGAAATAAAGTTATAATTATTATTATAGAACAAATATTGTTAGGTTTATTTATCTAGTTGTAAGTAATACTAGAAAAGCAAGCCGAACAAGGATTTTTTCCTCGAAAAGAATTTACTTTTCAGTAATGGATTCAACAGAACTGTTTATATAAGATTGCTTAGTAAATAAATTAGTATGTCGTTTTCATTAGCTAAATCCCTGCTCTTTTACTAATGCGTGGTGGCTATTTTACTAAGTGGAATATAAACTAAATTAAATTCTAAGCTAATATAACATGTAGGTATAGAAAGTATTTCAAGTTAAAATCAAATAACAATATTGTTTTGGTAATAGCCAAAATAAAACAATACTGCTAAGAAATATTTGGAATTAGGTATACCTTTTTAATGAATCTAATAATAGAATTGTCTTAAGTAACAATAACATAGACATGATCGAGATAAAAATAAAACAAGTTTATTTTATTTTGATGTCTAAATAAAATTATTTGAATCGACCTAACGATGATAATGACCATTGTACAGGAGTTGTTCAAAACAAAGCTTTCGATTACTGTTGATGGTATTGTGTTCCCAAGAACCTCGTAAAGAAATGATTCACAGTACTTGATGTCAATGAGCTCATAATCTGTCAGTGCGCTCACGCACTGTTAATAACATTCCGATGATATCAAAGTCGTAAGGTCATTCTGTGTTATATAATAGGGCTCTTATTCTTCTATAGAGAACATACGTTTTCGTTGCTAGTAAGGTTTTAGTGTCTAACAAAGTTACACTTATATCAAATATCTTGGGAACATCACAGTGCGATCACCAATCCTAAACAACATTGTCCAATGTATCAGGATTTTGATGGAAAGACTTGTGATCACCAGAGGTCTTTGGTAGTCTATGATCTAACCCTCAATTTTTACATTTAACATTTAGCTTTAAAAATTATCACTAATTCCCAACACCAGTGGGTAAACGCAACGTTAAAACATGAAGCAACAGTTAACTATGTCAGTTGAAAGAGAAAGGACGCTAACCGAGTCTCGATGAAAATCTAGGCTATTAGGAAACCCACCGAAGGTCTGTCTGAGATATTTTGGTATTGAAATTAATAATCAAGGTTAAATTCATCCTTCGAATTTTGTAAAGTAAGCTGTAAGATTGATCATAGAGGTAACTTATGACCCTAAACTCACAAATGAATTTACCTTACAACAAATCCAGTTATAACCAGATTTCTAGATAAACAACAGCTTCATGATAACGTTAATTACGACCAGCTCAACGAAGTAACAGCTATAATCAGTAACAAAATTGACATTACAAAACCGAACACAGAATTGAACAACTGTAACATAACGGGTGATGTAAAAGTACGTACGATGTAGTAGTATTTAAGACTTAAGACATAATGTAATGTAATACGATCAATAAGGAAGAATCGACAATGATGTAACTTAAACAATAATAAACGAATTCAAAGTACTGTTTCGGATGATTACGGATGATGGTATAATCAAACAATGTATGATTTCATTAAACAAGATCATTGTCACTCACGATACTGATAATTTTGACATTTTGGATTGGAAAAACCATCAAATTTATTTTGAACTAGCGGCATGCAGATTTTTTGGGCCAGAAACCCTCTTGGGCGTCCTCATAACACACTACCAAAGTTTTATCACAATCGAACCAATGGTTTAGGAATGCATAGAGAACATACAAACATGGATTTTTATTTAAATAGATGATTTTCGGTCTCATGCAAAGACAACGTTTTTAAACGGTCCTGTGGTATATTGCTATTAATGCATAGCATCCATAGTAATAATAATAACATTGTGGGAATATTATGCCGATCATTCATAACCGTCTGTTCTTTTTATATTCACCTCAGCTATATTTTTTAATGGCAACAATTTATAAAAATGGGTAAGGTAGAATTTAAAATTCTGAATTTGTCTTATATCGGATGTATAAAAACCAGAAAAAAAGTCCTTAGTTTTATAGGCGTGTGATAAACATGTAGTTAAGTAATAAAGTATTCAAACACGTGAAGGTTATAAATGTTATAATGCTTGTCATAATGCATAATGTAGAGAACGTGAATTACGTTGGAAGCCTTTGGCCAAGAAACTTGAGGTAATACAAGGCTAAATATTAAAATTATCGCCTTGACAGTAGGCGTTAATAGATTAAGATTTACATCCGCATTTTCCTAATGTTCAAAGGGGAGATGTGGACATAAATTTGGAATTGCATATTGAAGAAATAGAGAAAAAAAGAATAATTAAAGAATTTGTGTTAAATTGCGTTAGTTTCTATTCGGTAACGTTTCATGCAAAACGTTTACGTGTAAGAAAAATGTGCAATATGCAACTGATTTACATGTATAATGTGATGGATTCTTGTAACTTGTTAGGTGAAACCGAGGAGAAGCAAAAATGTTGTACGGATGACTGATCGACATCAAAAATTACTAGGGCCCAGTAACGCCCCCTGTGGAAATCCAGAATCTACCGACTACAGTGAACATCCTCAGACTGATTTAATGACGACTAGCTCAGCCTAGCTATCGGATACTAAAAGGCCAAGCAGATTAGCATTACTCTTCGTAATAAAAGCCATATACATTACATCATTTAATACCACAGTATTCAAGGCTAACTATCATTTACATCATAATGTATACTACTAGGTCAAACGCTTATCGCAATTTTTGCGCCAACCAAATGGAATCCGACCGGCTTAAAAATAAATACAGCTGTCTTAGAAATATTTTTGAGGTAACAAAAAATATTGGAAACTGTTGCAAATGGTTCGATTGCATTTTCTATTTTATTTCCTGCGGTTGAAATATTTCATTTTTAGTTATGTAGCTGTTATGATACTGGGCCGGGTGGCTGAAAAACGCGCTCAAGGCAAAGCACCGGTAAGATGGTCAAACGCAGTTAAGAAGGCTGTTGGAGGCAGCATGTACCGAGTGGTCTACACTGCAGAAAACCACATGGCGATGCGTCGTATGTGTTCGTGATTCTCAGCGTGGATGACGAAGAAGAAGAATATAAATGTAGTTGTTTCCCAAAAATAAAATCACTAAGATGTTTCGATATTTTGATAGTTTTTGTGAAATTTTAATGTCACTGGAACTAATGAAAGTCATGACCGTTTTCAATAACCGTGTTTAGAAAAGTGGTTATGTGATGAAAATAACAGTCTGGAGCTTCGCGTGATTCTTCTTTATAAATTGTCCACATTCATTAATCATGTTTGCTTTGAATAGTTTCAATATAATGATGTTTATTTTCATACATTCTTTAGTAATGACAGAACGATCATAAATTTATTGTGACAGTTTTGTTATTGACCCCGACAGTTCTGTTTGTTATAGCAAGAATGGCTCATGTGAAATAAGGCAAAAGAGTTGGCAGGTGCATGGCCAAATAAGGCACTTCTTACCTACACGTGACTGTGTGAGTATATAAATCAACACCTCAGACTGAAATTTGAGTCATTACGTGAACGGGATTTACCAACGTCATTTATATATATATTATGTATTTATGTCAAGGGTATATTCGTCACGAATGTGACTTTTTATAAGGAAGGCTAATAAAATCAAATAATATTTTCGATAGTCAAATTCAATTATATGGAAATATGAGCAGAATTGGATGAAATAAATGCTACACGAATGACGGGATTTTAAGTTTTTTTGAACAATTTTACCTTCTCTTTTCAGGATTGGTAACGTAGTTAAGTCAAAATGATTTTACTGTTGATTCAATGCAAAATGCAACTATGAGTCAGAATGTAGAGAAGAAGCAAGGATTTTATTATTTTTATTATTTATTATCTTTATTATTGTTTTAATGTTAAAAGTTAAAACTACGTCACGTTTCATTTTTTGGTCAATTACCAACTCCTTTATTACCTTGCTAGTTTCTGACCTTAACTTGTTGAAATCAGAGGTCAAAGCCCCAGTTAATATTATTGAAGTTCTTAACAAAGAATCATTACAACCAATCATCATGCATGTTCTTGCGAGTAATTATGTTGAGTTGAAGATTAAAAATAGAACCTTTGATTCATGCAATTGTTCGTTTGAAAAAACAATCTGGCTCGTATAAGGTTGTATGGTCTTGGTGGTCACAATAAGATCATAAAGACATCTTGAAACAGACAATGACATTGGTAACTAAACATTTTTGATCAATGATTAAACTGAGCGTCAGGATATTTTCATTAGCAGCCTGAAGCCTGGTCTTTTACTTCTAGCATAACTGTTCTACACCTACGGGGAATACTGGCACGATGTTATTGTACACTCTGCCTATTGTCACGATGTTATTGTTATTGACGTAGATTCAACTTAGTTTCGCCTCATAATTTGGTTCAATGCCATCAGTGGTTAGTTTTATTTAATTAAATGCGGCCGTTTTTTCGATAGGATGATACATAAGTCCATTATTTATGTATTTATTTGCATAATGTACACTCAGTTACAGGCTAGGCTAATACTTATGAGTATATGACCCTGTTAGGACGCAGCAAGTATTATTTCATTTAACTTTTAACTAGGTTAATTAAATATTTAGAAGTTATCATTTTATTGCATACCTACTTGATATCAATATCACATCATTCAATATTATTACTAATATATAATCTCTTTCTAAAAATATTATTTTATGTAATTTATACCTATTAATTAAAGTAATTTGAAATATATAGAGTAGGTACCTTGTTGAATTAGAATGCAATATGGTTGTGTATTAATCAAGACTAACCTATTTTTTTACTGGGTTAACGTCACCTATTGCGGTGTTATTAGTAAGTAAGAGTCATATATGTTGGGGAAAAGCCTCATTTATTTTGCATTTGCATAACACTAACAGGAAAAAATTGTTGAACAAATTGTTTATTATTTTATTGTAGGTAATAATGTAGGTGCGTAATTACGAAATGAAATTACGCTGAATGAAAAGTTACGTCGTTGAAAAACCAATGTTGATTAATTTTCCAAGGATTTCTTTGAAACCAGATTACCAGACCAGACCAGATGTATGAACGTCAACAAAGCAAAAAGTATCTTTAGGGATAGTAGCAGGTGGCAATCAGTAGTTTCTGCCTACCCCAATGGGAAGAAGGCATTAGTTTATTTGTGATTTCTGCGAAAATTCGAATTGTTTTCTGTAAGCTGCACATAGTATTAAGATTTTAAATTATTTTTTGATGGAATTAGTTTGTACTAAGCTAAATATAAAAACATAAATAATTACTTTGCATATGAAGTTAAATATATTTTATGAGGTTAACTTAAAGACGTGGCGGACATTTTTGGGGCCCGAGTAGTGACCGAAAAACATCTAAAGAAAAAAAAACTAATTACAATTTAACCAATTTAAGATTTTAGATTTGTCCGCAATCGCAGGAAGGCGGGAAAAGTGTAAAGAGGGAAGGGAGCTTTTGCCCTGCAGTGGGATAACAGAGGCTTATTATTGTGACAGTTACCATTTAAATTCAGAGAAAGATCTCGTTACCATGATCAAATTTTTGTGACATCATTATAATGAGCCATACTCTTAGTTATCTCCATCATTCGTCATAATTTACGGAAAATCTCAGCCTAAAAGACAAAACGTTATCTTCTAATGTAAACTAACAGGTATTTTACGCATTCAGACAACAATGAGACATTAAAGATCCGTATCTTCTCAGTATTATGACGTATTTTTCTTTGAACATGGATACGAATCATGATGTCATCGATAATGATCTAAACGTTGATTCACGAACCGGTGTGACATGACGTGCACAAGATTTGCATCTGATTTGTTATCTTATTAGAAAGGGGTTAGGTTGAAAATTGCTAAGTATTGACATAGTTTTTGTAAATCAGATAACTGTTGTTTGATGATTATTTAAGTCAAGAGGTGTGATTGTCCTTTCAAGAAAAATCCTATTTATATTGTAAAGGATTCCTAAAGACAATGAATGAGTAAGTAACTCTATCAAGAATTTTGCGTCGTATTATTAAATCAACAATAATTTTCTTCGTATTAAGTATGTATTATTAGAACATCACACGACTGTTGACACTGTAATAAGACTCGTTGCCACATTTAATATCATGATTACAGGGGATGCGCTAACCTGACACTGACCTGCAAATTTTCTCACGCTTTTGTGAGTAGTGAGTAGTTTTTAGAAGTAATCTTGTTTAAGTTTTCTCAAGATGTTTTCCTTCACCGTATACTCATTTGTTTGACCTCTAGATATTGGATTCGGTTCCTAAATTGGATTCTGAGGTCAGATGGCAGTTTCGTTGTTGGGTATATTGTTATTTATCCGTATATATTTGTTTGACCTAGATACTGAACTAGGATTACAAAAAGATGGAAAGTTAATGAAGGTATTTGAACAGACAGGTGAACACTAGGCTTATGCTAAAGTCACATGTTGGATGGAATCCAGATATTTCTCACGAGAGAGACTGCTTCTGGACTATATAAAATATATTTGTGTGAGGAAACTTATTTAAGGCATATGGTATTTTGACTCATGTTACGTGAGATAATAAGGTTTATGAACTGCCAACATAACTGCAATGGGTCGTTGAACTATTTTCGCCAATTTATCGATAGGCGTGCACGCAATATCACGCCTATAATACTTCTTTTAATTGACTTATAACACGGCAAGCCCGCGACATACAGTTGTACAAAATAACGGTGTAGTACATACACTCCTGATATCGTTTGTTTGAGTGATATGATCGATATCATGCGGCTAGCATGATTCGTCGACCTTTACGAAGGACCTGTTAATAGGTAGGTTAAACTTTATTTGAATTGAATCACGTTTACAACTTGACTACTCTTAATTTAATTTGCACGTAAAATCACTTAGTAACAATATCAGCATTTCAATAAGTCATCAATATCTTAATATTTCTTGCATTTAAGTGGCAGACTTCGCTTGCAATCGATTTAATTAAAAGTAAAAAAGTTTTTTTTTTTTTTTGAACTTCGTTTGTTTTGCTACCATTATTTTCAGATCCCATCAAAACAAAAAAATGCTGAAGTCAATCTACACAACATAATACCACATCTGTATTCCCCGCAGGGTTACGCAGGGGTTCAACTATTAAGTACAACCATATTTCGCCAGATATTTTTAAGTCCCATGTTATAGGGGCGAGCCTATTGCCACCAACCGCCCGGTTGGCTTTTACCCGACCTGGGATTCGAACCCGGAACCAGATGCTCAATAATAGCGTTTGCGACCACTAGATCAACGAGGCAGTCATACCAATTGGTGTAGCATAGAAAACCTTCACAGCATTTCAGAACTGCAGTTGTCATTAAAACTCAAGACACGAGCTGACTGACTTAACTATTATTCGCCCCGGATCGTTATACCAATCTTTAGGGAAGGCCAGTTGATACGTGACATGTTTCTCTGATTACAAAATCTGGCCTCACACGAGAGCAACCGGTTGGTGTTGTGATTTTAATGCAACTGGTTTTGAGGTGAAATAACGTAAAATGTTGCGTTATTTTCACCTCTGACAAGTTCTAAATTTGATATTCACTAAATGCTTAAATAGACTAATGAAAACTTAATATGGCAAACAGACTCTATTTCTATTCAAAGTCTGGTAGCAGTAACGGATTTTTTTTTTTGTAAGATTATTAAACAATCAAAAAAAAGAATAGATATTGTTATTTCAATATCAACAACCTCATGAAATGCCTTGCATTCAGAAATAGAAAATACCAAAAATACATTGTAAAGTTTCGCATGTCAAATGTCTGACTACTTGTTAGAAAAGTTAATTACTGACTTTTACAATTTACCTGTACCCATTGCAAATAAATGTTATGATTAAAATTATGAAAACGACGTTTACAGAAACTGTTGATGCATCAATCTTAACTTAGTTTACCGTTCATTATTCCACTGCGTTTTCTACAAAACTGTCATAAAGATAACAAAAAGGTCTTTTGTTAAATTGTTTGCTCGGCGACATTGAAGTCACAAAGACTTGCTAAGTAAAATTTTCAGCTGAAGCATTGCTTGCTTGAAAGAACGTGAAATCATCTGGAATGTTGATAATTTATTCTTTTACGTGAATATTTAGGTCTTTTTTGGCCTGACGCTGATGTTATTTCGTAATTTTCCATGATTTTAATAAAACGATCATGCGGTTGAGTTAAATGCAATCTTTCTAATAAAAAAGTTGATAACAAGCAGAATCATAAATTAAAATTAAAATTTCATCATGCATAAATTACATAAAATTACAATAATGAACATAAATTGTTTGTTTTTGCTACTATTCGGTATAAAAAAATATATATATTTACCTATTATTATGTCTAGATCTAGACTATACCCATGTCTAGTTCGAAGCATACTCCTTGTTAACGTAACACAACATAGGTACCTCTAGGGTAGAACATCGATAGTTTTGTGAATTTCAAATTAAATCTTCTAATAAACAGTGAAGAAGGTACCTAACTCTTATTATTTTCTCATTAAATTAAAATAGGTGAGTAGGTATAAGGTAATCATTAAATTATCATCACTTCTAATTATAAATCCAATTTATGAATGGACATAAAACTATAACTATTTTTAAAATGTGGGCAACAAATGATTAATGAGAACTAAATAGCTAAAAGTTCCACTGACCTACAAAATATAAAAACCACAGCGATTCATAATCAGACAAAAATATAAATCACCCGAAAGCTTTCGATAAAAAATACCTTTTCATACCGTTATCCATAGAATGAATAGATTATAACTAATAATCTTATAAAAATAAAAGATTCGTTTTTTTGTATGTTTCTTTGTTACACTGTTACGTTAAAACGGCTGAAAGGATTAGGAAGAAATTTGGCACATGTGTAGACCATGACCTAGGTTAGGAAAATACTTTTTATCCCGATATTCCCACTGTATTGGGACTTTTGCGGGTGAAACCACGGACCACAGCCAGTAGGTTATAAAAGTATTGCGCACGAATATCTGTGATCAATCAATGGGCGCACACGCAACTTCTTACCGTTATGTAGAGGCATATTGAACTGCAGCGAGCTGACATCGTTTTTTATAGATCGGCTTCGGAGTTCAAATAATCTGTGGTTTGTTTATGTCTGTGCTTTCTGAACTTGAAAACTGCTGAACTTGGATTCATAGTTATATAAGGTATGTGTATAAAAAGTGACTTTTGCTAAAGTGGGCTTCACAGTTTTATTTTACCTGACTCTGGAATTCTGGATTGAATAGATACTGAAGCATTATCATTTGTATGCCTAGCCTTTTCTCAACTATGTCGACGTCTGCTTCCTTCCAACCAGATGAACCTTCAGTTTCTTATTTTTATTAATTGGGTGCTGATAAATAAAATGCCGAAGAATCACCCCCGTTATTAACAAAGAAATTGAAAACCTCAAACATCTGCCTATAAAAACTCGATCGATCAAGAACTTGCATACAACTCAAGGCAAAAGAAAAGGTGTGATTCATTGCAATAACTTCCAATGCTATCTCTGACGTCATAAGGTAGTATCGCAATCACCTTATAAGGTATTACTGTATGGTCAGTTCATATAATAATATTATGTAGTTACAGCTTTAATACTGCTGACGGAAAAAGGAAAAAAAGTCGGTGTTTTGGTATAGGTATGCCAAATAATCTAATAATCGTTCGTATGAATAGGTTTGGTAATATTTTTCAGAATAATTATTTAATAATTTCACCTAACATAGTGAGTACCTAATTTAATATTCAAAATGAAGTTATTGTGTAAAGTTAGGTGCCCCACAAAAATGTACCTAAGAACCACAACATTGCATGCCTATTTTCTTGTTTTGTTTGCGGCTTACTTTGGCAATGCCTGTGTTATTCCAACAAACTCATAGCGCATTTCCTTATATTAATTTTAGTTTTTTTATTATTATTTACTTTACTATGCCACCGGTTGGTTCGTGGAAAGCACGTTAAGCCATTGGTCTCTGTTATTCGTAGATCTTTGACAGTCGTTACGGGTAGTCAGAAGTATAAAAGTTTGACAACCTGTCCAAAAGTCTGAGTCAAGGAGTATCGTGTTACTCTGTAACTGGGCTGTGGACTGTGGCGACTGCCTATCTGACGATAGGCAGTCGCTCCATGTAAAATATTGGTATTTAGCATCATCTGGTTAGACTGGAAGCCGACCCAAACATAGTTGTGAAAAGGCTAAACAGTTTTTTTTTATGCAGCTTTACCATAATTTTTCACATTCAGGATACTTCATCATTTCAATTAAGTTTGTGTCTTTTTTTAATTAATAAGAAATGTGACATACCTTCAATCTCCACATTCTCTCCACTCGAAGAGTCTGAGGAATCATCTTCAATCTTCTTCTCCGAGACGATTGTGAGGCTGTTCTCACCACACTCATTGTTATGAGACCTCTTGTCTGTCACCGAGTGAAACTGTGAACAAAAAGAAAAAGCACGTTAATGAAAGTATTAATTACTAGCCTTTGCCCACGGCTTCGCCCGCGTACCTTTATAAATTATAGCCTATATGTTATTCAGATGTATAAGCTATATTACTGTGAAGTTTCATCAAATCCGTACAGCCGTTTTTGCGTGAAAGAGTAACAAACATCCATCCATCCTCACAAACTTTCGCATTTATAATATTAGTAGGATTATTGTAATATAATAGTGATTAACGCGAATAAGCCAATGCTGAGGAAGTAATTGTAAAGCTAAATGATCTGTATGCTATAATTATTATCTGCAAGGATATATCAATTAGCTCATTGCTGATTAACGTTTTTTCAAAATAAATTAAGTTCGCTTAAATTCATTTTGGGCTGTTTTTTTTTCGTCACATATCTTCTGTTTGAGATATATGTAACAGTTGGATAGCTATTGTAGGTATAGAATATACAGCGTGAGCGATAACGATGTTGGGTCGGCACCCTTAAATATGACCACATATTTCTGATACACGCTGTATAAATTTCAAATTGCCGTATTTATAATTCAGAAGAACGTTATCTGACTATTGTAAAAACGACCCTTTTAAAAACAACGAGTGTTTCTACTTTTACTAAACTCCTTTAAATGTTGAGTTTGAAACTGTCGCAAACAGAACAGAGTGGTCTTATAGTCCCCGTCATACATAATTGCTTATACGTAAAGGTTTTAATTGAATTTGACTTGAAGATAATTTCTATGAACACGCTGGTTTCATAATAGTTAATTTCCTTATTGTAGTGACAATATTAATTACGTTATCTTATGATACAAATGTTTACAAAGTTTATTACTATGTACTAATACAATTTTGTCTATCTGTTGTCTGTATGTTGAACTGTGGATAACATTAGTTTGATCGTAATATCATTCGTGTTTATTTCTAAGGTGTACTTCATGAATTGTTTTCATTTGTATTATATTATCTTTGCCATTATTAATATCCTTGTAGTTTCTTACTTATACTTCTTACGGTATCATTTCCTGTCTTTGATTTATCATACTCAGGATATTCTTTCATTTCCCTAATTTGTTCAATCATTCTTCCTTCTTTTACAGTCCTATTTTTTCAAGCCTTTACAAAACCAACCAATCGAATGCATGAATTACAACTTTCCGGATAACCTATTCGATACGACTTATTAGCTACACCAGTTTAAACAATCGGCATGTTTTGAAAATAATCGGTGGTATATTACGTGAAACCAGTTCTGTTACAATCGTAGGAGGCTCTTGCACCTGCGTAGTGAGTACTACGGAACGTTACTGGATTGGTGATTTAATATTGTGTTTCTAGTTCAAAAAAGGATTCTGCGTTTTCTTTTGTTTATGTCTTTTGTTATTATCTGTGAAAGACAATTGACGGTGTCAAATGTCTTTCAATTTTCAATGAAATTGCACCTACTTTGATTAGAGATAGTGCTGCATCTAAAAGAATATTGTAGACTTTCATGTTTATCTAAAAATCTTGTTCCCCGTATTGAAAGCGTTTTCCTTTCTTGTTTCTAATTGCATAGTTGGCTTATGTGAAGTATTTTGACTTAGGATTTATCGAATGTGCAAGCATTTAAGGTAAAGTTCCTTAGTTACTACGACCTACAAAGGTCTATTGTGAGAGGTCACGCCCCGGACCTAAAAATGCCACAGTTCAATGATAAATGGCTCAGTAATACCAAGCTTTAAAAGTCGATGTTATGTCAGGAACGTTTTTACAATAAGACAAGTTTCTCACAGTGTTGTCACTTACTAAACCGGCAACTTAACTTGAAACCAGTCGGCCATGACACACATTACAAAAAACATTTAACCACTTCGGTTTAACACAGTTAAAGTTGTGAATCAAAACGTTTTCCTTACTCGCATCGGGAATTGAACCTCGATCGGTTGCCATTTACAGCAGTCATTGAACTGTTGCGCAGTGAGGTTAAAGATGGCTGTCTACTTTTACAGATGCTATTAATATGGTTAAGATATTTTATTATAACTTAGCTTGGTATACTGTATTTTATAAATTGATATTTGGCTTTTTGGTCCTTGCGTCCTTAAATAAAAAATCAATTTACCTAGCGTTTTTTCAACTATCTGGAGGTCGGCTTCCAGTCTAACCGGATGCAGCTGAATACCAGTATTTTACATGGAGCGACTGTCTGTCTGACCTCCACACCTCGATAACACAGACGATACTCCTTCAATACATAATATCAAATAATGACTTAGTATAAGAATGTAATTTGTGGAGATAAATATAATACACGATGCTTAAACTCTTCGAAATAACTCAATGTTTCTACAAGAGTATCAAAAGACGATAATTGCATATCGTGCAGCACAACCGGTTCATTAGATATTATAGCAAACATGACATAAACTCCTGTTATCTTAAGCAAACAAGCTGAACATGCGTAGCATTGGCATTATAAAACGGAACATCTCACGACACTTGACATCATCTTTTACGAACTTGATTATGTTAATTTCATTAATAATTTACAATGGCGTGATTGCGTTTTTTCTTATTGTGATAAGCTATTAAGATTTTTATTTTTATTGCTAAATTAACGTTTCATCCGAATATTGCATAAGTGTTTTCCTCGGTATCCAGTCATTTCACCAAAAAAATATTTACAAATTTTTATTTGACAAGCAACGATTGGCAAAAACATGATTGGTCATTTCATCAATATACAACAAAAAGTTTGCCAAATAATTAATTTAAGAAAATAATTATCCGATAAACTTTTGTTTAATAACGTATTATTTGACAAACAATTCATTTTTTTTTCATATTATCTCATAAATGATCGTTTGGAATAGAAACGTAGAAACGTTTTACATAGGTATTGCATAAAATAATTACACAATTTCCTAAAAATGAAACTTATTAAATAGGCAAAAAGTCATTTTAATTTATAAATCAACAAATATTATTACTATAAAATAATTAAATGCAGAAAACGAATTGTAATACTTAATAGAAAAAAAAAAAATTGGGTTAAATATTTTTTACTCGCAAGAAAAGGTTAGGTTAGGTTAGGTTAAAACTGTGACCCCCTACGCAGGAGCCGAGCGAGCGCAGCGAGCGGTGCCGCGGCAGCGGCCGGCGACTGCCAAAAACGACTAGAATATATAGAAAAAGAAATACTTTTGCAGGTTTACAGAACTTCAGTACTTGCCTGTAAATCATTTGAACCAAGTGGTAATTGCAAATAGATAATACGATTCAATTTAGTTTTTTTTTTAATAACATTGTAGGTATTTGATGTGTAATGAAAAATGTCTAAATGATTAAATATAATGCGAAACATTTGTAAAGAGAAGCATTTGCTAAATAAATGTTTGTAAAGCGAGAGTTTATAAAATAAAACATTTGCGGAATAAGTTGTTTGTGAAATAAATAGTATACGAATCGTTGGTTGTAAACTAAAAATTTGTGAAATGTGTTTTGGTGAAACATTAGTGAACCGTTTTCCTCAACCAATTAGTTCTGAGTTATAGCTACACGATTATTGACAAATGCTTGCACTAGGAGGACAAGTCTACTCAAATCTGTGTGGTTCTTTCCTCAAAGGACCACTTCAGACACTAATACACGTGTTCTGGCCAAGATTATCCCTGCACTTTAAGAGACTGTGACCTCTGTGTTTGTATCGGTTTTTATTCTCTCAATAGTCGGCTTGGGAACACTGAACTCATCTACTTTTAAAACCTATTCTATTTTTGACGTGTAAAAGTATTCTTACAGTAATAAAATCATATATAATTTATTACTTAACAATACTTTAATGAAATCGATACTTTCTCGCTTCGTAACGCCTATCTTTCCCTGGAAGGTGCACCTTTCACTATGTTTTGAAACATCTCAGTATGAAATGAGAACGGTTGAATAAGCCGGTGTTTTTTGCACCTCATGGAGTAACTTCTCTAATACTGTAGTTCTGTAGGAAACCTACGGTGGATGCATCCGCGTTTATTATGGTGGCATTATGATATATGTAACGGTATGTTGATATTTACGTAGGTGAGGGTTATAGGATGGTGGTTTAAGTTTTTGTTTGTGTGAGCTGATGACAGGAATTGAAGAAATGCTTTTTTTAAATAAAAGTATGATTCGTAAACAATGCGTATTACGCCTTATTAAGATTGACGTTGGTTTCTTAAATAAGATTATATGTCGTAAAAACTAACAGATGTTTACCAAGATTCTACGAATAAAGAGAAATAGTAGCCACTCAAATCATGTGACAAAATCAGACAAAATCAAAATCAGTTTAGGTACCTACAACACATAAAATCACTTGGCACATATTTTCTTGTCCTATGCAAGCCGGAATTTTATTATGTAGATTTTATCTAAAATATACCTATTTGATCTAGGCAACTCGTGACAATATGACTTGATAGCGGCCTTCGCACAAAGAGAAATATCACTGTCAGACCGGTTTTTGTCAGATTTTATAAACGTAAGTAGGTAAATGACTATAGTATTTAAATACGTGATAATTTCATACAGATTACTCTAATCTTGTAAGTCACGAATACGCAGATTTTTTTAAACATTTGGAAACTTTTTTCCCACTATGTTTAATCGTGATTGCTGGGTTCGCATGTTTGAATACTGGGTAGAGGTAGTATTGATAATGAACGATAATTTTCTTTGATATAGATGTTGAATTACTGTCACTTAGTCTAGGAGCAGCGGTCGCTAGGGTCTGCAAATTGGGGTTCATGGTTTTGATTTCTTGATAATAAATTGATGAACTCATTTAGTAATCCTGTGACAGAAACAAATTAAAAGTGACGTATTTTTTATTCAAAATCATTTATTCAAACTAGGCTAAGAGTCAGCACTTTTCGAACGTCAAAATTACATAAGTCCCCCAAATCGCCCTCCCTTCATCACTTCCTTCAGTTTTAGCTGGGAAGAAGAACAAACTCCCCAGATATTATAATTATTAACATCTTTATCGGTATCCATAAAGTCATAGGCACTTTAGATTCATTTTTCTATGTTTTTAAATATTTAGAGATTCATATTACGCTTTCGAAGAACCAAAAAGACATGCGGAACCCAGGATCAAATGACTTAATCTAAGACTACCCGTTTATTGCAGGTGCTAATTGCCTTACAGTTCAACGAGTTATTACACTTATCTTAAACTAATATTAGATGTTACATACTAGTTTATAGTTTACACTTAGTCCACGCGATCGGAGCATGACAGAACCTTCGAGACGTGTAGTGTTACTTAGAGATACTTTAGCTTTATATAATGTATCAGTTACCGGAGATAATATAGGTATATAATTATATTTATTGCTGCATTTTTTTTAAACGTACTGTTATTCTGTTAGTGCATTGCTAGTAGGAGATGAGAGACGGTTACAAAAAGCGGTGAATAAAAATAATATGTAAGACATTTTTGTTAAAAAAAAAATAAGTGTCTCCTATTTATTGCAACACGTTTCTATTTAAATAATAGATACTTACTCTGTGTGCACGAGATAGTATCAAAATCAAATTAATAATTTTCAAATAATCTTTTATAAACAAACTGCTATTAGTGCCAACACTTAATAGTGTTCTTAAATATATTAATGTTTTTAAGAAAAAGTTTAACATACTTTTTTAAATTCGAAATTATTTTACACACCTACTTGAATTTTAAGATGTCAGTGCAAATATTTATATCTACTTATGAAGTTATGACTAAGAATTAATTGTTCATGCAGACATCATTTAGACTGAGTTCATTTACGTGCATTCAACTTATGATCAGACTTTTTTTTCAACAACATTTTATTTAATTTATTTTATCTGCCTCGTCTTTTCCAACTACGTTGGGGTCGGCTTCCAGATGCAGTTGAATACCAGTATCTTACATGGAGCACCTGCCTATCTGACCTTCACAACCCAGTTACTGGGTAATACACAACACCCCTTGGTAAGACAACAACAATAACATGTTCTTCGCTACTGTTTCTCTTATTAGCAAATCGACCTTATTATATAATATTACGCTAATTTTACGTCTGCCTTCTTCAGTATTTAAGGGTCATAAAATTTCACGTCATGTATACAGTTACGTTACAAAATAAGACAACAACAAGATAATCGTAACTGGCAGTATCGAACGCAAGGTCAGTTGTGTACATTCACTTTAAGTCAGGTTGTTACTGACCGCCTCGCCTACGCGCCTGTCCGGTCTGGTACATGAAATTAACTTGAACATATTTTGGTGGACAGAGTAGAAGGCTAAGCTATTTTGGGCATGATTTTGGTTTTAGATGGACGATGACTTAGGGCGGATTTTACCAAATTCAGATATCTTCTCTATCCGTGGTATAAAATTGACATCTGACAGTTTATGTAATGGAGAAACAGCTGTCAAAAATACAAAATGTATTCGGAAGGGAAGGCTATATACGAGTTAAAAAAGCTTGGTCGAATTGACCCTTAGACCGCGTCCTATTTAACAGTGATCGTCGCGCAAATACGCGATCATCGCGCTCATAAGTTATTTAAGGGTTAGGTTATCGGCGACTTTATTAATTAAATGCGAATACAGAATGTGCTGTTGTTTTTCATTTCAATATTATTATAAATAAAAAATAAATTGGTTCTAATTCTATATCCAACACGTAAAAAAAGTGTTGTTATTGTAATTATTATTTTGACTGTTTTTTATATGATAAAAAAATTATTTACTTGACAAAGTTCACTTACAATTAAACCAGTAAAACTGGTTTATTACAAGGAAAAAATACAACAATAGGCTCATAAATAACAGAATGGAAATAGATATGCCTAAATGTTTTATTTTGATTAAGTTACGCTGAAAACGAGTTATTGCCTTAAGGCCCAAATGTTGGCCAAACAATTTGACTCAAATGCTTTACCTACCATTATAAATTCTGATGAGGATAAGCTTGACGTATTGAGATTAATTTTCTAGTGTCCTTTTAGAAAATTGAATCAATGGTATCTTTATCAATCAAATGAAGGATTACTTCAATTATTACAAAAAACAACTGTTCATAGAATAAGTCCTTCAATTTGGATGAACACTTCAACAAACAGACAAAAACTGTCAACTATATTTAATTTCCAATCACCTGTCTATTTGTTTGGCAGATTCTGTGACACTGACAGCTGTCACTCGCATTATATCTACAAATTCTCGGAAAATGGAGTCGGTACACAAAATATAAATGTGCCTCTAAGATTTTTTCCAATTCATTGACGTGGTCATCTTTGATCATGTCATTTATCCATTCCACATTATTTTCGTCTTCTTTTTTATAACCTCAAATATTATTTTTCTATTAGCCATCACTTCGACTTCACTATTTTTCATCTACAACAGCGTGTTTTGTTTTTAGGCCGTTCTTGTTTACCAAAACTCTGTCATTCATTTCATGTCGAAGATTAATATCAATATTAATGATATCCATTCATTTATGTTTTTGTTCATCATGTTTTTTTCAAGCCATCTATGAATTTAAATTATTGATGATTGGTTTTTATAACCGTTTTTTTTTAGATTCTTTGTATGTCTTATTTACTATGTTGAGGCCACATGAATGTTGATATAGATACTGTAGAGGTTTTATGCAAAAGACGACTGCATGTCGCACAGGCTATAAAACATCTATGGTTTTATTCCAACATTCAAGCGAATTATATTTGAATAAAAAGGAATAGATGAAAAGTTTAGACAGTTGCCCCGCGAGCTGTCAAGCGGGAGCTTTATATTATAGGAATATACAATTATAGGAATATTTCGCCCCAATGTTCCTCAAACCAGTGTTTCATTCGTCCCGGTACAGTTAGGCTCTCATAGAGTCTACAGTACTATAACCAGATCATATTGAAGTTGGTCTAATGAAACTTCACTAATCATTTATTAAATCAGAATAGGACATCAATGACCAATTTTGGAATAAAATTACTATGCAAAACAACCGGTGCACAAAAAAAATAACAGAATCATAAAATCAATAATATTCCTCAATGTATTTTTGAACATGGTTCACTTATTTATTCCTCTTACGTGTGGACTTTATTACCTAACTAAGTATTAAAAACAAAAGCGTAGATAAAACTTACCGAACGGCTAAGAATAACAATTTTGGATTCCCGCCTTAGTCGCCTATAGTTTCTGACATCGTAAAAACAATCGTCTTCTTCGTCTGAACACGTCGTGTGGTAAACGTGTCGGCGCATTTTAATCACAATTTTTACTTAAACCACTTCACCTTCAAACGGGAACAACCGCAGTTTGTAAAACAGGGGTAGCCGGGATAATGTCTTTTTTGTGCGGGATAGAAATATTTAGAATGTCTTATAGGTCATTATTTTTTTTTACAAAAAACAGAATTTGATTTTAGAACACATTATTTTAAAACTGTATTAGAATTTAATCTATCATTTATTATTCTAGTCACGAAAAATTTAATTCAAACGTCCAATCAATTGTCACAATCGCAGTGAACTGACAAGCGGTTGTAAAAGTGTCTCAAATTCTCAAGCGACTTTGTTAACGTTTTTTGCTTCCTTCTTAGTTTAGTTTATTTTGGCTGTTGATACCACGTAGTTGGGTCAGGAAACTCGAAACAATAGTACGTCGCTTCCTGAGATATTCATTCAACAAGTTGGATGTGAGTTAGTAAATATGGTGCGAAGCACTGGGTGGCACTTCTGCAACGAGTTTGATTTTTAACAGTAGAAGGATAATATTTTTAAATATCAGTCTATGTAGGTACACATATAGGTATATAAACAGAAAAAAAGAAAAGAACAGAAAAATGCGTTCGTATTATTAATTTAAGGTGGTATTTTCAAAGAAATTACACTTTTTGTGTAACAGCGACTGTATCAAATACTGTACTGAATTAAGTATTCAAATAAGCAAGATTAGTGTTATCAGGCATTTTCTGTCTAAATATGAAGTTAAGCTAATTATAATTTTCATTATCACCTAAACTATGCCTTATTAATCCACAGCAACGCGGTACAATTAGCTTTATTTATTCTAATAATGAGTTTGATCCCTTTATTTTCCTTTAATTAATCCTATATGATACATGAAAACTGTCGCAGTTTTTAAATAACAATTGTAAAAAGCCGCAAGTCTTAAAAATCTTGTACAAAAAAAGAAAAAAAGACAGCATGACCAGACAGGAACATGAAAAAAAAAAGAAAAAAAATGCCGTTATTACATATTGACGTCACTAGAGTGCATTGACACAGGTTCTCGAAAGATCATTTTGATTAAAATAGTCGAGTTTCAAATTATTTTTTTGTCACCTTGGACAGGACACCGCTATAGACTGTATTATTTAAACTGTAAACATGATTATTAATATTATTCACGATCGAAATAGTCTATATTTAGTAATAAAGAGGTATTATGTGTGAGTTTGTATGTAACGGTTATCTTCGGAACTACTGAGCCGATTCCGAAACTTCTTTTACTAATAGGAACCTAAAGTATTGCCGAGTGTCATTGAATATGTTTTAGGTATGTTATAACAAGAAACATGGCGGACGAAGTCGCGGGCAGAAAGTAGTCCTTCTATAAAGTTTGTTCGATAGTCTTTAAATCCTTACAAAAGAGTTGACTTCTATTTAAAGAAATATTTCCTGTGGTATCAGTAGCTTAACCTCATAGATCGACCCGTGCGGCTGTTATTACTTAGCCACGAGCTAAAATAAGTAAATAGAGAGGTAAAATACGATATTAAACTTTTGCACGTCACTGTACCAGATATGTTTTTACACAGTAAACTATAACAACATATTAGGTACAAGCGACAATATTTAATTAATTTAAATTATAAATCTATGTCCTACACACAGTACATTTTGATGTCTGAGCCTTTTTCTTAAATAAAACAATCACTGCAATGCACACGTTGTAAATATTTTTTTACACTGTTAATAAAATCAAGGAAACGTACTATCAAAGAAGAATGATAGACAGTGAGTTGAATGACCTCATGCATAAAAATAACAAATAAGAGTAGAGAACTATTTTAGTCAATGTTTTGTTACTTTATCAGCAATGTTACGACATAGTTTTGTACGGTAGCCAATTTAATATTAATCTATTTATTTAATTACACCGAAATACTTCAAAGTTATATAAACTATCAATTACTTATTGGGAGGTCGTTGCCCTTAAATGGGCCAATCCTGGCTAGTAAGATTAGATTAGACTTATTATTTCGGCTCACACGTTCGTTACGATATCTATACGCATATAATATATTACCAACTTTAAACTCATTTAGAAAAAGACGCTGTAAATAGCCTCTTGGCTTTTCCTAAGCACGCATTATATTTTAGTAAATAAATAAAAATGTTTAATTTCAGTTTGATATAAATTAAGAAAGAAAGAAAGAAAAATAGTTTTTTTTATTTTTATTAATCATATTTCTATAATAATATTATAACGAGGTAAAATTTGTGAGTTTGTATTTAGGGGGTAATCTTCGGAACTACTAATCTAATTCCAAAAAATCCTTCACTAATGGGAAGCTACATTATTACCGAGTGTCATGTTAAAACTAGAAATTTCACGCGAACAAAGCCACGGCCAGAAGCTAGTTTTTAATAAAATAGGTACATTCACACCAACCCATTTACCTTCACACAAGGATCTCTAAGTGCAAGTACATGCACAGCGTCATTTATCGATAAAAGTCGTTAACCCCTATATCCATATCGTTATCAGTAAGATGTGTGTCAATATGCAACTAGCATTATTCGATGTTTACACTCTGATATTTTAGGCTATCAGCTGTCATGTGGACTTGTGATAAGATTAGTCATGTAAACTATGCTGTATTATGTATTGGTAATAAAAATAATGTAGGTACCTAAGGTAGTTCGTACCTTTTTCTAAATATATCTAATAGGGGTTAGTTATTCAATATTTACGTGTTAGAGTTCCGTGCCCGAATGGTGCCGAACGGAACCCTAGTACAGTCCTTCCTTCCGTGTTCTGTGAGACTGTCTGTCAACGGGCTTTATCTCTTGAACCGTAATAGGTGTATTTATTTCTATTGTCGCTCTAATAACAAATAATTGAAATTTAATTAAGGTAATAATATTAAAGGATCATCATATAAGAAACCAGGGGCCTAAGTCTACTAATTTATAAACGTTAAATGGTCTATCAATGGTGAGTTTTTGACAGGTTTGCCATACAAACACTGTCAAAAACTCACCATTAAGAGACCATTGTAACGTATATAAATTAGTAGACTTAGTGCTTAATTTCACCAATGCAACTGAACGCGATCAGCACATAAATTAAGTTTTAAGAGCTGTCAGTGTCGTTATTTTCTATGGAATATTGACACTGACAGCTCTTGAAGTCGTTTTTTTAGGCGTTTTGTTTTCTCGATCTTAATACGGTACGCAACCGCTCGTGTTCTAGTCCAACTAGCAGTTGGCAGGTTTTTTCTATGTATCATTTCACTTTTCTCCTATTTTTCAACAAAGGAACTTGGCACCAAAATGTTGTAAGCTCCTTTCAGTCAGACTTAAACTATAAGGTTCTTATTTATTGACTGCAGAGACCGTCTATCAACAAAACTGTAAAATCTAGCCTAGAATTTTTTCAGTTATCAATATGATTACATGTAGGTACCTCATACCCCCGAACGATAAGGGGTTGTTTTTCCACTATGTATCCATCTGCTAAACAATTACAAGTAACATTGCAAATAAAGAGGACGCCTGAGATTGCGTCAAAAACATGGCATTTAAATATTTCGCAAAAGTTCAAGAGAGACTCTCTCTTGAACTTTTGCGTTTCCAGCGCGTATGGCAACACTGTTTAACATGTTGCCTAATTACTTATTTATTATCAATCCTAGCTAAGGGATTTTATTGACGTTTAGTTATAATTATTACACCATTGGCGTAATAGTGACACCAGCTGGCTGGGAACTTAGGTGAAGTAATCTGGAAGTGAGCTGCCATTTCACCGGATAAAGGGATTGACACTATTGACAGCTCACTTCAAACCCACTTCACCTAAGTTTCCGCGGTGCGATTTTACAGAATAGGTCATCAGTTTAAGCACAAAATGACAAGAATAAGCGAATAGATAGCACCAAGTTCTTGAAATCCATATACCATCATTTTTTTAAATGATTAACTTACTTCAATATTGAATAATTTGATAAATAGTAATGTACCTACTGATATTAATCTTTCAATTCACAAAAATCAGACGATATTTGTTAACAAAACAGGAAAAACAAAAGCCAATCAATACATATCAGTATGATCAAATCGCGATTACAATCATCGCAAATTCACAAGCTATCTGTCCTCCTTCCTTACCAAACACATAATCCGTCTTCCTAATATAGGTTAATAAGATAACAATGAGTCTGACAGCGGCAGACAATGTAGAGCATCGAGCATGATAACAAGCACAAATATTTATTACTACCTAAGATAAAGTTGGTTATAATCTTAGTACATAACGTGGGACCTGTACTTACTGCGCAATTTACAGAGGTAAGGAATGGACCAGCAGTAATCCTTGAAAATGGTATTCCTAACAGTAGTAAGTAAGTTAGTAGATACCTGTGGGTTGCACATGAACCGTGCTCAGTAGAATAATAAAAAATAAAAAAAATATTTTCAGGTGACACTGGCCCATAGAAAAATACCTTAACCTAAACATACAAACTTCAAGAAGAAATTCAAGTGAGGTAGATCTCTTTAAAATCTTAAAATGAATGAATGAAATAGGACTACAGTCATAAGTTTTTTCAAAAATTAAAATATTTTCTTTGTAAGTGAGAGTGGCAGATGGGAATGTCCCTGTACAAGGACATGTTGGCACGCTGATAATATCGCTGATGCCCTTAAGGAAGGTCATTTACGTCCAACAACGCAAAACCTACGTATTGTTGTCAATGATGCATATTACGAAAATAATCCACTATTGACGATAAGAAAATTGTAGAGATTTGCACGAGGTTTGCACGAATCTATTGCGTGTCTATAAAACGCTCAATAGGTTGGCAATGCACTCAACTTCCCTCTTGCAAGTTATGCAATGTCTGTGACCATTGACGTGCATTTGCGTCAGAATATCATAGCTTGTTTATTTTTATGATAATGTGGGAGAATAAAATGTTCTATCTTGGTCTAGTGGTCAGAAAATTTTACATAAAACACTCATTTACAAATTAGCCAAAAGCCACGTATCTAACAGTCAAAAGTAATACAAATTTGACAATATCAGTAATAGTAGTATTAGTAATAAGTTCATGTCAATATATTATTATATCGGCCCGTAATCTTACACTGACTTAAAACTATAATAGGTATAGAGTTAGAAATATAATATTTTATTATGATTTTTGATTTTATTTTTTATAAAGTTGTTAGGTTTAGATTCCTCCCAAGAAATGGTGCCATAGGAATGCAGGAATATCTTTGTTTGAGATCGCTATTGTTAGACATATATGTTTAATTCATGTTATGAATAGTCTTATCGCTTATGTTGTGTCTCTTATTTAGAGTATCCCTGTGCAATCAACGAGAACAAGGACAGAATAGATGATTTCGTTTTACTAGATACTTTAACCTAGCTCTGGAGCTGGTGTCTAATGTTTTGTATCCTGTGTATGGCATTATAGAATTTATTTATTGTTGATCGTAGTTTTTTTATTTTAGAAGACAGAAGGAGTATCTACTTGATTTACCTCAGCATACCTTAGTTGGTCTACAAAACTCACCGGTCCGGCATTATTTTCCGGGAATTTGTAGAAAATCATAAATTATGTAGGTAGTTTTTATTATAAAAGTACATTTTACTGCGTATTTGTTAATTCCATGACATAGAGCATGCCCATATTTCACAGATTAATTAAGTGGAATTAAGTATAAATAATTAAATACTGTACGGTGACCATTTTAAATACGCTCTTGTAGATTTTTTTGTAATTCCCCAATGACACGAAGGCAGGTTTTATTATCTGATCCGTTTTACGTAGGTACTTTTGAACTGACTGACTTCATTATGTCTTTTGTACTTTTGACTGTAAAACTGAAATATCTAGTTGCACCCGTTAATTATTTTTCATTGCTTAAAAAATCATTATGTTGCTTACATAAAAAGTTTTGTCGACATTTTTTCCATTTTGGCTGTTGGTACTTTTTCTGTTGATCTTGCATAGGTCAGTCTGCATAAGTATATCATATGAACGCCGCGCCGTATTTTGTATAATTTAAACTCACGATTTTATCTTCTAAATAACAATTTATTCTTTGAACATCACAGATAACTTATCAATAAATCACAAGCACATGGTGCGCATCACAAAAAGAAGCTAATTAGTCATAAAATCGTAATAAACCCCAGTTCTGTATATAGCAACGCACAGACAGACGGACTATTTCGGGAACAAACGCCCGACGCGTGAGTCACTCCGGATGACTGTGTCATCACGCGAGTTTACCTATAATAACGTATTTTAAATGTTACGTAGCTCCCGCACTACGGGACTAAATATTGGGTTAATCGCATTTTTGAGAGTAGGTACCAACTATCTCATCTTATTATTTTGATTGTCCATTAGAAGTTCTGTTCTTGTAGTCTCACACATAGTCATTTTGTAATTTGTTAGAAGCTGCAAAGCTCTTGATATCTCTAGATAGGTTAAAGTTTTATTAATTAAGTAGGTGGCTAAGTAAGCAGGTACTATACATTCAAATAGTTAAAAAACTTAAGAATCAGATAACAGTTCGTGGTACTTATCTTTTTCTCTGAATCAAACTCAAACTCAACACGCAAACGCATATAATTATATTTTTCTAACTAGCCAGTAAATATCAATGAGCGTTTTCTCTAGCTTAAATAATTGGAATGACGGAAGAAAGGTCAGTTACAGGTATAATATACATTATAAAAGAATCAAGGGTCTTAAGTACCCCACAGGAGCCTTCAAGTTCAGAAGCCATACAAATTGCACCTTGCCCAACAGGTGGCATTCTAAAGCAAATTACCTGAACTTCTATAGAAGGTAATCGAATCTTTAGTTATAGAAATATGTGGAAAAAACAACAGGTAAGCATCATAAACAAGAAGACACGACAATCATTGTTACAATCTATTATGACGTTCAGTGGAGATGCGCAGAATTGCAATAAGTTCATAAACAAAAGTTACTGTCTTGTAGAATATCTGTATGAGTCAGTTGTAAGGAATTTCTCTCCATTTCTTTGTCATTTTATAGTGTGGTATGTTAATTTTCTTGCTTATTAATTTACTGCTCGTGGTTCATAAATATTTATTAATATGTCCTTTTTCGAGCTATATTTTGTGGTTAAAAATAACCACTCCATGTCTTGTGCAGACTATTATATTTTATAAAAAGTTGTAGTTGTAGAACGGCATAAATTCATCTTTACAATTCTTGCATTTTAATAAAAGACTTTTTGTCGTTTTGTTGAAGATAGAAAACAATTAGGGATTGCAATTTTAGAGAGAATAAAGAGAACGAAACAAAAAATTTATACAATTCTTTTCACAGAATCTGATTCTTACTTACTCTTGTATTTAAACATCACATTAAAGTTAGTGAATGCGATATTCTGAACGTCCCCGAATGAATATATTGTGAATGTTTCCGAAGTCCATAATCAGTAAGTCTGCGCTAAACAGATCAGCTAGTGTGATTGGTTCACAACAATAACATCCAATCATCGTATATGACACGAGGTTAAACAGATAATACTTTCTAACACAATTAAAACTTTTAACATAATTCGAGGAAGAACAAAGTTGAAGATATAAAAGAACTAGAAAGAGAGGAGATTACACATTATACCCATTTTCTTTTTTATCCTTTTATAAATTCAGCAATTCCAACTAGTCCACTACAATACCTAGGCTATCTATGACGTAAAACATAATGGAACAAGTTTTGCAGAAACTCGTTTAAACGTTAATATGAACCAATGACGCAAATAGGTACATGGAGCGACACCTGACATAATTTTATTGTTTTATTTAAGTTACATTTTTATGATCAACTAGCTGTACTTCTGCGTGTATTTTGTGTTTCATCATTTTTTATACAAATATCAAGGATGAGAAGTAACCCACGTAACCCACTCAAAAAATAATAACGATCGGTGCAGTTGTTTAGGCATGGAAAGGTTGTTCGGACAGAGTTACTTTTTGCGCATTTTTAATATTAATTTATTATCATAATAAGGATGTCATACATTTTTTCATATCGTATATGGAACAGTGAGGGAAGTGATAATAATTATTCATGTAATTTTTTTATCAATTGTTATGAAATTGTGAATGTTATCGTATTTTATTTATTTTAGTGTCTGGTTCATTTCCGCGATGTTCCAGAATTGTGACATGTGATTGTGTTGTAGAATTGTGTTTTTGGGTGAAAGATGATAACTATACATATTTTTCTTCCTTCTCTATATTGGGCCAGCACCCTAATTGAGTAATACACGATCAATCAAAATCTGAATCGTTTTGAAACAGATTGCTAATCCATTGCTTCATAATTATGTTCGAAAAGTAAAATCTGCTCAACAACGTAAATATCGCAATAAATGATGTTGAACTGTCAAAATGAAACAGATTAGTCGTAATCGTTTACGAAAATGTGTTACGCAATTAGATTGCCGGTTAAGCATAAATCGAATATTTTCTTACGAATATAATATCTTGTTTGAATTTAGTATTAGAAGAAGTTTTTGAGTTTTTTACAACCCCTGAAATGTTGACGCTTCAGAAATCTTCGATATCGTTTTTACCTTAGACGAAATGATTGGTTAGAATAGTCATGGTAACCAATTCAACCCGAGAACTGTCATAAGAACAGTCCAAAAAAATGTTACCAGTAAGTAGTGAACAATATAAACGGTACAAAAAACCTTCGGCTAATAATATCCTTGCCTTTCATCTGTAACAACTATTTTCAAGGTGAAAACTTTCGACTATCACTTTGACTTGACTTGCCTTCAACTCGGTTTTATTGCCAAGGTTTTTATTTAGTTTGTTTTATTTTAGGGGAATTACCAGTTTAAAAGTCACTTGAATTGAATAATTAATATTATTATCAGCCAGTCTGGCTGATAATAATATTAATTACAGCTAAAGTTATAGGTAGAGTATTTTTGAGTCGAGGATTTCCCAGTTGCAATAATTAAGCGGAAAACACTGTACTGCTATCACAATTTTAGGTTTTATTCTAACGACATTAAGGTTTTTTAGGGACATTTTTTGCCACGACTATATTTCTAAGCATATAATTCATAGCAGTTTATCATTATGACCAAGTCAAGTTGAAAACTGCCAATCTCATAATCGTTGAACTACTGAGAGTGGGTAAATACTCTGTGGTCGTACTGTAATTTATATTGCAGTAGGAACACCTTTGTGTAAACTTATATTTTAAACAAAGACACCTACTTAAACGTACACATAAACAATATGTAACCGTAACATAACATCACCAATTTTCCGCATACATTTGAAATATATCCGATTGCAAATACATCGAAGGTGTCTTTGTTTGATTATTATGTACACTGTTATAACTTGTGACAATCCAATGCCACTGACAAGGTCTTCTCTGTTAGATTCACGTCGCGAAGAAGGAAGTGTGTTACGAAACAGCACTGTGTACATGCATTCGTCGCTTATCGAATGACAGTTAATTATTTTGCTATGAGTAATTGGATTGCTGGTTTGGTTTTGTTAATCTGTGGTTCAATGAGGAGCATTGACGATAGATTTATCTGTTTTGTAGTTAAGTGCAACTTAAATATATTGTAAACAAAATGGAGTGTTAAAGAAAGTTTAGAAAATCAAATGCTTCTACATAATTTAATAATATTATTATTTATGAATGATTGAAGGAATTTTTAATATCATTAAAATAATAAAAGCCTTTCTAATTCAATTAAAATATTTGAACAATGCTTTCGCTTTTGCTCTGCAAGTATGACTATAACTAATGCAAAAGTATGATTTATTACCGAGTATTAAATTAAATAAGAATCCAAACATAATTTAATAAAAATGGCTTACTCACGACTTTTAGTATAATTGGATCACTGAAAGAATTTCGAATAAAGTGGTTCGGCACAAAAGTAAAAAATATGCAGAAAATATTTTAGTCGTATTTATGTTAATCCAATAAATATGTCTTTTTTAAGTTGTTTACATTTTCTTTTGATATTTAGATCTTGTTTATGAAGAGGAAGTATCCAAAAAAATCATCTTACATATTGTTCTATCCTCATTTAAATAATACAATGTTACTCGGACGCCATCTTCAAAAGGCAAGCCAAGGCAACTTCAGTCCATTTTGAAATTTCCCCGTCGAATTACATAATTGATGCCTTTTGAGGTCTTAAGCAATCAGTATTATTTATTGTGACAAATAAGAATACTTAAGTGATGTCAACATTTTTGGGTACTTGGGTATTTTGCGTTGTGATGAAATAAGGTCGACACAAGCATATCTTAAAACTACGATAAAGGTATCATAGTTTTAAGACATGTTTTTGATATAATATATGATATATCATATATCATAGCTTGTCATGATGTTATAGGAAAAGAGAAGCGTACTATTAATTTGTAAAGGACTGTATCACAAGTTAAGGCTCGTTCACACCGGCGCGACTTGTCGCGCGACGCGACACCGGCAATTGTTCAATCGTGAAGTTTTATTAGAAATTGTATTGTTAAAGTCGCGTCGCGCGACAAGTCGCGCCGGTGTGAACGAGCCTTTATCCGCACGTTCTAGGCGATATCCGTGTTCAATAATTATGATCGTGGTTTTATCAAATTATTATTTTTTAAATTATTTTATTCTGTACCATTAAAAATCGAATTCTTTAGTATGACAGTAATATTGAAAGGTTTCAAATAAATATTGATTTTATCGACCACAAACAACACAACACATGGCAAGCCACGCTGTAATTCACTACAATTTTTTTGTTGTCTTGGGTACTTTTTTGTCATATAGGTAAAGCAAACAAACTAGTGATCTTATGCCACCTGTCCCAGTATCCCATAGGACGCGAGTAATTAACAACGGTCGATGCATCCGCCTCGCATATGGATAACTTATAAAAAAGTTACACATCTTCGGCGATCAAGCTGTTTTATTTATATTCGTTTATAAACGAAGGACAGTAAGGTTTCATTTCTTTTGAAGATATATAAACAACCAGTATCAAATTATGTAGTAAATGATCTTTAAGCCATAAAAAGGTCATAGATAAATGAATGATGAGTAAATTTTGATATAAGTCTAATTAATTAGGTACTGATTATTATACATCACTATTTTATCTGTTTAACCTATCAATTGGACCAATAATATTCTCAAATCTTTAGAATGCAGACAGATTTTAATTAAGAGATAACAATAATTTCTTCTATGTTTGATTTTTCTTCAAAACACCTTAACTTAAAAAAAAAAAACTATCCAAACCATTTCCTGATTACACTTCAGACCAGATTAACGAAGGAAAAACAAATGAACACATTCAAAAAGACATAAATTCAATTAAAAACATGTTCCATTCACAATTGATAAGACCAATTTCATTGCATAAGCTTGTTTACTAGTTAAAATTACAGAAAATGCACTGTTGATGTTGATAGTGATGAACAATATAAATAAAGTGCGATTGTGATTGAATATGTTGGTTTGTAACGTTGGTTTTTAGTGGATAGTGAAATGGTTGATTGTCACAAAGGCTATATTAATGATATTCCCAATCATCGATCGTAAGAGAATAGACAATGCAGTTATTGTTAATCAGTCTATAGTTGACTTTAAAGGATTTGTTGAAGAACTTTTTGGTACTCCCAAAAAGTTTAAAAAGTCTAAAAATATCACTTAGGTACACTGAGATGTACCTAAGTGATATTTATAAATCATCCGACGTCAACCTACCAAACAAGTCAAATATTTTAAAAGAAATAAATATAATTTAAATATTTTGAATATTGATCGAATGTTTAATAACAAAATGCAATGTTTAAAATGAATAGCATTGCAACAGTGTAATGTTTAATTTGCAATATCATTGTTTAAAAGGTGGTTAGTAAAGATATTGAAGCCATAACTGTCAGGATGCGGTTACCACACTTCCTTTTGACAATATTAGTTACCGGTAAAGGTAGAGTTACACTGTGGGATCCGAATGAGCTATTAAAAAAACAATAGGAAACGTGTGCTGGGATATTACTTCTTTCCGATTAACAACAGCAAATTTCAACAGGAACAGAGGATTTTTTGAATAAACAATGCGTACTGGGTACCTGGGTATCCTAGGTACTACTACCAGATACATTTTTAGGTAAATTAAACGCTGTACGGTAAAATTTTAAAGAGCAATTTACATTCATCAATTAAAAACAGGAAGAATGGTGAACTAATTTAAAAAAATGCTCTTATTGATAATGATGACATTCATGTATTTTAAACAAGGTGATCGTAAATCGATTTGTAATTGCTTCTAACGATTCATGCAGTAATTGGATATTTAATGAACATTTTGTTAAAGACTAAATTAGTGAAATATTCAAGGAAGCTATTTTATATTCCGAATTAAAGGAAGTATCAATAATAATATAGAAGGAAATGGATTGAATATAATTTGAAGATAGATACAAAATATTACCAAAAAATCATCGCCATGACATTAATTCAATTGACTATAAGCTTAATGAACGTAATAAATTTAAATACTTACTTTGCAAAACTTTATTTTTCTAGTTTAGCAACACCATTTTGTATTCAAACAACGATTTTTGTGGATAAAATTAAAACTCGATTGGCATAGACGAGATGCAAATAATAATGAGATTCTTACTCTCGGCTCAATGTTTGGAAACTTATGTGTTTTTAATTTAAAGTTTTCTTTTACAACTACGTGAATTGGGATTTTTTTAAAGTTCTGAATTCGTAACGAGAATGATACTATAGATAGATAAAGACATTTTTCTAGATAATGTAGAAGTTTGTTATTTCTTTAAAAGCTACATGTTTAGAAGTTTTTGTAAGAGAAAGGTATATTGAATTTGATTATATATTATCTCCGTGTGTTTTGGGAGATACATGACCACCTAAGCGTTGACCATCTAAAGCTTTTGGTCTCGTTCAACTTTTCCTTGGTTTATGCAAAACTGAAAACCTCTTACAGTGTCTGGTTCTAAACTATTCTTGGTTTTTCCGAAATCTTCACAATTTTAAGAATTAGTTTCTTCTTCTATTACATCCTTCGCTGTTTCGCCTATTTTAATACCGGTTACGTTAGTTGCATGGTATATTTTTTTATTAAAAAAACTACATGCCAAGTTATCCACTATCAAGCCTATTACCATTCCAAGGACAGCGATGACGCACGAATGCATTCATGACTCGAGTTTTTATTTTTTATGCGTTCGTAGATTGAATTATGATTTTATGGAACGAGTTCTAATGGCGTGTAAATATGTTTTATGGTTTAGGGATTGACTGCGATAGATCTGTATAGACATGATGCTCTATTATTGCTACTTATGGTGAAAATATCTATGGGAAAAGTTATAGTTGGGTATTTACTGGCAGGTATCATACTATAGAACTTGGTTTACCTATCACGCTATGCTTTCTATTAATAGCAACAAACTGTGTTACAATTTCATTAAATTTAATTACGGAAGGTTTGCCTTTACCACAATTAATGTAGATTATAGTTTTTTTTTACGTTTTTGACAGTTTATCAATTATAGAACAAACAAAAAAATTACCTAAATAATGTGAAATTATTTAGTGGCTTGACCACAAAAACCACAATGCATGACACTATTAAGACCCTCATCTTGCTTATTACTATTGACAGTGTCACTGTGGATTTATATATCTGGCAATTGATTTTCATTTCATTCCATTAAGATAGCAGACTATTAATCATCTATTTCGTCTTAAAAAATTGATACTTTGTTTTTATTGACTATTTCAGTATAATTATGTACATATCCACGTCACAAACACCTAATGAGGAACATAGAGAACCTCTTTGATATGTATCACATGATGCTAGTGGAAAACTGATTTGCTATCAGAAGATATACATGTATTGAGTACTGTATATCCACAATAATGAACACTATATTGATATAGTAAATAAAGTTATGAATAATCAATATAATATAATCATGGATGATGTGTGTGAAGCTACGAAAGAGGTGAATCCGGAGATGACGGCTTATGGATAACACCTACGTATAGAAGAAAAAGATCTGGATTGTGGTGGTGTCGTGTGCCTAAGGGCAGGAGAATTATGATTAATCCAAGTCACAAGCACGACAATGGCAAGCAAGCACAGCAAACTTTAGCAGCGAATTTTTGTAAAAGTTCTCAGTAGCAGTAGCTAAAGTTGGGAATTTAGAGCAATATAATATATGAAATTTTGAAGTTGATAAAAAAATGAAAAGTCAGCATTTAGGTGCACAATTCCAATATTATTTCAGTCTTAACTGAGTGAATATCATCTTCAGTCACATGTAGTTCTTTACAGAAAATGCATTCTTTATATTTCCATCGGTCCGATTAGTAAATATTTATTCATCATTTACGTCATAAAATCTTCCGAGACTTTATCAAACGCAAGAACTTCGCTCACTTGATCCCATACGTCTTTAGTATCAATTACACACTTTATAATTACTATGGCGTAAACTGAACGAGTTTATATAATGCACAGCTGATTTTTGTTATTGCACGACTGTGCTTCGTTCACATAGATTATGTAACGTGATCTTACTTGCGTATGCCGTATTTAAAGTAGGTCGATTAATAACTGGCTTATATCTTGCATCTGCATTGATTGTAATTTGTGTGGGCACATCTGTGTTGTGAAATAGGTTATTTCTATGACGGATCTTCTAAGTTCTTGAGTCTGTTTTGAGGCTCACTGAAGTACTTGTCAAATAGACTTGTATTTCAAATCGACTTTAAAAAAAGGAGCGGTTTAAAAAAAAAATTGTCTAAAATTAAAAGGTCTTGTGGATTGTCTCGGGCTATACGCAGCCAACCACTAATAAGTTTATACTTACGTAATGAGGATGCTTGATATTTGTTGTTTTATTCCCTATTTATAAAAACACTAGCTCGCGGCTTCAACCTCGTGGAGGTCGGAAATTATCCCGCGGGAACGTACTACTGAGATTAAAAGTATCCTATATCGTGGTTTACCCATGTGCCAAATCCGTTCAACCGAAAACCGTTCAAACAAACTCACTCTCGCATTTATAATTAGTTAGGGTTTTGTTTATAACAATAACGAAGACGTAAAGGAAATACAAGTAACAATAAAAAGCAAGAAGGTTGGACTACTTACAACTACGTTGTTCGTGACATTGTCAGCAATAAAAACTGTGTTGACAATCATAATATTATTTTCTTTAGCCAGACACTGTATAAAAAATATTCATTGCATATATTTTCGTAACAGCTTGTAGAAAACTGATTAAGTATACAGGACAGAAAACGATTTGATTGTAAGTATAGTAAGTAAGGTAATTAATTAGACACATGGTATAGTAGATGAAGAAAATACTATAGCTCTACAACGAAGAAAGAGAAAGGCCATTCCATCAATTTAGAAAAATCCAATTTAATTCCAGTCATTAACAACACTACATTAAGTACTAATGAACATTTGATAGCTAATAAAGATCACCAAGAAACACATAAAAGGAGTTCGTCGTAGAAGTCAGTATCAAGAACATTTCCCGAATATTAACATAACATAGCGTTTCTATAACAAAACAGAAGGAATCATTATACGACTGATTAACTTTTTCTAACAAAGAATTTGTAATACCAATTAGAGTTAATTCATTCAAAAGCGTAATAATTAACTCGAATGGATTTCCTGTAAGGAAATTGTTTGTTTTCGATACAATACACGTTAAATCGATCGATAAAGTGTATGCGGAGGCACCTAATGAAGAAGAATTTGAGGGAGGTGGCTCTAATGTAATTTCCTAAATATAAATGGTATGGTTGACCTTCAAAAACTGATGACAACTACGCATTTTGTTTTGTACGCATCGAAAACAAACTTAAAAAGGTCTGCAATCAAACTTCGTATCATCAAAACATCCTTCCGTCACGTCATTGTAATTTTAAACCTCTACGTATATTTTTTATAAAACATAAACAGCTGTATTCTGTTGGTCTGCAAATAATTGCGTCACTGTTCCGGCTGAATCTTGATTCAATTCAAATATTTAACAAAGAAACTACTCAACAAATACTTAAAGCACAAGTGTAGGTTTGAAAATACTTCTATCTATTTCCTATTGTAGATGTTCGCTTAAAATATTGCTTTGTTGCTTCTTTTCAATCGCAAGTTCATTTGAAACATCCCTATTTTGGATCCTTTTAGCAGCGACGAATGTAGTTTCTATAAATACATCATTATCTTCATTTTCAGTAGTACTTACACCTGAAGTAATTTCAACATTTTCTTTGTTGTTTTTATCAGTAAGACACACGGCTTAATAAAAGTAAGAGCCATCTTTTTCATAAACACAAAGAGAAAATTTCTTTGTGATGTTTTCTTTCGACTAGCGACCTACATACTGAATTGACATGGATCTAGATTTCTGTATGACAAGACATAAACAATGAGTGTCAGACGTAACAAAAATGATCCTCAAACACTCAAAGAGTAAGAATAACTAGATAATAATGAAAACATGACATATATAATAAAAATAGATGTAGGAATGCAGACACAAAATTATCAAACGATGTTATACCCACGTACTAAGCCAGACATTCGATTTGCAAGATTTCTCCCTACAATTTGTTCACAAGATCCCAATCATTTAAATGAACAATTGGATCTTAATTTTGCCTTTGGACCAATTTAATGAAATTTTATATCATTAGAGGAATATGGGATTCCAGTTTCTAGTGGTTTCAATCAGGGGTTCTACAATTACAATGATATCGACTCACATTGCCATCAAAGCAAGGTTTAAAGTTATAGATTGATCACATCATGAAGCTAAGTACCATCGAGTTAATTCCGACGACATCCGATTAATAACGTTTTCTCATAAAACATTTAGAAGATATTTGAGTCACTCAAACAATGACTCAGTGCTTTGTGACTAAGTGGCGAGCTATCCCTAAATTGTCTGGGGTTATTAAAGATTCCTTTGAACTTCATGTAGGGGTTTGGATACATTCGTATTTATGCATGATTGGAGGACTCGGTATTATTTGATTCAGTTTTCTACATGAAACGTTCCATGGTGCCTTCTATGTGAATCAGTTCTTGTTTTTCAAAAGGTTAAGAAAAGTTAGAGATTTTGTGAGTTTACCACTTACAAAAAGTTTTTAAATGTAAAGGCGCTACACTTGAGCTTCTTCATTAAAAACACAATTTCCACAAATGTCAGTATTTTTTTGGTCATCATAAAAATATTTTTCTGTACCTTTTTGAGGCTTAGCGGTTTTCGATTATTTTACTATGGGTTAGAACATACCTTTAACTACAAAATCTTCCATCCTTGTCTTCATGGATCGGACAAATTCTACAGATTATCGCACAAAGAATGAACAATTGAAGACTTAACGATTAATAAGATTTTGCAAGAGGAAAATTGTTCATTAGATTCATTGCATTTATTTGTTGCTATATCTTGTTTTTTAACTTGATTTACGTTGGAATTTTCTGACTGAGCAAGAAGACAAAGGAATCGATTAATGTTATGTGTTGGATTGTTATAATTGGCCATTATATTCTCTTGTATGTAATCATCATCGGATTCTAATCGGAAGTCTCTAGATAATGTTTTATAATGTCAATGTCAGGTTCCACAAAGTTTGCCTTGGTTAGTCTAATTCTAGGTCACCTCCTGTCGGAACTTCAAATTATTTCAATCATTTCTTTAAATTGATTAATTGCTTTGCTAATTTTAACTAATATTATAAATGCGAATGTAAGTTTGTTGGTTACGCTGTCACGCTAAAACGTTTGAACTGATTTTGATGAAATTTGGCAGATGGGTAGACCATGACAGGGATACAATAGATACAACAATAGTTTTTATCCCGATAATACGTTCCTGTAGGATAATTTCCCTTTACCTTTGATCTATATAATTGTAACCTGCATTATCCTGTAATTTTACTTCAACCATATCATAGTAAACATCCTCTTAAATAACTATTACAGCATCAAACTTGACCTCACTCTTTACTGCCCTATCAGTTACATTTCAATTATCGGTCATAACTGCTACTGATACGATTCCCATCACGGCTGCTTTAATGAACGCATTTCCTTATGAGTTAACATGTATATCTGGAGTAAGTGCGATATTATTGCAAATATCTGCGTACGTGCTCGGCGCACGTGGTGTTTCGTTCAAACGTTTACTAAGGTGAAATCGTCGGGACGTGATCGACATTCCTAGACGCTAATTTGCAAGATCGATGTTATTAAATAGGTCATACTCAAACGATAATCTATATTTATATTCCTATGATTCACTTGGGTTTTAACTTTCTAGTTGACTTATTTGGTGCATCCTTTCTTTTTAATGAGGTTGACTGACTATGACAATGGGTATTAAAATGGCTTCAACGAAGACATTACTGAGCTTTGTGTCATTATTTTTCGAGGAATTTTTTGAACAAAAGCTGTTTTTAACTAGTAACTGCAGATTCATTAACCTGCCCGTTAGCACTTAATTGTTTTTTTCCTAAAAGCGTTTTTTGGGTTCTTAATCCTGCTTGAATATTTTATGCATTCATCTTTACTTAAAAGTCTTGGTCTTTAGTTAAATTTCTTTAGGAAAAATAATGCCCCGACATTTTGCCTTGCACATCGGCATAAAAATAAAAATATTCTCTTCTCCATTACCATAAAAAGTACAATTTGCAGTCTGGCCACTTAAGCCTTGTTTAATCGACCATATGGATTGCATGTGCATCCCGTTTGCCATAATGGCCGTGGCTTGACATGCATCTTTCGTCTGGTCCAAAGACCTTGGTTTAAACCTAGTAATTTTTTTCGTTGAATAAATAAGTATTCATAAATATTGACTGACATATCAAAGAAATTCAAACCCGTTCCGGAGAAGGTAAAGTTGACTGGACTTGTTTAGAGTCTCCGGACGTCACACGTGGTATTTAAACATGGTTTCCGGTAATGACCTTTCTCATGTTATCTTTATTTTTATTTGTACAATCAATAAATGGTTTCAGGTATTGATTATAAGAATGTAGAGTAGTAACAAAATGATTAAATTTAAATTAATACGGAATAAAAACTTGATACTGCGATTCATTCAAATTCAAAACACGGTAAAAACTACTTTTTACTCAAACATAGCTTACATCTAGCCTCAACCAAAAAAAGTTAAAATAAAACTTACAATATTACTCACCAAGCCTTGAATCCTAGGAAACATTTTTGTAACTTAAAAACCACAGCACTTCAACACAAAGCACTATCAATAACACTCACTATCACAAACAGAATGCTTGCAATAACATCATACGGAAAAGTTAGAAAAAAAAATCGTAGTTTGTCACTTTGTATATTAAAACCTGCGCGCGAGTGGATTCCTCGAGCGTTCGCGAGTTAGTGAAGCCGACCCACTCTTGCGTACGGTACGATGATTCATACATGTGTGTGTGTTACGGAGAGGGGGCAGATATCTTTGTTTACCTGTTCATGCTAATTGAAGTTTTTTTAAATAAATTTTCAGCTCCACTTAAGGTTCGCAGTTTTTCTTTGTTTGAGAGGATTTATTGATGTTTAGACATTTGGAAGTTATTGGTTTGGAGTTAAATCGTTGTTGATAGCTGACCAGCTGAGTGTGTGAGTGCAAGTTGGGGTCAAAAACCGGATTTGGGTTTTTTGAAGTGCAGTTACCGGTGTCTGTTTTTTACTGGACTTCGGCAGAGAGGAAGAGTTTTTCCAAAAAGTATATATTTCTACGAAGATTGCGGAATGATTTCTTTGGTTGAAATATTTTTATTTGTCTCAGGTTTAGGATAAAAATATAACAAAAGTTACATAACGTACTTAGTTTTACTATACTCAAATGTGTACCTGAATCTGAAAGTCAAATTTCGAAAACTTAAGCTTTTTTAATTCAGTAGATAGAGAAGAGAAACCATATCTTAAACATAACAACAATTAATAATGTTTTTCATTTCCCGAATCCCGAAATTATTTCCAATTAATTTCTCACCGCAATTAAAGAGAATGTTCACAATCCTCATAACAAAAACAAGCGCCCATCAAAACACTGAAGCCCTTTCCAAACAAAACGATATCTATAATGATTCATTTGTAAATATTTGTAAATTGGCAGCTGATAATAATATGCAAATAGCTGTGATTTTCTACAGGTCATTTGCTAGTCTGATGTTGTTTAAGTATTGTAACGAAGCATCTAGAACTTCAAATAGCTGAACTTAATGAATTAAAGTTCTTGTTGATATGATGTCATCATCATCAACGTCATTTATCTGAAAGACGACCACTGCTGGATACAAGTCTTAAAAAAAGTAATGAGGTGAAAAATAATCTATGGAAAAATCTCAAAAGGCAAGTTACTTGAAATTTTCTGTCCAGTGTGCTTGATCAGGCCATCAATATTCATTATTTTTGTCAGTACGACTTCCGTTGTGTTTAATATCTTCGACCTCATAAAGGGTGCCTTAACAGTAGCCTTAAAACTTCTAATTAGCTGTTTAATATTCACAGCGTAGTTTATAGATGGGAGTAAATGATTAATTACTAAGGAGACTAATAGTCTTCTACATAAATAGTAATAAGTGTCGACTAGGCAATAAGTGTCGCAACTAATTGCAAAATTGTCAGCCTTTAGATAAATTTTCTTGTTATTATTCTAACCAAATACTACTATTAAACGCGGCAATATTGTAATTGCATATTGACGAAAAAATTAAGCCTGTTTGGACCTATTCAGGTTTCGACATGAAGTTTTCCTCTACCTAATCGATGAAAAGTGCCACTTTAGTGCACTTTCTATTAAATAGATGTATCACGATTCGACATTAAATGACATACTTTGGAATATTGGCAAATATAATAACACAAAACTTGGTGCGTCTGAAAGAATCCGAGCCACCATGACTGTTTTCTTACCTTTCATGGAGGCTATTCGAATTTTAAAATCCGTAGCAACTTCATATAATCCAGTCTATATTACGTCGCCATTTACATCTGTATACCCACATTTACGTCATTCCATATCAGCTGTTTACAATACCAATAACAACTTCCTCAATGCGAAACCATTGCATTTCTTACCGCAGACTTTCGCTATATTCAGTTCTGCGAATAGCGTTAGTCATAACATCATTATATGTTTTACAGCATCAATCTACTCATTAAGTAAACATACAGTTTATCTGCGACGTAACCTGAATTTGAATTCGTGAAATGAGATAAAGCTAGTTATATGTTTAGGTTCCCGTCATTGTGTGTAACTATGATGATAAAATATATAGCGAGTGAGGTATTTCCTTTGGAATCTGTTACGTGGTCTTTGTGAAATTGTAGGTAATTATCATCTTTCAAATAGTGTCGTAATAGACGAGTAAGGTGTTATTTTAGGTTCGAAAGCAGAATATTCTAGATCACTAGAATCTGGTTCTTTCCCACCTAAGATTCCTATGAAGATTATGCTGAAAAAATCTATGGTTTTTACTCATAACGGCTACGCATCATTTAAAAGAAAGCCTCGTTGTTAGTAGTTTTCCACCTAAATATGCTTTTCTTTGTTCATTGATTATAATAAATAAAACCCTGAATAGTCCATTTGGTAATTATGATCTATTTTATAAATATTTAAACAATAAACAGGAAAATATTTGTTGGTATATGCTATTAAAGTCTTGTCCAAGGCCCACTATGTTTATTTTACATCTAGGAAATTAAAAATTGTTACTACGAATGAATAATTAATTTAAAACATTACTACGTGTCAGTCATACATAACATATTACATAAATATTGTTTATTGTTTGGAAATAAATATTTATTTATAATTTTGAGGTTCCGTGCCCAAAATGAACCGCTCATTTTCGCTTTATTTTGCTACTTGTAAGTAATTTAACTAACGGTATCTTACAAGTCCTTTAATCAACTAGTTCTGTGCTAGTGCTGTACACTTCTGTAATTCACAATACCTAAAACTATTGTGTTTTTTTTTGAGTGAGTCGCTGTAGTGTCATCAATAAATAATTTACTAAATCTACGCCGCTAATACCCGACAAAATGCATCGGACCGCATCTTGGATCTCAAAACCCTACCGACCAATTACGCAAATTGCGTCTAAAGTTATTGCCTAACTTAAATATTTTCCTTGATGCGTCAAACCAATTTTGAGATTGTGTTTAATATACTGGGTGCAATATTATAAGTAGTCCCTGAGTAGGTTTTTCTGTTGGGTTTTTCATGAATGACATGTCATACGAATGCAATGACTGTCAGTTTTTCGCTGTACTTTCTGTTTGTAGAGTTGGAGAAAAAAAATTAGAGCAGATTTACGAAAATGCCTATGAGAAAAGTACGATGCCTATTGGAAGTAGCCTATACAAAAGTGATAACGCCGGCTTTTTTGTGTTTGTACCAATATAGGCCAGCCAGTACCAGTATCGACCTGGGGCCAAAGTCTACTAATTTATAAACGTCACAATGGTGTCATAATGGTTAGTTTTTGACAGATTTGCCATACAAGAACTGTCAAAAACTATCCATTATGACACCATTGTGACGTTTATAAATTAGTAGACTTAAGCCCCTGGTATTCGGCTGCAGCCGGTTAGGTTAGAACCCGATCCCAATATAGTTGGGAAAAGGCTAAGATAGAAAGAAGTAGACAAGTCTCTATCAATCGCTATAGGTCTGTGTTATTTTCACATTTCTGAAAATACAATTGACGTTGATATATTTAGTAATCTATTCCGCTTAACTATTCCTAAAGAGCCTTAAAGAAGCCTGTAAGAAATCGACACGTTTTGAACCTCTCAACGAGGCATCCTCAGGATGACGATTGACTTGTCGCGAACCCGAACATGCCGTGTTCGGTTTCGTTTTATGACTCTTTAGGAATAGTTAAGCGGAATAGGTTACAAAATGTATCTACGTCTATTGTATTTTATAATGAATTTCGGCCAAGTCACGCCTGAATCAAATTAACTTTTATATTTCTTCTAAAACAAACAATTGGTTGATAACGGGACACCATCACTTCTTTCTCCTGTACCGCAGTGGAAACCACCGCAAATGATAATTATTTAAAAAATGTAGTTCACACAGGGTTTTTACAGGGTTTTTTAAGACTCTTTAAGAATATTTAAGCGGAATAGGTTACTAAACCTATATTAAAAAAAAAAAACCTGGATAACTCTGTCATCGCAGGTTTAAAAACACCGATCTATCACCCCCAGCGTATTGAGCGTATTAGCGTATTATGATACCTAGAATAACTAGCGTAACCCGGTTAGAGTACTTAGTTATCTCTTAGATAATGTTAATATAAGCTAATATGATTTAGATATTCATAATGTTGTAGACATGCGTATCTTAATCGGCTATTTTGAAAACGTCTAGGTTCCTAAAACTACGGCTTCCTAGAAGAGCGGTGGCCGCCATATAGCGTCCGTAATCCGACGAATGACGTCACTGTAATGTTATTTATGAAAGTTAGTTGGTATGTTTTCGCGTTGTGTTGGTGCATTTTTTGACACCGTAAAGTCAAACCCCGGTGCCATTATTTTCATGACAACGGTTACTGCGGCCGTCATGTGGCGGCCACCGCTGTTCTACAAAACTGTATCTTAAATGGCGCCATGTAGGCACTCTATCAAATTATCCTGTTTACGAACCAATTTTAATTATATTAAAAGCATTAATTTGTCGTTAAGGAAAATTTATTTAATAATAAACGAAGTAAACTTTTAATCATCGATTCAATTAGTTGGACATTTATGATTAAATAATAATTAAATTGCGTTTAGTTAACTGGTTCAGATAAGTCGTTAGGGTGGATTTTCTATAAGTAAATGTCACTCTCGGTATTTTCTATTTTTCTGTGTACTTCGTAATTGGCGTAATTTTTAGATTAATTAATGTTATACGTACTGTCAGCTGTGAAGCTACCTTATACTAAATAAATAAATAAATAAGTAATAATTAATCTAGTTCGTTGTAAAAGAGCTTTTCCGAAGCAACCTTGGAGGTTTGCAAGAATAAGTACGATTGCTGTTCTTTGCTTTGGTACATTTTAAGAACCACCCACATAACGTTCATCGTCATTATCAGACACTTTACCAACTTTACTTTGCCTCTTGATAACTGCGATGCTATTTTGCGTAAGGTTCTGAAAAGACGTTATCATTTCAAACATTTGTGCAATCAGTTGGTTTATTTCAGTATTGAAACTAAACCCCAACTACGATAAAAACGCCGACTAAAAAGGTATTAAATAAAACATCACAGACAAACAAATTAAACATCCGGAGTCACGTCGTGTACAAATCGAACTATAAATGTCTTGTTTTGTTTTTTATACCTTTTTAGTTGGTGTTTTTGTCGTAAGTAGTTGGGTTTTAGTTTTATAACTTTTTCAATACTTCATTTGTCAAATTATATATTTAGTTAAGAAGTTGTGAGGGAACAGATGAATACATATACGTACTGGTCAAAATCATAACCCACCTTTTTGCTTCGCCATAGTCGGGTAAAAATCTCTAGTTTTGCTGGATGCCTGCAACATATATCTGACACACTTGCACCGGTATAATTTGTCCTCGTTATCATTATCTTTTATCTTTCTATCTTTTATTGTGAACGGCGTTATACAAACAATAGGATTCTTCGCAATTTTTATGATAAGGTTTAGAGTTTTTTTAAACTTTTTTCCGCATGTTGGAATTTTAATAAAACGTAATTAGTGCTCATATTTTAATGAGAAAGGAAAATATACCATTATTTTCCTAGTATAGATTAAATTTAAATGGAATTAAAGTGATTAAATTGCAAATTTAAAAAAAAACCCGGGGTTTTTTTAAGAGCAATCTCAGATAGAAAAACCCCTTAACACTGTGCCTGACCTGGGAATCGACCCCGGGACCTCATGCTCAGCAGTAGTGCGTGCGACCACTAGACCAATGAGGCAGTCAATCAATCTGCCTAGCCTTTTCCCAATTATGTTGGGGCCGGCTTCCAGTCTAACCGGATGCAGCTGAATACCAGTATTTTACACGGAGCGACTGCCTATCCGACCTCCACAACCCAGTAACTGGGTAATACGATACCCTTTGGTACTCCAATGTCGTACTTGTTTGTTGGACCAAGTAAATTAAATCGTAAAACTTCATTCTGCATACACTCCATCAAAATGGCTTATTTCCAGGAGCTCCAAATAATTTTATTCCCGACAGCTCCAAATTAAAAAAAGCAATATAATAATTAATACAATCTTTCCCATGAGCTCCAAAAATTTACAGATTCTCAAAGAATTATATATTTACAAAAAAACTAATATACCTACCTATGATTTAACAAACAAATTACCACAGTAATGCGACAATGTCGAACCTCCCGTCCGCCGGAATAAAATTATTTGGAGCTCCTGGGAATAAGTCATCAAAACATGTTGCACATGATGCAAAATTTTAATGAAAATATTTAGCAGCCAATGCAGAGATCATCAACTTAGATGATTGTAACCTTTAAGCATCCTCATGGACATTATTATGACATAATTTAAAACCTGTATTCTCCTTAGGTATCTTGTTTATATTGCTAACAGCACGGTTCGGACTTGCATTGAGTCACGTAGACTGATATGGCGTCTTTATACGAATTATGGTTGAATTATGATTTTAATTTCCAAGTGTCTTGGGTGGGTTTGATGTAGGTGGGTACCGGTTTTTTTCGGGAAATTCTCAGTGGTAGTCCATAGTTTGAATTTGAGACAATGAATGGCGTTAGGATCATACCTTTTTATATAAATCTTAATAATATTATTATCATCGTCGACTCGTATCGTCCTATACCTACCTTCTTCTTGTTCCTTCCCGGGTTCTCACTTTCTGCGTCAAGTAGGTAAGCTGTTTTCTCTTGGGTTTTTGGTTCTGGCAATTAATAATTATGTCGGGTTTGATTGAGATCTCTTTTTACTTATCTTAAACCATGGTCAATGGTGGACGGATGCTAGACGGGCAATTTTGGTGCACAATATTCAATCTACCTAGCCTTTTCCCAACAGGGTTGGGGCCAATCTACCCGGGTGCAGCTGAAAATATTTACATGAAGCAACTGTCTACCTGACCCCCACAACCCAGTAACTGGGCAACACGATACCCGTTGGTAAGGTTGTCAGGCTTTCGGGCTTCTGTCTACCCGTAACGGCTGTCAAAGTATTAAGAAAGACAGGCGGGAGTACTTTCCGAGGCACGGAGAGGATTCAATATGTTATGAATGGTCACCCATCCACGGATCGACCTCGGCAAGCGTAGCTTAACTTTCGATCGACCCGTACTGCTGTATTGCTCTACCTCTGTTTTCAAGGACACGTCCACCAACATATCCTCAATACTCTTAAGTGTAATAGTTAGAAGACAGTTAAAGGAAAAACGAATTGTATCTAGAGACTCAACTACAATCGCAAGCAAAAGTATGGAATCACCTACTTGTTACGATCTTTAAAAAGTAAATAACTGCTGAAAATTTATGAAAATGGTACCTAAGCGAGGAGTAGGAAGGTAAGGTCCACGAAAAATCTTCATCGAGCTGAACTTGGGGCTAGGTGAGGCGATATAAAATATACTTAGATACCTACATAATTTTAAGGCAAAATAAAGATTTTTTAATTTCTGCTGTTTTAATATTGTTGATCATTTTCCTTATTTCCTCATTTTATCATTACTTCTTCACTCAAAGTAGGAAAGCTCTTAAAATATGGGTTTAATTTGAATGTCAAGTTTACAGTATAGCCTTTAAAATGGTAGCATTTTCATTAATTTTCATCAGTTATTTAGTACTTAAAATCGCTCGGAACAAGTAACAAGTAGGTGATTCCATACTTTTCTCGCGAGTGTAGCTATTTGTTATTCTGAACCAATAGTCCCGCCGAAGATCCCTAGTGGCTTAGACTGAGGTCCAACCAATGTCACATCAATCCATTGTTCGCTTATAAAGGTAGTTTAAAGTCTCCCACTAGACCAAAGATTGAGCTAAGTAACAAGTTTAAAAAAAAACCTTCCAAATGCATTTTCAAAACTAAAATAAAAGAAACAAACAAAACTTACCAACGTACCTAATTGGTAAATGCGCAGGGTGGTGTGACTATCGCTAAAATAAGGTTATCTTTACACACAACCAAATAAAAATACAAATAAGTACATAATCTATGACATAACATAATCTTTCAACAATGTAAATAACATACTTGACACACAATCTTATCAATTGTATTGTATGAAAATAAACGCCTTATCAACAAACAAAAGTAATTTCAAAAAAGGAAATCCAAACACAATACGGAACAAAATGCCGGTTTTTCTTTTAAAAGCATTCAAAAATGGAAGAACAAACAAAATAATTATCGTATTCTTATCTGTTGACCTTAAATTCTATAATTTCTCTTACACAAACATAATGTTCTCACAAATGCTGTGATACTGTTATCAGAAGTAGGTCAACGACGTGACAAGCCTACATTTGAGGATATAACAAGTCTGTGTAATATTTTTGCAATGCTTTTTAGGGTTCCATAGTCAGCAAGGACCACACATAGTTTCGCCATGTCTGTCTGTCCGCCTGTCCACGGTTTAGCTCAGAGACTCTTAGTAGGTACTAGAAAGCTGTAATTTGGCATGGGTATACATATTAATCACGCCGATAAAGTGGTAAAATAATTTTATTTTTATTTTTATGGTCTTCCCCTACACATAAAGTGCTGTTTTTTTCTCGTCTATCCCATGGTGTGTGGTGTCGTTGGAAAGGTCGCTCAAAAAAATTGTGGACAGGGATCCGTTTGTAATTGCCGTCAATCGCCAGTCAATTGCCTCCCCCATGCTAGCTAAATTTGAAAAAAGCAGTAATATAAAGTAAAGTAGTAATATAATCGAAATGAAAAGGAAATCTATTACAGCTAAGTAGGCTCTACAAGTTAACGAGTAGTAATCGACTAACATTTGCAGTTGCAAAAACATATTCTCCCCGACATTCCATATGGAAGAATGCATGTTTTTCAACTACAATGTTAAGTTTGTTCTTGGGATAAATTCATCCCAACGACGCGACGGAACCCTTCATTGTGCGTAGTCCGACACGTACTTGGCCGGATGAGTTTGTTTCCTTGAATAGTGTATCTTGATTCTTGTGTAGGAAAATTTAGAGATAAAATCAAATTGTAATGCAATAATGGTAGGTACCCAATTTTTACTAGAAACATTATTAGGTATATTGTAAAAAGCCTTTTCTATCTAATCCGTGTCATAAGTAAACAGGCCTTAGATACTCCACCTGCCGGCTGTCGCTGAAAACCAGCTGTGCCTCTGTCTCGCACAGGGGCACAGCATTATGCTGAGCGATGGCCGGTTTGCGTGGATATGACGCATATTTCCCCCCCACTTGTTCTTTTTTGCGTTTGTGTTTTTTTTTTGAACTCATGTGTTGTATTTATTTTATTCTTTCTTTAATTGTCTTAGTTTCTGAAATCCCGCGCTGATTTAGTAAAAGCGTGGTTAAAATCACCGCCATCAGCTGAGCGCTAAAATAATCTACAAAAATCTCATAGTGATTAGTAGTTCGAAAAAACAACAACCAATCTTAATCGAGTAAGTTGACATAAGATTTGACATTGGCGAAAAATTGAAGGTTAGGATCAAGATCACTTTAGCCATTTTCCTCTATCTATGAGATTGTAATAGCGAACAACCTATTATTGGCATCAATATCAATGTAAGTTTTTATGTGACACCAGAGTGCGATAAAAGAGCCTCTAAAATTCAAAATAACTCGCACTTAAGTTGTTCCAAAAAGAATAAGAAAAAAAGATAATTTTGTATCACGACATTACCTATATTTGTATAGTTCGTGGCAAAACAAGACCAGTAGTAATTGTTAATAGTAAGTATTCCTTTAATTGTCAAAGCCTTGTTTATAATTACCTACTGAGAAATCCTGACGATTCGTAAAATCCCATAAAATCTTTCCAGTAAACTTAGCGCCTAGCTGCCGTACAGCCTAAACTCATGACGTTTTCCACCACAAAACACAATGGTGACCTGAGATTCATTGAAAATTCTTGGCACACGATACTTCTACGTTTGAACGTCAGCGATCCGAATTTGATCGTCAACTGTTTTGAGAACGTTACGCACTTTCGTAGGTATCACATGTTTGATGGCACGTAGGTAGTTTATCGAAGACGTTACACAAAAAACCAGTAAACTTAATTCTAATGAACTTGGGTTTCAATGGCATGCCATTTTTCCTTAATCTATGCGGTAATATTTCGGATTTATCGAGACCATTTTTGGCATAAATGACTACATGAATGAGTTCATGACATTAAATATTGTATAAAGGCTCGTGCAGGCTGGCGGGACGCTACACCGGTAGATCAATTTCCGTGAAGTCTTCATAGAAATTGTTCGCGCCAATGAGTCGCGCCAGTCTGCACGAGTTCTGAATCATTAATAGGACGAAAGGACTATGTTAATTACCTAAAATTGGCGAAAATTTCAAAAACATTAGAAAGAGAAATTAATTAGATTAATTTGAACCAAAATCAGGCTGATCATGTGGTGGTCCTTAGACCACCACATGCATACAGCAAACGGTATTGTTAACATAATAATTAGAACAGTTTGTTTCCATCAATTTCATTATGAAAGTAACACTTAATCACTCATAAGACAGATACATTTTACAAATCAAAGTAAAACCTTGTCCTTCAGTCTAAATTCGGAATATATTCCAATTAAGACTTATAACGTATAAGCCATAAGGATGTGAAAGTGGAACGTGTTACGATGACCTATAGATGTGACGTCATGGCGATACCGATAATATAGTTCGGCGTGACAAGTGGGAGCCGGAATTCAATATTCAGTGTTATACTATTATCCTTAATTGGATAAGTAGAGTAGATATTATAATAATAATTATTAAAGATAATACGAATATCCTTGTTTAAAGTTACGCAAAGAAATCATGAATGAAATGCACGATATGAAAAGAATCTCGAAGTTCTGTCCAGATAACTTCTCGGAACTTGTCTATTGGACTGTCATACGATTATTTGATAAGCATCATATAATTAGTCAGCAAGGCAGTGACCTTGAAATGATAACCTACGGCCGCTCGGTAGATAAACTTTCCGCGTCCGTGCGTAACTGCAGCGCACTCGATACCGTAGCGTACTGATACACTGAGATTTCGAAGCTCATCGTTTCGGCCGTTTTTAACCCCCGATGGAAAAAGAGGGGTGTTATAAGTTTATAAGTTTAACGTGTGTATCTGTCTGTTCCCTCGTAGCTCCCAAACGGCTGAACCGATTTTGATTATGATTTTTTTGTTTGAAAGGTGGTTTGATCGAGAGTGTTCTTAGCTACAATTCAAGAAAATCGGTTCAGCAGTTTGAAGATTATCAGCTCTTTTCTATTTGATGAATGGATGTGCGCATCTTCCACAGGTCAGATCGTTTCGAAATTTAGTATTCTGTTACTTCAATGATATTAGAAGAACATAGTAACCTTGAACCGATACTGCAGCATCACCTGGAATTGTCTTTGTTTGTGTCGGGGGTTATTTTTTTTTTAATTTTAACTTGTCTATGAAGATAGAATACTGTAATTTATTTATACTGTGTTAATAGGTTCCTATAGAAGAATTATACAATGAACATGTGTACTTACAGGAATTTCTTGCACATCAATGACCGCAAACGTATATTTCCTGCAAAAAATTAACAGTTCCTTCCATTACCGTTTCCGTTATAATGAACGTCATCATGACGTTTTTCTTAGAGCGTCATTAAACTCAATGAGTCATTCATCATCATCGTTTTAACCCATAAACTTTCAGGGTTGGACACTTTTCGTTTCAATGACGGTTACAGAGGACATTGGCAAAATCTTTACCCTTGGCGGATAAATTGGCGCTGGTAGTTTACTTTCATTAGCAGAGAAGAGTATGCTTCTGTTCATCTTCATGCCGACTTGAAGCCATTTACGACAATTTAGACGGTTTATAAGGAACCACGTGTAAATCACAAAGCTCAAAATTGAACTATAAAGTTTTATTACCTCATTATAACAAAACTGATAAACAACTCATCGTCACGTTATTTCTTTCTCTGTCACATTCCCTTTCTTCCATAATTCTTTCTTTAACAAACACTTCTACCTCTAAACAATCACCTCTACAATCAGACGACTGATTGCTCCATTCATAAAGACACGTGACGTCATAACTCCGTCATAATGTAGGTAATGAGAAACGCCACGCCCACTTGGTGATTCCCTGCTTATTCACTACATTTCTTAGAAAACAACGTTTGGCGCATTTTGATGAATCATTGGTTATTTGTTATTTTTTTAATTTCCATCTTTAATAGCGTTATTTACTTTTAAGTGGCCATCACACTGATTTAAAATATAGAGAGATAAAAAAAGTCGCGAGGTGTCGTGGGACACACGGTTGAAACGAAGTTCCTTTCGTCGTAGAATATGTATTTTTCTCAAACATGCTTGGAAATTCGACCATTATTTTGACAACCTCTTTCGAGATAAATCGAAATTGTTGTACTGATCAAAAACAAGTGACGATGCGGCCAGTTATGTTACTATGAAAATCCATATCTGTCCTGTGTAGCGGCCAAATAAATTAGTATGAAAATTCATAACTGTCTTATTTAAAAATGGAACGAACTTTTTACTTCAACACATGACAACCAAGAAGAAACAAATGAACACATTGCATTGACGCGTAGGGTAAGGACACTTGGCAAATGAGATACCAAACAGGCGCGAAGCGAGAGCGCGACATTTTATAAGAAAGCTTTACGGTTTATCAATTACCGGTGTCGCGTCTCGCGACAATTCGCGCCAGTATGCACGAGCCTTATAACGTGCGATAAGGCACTTAGTTCCAATAATGTACCCACACTGTGTTTTCCCTGTCTGGCACATGCATTAGGAAATTCTCGAATTGAGGAAAAATTCTTATATAATGTTTTTTTATATATAATTTATTTGGTATTTAACTAATCATAGTGTCGATTTCGTGGTAAAATTTACATTTACTGCGTTATTTAAGTTATAGTCTACTGTAAAAAAAAACCGAGATAATGTCGTGTGTTTTGGGGAATTTTGTTTTTGAAGTGCTAATCGTGACCTAATGACCAGTGATATCTAATAATTCAGTCTACATTACCGATGTTATCCTCTTAAGTAATAAATGGTTATAGATTACAATATTCGATTTATTGTTGAACTATACAATAATCTTCAGTGCAATTTTGTGCCCAATAATTATAGAATATTCTAGAGTTATAAAAAAAACCGTCCTTAGATGGCTATCTAGGTCACATCCTAACTTAATATTATAAATTCGAAAGTGAGTTTGTTTGTTTGTTACGCTTTCACGCTAAAACGGCTGAACGGATTTAGGTGAAATTTGGCACATGGGTAGACCATGACCTGGAAAAGGACTTAGGATACCTTTTATCCCGATATTTTCACGCTCTCGAGACTTATGCGGGTGAAACCGTTTTAAATATTTTTTTTCCTTTATTTTGTAATTTTCTTGGTCATTGCAAAAACCCCGCCTGACTGTCTAATCCATGTAGGTCAATGTCATCTGTGTCATGACATGTTACAGTCATGACATGAGTACTGAGTATGACTATGAGGTATTACTCTGTGACCCTGTCCGTCTTCTAGATAGCCAGTCATGTTTTGCACATTAGTAATGTTTTTGTTACCTCCTCCTAATGATGCTGGTCTAAAGCCGTTGTAGGCTTTGCAATCATCTCCATCACAGGAAATCACATTGTTTAGATTATTTAATTTCATGATTGTGTCAATGTCAACAGCTGCAGTATTTAATGTCAGTTTAGAAAACTACATCAGAAAGACGACGATGCGTTTCGAAAAAAGGTAGTGCCCTTAAACTTCGCTTGGCTCGTCTTGGCGGGGGCACTACTGTGCGCCCAGATTTAATAACTCTTTTTTTCCAGTACATACTGAAACGCCTGCGTGTATATGTGTTATGCACTGAAAATGAATTGCTATGACAATTTTGTCAGGAGCTGCCAAGTAAATCATAACGATCAATGTTTGTATATGTTTGTACTTGTTATATGTAGGAGTATATACTGTGATTTATGTAATTGGCTGCTAAAGCCGTGTAAATCAAATAAATAAATTAAAGGAAAATCAACAAGTTTACTAATAGTGTAACTGACCGGGAAAAACCTACAATGTAGAAAGAATTTGAAATTTTACGCGGACCAAGTCGCGGGCAGGAGCAAAATTTTTTTTAAATGGTTTTTTAATGGTTATATTTTTATTCTTTGCATTCATTTCATATTCTTTAACTTGTTGTTGGAGTGGGTTCACGTCACTTTGCAACAAGTAGGTCTTGAACTGATGAGCTTATGCTCGCCCGCGCTGCTCAAGTAGGTCTCGAACTGATGAGCTTATGCTCGCCCGCGCTGCTCAAGTAGGTCTCGAACTGATGAGCTTATGCTCACCCGCGCTGCTGTTGTCGTTTACTAATTTGCGTGTTCCTATGTATGTGGTTGTTGTGACGCCTTCTGACGTAGTGTTCGCCAATCAAAACTCGTTGTGATTTGACGAAGCACTGAACAGATTCGTTTGATTTTTGTATCTCGCGTCACGACACGACTCAACACAGTAATGTGTCGGTAGCTTAACAGAATCTGAAGCCGAAACAACTGATAACATTTTTTTACCCCTCTCACTGTGATCCAGGTCATTAGGTTTAGGAAATTCAATATGGACGCTAGATGTAGGTACAGTCGGGTGTGTATTTGTTCAACCTGAAAAACCTAATTTGAAGAACCGATTATCTACTGATATAATCGATTCGTTTTCATTGTTACATCCGAGACTCAGCCGGAATCTAATAATTATGTGCTTACTATTCTTGTCTTGTATAGTCTATCCTTGTCACTGAAACTGGATAATATTACAATTTGTACGTGTGTGATTTCTATCTGCGTTAAGTATCTACCCCAAATAAATACATTTATGACCCTATTAAATAAATGAAGGCTGCAGATAAATGTTACGTGCTAGCTATAAGTTGTGGTAACGATAGAATTAACATTTTGTCTCCGTAATATCTACGTGATTTACGTTACAGAAAAGTTTTCACATTAGTAAGTAAGTCATCCATTAGTAGGTATCTTTTTGACACGCAAGTCTAATATTAGCCAACGCGTTAAGGCTCCCGCAGAGAGGCGCGACACGACTCTGGTGGAACAATTTTATTTCAATGAGAACTTCTACCGGTGTCAAGTCGCTGCCGTCTGCGGGAGGCAGCCTTTATTCAAATAATCAATAATGTTCATTGGCAGTTATAAAAACAATCGTGATCATCACATCGTTGCAGAATAGAACCCTCTGTAATAATATTTTCTCACCTTTGGATACAGAGGAGGCAGATAAGCAAACCTAACGCTCTGTGGTGTGGTCAACTCCGTAGAGTGTGCTGGGTATCAGTATTAGATATCGATACCCAGCAGACTCTAAGGAGTTTAGCTAACATGATAAAACGAAAAATAATATAAATATGGCCGTTGCCACCACTGATATCTGGACTAGAACTAGAACACTCCGTATCCATATCAGTTTACTCGTAAATAATTGTTCCGATTCCCTTGTTCACAAACTAAACTAAATTTATGTTCAGTGCAACTTTTTCTTTCTATTTCATTAAGAAAAGGACAGAAGATATATTTTAGTTTAGTCCTGATCCATCAGGTTAAGCTACCTACGCTTGCCGTGGATCTTTACATACCGAGACTCCTCCGTGCCTCGGAAAGCACGTTAAGCCGTTGGTCCCGACTGTCATTCGTGGATCTTTGACAGTCGTTACGAGTCGTGAGAAGCCCGAAAGTCTGACAACCAGTCTTATCAAAGGGTATCGTATTACCCAATTACTGGGTTGTGGAGGTCAGATAGGCAGTCGCTCCATGTAAAATACTGATATTCAGCTGCATCCGGTTAGACTGGAAGCCGACCCCAACATAGTTGGGAAAAGGCTAAGTAGCTTATAATGTTTATGGTTTTAAAATATCTTCTCGTTTAGCGTCACACTTTCCGTATATTATATTAAAATTATCTTACTAATCGGCTTATCAAGATAAGCAATCCCCATTCTTTTATACAATTCCACAGTGTAGACGTACAAAAAGCATAATAATTTTACAAAATAAAAAAAATCCTTGTTCCAGGTAAAACGCTCAATAATGCTCAAAATGGCGGACGCCTGCGCCGACGCATCAAAGCAGACTCGTTTCCACGAGATGCACGTGCAGAGACACAACAACGTCAGCATCCTGTACGCTGACATCGTCAACTTCACGCCGCTGTCTGAGCGGCTCAGCGCTTCTGATCTGGTCAAGACGCTCAATGAACTGTTTGGGCGGTTCGATCAGATTGCTCAGGTATGTGTAAATTGGTTTCTGAGAAATGAAATGTTGTTATGAGAGTCGGCTTGAAAGTCGCTGTCAATGTTGAACCTTCTCTGTAAAAAACATATTGATCTTTCAAACTCAAAGCTTTCAAAGATTTGCTTAACTCGTGAACATAAAAGTTATTTTCCGGCATATTTAACGTTACAATTGAAGTAGGTATATTTAGTAACCTATTCCGCTTAACTAGGTACTCCTAAAAATTCGACGAGATGTGTCGATTTCTTAAAAGGTTTTTTATGACTCTTTAGGTTACTAAATATATCTACATCTATTGTATTTTATAATGGATTTCCGACAAGTCACGCCTGAATCAAAAAATTAAATTAACCATATTATATTTTACGTTGCCATAACTAATCCTTAAATGATGCGTAAGCTATTATTGTTTTCTAGATTTATGCTATAGGTACTGTGCAAAAATATCTTGATTATACCGCATATTTGATGACATTCCTCAGGGAAAAACGCGTAATAAGCACTACCCTTCAAGATCGAACCCAGATTAGTATTCTTTAGACACTCTTTAGAACAATGTGGTAAACAACCATAGACGTCACTACTCCTTGCAGTTTTCCTTATGACTAACAAAGTCGAACAGAGTATAGGTACCATCGACAATGTTAGAACAAGACTTGGGAAGTATTATTTGTTTATTAGAAAAGTGGATAGGAATAACTAATCGTTAAATTAGAAGCAGTCATAGAAAATAAAAGTTATAAAAACTAAACAAACTCAACTACGACAAAAATGTCAACTAAAATGGTATAAACAAGAAATCAAAACAGATATAGGGTACAAACAGGTACAAACAGGTATAAACAGATCAATAAAAATCCGTAGTCTCACGTGTTAAGGCGTTAAATCGAGCAGATTCCGTGTTATTCCGAATTTTGGAGTTGTCATAATATACAGGATGGGTTTTTGAGCTGGGGCACTAAGGACAGGTACCTTAACCGTTGTCGCTATAAGAAAACGGTCGTAGGAGACTATGCTTAACTTTTTGAGACACATTGATCTGCATTCACAGATTTTGAGAAAAATGTACCGCCTGCATGAAAATTGCCCTTTCACAAAAACTTGCCAATCGTTCCTGTTTCTTATAAGGATTAAAAAATTCTATTAGACCAACTGAGATTTGAGTACTTACTAGAAAAGTCAGAAATCGCTGTAAATACCCCTCCTTTTTGCTTCGCCATAGTCGGGTAATAAAATAAATAACTCGTTTTGGAACTGACAGCACCTTTCTAACGAAGCCGCCCGCTATGCATGCCAACTAGTGCTGCTACCTGACACGTCGGAAATTTAACAAGTTTCATGCATGAAGAATGCAGGTGTTATGTTCTGACTACCTTGTTTGATGGAACCAAGTTTGATGTAACAGTTTTGTGCTTTTATGAAGCTTTTAGATTGATGAAGGTTTCTGAAAGCATGAATAAGGTTTTGATTAGTCACCAATCAAAGACTTGGCTGTCTTGTGCCGTCTGTATCTCTATTGCTGTCAGGTATTCAGTCATTTCTTATAGTTGTTATTAGGGTAGGGTTTATTAAATTGTATGTCCAAACATTATACCTTATTCTGACGTAAAAAGTTAAGCTCGTCAACCAGGTTGCTACCGGGACTCACTGGTGAACTGGCTAAGACCTAAGTATAGCGCCATTTTAACCGCTTCTGTGGTCTAGTGGTTAGACCACCTGTCTCAGACACAGAGGTTCCGGGTTCGATTCCCAGTGGGTGCAAAATTTTCTGCTCGGTTTAGTTGGTGGTAGGGCTCGTTCTAAGTCCGCCTGGCTAGCTACCACCATCTTATCTAAGTCTGTCGCCATAACAACAATGTTAGCAGCATTGTTGTGTTTCGGCAGTTAAAGATAAGATAGCCAGTTTCTCTGTGGTTGAGGATTCCGGGTGAAGCTCGTTTCCACCTTCGGCCTGATCATCACTTACCATCAGATGAGATTCAGACCAAGAGCTTCCCCGTTGGGGTTTAAAAAAAAGAACGAGTAAAGTACGATCCTTAATGATAATATGGCGCTGTATACCCCGAAAGGTGAACACACAGAGGTGAACCTATAGTACACCCACATTTTGTCAGTTATGTTTAAATCCCATGTAACAGAAGGCGAGCCTATTGCTATCAACTGGGTGCGAATCCAGATTCCGAGCTGCTAGTTCCAGATGGAAAATTCTAATAACACCTTGCCCGACCCGGGAATCGAACTCAGGACCTCATGCTAAGCAGTAGCGATAATCGATCTTTAAAACCTTTTGAGTAAGTACCCGCTGTACGTAAATATTATTTGTGGAAATTATTCAGAATATTCAAACCTCTTTCTCACTTTTTATTTTATTGAAATAAGTAGGTAACATTTCTTTTACAATATTTAAAACAACTAACTCTGGTGTGGGACGCAACCTGTGTCGAACCGCTTTCGCCATCTAATGTTCCTAGCACGGCGGGCTGTGCTGGCGCCTGTGCTGCGGCTGTTGAGACCCTCAAGCGGTGACATACTGCAACCTTATGTATGGGTTACTACAGTTTTGGGCCGTTTGGGGTTAAAACGCTTGGGTCATGGGGCTTTTTAAAGAAATTTCTCGCTGACTGGTCGACACTTCACGTGACCGTGGCTCGATCTTTGGCCAAAGATGAGTGGCAATGCTGCCAGTCTTCTGGACACGTTTCCGGATGATGATGCGGACGAATACTTCAAAGTCTAAGTGTCCTTTTGTTGATGTATTGGCAACGACACTACCAGCCGCACTACCAGTAGTGTCGTTGCCAATTAACGACACTACCAAGCTGAAATTGTACAGTCAACACAGCAAAGTTCAGAAATATAATACTTAGAAAAAACAAAACACCTACCGTACGATAACCCAGTCACAATAGGTAGGAAAACTGTTAATAATAATTTAAAAAAATAACAATAAACACAAAAATTAACGCAAATCTTATTATTATACGACCTTCTCCTTAACTGTAGTACTTACAAATTAAACTCAATATATTTACTTGTATAGTTAGTCATTTAATTTAGTAGGTACCATATTATACAAATTACAAACTTTGTCGTGGCTAAAAGATTCCCGACACCAATATTTTCATACAAGCAGTGCAAAATTACATATTGCATAACATGTAGATTTTGCCGCGGATATTATGAGCTTAATTATAAAAGCGTGTTATTGGATAAGATACTAATTTATGAAATTCCTGTAATCTATACTTATAATAAATCTGTAGAAGTGAAAATTCTGTACATTGAAAATATCAAAAAAATAAATGGCAGGGGGTGTTACTAGACCGACACCGAACCCAAAAATTTGATTAAAATGTTTTTTGTCTGTCTGTCTGTCTGTTTGTTCAGGCATCACGCAAAAACTACCGGTTCGATTACGATGAAACTTGGTATAATTATTCTTTAATATCCTGGGCACCACACTGGGTACTTTTTATGCCGGAAAAGTATCCTATCCTACTATCGATATCTATACCTATTAATAAAAAGACAAGTCCTGACTGACTGACTCATCAACGCCCAGCCCAAACCCTTGGACCTAGAAGGCTGAAATTTTGCACAGAGGGTCCCTTTATAATGTAGGCAAAGAATGAGGAAGCGTTTTTTGAAATTCAACCCCTAAGGGGGTCAAATAGGGGATGAAAGTTTGTATGAAAAATCTTATTCCTTGAGGTAATAAACATGAAACTCCGCACGAATAATTATCAAAACGAATGAAAAAGTTTGTAATTTGTTGTTTTTCTAAATTACCCCCTAAAGGGGGGTTGGGGGGTGTCAGTGTTTGTATGGAAGAATTTTAACGCGCTGTCCGATTAACTCGAAACTCAATAATTATACTTAAAACCCATGGGGATGTATGGGGTAATTTCCGACACTCACGCGGGCGAAGCCGCGGGCAGCAGCTAGTCATGAATAAAACATTGCTGACCAAAATATAGTCTATTTTGTTTAACAACTCAGTTTGTTAATTTCTAACTAGTTAGTTAGCAGTTGTTTTAACTTTGGTAATTAGGTTTGTAAAATTATTGTATGCAAACTTGTTGTTGAGGGAAATTGTGGATTACTGAATCTATTGCCTCAATAGGAAATAACGAAATAAAAAATGTGGGTATTTATTCTACTCAACCTTTTTACATTATAGTGCCTTCTTTTTTGTACCTTTTTTTTTTTTTGGAATTTTTTTATACCTACTATTTTATTTTTTATACTATTTTATTTGACTTATTTTTGCAATCAATCCGACATACAATTACCACAATTATTATTATGTTTAATGAAATTGACAACCTAACCACCTATATCTATCTATGTATCTATGTTAGGTGCATCTGATTCTAAAATTGTAATAACAACTGGCTACCTCCAAATCAAAATGCAAATATTTTATTTCACATAAACCTACATGGGTACTTATGAAACGTCAGAAGCTGGGTGCACGGTTCCTATTAGTCGTTTCCTATGGAGAAGAGCCGGCAAGAAACTCCACGGTTACTCTTTTAAAAGTTATTGCCTTTTACAACATTTCCAAATAACAGTGTTAATAGGTATGGAAGGACAGTGTACGCCTTTCAACAACCACCAGGTACTTAACAAAATAGAAAAAGGTAAACAAATATACAGTTTGAAAGGCCTACAAAGTTCTCACATTCACGAAATAGAAAATAATCTACAAGAAAGATAAATAAATCAATCTGTTTAGCCTTTTCCCAACTATGTTGGGGTCGGCTTCCAGTCTAACCGGATGCAGCTGAATACCAATATTTTACATGGAGCGACTGCGTATCTGACCACCACAGCCCAGTGGTTGTCAGACTTTCAAAGATCCAGCGTTAGCTATTCTGACTGTCAAAGATCCAGCCGGGACCAAAGGCTTAACGTGCTTTCCGAGGCACCGAGGAGTCTCGGTATGTAAAGCTGGTCACCCATCCACGGACCAACCCCGGCAAGCGCAGCTTAGCCTGATGGATTGACCCGTGTGGGTCTTAGCCAACTTAGCCAATTAAAAACCTATTTAAACCAAATTACATGATTGCAATTACAACTGTATCAAATCGGAATAAATATCATGTCCACAAAAGCCACTAATAAATAATTGAAATTAGACTTCTTCATAAATAATGTGAAATTTTGAGATGATTATGTCAAGGTAGAATATAAAATATAAAGTTAACAAAACAACGTAATTTTACATAATTGTATCTTAATGTACAGAGAGAAGCTCGTGGCTAAGTAATAACAGCCGCACGGGTCGATCCATCAGGTTAAGCTGCGCTTGCCGGGGTTGGTCCGTGGATGGGTGACCATCTTCACATACCGAGACTCCTCCGTGTTTCGGAAAGCACGTTAAGCCGTTGGTCCCGGCTGTCATTCGTGGCTCTTTGACAGTCGTTACGAGTCGTCAGAAGCCCGAAAGTCTGACAACCAGTCTTACCAAGGGGTATCGTATTACCCAGTTACTGGGTTGTGGAGGTTAGATAGGCAGTCGCTCCATGTAAAATACTGGTATTCAGCTGCATCTGCTTAGACTGGAAACCGACCCCAACCTGATTGGGAAAAGGCTACGCAGAATGATTTATCTTAATGTACAGAAAGAATTATAGCCAAAATTCTGGTCTACAACGTATTCTTTGATTTTATAATATAATATTATTTTTTGATAAGGACAAAACAAGGTAAGTGACAGATTCTAACAATTTTATTTACCAAACGTGGAGTGGCGGTCACAATTCCAGAGCAATGCTAACACTCTGTAGAAAATTCAATCTACACTTACACGCGGACAAAACAAAATATTTATATAGAATATTCGGAATTTCGCATTCTTTGTAATATAACAATTTTGTCACATTTCCTTTGTTAGGAATAGTGATAAGGCCCCGCAGGGTATTGTCTTTGCAAAAAATGTTATAGCTGTGATTTTGGCTTCATTCAATCCTAAATGTTTGTGAATATCGTTGTCTTGAATTTATTTGATTTTCTGGCCTTATAAGAGTTCAAGGAATTTATTTCACACAATATATACCTACGTAAACTCACGCATGGGCAGAGACTATATAACTAAGCGTTTTCAACCTCAAACACAATCATTAGCTCCAGAGCATTAAGAGCCTATGCTACCTCAAATTGCTTAGCAAGATCCGCCGTTATATCGAAACTACTGTAGCATTAATTTTGAAATAAATATATGTAAAAGTTGAGGATTTATGTTAGCCGAAAACATAAAAATTTCTCTATAGAAAAAAAATCAAAGTTACCTCCAAACCGTACAATAAACCGCTGCTATTAAAAAAATACTTCAAATTAAAACCATGAAACATTGCATAATAACTGAACTAACTATAAAGCAGCGACTATGTTTTTTTTTTTAATTTCCGTTATTTTCGCCGTAAAAAGCAATTACCTAAACTATTGCCGGTTTTGAACCGCCTCCGTCTCGCTCGCACTCACTCCGCGAGTAGAACGGTGCGAGCGAGATAAAAACCTGAGGTTGTGTGGGCTCTAAAGAGAACTTCAGACATTTTAAAACAATCTTATATAACAGTTCGCTGGAGTGTAAACCATTTGTAATATATCGAGATAAAGAAGCCTACAGACAGTTGGGACCTCACAGAAAGCGCAGAAGATAAAGTTAAAACAATAGCCGAGAAAGTTCATGAAACAAGAAAGATAAATTAGCAGGCAAAATTCTTACACCTGTAGAAATTGGAAAGTTTTATTTTAAGGGGTAAGGCGTTCTTTGCTTAGGCTATAAATAGTGAGATTCTCTCCACATAAAAATACCATGATGTATAATTATGATCAAAATGTGCTTGCTATGCAGCTCAAAATCTAATTGAACAGATTGATTCATAAGATATTTGAAATCTGCACTTTGAACGTCCTTATTAAAACACCATACAGCTTTTTAAAATGTTATCTCCACTGACAGAGGTCTGATAAAAAAAAAAACTTTAATTCAGACTTTGATCCATATGATGTTAGTAATACACACTGCTTATAAGCTTTGTTAGTAACAAATGTAATACCTCAATATCTGCAGTCACCCGACGCACCGGGTACACGCACATGTACATGTACCCATTGCGCCATAATGGCGCAACATGGCTTCTCACTGATCACCTTCAGCATGTTGTTGATGCTCCCACGCACTCTGCGCATCAACGCAATCCTTTTTCGAAGTATGGTATTGAAACCATCAGTATGTGCTTCAGCAAACATTCCTGACGCACTGTAGTAACGTGGAAGCCCATGGAAACTTTGCAAAATCAAATCGAATAATAATTACAAAATTCTGGTCTGCAATTGTACGTGGTGCTGTGCATAGCAATCTAGTCATTGTAGTAAGTATTCTGCATATTCCTACCCAGTGGCCAAGAAACTGAATTCAATTTACCTCCATAGAGTGGCAGGGTGCGCCAGGGAAACACAATCGCTGTCGAACTCGGCAGAAAGCGTTGCTTCTTGTGTTGTACACAAATATTTAAACGCGCTTTCATTTGGACTTGAGGATGCAATCCGCTGGCGGAGCATGTCTGCTATTGGTTGTTTATTTGTAGATGTATCTCACAATGTTGGTCTCACGTAGTCTGAGGAGATTTTGTGGTTCCTTATGATGCAATTTATTGGTCCTCAGTATATCTATCAAAGGGTGAAATAAATGTTTAAGTTGGTTCGGGGTTTTTGAACAACAAAACTGACCCGAATAAATTACTAAACATATTCGGCATTTATTCCGATCAGCAAACTTCGTTCGGGCATCTACTGTCGCTTAATCATGTTCGGGTCGGCTCCGCTCGGCACAATTTGAGCAAAGCCGAGCGGCTTTTGACCGAACATATATCTACATAATATATTCCATTTTGCCGCCCGGCTTTCCCGAGTTTGACTGACCCGAACCGGAGCGGACCCTTCACTACTTTCATCGTGTTTTTGCGGTTTTTTATGCTTTTTGTCAGTTTGAACTAAACTTCTAAATGATTCTGATGATTAAATGCAGTTAATTTAAATTGCGATGCTGTCGGACCATAAAACCGTGTTTTTATATTCAGAAGGAATTGGAAGTTTTCGAAAGCAGGGTTGTGCTTTCAACGCTTTAATACGAAAACTTTCAGTGGAACCATTGTTCATATTAGTTGACTTCAAAGTGGGGGCTGCCCACCACTAAAGCAATGAAAACACGGTATGCATTTTAAAAGGCGCACCACGCGCTTTGTCGTCTATTGGTTTTCAAAATACAAAAGTTTGTTACAGGAATTTGTGCGTAGTTTGAAAGGGCGCTCTGCCTACTAACTAGATGCAGTCACTCTCCGGCTTTCAGCTTCCAATATTGGCCAGGCGAAACAATATCAGCTTCAATATTTTCGGTGTCTGTCGTACCCTTGTATTTCGGAAAACGAAGGAAATCGAGTTTTTGCAGGGTTGTAAAAGGAATAGCCATTAAAAAACTGAAACAGAGTGAGTTGAATTTTGATTTTGAGAGTAGGTTTGTATTCAGAAAGTTTCGTTGAAACGTTGTATTGTTAGGTCGGACTATTGACGGTAGGGAATATTGTTATAAAACTAACGTTAATATTAGAATAGAATAGGTACTCTTTATTATCTACACCATAAAAATTACAGACATTTTGGACATTTTACACAGGGTGACACAATGGGCGGTCTTATCGCTAAAAGCGATGATTATTATTTGATGTCTGTTGTTTTATGTGTACATTTAGTTGCTAAACAAAACATGTACAGTCAACAAAGCTATTTGGTATACAGGCAGCTAACTTTAAACTACTTTAAAAAATGTTGTGAGTATGCTGGGTAGTCAATTTTTTTACTCGTTCTATGTACCTATGCCATATGCTTAAAAAGTGATTACGCACACAATAAAAATGAATATTGGCAGTGCAGTGGAGGGATGAATAATTTTGCCTGTATACCAAATAGCTTTGTTGACTGTACCTACTAACTAAACAGTACGTTGTACAGCGTTCATATTATCAAAACGAAAACAGTTTATTTATTGTACAATACAAATATGTATTTAAATGGTAGGTACTTGTGAGTAAGGCACTTGTCCGACCGTCAGCGATTAACAAGAAGTGATTATCAATTTTAACTAGTATACAACTCAACAATAATGCTGTTGGAAAGTTATTATAAAATCCTTAATGTTATATATCTGCTATCTGCTGCTATCAGAAATACAGAGTGTCTGGGATCTTTTAAGAGGTTTTTGTTTAAATTCCTTTTAGATAGATGTTACTATTCCATCACTGAGTTTACTACTGATGAAAGGAGGTATGACGATTCCGACTTGCTAATTAAACACTTATATGTTATTGATTATCTGTGAATGTGTTTATTTATGTATGATCTGTTCACCTAACTGACATATTTTAAATTGAATATTTTTTTTATGTAATCTATTGACATGCCACCTTAATTGTAATTGCTTGTTTATGTTAATTGTGTACGCCATATATTGGCAAAACATAGTGCACATATTTTGCACAAATGATACTATCTGTAACCATACCTATGTTTAACAAAATAAATGATTGATTGATTGATTGATATATTATAATCAGCTCCCATTAAACAATATACCACTAAAATTCAGGTTCAACGTACGCCCCACCTCTAGCTGTACCTAGAAAACCTTCGTTATTTATTTCACAACATTGCATAAAATAACACAAGTTATGCGCATATCAATACCGCCAATCAGTAATTGCACTTTGTCTAATCAGTAGATGTTACTTGGTTTATCTTTTTTTTTTCGTATCTCAATTGTTTTTATTAGCTCTTGCTCAACCGTTGAGAGGTATTTCAAATTAGTTATGTTGGGCTTTGTACTTTTTATTGAAATTATTTGCTAGGTGATTGGATCGACTTTTTGTGGTCACATGTAGATATTCAGGGTTATATATTTGGGGATATAATGGTGCAAATAAAGCCCATGTATTGCAGTATTTAGAATTTTATTGTATGACGATATATTTACAAAAGCAATAGATAAGTACATAAATAATGCAAATAAATCCCCTGAAAACCACAAACTAATAAGATTTTATTTACACCCATGTTATAAATCCTCTATAAAAGTTTCTGAAACAGTTAGCTTATTGCCAACATAAAAACGACCACTGTCATTGTAACCATTATATCATCCAAATGAGTGTTATTATGTTGTACTAAATTTCATAATGCAACTCGTTTGCTCCTTCGATTCCTTGCGGTCAGCGGGTGCAGACCCCCACGCCGACACATCTGACACATTTTCCAAAATACGATACGTCACGTTTGACGGGTACGGGCTATGGTCGGTTTAATGTTGGCAATCGCTAACTGTTTCAGAAACTTTTGTAGAGGATTCATATCATGCGTGTAGATAAAGTCTTGTATGCAACTGTATATAATTAGGTATTAAGACACTCATGTGATACTATTATCACCACATTCGTGTTTTAATACCCCTTATTATATAACAGTTGCATAAATAACTATTAAATACTCGTACATCATACTAATTTCTATAATAATAAGCTAAACTACGATGAAAAGCAATCTCCATTTCACTATTATAACCTGAGAGGTGATTGTACTCGTAAAAATAAACAACTTTTAGTTTTACAATATTCATAGTGCAGACTGTTTGTAGAAACAATTTTCATTTCATACTATATTAGATTGGTACGGAGAAAACATGTTTTCAAATATAATAAAAAATTATTATGTTTTGTTAGTTTTCTGAACTGAAATGGCAGAGGATTTATAAGTAGTTGGAAATTTTATTGTTTTTAGAATTTATAAATTATGTTTACGGAATGTGAACGTTTCAAAGATGACAAGATTTGATATTATACATTGACAAATCTTTACGCCCCCTGTCAAGGTCATTCGGTGCAAAAAGATCCTTGATCCTCTATAGTTTTGGGGTTGGTGGACATCATGTTGACACCACGTAGACGCTAGAAGACATTAGATATCATACGTCGCACGAAACACCATAATCTGCATTGATGCGAAGGGTAGTTAGTGCCTTAGCTGTAAATACGACCATTGAAAAACCTGTAAAAATAAAAACAGCGTTCTGTAACAAATTACGTCACACTAAATATTCCCAAACTCCCCCCATCCCCATACACAAACACACAATCACGTGGATATGTACCTAATGTTCTGTTCCTATATTTCATATCTTGCTATAGAAGAGCGGAGTCTCCTAATACAGGCATCTTTGCTTTAAAGGAGGCTCCAATCATCACCTTGATTATGAAATAAACAATTTTTTTTTTTTTTTAATATTATTCCTCCATCCCGAATTTCGGTCATGGCAGGCAATCTCAGTGGAGACTGCTTCGGCGCGGGAAATATTATAGTGCACAAGAGTGTGCGCGCAGACATATGTGCAATCAAGAGAGATTCGTACCCTGGAACGGCAAACCGACACGACCGGTGAGAGATCAGGCGCCACAGGAGATGTCTCACACTACAAAGTAAACAAAGCTAATTATTAATATAACTTTAATATAACTCCTCTTAGTAGAGCGCCATAAGCTTTGCTTATGTTTACCTGTTTGTTTGTGTTCTTGTTTGTTCAAAGTTTTGTGTCTACTTCAAGTTAGACTTTTGTTTGTTTATTAGTTAAGAAGTAGGTATGAAGCAAAGAAGAAGAACATATTAATTATGATACATATTAAATATGATAAACTCACACTTTCTCTGGGGTAGGCTGAACCTACAGAACGCTACCGGCTTAGAACCTTTAAATAAAATATATTAAAAATAAAATGACCGTATCTGTATATATTTTACTGTGTGTACGTAAATAAATAAATCAATAAAAATATATAATATATAAAAAATAGAAAGAAAAAAAAAGAAAAATGAGAAATGTGAATTTGGTTTATGCTTGGATGTAGTTACTGTTATTTTTATTTTTTTTGGTCTCTGTGTTGTGTTGTTCACACTCTAGCTTTCCAATTTGTTTCAAGAAGTGAAATGAAATGAAATGAAATGAAATTTATTTATTTGCAAGAATTGTAGTACATTACAGATGGTCGGGTTTTTTAATAGTTTCTAAAACAATTCGCTAAAACTAGCATGCAAAATTACAGTAAATAATTAAATCAATGAAGCTAATAATATTGGAACACAAATCATAGATAAGACTTTTAATTTGCTGTCAGTCTCACATACTATTTTTTATTCTGTTTATTTTAGCTGTAAGTCATCCATAGTTAATAAATAAATAATATAAATCATGTACAAAAATATAATTATATTTGTCAATATTAGCATTTTTCTGTGTATCTTCAGACCAAAGAGCTTTTACAAGACTTTTAAAGACCAATGCAACCGTTCTACCAACCTGACTAAACTTTTCATCGCGGCGCATATCAAATACCGCGCCGGCCCGCCTTGCGGGCATCGTCGGGGCATCAGCCGGGGATCGTGGAAGGCGCACAAGATCTCAGGATCCCCGGTTCAAGCGTGAGAAGGGAACACCGCGGTGGTTTTTACTCAGTAAGAGTCTGACGAACCCCTCCACCCGCCCCAGGACGGAGGACACCAATGAGGATTTTCCATCACGGAACAAAAAAAAAAGTTAGGTATAATTTATACTTACCCTTGGCTACTGGGCTCATTTGCCCAAAAATTAGCTAACAAATCGCGTTAAGTACTGTGATTGGTTGACTGAATTATCAACAGCGAATCGGATCACTTGCATAAGCATAATCAGCCTATAATGTTCCCACTGTTGGGACACAGAACTCCTCTCGGTGAGAGGAAGTGGGCCGTAAACCACCACGCGGGCCCAGTGCGGGTTGGTAGATGTCACGTGTCTTTGAATTTTTGGGTCTAGGACATGCCGTTTTCCTTCACCGTTTTGAGAGCAGTGGTGATGAAATAATTTAACACAAAGTATAAAGCACCTGCCTGGGTTCGAAACTACGACCTACAACTTGTAACTCGCCACCGTTACCACTGAATCACCACTGCTCCGGATCACTTGCGTTTAATTTTGACGCGATAATTTTTGTTCCAGAAATCAGCAACTCTTAAATATTTATTTTAGTATATTAAATCCCTAATGTTACCTATTTCTTCGTCTAATTCATCCCATTCTCACCCACTGCTAAATATCCTTGTGAAATTTCCATTACTTTCACTTCAGCTATCTATAACAACTAGCGGAAACATTACGAGCCGTACATAAACTTGTTTACAACTGTAAACAATAACTTTTAGTGACGCAAAATAGTAATTTTCAGATATATTCAGCTCAATTTGGACCTAAACGTCTCTATTTGTAGTTCAGCTCGTAAAGCATTGTCGTTTGCATATGTAATCAGTGTTTGTGCATGCATATGTATGATAATAATGCATGGCTGCTGATGTATGAAACGTTAAAGAGTTATAGCCCATAATAGTCTGAACGGAGATATTGTTTATGGCACGTAAATGCGTGTTTTATTGTTGGTGAATGGCGGTAAAAATGGCTTCCGGAATTTTGGTATTTTAAGAGCCAGTTACCCGTTCGTCATTTTTACGTACTGTGTCAAAAAGTCCATGAAAATGCCTAGTAATTATGACATTTATTAGTGCGAATTTCACCAATGAAACTGAACGCGATCAGCACATCTAAACCGAGTTCAACAGCTGTCAGTGGCAATATTCCAAAGAAAATAATGACAGCTCTAAAACGTGGTTTATGGGCTGATCGCGTTCAGTCTTTATTGATGAAATTCACCCTTAAGGGCGAATTATTAATCATTAACAGAATTTGGTAAAATTAGGCCTTAGACTTTCTCTATCCTATCTTAATATTATAAACGCGAAAGAGCGTTTGTTTATTTCGCTTTCACGCTAAAACGGCTGAACAGATTTGGATGAAATTTGCACATGAGTAGACCATGACCTGGGTTTGGACATAGAATACTTTTTATTCCTGTAGTTCGTTCCCGTGAGTTAATTTCCGGACTCCACACGGGCAAAGCCGCGGGCGTGAAAAGACGCATAAAACAGGAAAAAATAGCGTAGAAATAAAACACACCTAGATTTCATTTATTTCTTTTTTCAAAAAGATTAATTGTTAGGTTTTTATTTTGCGAGTTTATTATCGTCATGCGTCGTTTCACTGACTTGCATGTGATGGGTGCAGGTTAGTAAAGAATTATAATTATATTATAGTGTTCCCAATTTTATTCCCATTGTTATTTTAATTGTACTAACATAGTTTATAAGAGTTTTGTTACTAACCTCTTCTATGGACTGTAGTTGTCTAAAAATAAACATTTTTTTTTTATTATCTCAACAAACGTAATAATGGATGATTTTTGTTAAGGAGATAAATTTTGAAAGCACAAAGTGCCGTTTACGGTAAAAATATGATCATGATATACCTTGAAAACACGAAAGGGTAAAAGGGGAAAAGGGGGGGGATAGTATGTTACCGTTATTGTCACTATCATCCTTTGAGTTAGAGACATCCAATTTTGCTATGAGGACGGTTATTGTCCAAATAATATTCTTGTTTTATATTGCTATACGTTCAGACGCAATCTAAACGGGTGAACATCGTCAAAGGATTCTTTTTTTAAGATTTTTTTCCATGACTTAGCAAAGGCATATTACCATTTTTTTAAATATAATATTGTCATCAAAACTATAATGCTTTTCACCATTTCAACTATCTTTGATTACGGGAAGTGGATAATGGACCGTAAGGTAACATTAAATTAGTTGTAAAATTGAATAGGTATATATTTTTGGAATAAAGCTCTTTAACGCGGCTTGCGGTAGGCATAAACTGGTAGAACTCATCACGTAACTAAAAAGCGTTATACCCGAAAAAGTAGGTTTCAAGTGTCAATTTTTTTTGTTTTTTAATACAATATTTGACCCTTGAGACCATACCAGATGGTTCTATATTAAAACATAATATACAGCCGAAAGAACTATTCAGCCGAGTGTCCCACGACAAACCCGACTTAAAAAAAAAAAAACTGTTTTGCAATGTAAGCTGAAACTGTTAGCACACAATTTTTCACTTCAGTTATAGGAATATTATCTTTCGTGTAAGGCTTGTCGTCGTTCAAAGAGATTAATGTCGTGCTGTTGTGGCTCTCAATATTTTAGTGGATGTTTATGAGAATTTATTTATTTATACACCATAAAATACATACTTAGCAAAAAATAATTATTACATTACAAAACATACAATGAGTGCTTGAATGAATGTATGCTTGTGTTTTATATATTTACCTTGCCATGTAATCTAGTCCTAGTTGAACAATAAATCTTTATTTATTCATTTATTTATTAATGTTGGTGAATAAACTTATCAATATCTACTATATTGATAAGTTTATTCAGCTAAATAGTTCTAATATTCTGAAGTTTTTTTTTCCGTTTTATAGTATCACAATTGGTGATACTTTATTCACATTACAATCTAGCCTATAAGTTATTATGTAATTTAAATATAACTTAATCTGATAAGTAGGTAGGTAGTAGGTAGTAACTATAAAATTTAAAACTAAGAAATTTACCACTAACGTCTTTCTTATTCACTATATTAAGTTAAGGGGAAGACACGTGATTCAAGTGTTCTTTATAAAAGTCAGTCAGTTTACATTCTGAAGATGGCGGGGCTAGATGAAAAGGGGAGCCGTGTTAATTGATATCAGATTGTGACCTAGTGCTAAAGCAAGAATCACGCTACTTATTTCCATAATACGTACTAATAAATAAATAATTACAGTATTTCTGTAGGTACATTCTAATTATTCTATTACAGATACCCTCCACCTTTCAGCAGATATCAACCGCTTTAAAAATTGTTCATTTTTGGCATATTTTACTCGTAGTTAAACGTCAGAACACAAAATGAATTAAAAGTAGAAAAATATTTCATTACTGAACAGATCAAACGATGGTAGATTGCTGCACACGGCAGCATGTTTCATTCGCCTACCGTGTGTTAAAAAAAATCAAAGAAAGGAACAGATGAACGTTCATTCCTTTGTCATTTTGTCGGTGCCTTGTGAACGTGGGATGAAATAAATATGAATATTTACTCGAGTGAAGCGTCTGATATCAGCTTTACACAAGGAATTATACAGAAACGGCGTGGCGTGGGCGTGGCGCAGGCATGATGCCGCTTCAAAAGTTTTCATACAAAATGTACGTAGGCCACATGTCTTGAAACAGGTAAAACTCAATCGGCGTGGCGGAGGCGCGTGCCTTTACCACGCCACTTTCTCGCCTGTGCCGCATCGCTTGATATACAGTATGAGCAGTATTTATGCACTGAAACTTCAAGGCTACTACTACAAACTTTATAATCTAGTCTTTTTTTTTTGTAAGTTACATAATCTTTTTGTGTGCATGCAGAGTTTATACCTATAAGTGATTGTTACACTATAATCTGATTTATTGCGTCTGTTTCATTTGCTTATACGATTGTTGGTGAACCAAATAATTAAAGTCAGCCAGTATAATGAAGCATCGTAACGTCTCTTCGCCTCTTCTATATAATTTAAATCGCGTCCGTGCCTTATCCGTTCCACGTCTGCGCTGCGCCCGTGCCACGCCTTTACCTTACGCCTTCTCTTAGTAATTCACGCCCAAGACACGACACGATGCGACGTTGTGTCAAAAACAATTTTATAAAAGTAAATTATTTTCTAAAAGATATTTCTGGTACCATTATTTTATCTTTTTACATTGAACTTTGAGAAGCTTCAGCTTAAATAGTCGATGGATAGGTTTAAACTTAGTTGGAGTGGCTTAGTGATTGATGGAGCACTGCCAAGGTCCTTATCGATTACTGTCGACATGATAAAGTGCATTGTATTGTAACCTACTATAGGAAACATTTTGTGCCAGTCTATAGGTAGGTACTAATATTAAAAAGAGGTTTTTTTTTTGTTCTCCCGAACTACCAGTCGGATTTGAAAAATCATTGGGTTGCCAATTCTTGAGGAAGGTTATAGGTAACGTAACATCACGCTACGAGCCTTAGGAATCGAGCAAAATCAAAAAAAGTCAGATTCTTTCTGACTTTTTTTAGTTTCTAAGCGAAAACGAAGTAATAGCACGGGCGGGCGATGGGATGCGACGCAGTGGGCCGAGGGCCGAAATTTCACGAAGTCGCGGGCAGAAGCTAGTATTTAATATAAGGATCAATCAATCTGCCTAACCTTTTCCCAATCATGTTGGAGTCAGCTTCAGTCTAACCGAATGCAGCTGAAAACGAGTGTTTTATATAGAGCAACTGCTTATCTGACCTCCTCAACCCAGTAACTGGTTAACACAATACCTCTTGGTAAGACTGGTTGTAAGACTTTTGGGGTTCTGACTACCCGGAACGAATATCAAAGATCTACGAATGGCAGCCGGGACCAATAGCTTAACGTGCTTTCCGAGGCACGGAGGGGTCTCGATATATGTAATGGATGGTGACCCATCCACGAACTGACCGCGGCGAATGTAGCTTAACCTTGGATCGACCCGTGCGGCTGTTATAACTTAGCCATGGGCCCTTAATTATAAGTAGCATATTTTATGGTAAGTTGCGATCACACGTCAACATCCCACAGCTAAAAAAAACAAAGCTTTTTGGCTAGCTACCACCATCTTATCTAAGTCTGTCGCCATAACAACAATGTTAAAAGCATTGTTGTGTTCCGACAGTTAGAGGTCAGATAGCCAGTTCCTCTGAGGTTGAGGACACCGGGTGACGCTCGCTTCCACCTTCGGCCTGATCATCACTTACCATCAGGTGAGATTCAGGCCAAGAGATTCCCCGTTGTGGTTAAAAAAAAAACAAAGCTGTATGGTACTGCCACGTGACCCTGAAATTATTCAGGAAACTTTTGGCCGCAACAGATATTAGACCGTGTTCAACTGTCTTAGTTTTTTTCTGTTTGTAATCAAGCACTAAATTAGGTTAAAGTGTTTAAATCTATTCACGAACGCTGAAATTGGCTACTCAACTGTTGAAAATGTTAGTGTACTTACCTACTGCTAGTTTTTAGGGTTCCGTAGGTCTACGGTCACTTGGAACTCGTAAAAAACCAAGCTTCTAAGTCAACGCAATAAAAAAATACGGCCATTTATGCGACATATTTTGATAGTCGCAAATAAATCAAAACCTAATCGTTTAGGGTACTTCCCGTTGATTGGCTCAGAATAATCCAAAAATCGTTAATCTTTGTAGTTTTATCACATAAAAAAAGAGGATTGACCGTTAAGTATATATCGGGAATTAAGGGAGAATTTTTTTTCAAGTAGGTACAAAGTTAATTTTGTTCTTGGGATAAATTCCTCCCAACTACGGACCCCATCATTGTACGTGTTCCGACACGCACTTGGAGGGTTCTTGTTCTACAGTCATTTACTAAGAATGCTTAGAAGTACATTAACTTAAATGTTTTGTGCTAAGCTCAGTACTGTGTGCTATCAACGTTAAAGCTGGTGAACAAAGTCAGTTAATTCCTTTGAAGGAAAAAGATTTTGAAATTAAAATTCTACTGCAGCTCTGCTCTGAGGACCGTAACTTAATAATGCCCTCAAAGTCGCTTCTACTGATTTTAATCTTGCTCTACTGACTTCTTTTCTTCTAATTAATTTCATTGTGAATTTAATTATTTCCCCAGATTACAGAACGTTTCATTATTTTGAAAGATTTTTAATTTAAAGCAACAATAACGTTTATTTGGACCCAGTTCGTGAAACACAAAATAAAAAAGTGATTTAAAAAAATTCAAATGCGAAATAAAAACAAATATAAAAAAAACAATGTTATATGTTAGAAGTTAATTAAAAGTTGCTGTGGTTAACAAAATATGACAAACTTAGAGCTTAAGAACATCTGAACTTTTTGAATAATCCGCCAAATCCCCTTAGAAATTAGATTTTATTTATTTGTAAGAATGGCCTTGTCCTGACCTAGTGACAGAGTAATATTTTATGTTCATTAATTTTGTTACAGGAGAACCAATGCATGCGTATCAAGATCCTGGGTGACTGTTACTACTGCGTGTCTGGTCTGCCGGTGTCCAGGCCCAACCATGCCTACAACTGTGTCAATATGGGCCTGCAGATGATCGATGCTATACGGTAATGATTCAATCCCATTACTACAAATGTTTGCAAGTTTGGGTTTTTTTACTCAATCACGTAAAAACGGCTGAATGTATTTGAATGAAATTTGGCGCATATAGTTCCAAACCTGGATTAACACATAAAATTACTTATTCTATTTTAACTTAACATAACATCACGCCTGTATTCCCCGAAGGGTTAGGCAGAGGTGTACCTTTAGTACACCCACATTTCGTCAGTAATGTATAAGTCCCATGTAATAGGGGGCGAGCCTATTGCCATTAACCGGGCACAAATTCAGACTCCGGGCTGCTACTGAGAAATTTCAGATGGAACAAAATATTCCAATTATAATATTACTGTATGGAAATATGAAGTATCGCTAACTAGTGACCTAAAACATTAAAATAACATTAGTTTTTCTGAATTATAATGTGATTACTCCGTAAAAATCTAGTAACTTTTTTTTTTTTCCTGAAAAGCTTGCACCAAGTATTTTCAGCATTTTGATAACAAAAATTAAGTTATTTTAAATGTAACTAATTATCCTATTACTCATGGATTGTAGAAGATACGTAGATAATAAATAAATAATAACTGCTATTAATAAAATCTTTCCTAACAGGTTCGTCCGCGAAGCAACGGGGTTCAACGTAGACATGCGCATAGGCATCCACACCGGGAACGTGTTGTGTGGTGTGCTCGGACTACGCAAGTGGCAGTTCGACGTCTGGAGTGATGACGTCACGCTGGCCAACCATATGGAGTCGGGTGGTATTGCTGGGTGAGTTCATCATAGAATTTTGTAATAGCTAAAGTCTTTAACCAAAAACTGTTAGAAGAAGTACAATTCAGACATTAATGTGCATCATTGTAATATAGTCCACGCCCGCGGCGGCAGTGTCGAGAGACCCGCCTGCGGTATCTCTAGTACTTTGGCGCCGAAATTGCGCTAAGCGCACACATTCTGTCACGGACTGCCTTCAATGCCGTCAGTTTCTTTATCTCATTAGTATTACGTAGTGCGGGTGAACTGTGACACGCTTGAATTGTATGCAAAGTGTTGACAATGTCACCACTTACTGCCTACGAGGCGTCTTCGTGGCTTGTGATCTCGGCAATCGATGCATAGTAGATCGGCTTCGACAGCGAACATACAGAAAATATTGATTCAACGCGAATATTGGCTACGCGGATTGGTTGTCTACGTAGCTGTCGTAGCTTTGCTACGTCGTAGCACACTGCGTCTACGAACGTGACACATTCTGTAAAGAAAATTGGATAGGACTGTGTCGGTGCGCACGACCTTTTGATCGTTATTGTTCAAAATTTATACACATTACTTAGCTAAGTATATTATAGCTTTTATTACGGTCCACATTTTTGTCCTGATTGATACCCGTGTATAACGATCTGATTTTAAACCTATTCGCGTCAAAAACCTCCAGCAGGATTAATCGATCTTTTGTTATAAATATTATAAAAGCGTGTCTCAAACGTAGTGGTCCAAAGGCAAATGAGGTAAAGCGAAGGGGTCCACCTATCAAGAAAAACATTAAAAACTGGGATATTCTGAACAGTTCAGAAAATTTCGCTATTATTATTTTCAAATATAATATAATGTTATAATAAATAATATCTATAAGTGATTACCATTTTCCTGAATCCTCTCGTATTTAAATCCGAGCAGAATATTACGGGCCTAATTCAATTGTATCCCGAGCTTTTAAACCACTTTCCATGCTCCTTTTCTATGAACCACCACTGAATCCATTTAAGCTTTTACCGGCTTGCAAACAAAGCAGGTCTGTTGTTTAATAAAATGGCAGCACTATCCACTAATTACACTTTCAGCATTAATTTTTGCAACATTTTTCATAAGTTTTTTAACAAAGTTAAGCATGAACAATGTAATTTTCAAGTCAAATGTTTTTTACAAGCGGAATTTAATAAATGATATTTAGCTTCCGAGTTTCTTTGCCAAAAGTATGAAATGTATGCAGAAGAAATGCTAGATAAAGTAAATTAGTTTCCACTTTACATAGATTATTTTATTATTGCAAGTTGCACATTAGTAATGTATTAAATAAGTTAATAATAAATATAAATTTCTTACAAGGTGAATAAAAGATTGGAAGCCAAATCTGTTACCCCGATCACCGAAAAACGATCATCACGTAATACGCGATCATTCTTTGTTCGATGAACTTGAACGCGTGGTCGCACCGCCAGAGGGCGTTTTCTGGTTTTCCGGAAAAAAAGGTGATATATGCATGCGATGATCGCTTTTAAATAGGACGCCGCCATATACAGCTGTGCATTACTTAATGGTGCATGGTCAAAAAATCAGTAAACCTTTGCAAATCACAAAAAAGTTACTAGGGGAAAATAGTACAAAAGACCGCACGTTAGGGGTAACCCTTTGACGCCGAGCTGGCCTGGTGTGGTAGAACTCGTATCAGCTGAAATGATACGCCCCACTACCGCATTTCCGTACACAAGCAATACATTCATTCAATACAGTCATTTCACCTTAGTCGGAGTTTCAATAGATTAAGATTATACTATATTTTTATATTAAATTATATTTTTTATATTTTGGTACCACTGACGAGCGGCCTGCCGTACTAACGAAAAACTAAAAGTACCTGGTATCAAAAGGCCAGCAATTAAACTTATAAAACCGGCCAAGTACGTGTCGGACCACGCATAATGAAGGGTTCCATAGTTGGGATGAATTTATTCCAAGAACAAACTTAACATTGTTGTTGAAAACATGTTCTCCAACGGAATGTATGGGAGAACATGTTTTTGCAACTGCAAATGTAATATTATTCATTAACTTGTAAAGCCTATTTTACAAGCCGTTATTTATACTATTTCGGATCGACGTGGCCCTGAAAAAGGATACTTGGAAGGATTTGGAGCAGCAGCTTTTTAGCAGTGGGACAATGTAGGCTAAAATAAAAATAGGTATACTACTTACTGCTGTGAATTTTTTCACATATCCAAAACCAACCATTTAGCTGACGGGACACACACACTTAACTCTAACAAATATTATCACTTAAAAGCTTAATATTTCACAAAAGGATCCCTGAATCCAAAAATCGTTTTTACAAAGTAAATATTTTTGAACGACCTTTCCAACGACACCCCTTTTCTTTCCCACACCATGGGATGGATGAGAAAAAAAAACATCCCCACTTTTCGTAGGGTTTAGGTGCCCTAAAAAAACATTAATTTCATGATTTTATTTTACGATTTTGTTGGCATGATTAATATTCTAGTAGGTACTAACAGTCTTTGAGCTAAGCCGCAGACAGACGTACGGACAGACAGGCTGATATGGCGAAACTATAAATGTTCCTTGTAGACTACGGAGCCCTAAAAAAAGTTCTAACTAACCCAAAAGTCAAACAAGAAAGATCTATTGGGACAAAGTTTAAATAAAATTAAAGTGTTAAGTAACTTTTGGGCCAATATTCCACTTTATAAAACTTAAAATTGGATTGACTTCTGAAAGTGTCGTACAAACGTTTGTAAAAGACACTTTTTATAAGAATAATATTTGGAGATGAAATATGGAAAAGGAAAAAGTATGATTGTGTGCGAAAAAAAACCCCTCATTGCAAATGAAAATTGTTTGAGTTTAGGTGGGTGTTAAAACACACTGCTGGAACACGGGCCTCTCAAGAGAGTGGGCCATAATCCACCACGTGGGCGAATTTGCCCATTTTTTTGGACCAGTAAAAGCTCCTAAGATGCTGAAAATATTCGTCAGGGTCGTCGTTATTTTTGTTACCTAATAAAAGTCTGAAAGAAATTGTAATCATTCGACGCTATCACGTTGCTTCTAAAACAGGGCAAGATTCACCAGTTAATTATTATTGGACTGAATTTCTTTAACGTTTCTTGCAGTAAGTAGCGTTAAAGAAGGTAAGGTTAAGAGTAAACTGGCAGAAATCGTCACGTGAAAAAGCGTTCATACTTGCGACTATCTTCTTCAAATTCATACCTTTTTCTCTCTCGTGAATTTGTTCAAAAAGAAAATTAAAGACGCCGGCAGCGAAAATTTTCCAAGTTTTCATCATGAGTATCGTTTTGATAGTTTTCAAAGATACTAAATTCGATAGTGATGTAAATCCAAGATGGGCTGCGAAAATTATGTTTTGTTTTAAATCATACGTGAGAAGGAATTACATTCCTGACGGGGGTCCCCCGACCGTTTTATTCCCCTATATTTGTCCTGTCTCACTGCTAAACAAAGCTACTAGCTTCCTTATAATAAAACCTGCAAACGAATATTTTCAGACGGGTGCACATCACCAAACCTACGTTACTACAACTGGGCGGAAGATTCGATGTGGAGCCAGGTGACGGCGCCTCGAGGGAAGGATACTTGGCTGATCACAAGGTGGAGACCTACCTTATAGTGCCTCCGAGGGTATGTTACATGTTTTTATACTTACCTATGATTTCCATCGCTGTCAAAATCACAGTGTTTTTTTTTTGTAATAAGTTTGCTGTAATAGTGTTTCTGCTGTCAGAGGTAACTGCGAAAGGACTATAGACAAGTGACAATCGCTTTCGAAGCGTTTCGTATTTCTACGATTTTCAACTGGATTGACCTTGATAAGGTTTTGTGGTATCGCTGGTAGAATATCACTTTGTCTTAGCCTTTTAGTTCATATGTTCAGAAATTGCGATTCTGGCGGTGGTTCCGAATTTTTTGGTTTTAATTGGACTAGATTTCCTATGTCTATTATACGACTACGCTTAACTTATTGAATAGGATTCGGGTAAATAAATTGACTTATTGGAACCCTTTCCATCATACCTATTACAGCCCAAATGTCTTTTCTTTGGTATTGTTCGTCGAATCGTTGAGCTCCTTGAGTTCTGAGTTGAGCTGCACGATTACTGATAAATGCGTGCACTGACTGGACAGGTCCATTCAATCTGTGTGACACAAATCTACATATTCTTCACATAATCTGACCAAGATTATATCTGGACTTTAAAAGAGACTGTGACCTCTGAGTTCGTTTTGGCCTTTCTTCTCAGAGTAGTCAGATAGGAAACGCCGTCCTCATCTAGTTTTAAAACATGTGATTGACGTTTAAAAGTGTTTCTACAAACCTACTTACAGAAAATAAATCATTTATCATTTATCAATGGCCGACATAAAAATCTGTATTTTCCACCAGTATTTGACATTAAGGTGTCAAAATCGCTATGTATTTGAGTAGCCGTTATTGTGTAACCGTTCGACGTTTTTCCATCAAAACAAAAAGAATTTTCTGGTGACATTGTGTCAATAAAAGTCGTCTCTTCACATAAAACCTCCATTCGATTCATTACACGTCACTGTAAATACGACACGCTGTCAAGTCAAGACCAACGTCTTCATAACATGTGGGAAATTCCCAGACTGGTTGTCAGAATTTCGAGCTTCTGACTACCCGTAACGACTGCCAAAGATCTATGAATGACAGCCCGGACCAACACCTTAGCGTGCTTTTCGAGGCACGGAGGAATTTCGGTATGTAATGGACGGTAAGCCAACCACGGAGTGCCCTCGGCAAACGTAACTTAACCTTCGAACCTTAATATACTAGTATATACTATACTATACTACTAGAAATAATATGACATGGCGAAACATGCAGAAACAAAACACGTTCTATGTCACTGTTAATCCAGGGTAAGCAGTTCTCATAATGATAGAAATAATCCTCATATAACCTTCATACTTCACAAGCACATTACTGAAAATGTCTTCAGCATCCCTGAAAGGTGTCTTTGTCGAGGATTGATGATAACATTGAACAATGTCTTGAGTCTAGTGCTAAGTAAAAGCGCCTTTTATGAAAGATGATGAATCGCTTCTTTTCAGTGCCATGATAGTTATTTGAAACTAAGTGGGCATCATTTTTCTGAGTGATTTTTTGCGGAATAATAATTGGGTTTTATGTTATTTTTATTATCAAATTATGCATCGAAGTTATGTTTGTCCCATGTAATAGGGAGCGAGCCTATGGCCATTAATCGGGCACAAATCCAGACTTCAGGCTGCTACTGAGAAATTCCAAATGGAAAAACCGATTAACACTTTGCTCTACCTTGGAATCGAACCCAGGACCCCACGAAACTATTTTTATCCAGGTCAAAAAAGTAGTCCCAGCAAACAAAACAATGATAAAAGGCCAGCTTTAATCAAATATTTTGAAACACGACCTTTCAATTATACTAAGTGGGTAGATTATTCAAAACTTGGCGTTGATGAGCAACGTCAAGTTTTGAATAATCTGTCTCTCATTAAAGCGACATTTCTCCAATTTTTACTTTCCAACTCACTGCTTTTTGTCTCTTAGAAGATATTTTTTCCCTTCCCTCTATTCGTTAAAAATTAACGAGAAACCACCAAGGCGTCAGATATCCGAGATTTTCCGCTTTACCAAAATATATGTTCAATTTGATCGGCTGTCTAAATCATTCTTGCTCGGATGTCGAGCTTGGTTGCGTATTCACATAATATTTTTATAATATTTTAGTAAGATGGAATTGTGGAAAAACAGATAGATACATTATGTATAGCTTAAAAAGCGCGATAAAAAATTGTTAAAGAAATTAGTTTAGTTCTCTTTCCTCAGTTCAGTTTTCCTCTAAGGGCGGATTCGACCAAACAGGAATAAATGTTATCCGCGGAATAAGCTTTCTCATCCGAAGAAATTTTGAATTTTGTATAGTTTCTCCATACGAAAACTACCGGAAATAAATCTTATTCCGCGGATAAAATTTATTTCTGTTTAGTCGAATCCGCCCTTAGATCAGCAAAATCACTCAAATAAATGAACAGATAAAACGACCCTTGATTACGAATAATATCTTACAAATTTTCTTTTATCAGAATTCATTCCCTTTTAAAAAAAAATTGTCGCAATTCTCACATAAATCAAGCAGTCGTAAATTCCGATCCAATTGATTGATTCCCGCCATTGGATCCCTCCAATTACGGTACAAATTCATCCTTCATCAAAAAGTTTGAAAAATGATTGCTTCCCAAACGAACTATTCATGGCGGAACTCAATCATGCAAACGCAACTAGTCGCAGTTTCATTGAATTGTAAATCAGTCGCTTTCAGTTCATTGAGTAAAATAAAATCAAGATGATCTTGTATTGAAAATAAATTGCTTTAGTGACTGCATCTTTCTCGTTTAAATTGTAATCAAAATTAATAAAAACACTGCTGTAGAGATCAAATTCTCATTTCGTATTTATTATTACAATTTTGTGTTGGGAATGAAATGTTTTTGATATTCGCAAAACCTATTTCATTTTATAATTTTTATGCCCTAGGGATTTCATAGGGTGATGTTTTACTGGTTTTGCGTTTATTCACCGCAGCATGATATCCGACTCCATGACGATGATTTTAGATAAATGACTATACCTAGCTTCTAACGTTTCATAAGTGTCCATAAAGGCATATATTATGTGAAATAAAATATTTTGATTTTGAACTGCTACCAATCGCTCTGCCAGCTCCTACTCAATCAAGTTACACGATAACCCTCATATCGTGTGTAGTTCAATCAGGCGTGGTGCGATGCCATTGGTATGCAATATTGCCAATTTCCGTGTATCACTGCAAATGGGATCGCGTATGTCGAGCCAATGTTATTGTTTCATGTTATATGCATGGAAAATTAGATATGAATACTATAATTGGGGCTAATTTTAGAAAAAATCGTAATAACCGTAATGAATATTCTTCTGTGGAGGAAGGTGTGTTGACTTAGAAAGACAGAACAGAGTTATGCGTTGTGAAACATTGTGGAAAGACTTTTGCCAAGCACTAGTACAATATGGTGAATAAAATACAATATACATAGATTATGTATAGTAACCTATTCCGCTTAGCTATATCTAAAGAGTCATAAAAACTCACTCTGTGACCAGCATTCGGCATGGCAACACGAGATGTTCGGGTTCATGACAAGTCAATCGTCATCCCGAGGATGCCTCGTTAGAGGTGAAACACGTGTCGGTTTCTTATAGGGTTTTTTAGGAATAGTTAAGCGGAATAGGTAAATATATCTACGTCTATTGTATTTTGTAATGGATTTCTGCCAAGTCACGCCTGAAACAATTAACTATCTTATTATGGTGAATCTAATGACAACTCCCATTGTACCGACTAAGGTCAAAATTTTACCTATCATTACTAGTAATAACAGATTCATTCAGACTACCTATCGAATTATTTTCTACGAGTATAATGCTGTTGGTTTTACTTACCAAATTACTGAATAATTCTGCGAAATCTGTGGCCGTATGTACGGGTGACTGTGGGTTCAACCAATGTAATTGTTAGCCTAAGGCACGTGGCTGGGATTTGGTTTTGTTTTCCAAGTAATAACGTTCACGCCCTTATTTTGTTGGTTTTATAATTTAGGTAGGTACTAACTTTGGTCTATTTACGATTTATATCTGCCTAAATAATATTTACCTTTTATGTTTGTTTTACTGCTCAAGAAACAACATATACCTATGCCTACTTACTAAAACTTATCCGCATTGTTATCATATTCTATCATTATTTCATTCTCGGGTCTGCGGCTTGCTTTATATCAAAAAATCAAAATCAAAATCAAAATATTTTATTTCACATAAACCTACATGGGCACTTATGAAACGTCAGAATCTAGATGCACGGTTCCAATTGGTCGTTTCCTATGGAGAAGAGCCGGCAAGAAACTCCACGGTTACTCTTTTAAAAATAAATGGGTTTTACAATGCTTTAAAAAATGTACAGTTTGAATAGGTATGCGAGGACAGCGTAGGCCTGTCAACAAGATACTTAAAAAAATAGAAAATAGTCTGCAAATCGACAGTCTGTTGTGCCTACAACGTTCTCACATTCACAAAATTTTCCTGCTAAAGCTACTATGCTATCTATCCAGCGCCACCTAGGTCGCAATTGCCATCTCTTAGCTCTGGGTACTGGTGTCTGGAATTCATTAAAAAATCAATACAAGAACTAAAAAAAATGGGCAAAAAAAAGAAAGGACTTTCAAAATAGAAAGAAGTGCTTTCTGTTTTTCCCGAATTTTCTCATTTTCCGGGCAACTTTTCCAATTTTTTTTTCCATAAAAGTCTAAGCCGTTAGTTGTCAAGTCATGCACTTACCAACGAACGGTGTTTCATTAAACGACTTCCAAAAAAACGAGGAGTTTCTATGTTTTTTCATGTGGTATAAGAAGATTGCAAGGTGGTACCATATAAATTTTATTATCTTTTCTTGGGTATGTGGCGGCATCTACATTGCCACATGCGAACTACGCATTAAAGATCTGACGTCACAAATACTGCATCGCGCTATTAGAGTTTACCGCGCGCTTAACATATTAAGACTTCGACATCAATCCTCGGCCCGCTAGACACAAAACTCATCTGGTCGGAGGTTCCTCCCTTTTCCATAGAGTATGAGTGATATTTACACCTCTAAAGCCTCATACCTCTCTTTCCTAATACCTCTAAAGTTGTTATCTCTCATGTTTTTTTTAAGTCTTTTTTTTTGTAAAAAGATTTTATTTTTATTTTTAAAGATATAGGCACCTAAACCTAGCCGTAGAAAAAACTATATTTACATTACCAGACAGTACATACAAAAGACTATTCAATTAACAACGAAGAACAAAATTACGCTTTACTAATCAAATCTTAGTCAACTTGTAACTAAGTGACACAAACTAAAATTGTTTTAACACCAACAATTACTTGAAAGTTTCAGCCTCTGACGACAGTAGTTACTGAAACTAGTCAACTACAGCGATAAACTTAATTATTGGACACTTGCTCCACTTTCAGATTAATATTATGTTCAAAGTTACGACTAGATTCAGTCTGAAATTGAAACTTATATTTAGCCTGAGGCTGTTAACTGTTTACAGGGACATAAACAAAATGTTGAATTTCAATATGATTTACAAAGCTACTGAAACTGGACAGTTATTGCCCAGTAGCTGTGGCTGCCCCATATCAAATAAAAAATATATATCAAAAACAGTATTCTCTTGAAACAAAATTTTCCAGGAGAACGCAATAACAGTTTACTTACTAAGTTTTGAAATGGTCAAAGTGACTTGCTGTAGCTGCTAAGCTGTAATATTTTTTTATTGGTTTTTACGAGTAGATAGTAAATGTACACTCACTTTAGCGGTACTAAAATGTCTGTTAATTGCTAGATTTTTACGCAGTTGTTTTTACTACTGCGAAGCAAAAAGGAGGGTTGTGATTTTGTCCGGTATGTATGTATGTATGTTCATTTTATTACATTGGACTTCATCATATCAAAACCCGGTATGGGGACTGGGTTTTGATACGATGATGTCTAATAGTGGGCAGATTCAGAAATCGCATTTAAATCGTTTCCAAGCTATAACTAAATATACATTACTCGTCGACTGGACCGAAATTTAATCAAAGCTTTCTGATATGATGACATAAATAATATTGAAGCGTGTCTAATGTTATAAGCCACTTGACTGCGAACTACAGCTGGTAACGCAAAGCCTATTGTCAAATCACTGAAGCAGGTTCTTGGACAGAGAGCTTATCTGGAACATATGCTACCACACTACACTAGGTGGGGCTAACCAACCCATTGCAGCACGAGTTCTAAACGTAGGTCCACTTCCGCCACAAGTCACTAAATGTGTTAAACATTATTGATATTTAACAAAAGTGCCATGTTGTTTCAGACATGTTTATTTAACTTTTTTGAATAACGTTTTTGTTTTTTTTAACAACTAGTTTTACCATTTCTTTTAGGTGTAAACGATACACGAAGAAAGCACACGCAGCAAAAAAAAACCTTAACGAAGCCAAAAGTCCTAGAGTTCTTCTCGTTAGCGGCTACTGAGAAATTCCAGATGGAAAACCCAGTAACACTTTGCCCGACCCAGGAATCGATCCCAGGACCTTATGCTCAGCAGTAGCGCTGATTATTTTATTGTACTAGACCGAACCTGGTATCCTTCTGGATATGGACAGAAAACAAGTTTTAAATGTTATAACTTAATTTTAAATACTCCAGCGATCTCCGTACCGTTGCATGCACCCATAAGCACAATGTTTTACGTGCTTACCGTAAACGGTGAATTCTCACACCGATAATAAAAGTCGTTTTCCAGCAATTATCTTTGCACAAACGGTGGCTTCGTGAAGGGTGTTGTTACACTCTGCATGATGGGTCATTGTGTTAAAAATACCAGGAAACCGGGTTGTGGAGTCAGATAGGAAGTCACTGTATGTATTACTGGTATTCAAGACTGGAAGCCGACCCTAAGATACTTAGGAAAAAGCTAGACATGAAGATCATGATGTTAAACATATCGATAAATATCATACTTGAATACTATACTTCCTTCAATTTGTAACAATAAGTAATTGTATACCAAAAATTTGCATGTCATTATGTATGATTAAATATTTTAAGCTACTAACATCATTGTAACACCTTATAACCATATTTATCTGCAAATAAATCTTTGACTTTGACTTTGAAAAAAGTAGATGCGACAGATTAGAAAGAACTTACATAGAACTGAAAATTGAGTGATGAAACGAAAAACGTAAGTCGAATTCGACAATTTTCAAACAGTCGCACAGTCGTAGCGACTAATCGAGAAGTTCTCAGCAGACTTGAGATAGGTACACTGGATAACGTCGTAACTTGAATTGAAGGATTACTGTTGATTGCAATTCTAATCTCACTCGTAGTCCGACTGATGAGAGTCGGGATTGCTTTTACCTTTATCTTTCTTCATCTTTGTTGTTTTTACGACTGGTTTTAATTAAAAAGGACTGGGTCGCGATTTTGCACGTCGATTGTTTTAATGATTAGGAAGTTTTGCGACTGTTTGCTTCAGTTTCAACACCTCCTTACATAATCGCCCCCTACACAGTTGACACAATCGCGCACAAGACGCGCGGGATTTGCCTCAGTTTAGCCAGAGCTTGAATCTTGTAAACAATGTACAAAAGTGGGATAAATACTCTAATATTATTTGTAGTGTCACTACAACGAATCGTACATACTTCCCTTTTTTCCAATAATGGTGAACTGCGCTTTGTAGAAAGTTTGACTTTTTTGTTTGATTTTTAACAATTATTTATAACGAAATTGTTAATTGTCATCAGATAATTTGTTTGAGCTAGATTCTATGTTTTCTGATTACATTAAAACAAATAATAATGTTCTTTGAATAAATGCTATTTTTGATTCTCATCCTGGTGTTATTAGTGTTATTTTAGGACTCGTGTTAGTTTTAGCTCTTTAATATTGGTTATTTCTGAGATGGAGATAGGGGGACCTAATTCTGTTTGTTCTTACTTTATACTAGCTGCTTTTCGCGGCTTCGCCCGCATGGACCCTAATTCTTTTTCTAAAATAAAATCAGCCTAAGTTACTACTTATAACACCAGCGATCTGCCAGTGAAAGCTGCGTCAATATTGGTTCATCCGTTTCAGAGATTAGCCGGAACATAAAGAGAGACGGACAAAATTTAAAAAATAGTTTTTTTTTTGTTTTTTTTTATATACTGTGTAAAACAAACACTTCAATTGTATTTATTTGTTTAGATGTATACATTGGTTTGTACATATATTCGTTTGGAAAGGAATCTTAGTTGAAGACGTTATTATTTGAAACTTATAGTAAACGACCGTGTTCTACTTTTTTAATGGTTCGCAAACATAGGATTAAAAAGAAAGAGCTGTTTGGTTTGTATTATTGATTGGAAACTTATGGAAGAATTTTAAAACACCACAGGAAAATAATACATCGTTGTTACCTTCTTAGTCTGTGCCTTCTATTTTTCCATTGTCTTTCACGATGTCAATAACAATTTGTGGTTCTGAAGCCCGATTCTCGTACATAAAGAACGTTCGCATTCAAGTCGCTAACTGTCAAATTTATGAAGTAAATTGATTGTATTTTTGACAGATTGCGAATGAGATGCGAATGCGTTCATAACGTTCTTAAAAATTAGGGGATTGCCCCTCTGTTGTCAAGTTAGTCCGACATGTTAGATTAGATTATTTAGACCTTGTACAGATTTTTGACATTATTTTTTTCCTCCGCGTAAATGGTCAGGTATTCTGATTTTTACAAAGTTATTGACATTTATTTACCTTGTCATATTACCTTGTTTAATAATTTTGGTTCTTTGCTGCGTTAAGTTTCAGTTGAAAATTATTATTTAATTTTGATCGCAGAAACCTTCAGAAAACGGTCGTCTCTCAGTCTGCACAGTGGACCGGAAAGCAAGCATCGCATCTTCACTGTACCAGGACATATCTCCTACAAAGCCAAGAGATAACATCAGCCCTGCACCGTCACAGAACAGCTTCAATGAAATGGAAACCTTCCCTAGCAGAGTATTGAGGACTGAGTCTCTTAGGACTACTGGAGGTAAGCTACAAAAATTTTTGAAGACAGTAACATTGGTCTTACACACACATATTATATACCTAAACTTAAGCTTTCTTCCCATGGGGGTAGGCAGAAACTACAAAACGCCACCTGCCACGCAGGTGACGTAAACCAGGCAATACGAGTGCCTTTAGCCTCGTTTACGTTCATACATCTGGTCATACACGACCGTCGGTTGGGAGTACTACGCACCTGACCTTTCTGAAGAAAATCACCAATAAGGTCACTATATTATGTCCCCCTAGGGGCGTCCCGTCCCGGCGTTTCCACTCACATACAACAACAATAATACTAGGTGTTGTGGTTGCAATATTCGGAGTTGATGACCAACCTTCATTTTAGAGAGGCACCAAAGGAAGAAGACGTGATTGCAAGCGGGACTGCTTAGAATATACAGGACCCTCGGTTCGATCCCCGGATAGGTCAAAAAACATGAAGTAGATTAGCTAAGTAGGCTGATTGCATAGTTCTCCGTGTAATCGTATAAGTACAGTAGTAGTGTGTTTTTCCATCAAGAAATTCTGCCTAATTTTATTATGATTTGTGCTCGGTTTATAGCTAGTCACCTTAAAGATTTTTTCAGATAATCACGAATTGTGAATGTACTAAACACCTCTTTCATTAATACAGGCATGATGCCATGTTTATGTATTACCACGAAGCAATAATAATAAAGAAAAAAGAAACGAATTATAAAATGATAACTGAAAGCAATCTTTTAATAATGTTTTTCCAGATCTTAGTAGAAGAACATCAGTGAAAGTAGTTGCTTTCGATAACAATCAGGCGACTAGTCCTGGTGAAGGACTTGGCAATGGAACAGTAGTCACTGCTAAACCTAAGAGTCGCAGTGGATCTATCATTGGAGCCATCAGTCCTATTATGGGTACAGGTAAGTGGTTCTTTAACGATAACATAGAAATGGAAGAAAGAAAATATATTGATTTTGCACAGACTAATGCACAAAATGAATTCTGCAAAATAAAAATAAAACATTATTTGATTATTGGTAAAAGTCTTATCCAGGATAAGGATTGACAGGAAATTGTTTAAATGAGGAGGAAACATTTTGTGGGATAGTGATAAAAACGAAATTATTTAAATTTATTCCTTTAGCAAAAAGGAATTATTTTAAAAATTAAGAATCCGGCATCGTATTTACGATTTTTATCATAAGCTATCGATAAGGTTACAAATTAACCCCTCTACTTTTTTATCCAGAAAATTCTAGTAGCCACAGTGACCAAGCAACTTCCACTAGGGCTTCAACGTCGTCTGGGGCTTTGACGTCTTCTAGAGATATGACGCCAATCCGGGCAATGATGCTTACTGGGGGTTTGACGCCGACTGGGGGATTAACGCCAACTGGGGCATTGACGCCGACTGAGCCATTGACGCCCACTGATCTGTTAACTCCGACTGAGCTATTAGCGCCCTTATTCCTTAGGTTGATAAGTACAATGTCGACGGAATCACTATGTTAGTGTCGTAAGATTTTAGATCTTTGTCGTCGTTGCTAACAGTTTTGAGTCGCATCCTAACATGACTATAGGTTTTAGTCTGTTGTAATTTATTGTTCTCTAATCTTAGTTGGTCGTCAAGATAATTTTGGCATTATATTCGACCTGCCATTGATTTCTACATAAATCACAAAAAGACAATTTTAGTCTTGCATTTGAACTAAAGTGCATAGAGATCACAAAAGTAGGTCTATTTAATAAACGTCGTCCCTAGTTCCCATTAGACAACCACGCATGAAAAACCCAGGATTTATTTTATTGTAATTTAATCAGGTGTTGATACGTCATGTTAATGGAGTGATCTATTTAGTTTAGAACCATACAGCTGGATTGTGTTCCATCTATAGTTAATGCATCATCTAACATAAATTTTTGATCAATATCACTAATACCTTTTCCAGCGACTCCTGGCGTACCATCGAGATCTCGTCCGTCAAGCAAGATGACTAAATATGTGGAGTGTTGGGGCGCAGACAAACCTTTTGCTAATATTACCGACTCGACTCTTGCCAAAAACATTGGAATTTCTGTAAGTTTATTAGCTTTTTTCTTTTTATCTTGTTTAGTTTTTTTTTTATTCTATTTGTTTCCTGCTTTCGTGGTCATTTTATTTTCTAACTCAATCATAATGTTGATATTATTGTTCCAGAGTTTAGCAATGATAGAACAGAATCTTCTTCCACAACGGACTACTTGTTGTGACTGCAGGTTAGTAATCACAACATCTTTCAACAAAAATCGATCTATCTAGCCCGGCCTCCCTTTTCCACACACTTCTGTAATTAGCTATATTGTAGGCCAATTTTTTTGATAGAAGTCATGCTCAAAATGAGTGATTCAAATCATGTTTTTCTGTGGTTTCCAGTACCAACTCCGAAGGGATGAACCGCGTCACACTCTGGTTCAAGAGCAGTACTCAAGAGCGTCAGTACCGCAACCAGGCTGATGCACAGTTCAAGTATAATGTCGCCTGCGCAGCGGCGTTGTTCGCTTTATTGGCGTTTATACAGCTACTGACTGTTCCTAAGTAAGTATCCTTAAATCAGAGATCTACTGTGTTTAACCTGCTGATGTTGTGGCGGCATCTACATCGCCACATGCGAACTACGCATCAAAGACCTGACGTCACAAATCCTGCATCACGCTATTTAAGTTTACCGCGCGATTAACATATATAAGACTATCCGACATCAATCCTTGGGCAGTTGCCCGCCAGACACAACACCCGTCTGGTCGGAGGATTCTCCCTTTTCTATAGAGGATGAGTGAATTTTACACCCTGTTCCTCATACCCCTAAAATGTTAATGTGATTGCGTACCTGGAAAGCATTTACCGTTATCAACTCTCTCGTCTCTGGTAATTCATGAATGTTTTGGGTAAACTTACAGAAAGAAAAGATTTTTTTTTACTTTTTTACTATTTCAATCTTTTTTTTCGAGGTTTCTACAAAAAATTCCTTGGCAATCTTGGTTGAACAAATTAATTACTTCTTTCAGTTGTCTAAACAAATCTTTACAGCATACGTGTTTCACAGACTAATCTATCACCCACTTTCTGTTTCAGAGGCGTCGTTCTATACGCATCCTTTGGTCCTACACTCTTCACATTGCTAGTCTTCGTTTACTTATCCTGGTACGATGGTAGCATGATGTCGCGAGGACTACGGCCGATATCTGATGTGCCAGATGACTTGTATGCTGATAACTGCACTAAGCCTGGACAGGTTTGTTCGATTTTTAAATCAACTATACTCCATGTACTTTAGCATTAGACAATATTGAAATGACTGCACTTTAGAATTATATTTTTAATGTAAATGGTAAATAGATTACATTGCCTTGTATTTATGGTGAAATAACGGAGTTTATAATACGTTTTTAAGGAAATAACGAAAGGGTGATAACCGATATTTGTCTAATCTTAAAATAAATTGAGTATAGGTTTTTTTTTACTAAATACTTTGATACTTACTTTTACGACTTGGAAAGTAAATACAGAATCCAAAAGTAAAAAATTAAGTAAAAGATGATATGATTAGAAAAATATCATTTTTAGCAACCATCTCAGTAGTGAGGCAACCGTGGTGGCTAAAAAAAAATATGAACAGAGAACATTTGCTTCGCTGACCTGAAATAAAATGTGATGGGGGTGGAGCATGATAGTGATGGGGAAATAATAATGAATGAATGAATAAAAATTAAAATAGCTAATACTTTGTTAAATATTTTTTCAGGTGGTGGCCAATAATCGGTTTATAAGGCTAACGATGTTCACGGTGTCTGTACTATTAATAGGTGCATGTGCAGTTATTAATTTGGTGAGATATTTTTATGTTAATAAGGTTTATATAATTGACATTCCATGGTAAGTTGTCTACCTAAATGATCGCGTGAGTGTCTATCACGTCAGGGTCTCTCACGTCAGTGTCTATCACGTTGGTGTCTATCACGTCAGTGTCTATCACGTCACTGTCTGTGTCTATCACGTCAGTGTCTAACACGTCGGTGTCTATCATGTCAGTGTCTGAAGTGTCTAACGTAAGTGTCTGAGATCACGTTATTGTCTAGATGTTTTCACGTGAATATTTACTATCATGATTAAATTTTATTGTAATTTAGGATACTTTTTCTATATAAGTATGTATTATTATGTATTTTATTATTTCAGAAGAAACTGTTGAATCGTAGTCATGAAAAAACAAATTTTTATGGATTTTCTCTTTTTTATTTAATTTAATGTAAATCCATTTAAAACCACGAATATTATTTTTCTTTTTCAGTTCCAATCGTTCGTAATAATAGACTATCCGATGTACCTGCGCAGTAACGGCAGCTTGAACTGGACTGAGTACAACTTCACTGAAGACAACGGCATGGGAGGCTTTCATATCCACAACGATGTTGATTCTGCTCCAGTAAGTTCTTTTGTAAGTGAGGTAGTTTAGAACAAAGTTAATGCTAACAAGATGAAATTATCATAATATTGTGACTCAAAATGTCAAGACTAACCTGTGAGAGTTTGTGCACTGCATTCTATCCGAATCTCTGAAATGTCGGCCCGAAGCAGCCGTCCTTCCTAGCCGATTGTTATTAAGAATTGTTATTATCTTTTGGCGCCTGAATGTCATTGCGTTGCTGGTAAATATTTGTGAAATTGTCAAAGAAATTGTTTTGACAAAACAAGATAATAGCGTTAGTTCCGATTTTGGCCACGCGTCAAAAGAGCCTTGTAGCGTTGTAGGTACAGTTCTCGCAAAACTTTATGAGCCCTCTGAACGTAGGCTCGAGTACGCGTATGATACAGTTGAGTGAACAATATGATTATATACAACTACCTATAGTATGCTTACTGCGCGGCCACTCGCGTGCAACTTCCGAGAGCTCATAAAGTTTAGCGCGTGCTGTACTGTTTGTGAGGAGTTGTGAACTGTAGTGCGCGCGACTGGTGGCGCTGGCAGGATTAATTCTATACTGTAATATTTGAATGATTAAATCTATAATAATAATTTAATCTAAAATGAGAAATCATAAATTAATATTAATTAATTAACAATTCTATACCTAACCGCGCGCAGACTTATCTTGCAGTTTAGATCCGACTTCTGTCCGTCCGAATTTAGAACAATCGAACTCGGATGTCAAATTCGGATTCGAGTCGGATGCAGTGCCCAAACGTATTGACTGAGAGTAGAACGAATCATATTTTAGTAGCAAAGATTATCCCAGCAAAAGCTGGGAGCACTCCTGTATTTAGAGAAAAAAGTGAAATAATAGATGAGAACTCGATTTTTACAGTGTTTTTATTTTAATATTTCCAGAGTTACCTCTACAGCTCAGTCCTCACTTTAGCCTCAATATCAGTGTTCCTTCGAGTCGGCTTCGTACTGAAGCTGGTACTAATGCTGGTGACGCTAGTGTCACATATCACGCTGTTTGCGTCCGCGGAGCTGTTCTATGAGTACCAGAAGAAGGATTTGGAGAATGAGTGAGTAAAGCTTTTATTATTTTGTACTCTTTGATGGCCCAATAGTTAACCCCTCGCCTCTCATGAACGAGGTTGTGCGTTCAAATTCCGACAAGAACCAATGTGTCTTTTTCAATTCATACGTACTATCTTAGTTTTGATTGATGATGGAAAACATCTAGAAGAATCCTGGACTTATAATTAGTATATTAGTACAATATTATAAAGAGGTGTTTATAATTGTAGGGGGTAATCTCCTGAACTACTAGTTGGATTTGAAAAAATATTTTTGCATTTGATAGCCCAATTCTTGAGGAAGTTTATAGGCTATGTAGCATCACGCTACGACCCTTCAGAGCAGAGCAAAACAAAAAAAAAACAGAAAGAACGCTAAGCGAAAACAAAGCAATAGCGCGGGCGGGCGATGGGTTGCGACGCGGTGGGCCGGGGTCCGAAATTTCACGCGGACGAAGGCGCGGGCAGATGTTTTTAATTATTATAATTCTAGAATCATCAATCCGCCTTGAGCAAACGTGCTTCTCTATATAAGAAGAAGCTTTTGCCCTGCAATGGGATCGTTACAAGCTGTTTTTATTATATTGTGGATCAGGATTATTCTGTGAAATCAAAAGGTAATCAAAGTCTTGGAATAAATAAGTGATACAAGCCAAACTGATTACGAGTCTGGTGTAGGTAGTACAGTCAACCGAAAGATGGTAGTAACTAAACGACGAACACTGTTCTTACGGCTACAAAATAAAGTTACTGGCAAAGCAAAGCTGTTTCTATGGACGTGCGTTTGACGGTACCTTTAAGAAGGAGAGTAGATTTTGACTGATTTTAATTTTGATCCTCTAAGGTTTTTTATGTTTTGCTAATCAACTCTATATAGACTTATGTTATGTCGAATTACGAATTTTATATAACATTACATTATTTAAAAACTTAAAGACTTCAAAAAAAATATGAAAATGGAGGGGATATAATCACAGGGCATCAAAAAATTCGTCAACATCGCCATCAACAGAAAAAGTGCCCAAATTATGTTGATTAAGTTCAAAATGTTTTTTTTTTCTTTCAGAATGCACCAACCTATGTACGTCAATTTGAAACGTTTTTTTAATGTTGGTAGTTTATAGAAAAAACATTAGAATGTCTCTTGTATTATAATAATTATCAGAACATCATCATTCTCTGACCCTTTCCAATTTATTTGTGATCGACGCAACATGTCTTTTAATTCCATACGTCTTCTCTATTATCGTCGTCATCTAGGGAGTCACCCCCTTCTCTAGCCATATCATCTTTCACACAGTCCATCCATCGTTTCTTTGGTCTTTCCCTAGTCGTATAGCCATCCCCATTCATACTCAAAACTTTACTCACGACATTTTCCTCATTCCTCCGCATCACAATAATTTTAAGTCCATATTATCACAGCCGATTTCCACACAAGTTTTCAGTCACCAATCCTACTTTGAAAGTTCCTGTTGTATGCTCGATTCTTTATCCATTCAATACATACATAAGCATACAAAATATAATTAAACAACATTCAAATTGAACTTCAAATTCTTCCAGATTCACAATGCTTGCCTACGCCACAAAAGCTGGCATGGTGCTGGTATTCCTGGCTGCGTTACTGCACATCCTGGACAGACAGATAGAATTCACATCACGTACTGACTTCTTGTGGAAGGATAAGCTCAAGTTTGAACAGGAGGAGGTGGAGACTATGCGAGGGATCAACAAGGTTAGTTGAATTTTGTTCACTTTTAAATTACGGCCTGTCCTGGAACATAGAATGAATACTTTTAGGAGTACCACAGGATTGACCCTGATATCTTTCATGTCAGCTTTAGATTCCAAAGCCCCTTTTTTATCCCCAAAATTGTTGTGTTTAGAACGGCCATCTTCTGGCTTTTGTTTAAAAAGAGTGAATGCAGCGTTTTCACAAAAAAAAGTTTCGGTACTGCATATTTGACGTGTCCATATTTTTGATCATTTCACGAATCAATTCCATCACTGTATTATCTATCACATTTTTGAGGGACTTACATGAAAGTAAGCCTATTTATTTTTCGTTACAGATTCTTCTAGAGAACATACTACCAGCTCACGTTGCAGAACATTTCTTGACAAATGTGGCATCTGAGGTAAGTCTTCTATTGAGTTCAAATCAGTCAACAATAAAGTTATTGACAGTTTATAGCTAACTTTTTGTACAGAGGTCGATATAAAGCCCCTGCCACCCTGTAAGGACACTGTAAAATAAAACTGAAGTGTCCTTTAATATCGCCCATTCTTACCCAGGACCTCAGATTTTAAATACTCCCTATATTTAAAATCTGAGGTCCTGGGTTCGATTCCCAGGTCGGGCAAAGAGTTATTGGGATTTTCTATCTGGAATTTCTCAGTAGCAGCCCGGAAACTGGATTTGTGCTCGGTTGATGGCAATATGCTCGCCCCCTATTACATGGGACTTAAACATAACTGGCGAAATGTGGGTGTGTAATGTGAGTATTTAAAATCCTACATCCTAAATTATTGTTACTTTCAGGCAGAGTTATACCACGAGAGATACTCAACCATAGCTGTGATGTTTGCGTCGATACCGAACTACAAAGAGTTCTACGATGAGACGGACGTCAACAAGCAAGGCTTGGAGTGTTTGCGACTGCTCAATGAAATTATATGTGATTTTGATAAGGTAAGCTTTAACACATCATGAGAAAGATAGTTAATTGATTCAGGCGGGAGTTGGCGGAAATCCATTATATAATACAATAGACGTAGATACCTCTATTTAGTAACCTATTCCGCCTATTCCTAAAGAGTCTTAAAAAAAACCCAGCAAGAAATCCACACGTGTTTCCCTCTCAACGAGGCATCCTCAGAATGACGCTAAATTACACAGCGTCGGGCGCTCGGTGTGGCAACACGTCGTTTTCGGGTTCGCGACAAAGTCGTCGTGTCATCGTCGTGTTTATTGATACCCATCACTGCTGCGGAGTTCCTCTATCTAATTTAATTTGACCTGAATTTTAATTTCTACAGGTTCAAATTAAATTAGCTAGCGAAACGTGCATAAGTAAAGTTATTATCTACTTTGGACGGAAACTTTGTCAAGCTATTGTGAAACTACTTAAAGATCAGAAGTACTTCTTGCCATAACTGAGAGTTTATTATACAAGAGAAAAATATTCGTGCTTTAACAGTTAATATTTTGTCTTTTTCAGCTACTTCTAAAGCCCAAGTTCAGCTGTATAGAGAAAATAAAGACAATTGGAAGCACGTACATGATTGCTTCAGGACTGAGGCCAGGAAAGGAGGAACAAAACGTAAGTAATCAATATAATACCTACGACGTGCAACTGATAAAGTAAGAGGAGCTCGTGGCTAAGTAATAACAGCCGCACGGGTCGATCCAGGTTAAGCTACGCTTGCCGTGGTTGTTCCGTGGATGGGTGACCATCTTTAGGTACATACCGAGATTCTTCCGTGCCTCGGAAAGCACGTTACGCTGTTGGTCCCGGCTGACATTCGTGGATCTTTGACAGTCTTTACGGGTCGTCAGAAGCCCGAAAGTCTGACAACCAATCCTACAAGGGGTCTATTAGGATTGGTCGTGCATGGGTTATGGAGGTCAGATACGCATTCGCTCCATGTAAAATACTGGTATTCAGCTGCATCCGATTAGACTGGATGCCGACCCCAACATAGTTGGGAAAAAGCTGGGCAGATTGATAAAGTGCAACTGATAAAATAAGGCATTACGCTGTAATGCAACCAATAAACACTAAAGAGACACCAAGAGGGGTTCCTGACTAGCAATAACAGCCGCACGGGTCGATCGATCATGTCAAGCTACGCTTGCGAAGGCCGGTCCGTTGATGGGTGACCATAATCACACGAATCCCGAGTCCCGGCTGTTGTGGATCTTCGACAGTCGTTAGAATTTATTTATTTGTAAGAATGTAGTTTTACATAGTATGGTGTTAATATTTTTAGTTAGTTCTATACATTCTGCCACAAAATATAGGTATGGTGTGAAAATAGGTTATGGGTCTTCAGAAGCCTGAAAGTCTGAAAACCAGTCTAACCAACGGGGATCTTACTGTTCGCCAATAACTGGGTTGGGAAACGGCTAGGAATTGATTCTTTTTAAATATAACACCATATAACAATGAAATGAGAGCTTCTGTAATGTACGGACGCTTTTATTTTCAGGATGCGACAAGCAAAGAGGAGCATACAGTGGCTATCCTAGTGGAGTTCGCGATCGCTTTGATGACAATACTGGACCAGATCAACAGGGAATCCTTCCAAAGGTTCAAACTTAGGATAGGTAAGGAAATATTGGTATTTGTTATCTACAAATATTTATTATGTAGAAACAAAAATGCGTTTATTGGCATTACAACAGAAAAATATACCTTATAACTTTATAGGGGAACGGGTGTTAGTGCAACGCCATCTGCGTATTTTGTCTTAGGAATTATACTATAATGATATGGATCACACAAATCACAATCGCTCGCTGATGGGTAGCTCACTTAACTAACTGACGTTTACCATCAAATCTTACTTGAGCTGGTGCGGGCGCACTCAGAGAAGCCTGGTAACGCTCTGGGTTGCCATGGTAGCATTTACATTTTGCCGCACGCTGTATATTTACAAGGTTTGAGAAAAATTGCATCGCGTTGCCTAAACTTGATTCTGGACGTCAGAGGCAGTTATTCCATTTAAAATATTATTTACAGCTGCATCCGGTTAGGCTGGAAGCCAACCAAATAGTTGGGTAAAGGCACGGCAGATGATGACAAGGTTTTAGAAAACTTATCATGCGCATAACTTTTATGTCCAACTCGGAGTGACATCTCGTGGAGCTTTTAGTAAATAAAATTTTCCGTCATCAACGTGCTTTTGACTAGCCTTACCATAATAAGACTTCTAATTAATAATATAATATTTATAAATATAAGATATAGCTGAAAGTTTTGTTTGCCAAAGGAGCAAAGCATAAGCGCCAAAACGCTACTTATATTTTCGAACTTTGAAGACGGGAGCTTGCCTCGTTTAGTTTCCGTTTCTTCCCGGCCGCAACAGATGTCACTACCGCTTGCACGCAAAGTACACCACCTTCTTCAGTAGTTACATTAACAACGCATAGATGGCGTTTTATTTTAACGTTTTAAGACTACACAAAATACTGTATTATATACCTACAGTTGTTACAGCCCGTTCATTATAATTTAACCCACGACGCGTTGGTAGCACTGAATTTTACAGTCTTACTTTCAATACTAATAGAGTTCAAAATGGCAACTGACAAAACAGTGCAGTAGTAACAGCTTAGTCTGATTGGTATATATCTGCAGGTAAGTTTCAGGTTGTATCTTGATCAAAATATGATTCGCGACCATAACAAATATTGTATTTACAAAATTATAATCATTAATACATCTGTCTATGTTATTTTCCTCCTATTGAATGACTTTTTCATGAAATTATGACATTTGAGAACAAACATCTCATCAATTGCAAAAATACGTAAGAAAATTTGAACATCGCGGACCTTAGCGGGTGAAGACAATCGTTACGTGTAGTCCGAAGCACAAAAGTCTGACAACCAGTCTTACCAAGGGGTATCGTGTTACCCAGTAACTGGGTTGTGGAGGTCAGATATACAGTCGCTCCATGTAAAATAGGTACCGGTATTTCAGCTACTTCTGATTATACTGAAACCGGCCGCAGCATAGTTGAAAAAGGCAGATTGATTGAATTGTTATAGTTAATACTTAGTTAGTTTTATGATCATTTACTATTGTACCATCGCGTTCAGATAAGCATATCCGCAATAATACATACAGGAATTATTAAAAACAAAAATGTCTTTGGCACTTTAGGACTGAACCACGGTCCCGTGATAGCTGGCGTGGTTGGTGCTCAAAAGCCTCAATACGACATTTGGGGCAACACCGTCAATGTGGCCTCAAGAATGGACTCCACCGGGATCATGGGCAGGATACAGGTCACCGAAGATACTGCTAAGTAAGTATATTGTGTCTTTTTCTATACTATTGCAAAAAAAAACATCCAACTCGAAGGCCCAAAATAAATAGTATCCGACTCGAAGGACCAAAATATATACATAGTATCCGACTCGAAGGACCAAAATAAATAGTATCCGACTCGAAAGACCATATTAAATAGATTTCGAGTCGAAGGACCAAAGTAAATAGATTTTGACTCGAAGGATTAAAGTAAATAGGTTTTGACTCGAAATAGAGGTCTATTCCTTGGCTAAAAGGAGCTAATTAAATTATTATTATTTATTGCAATTTCCGCATTATACTATGGTGAGTAAAAAATATCTTTTTTACAGGGTTCTAATGAATGCGGGCTACACTTGCGAATGTCGGGGTCCCACTTACGTCAAAGGCAAGGGCACATTAACAACATATTTTGTGAAAACACCCAACGTTGGTGGCGGAAATTAAGTTGGGTCAGTTGACCTGTGACCTCAGTGATCTCATGGCAGATTGAAAACCTAGATACGTCACTGGGGAGAGCAAAGGTCAAAAACAGAAAGTCGAGGAAGAGGATGGAACGGTGGATGATGAGATAGAGAGCATCGAAAATCAGGATCTTTAGGAATGTTCAAGGAAAAATTACACCAAGATTGATGGAGTTATTTGATCAGGGAAAGTTTTATAGAAACGATAAAGATAATATTATTTTGAAAACCTATATTGATATTAAAATAAAAAATATACGTATTTAAAAACTTTGAAATATAACAAAAAAACAATAAAATGTGCAATAAGTAATTGCGATTGATTTGAAAATGAAGTATTAACATTTACGACAGAAATGGTAAGTTATTCTGTAGATGATAAATAATAAAATATTGTTCAATTTTATTAGAATGAATATGAACTGGCGGGTAAGACTTATATATCCGGGTAAGACACATCATTTCTATAATATTTCCTTACTATAAAACCTAACTGATTTGTATATAAAGCATCATTACAAAAAACACTTTAATTTAAATAAATACCTACGTCAAACGTCAAGAAGATTTATAGCATTAATATGAAATTAATTAGTAAAGAAGGAGACGGTATTGTTGTAAATGTTAGGCCTAAATCAATTATAATGTAAAACCTACTGTTGGAAATAAGTGTAGAAAAAACATGTTTTATAATAATCAATAGCCATTATTGTCAATAAACATTATTATGGTAGGTATAACATAAACATATAAAAATTTTGTAAGTCTAAATATGTTTAATTCAAATCTTTTCGCAGAAAAAATGAAACGCCTGATAAAATAAACAAAGTTGTACACGTGTGGTTTGCTGAATGTTTTCACACAGATGTTATTTTTATTCAACTTAAGTGTCTATAAAAAGCAAAATAATAACTATTTATTTATTTAATTTTGACATAGGATATTTTATTTTTCAAATTATTTATTCTTATACTTAGTCACCCGTAGGTACGTAGATAATGCATTACATATTTCTAAAAGGAATATTACATGAATAATGTTATCTGTAGGTAGTTTTTGTAAATATTTAAGTAGTTACATAAATTATAATTTATGTTTGAAACATATTGTTAGTGTTGTGTAGTATAAAGTGTGATAAACCAGAGAATTATTATTATTTAACATGACACAAATGCGTGAGTCCTAATAATTAGTTTTTAATTTGCATTTAATAAGAATACCATAATTTTAAGTTCCATTGTTGTTGATTTGAATACTCTTTAGTGTTATGGTGCTAAATCTATGTTAGTTTAAAAATAGACAAAAAATGCATATCCCACCAATTTAGGCGACTGCAATTTTGATAATATTTAAAAAAATTAAAGAATATTTTCAAATGTCAATATTTTTTGTATTTTTTTAGTAAATCTCCAACATTTTTTAGTATTTTTAATAAAAACAGTTTTCGATGGCCTCTTTAAATGAATTAGACTTATTTATAATCCTATTATCATAATAATATAAATACCTAGATATAGTTAATATGCTCATTATTATGTTTAATATTTTCCACAGCGCAAAATCTTATAAAAAATATTTATTATCTGTGTGTACCATTTAGGTACTTAAATATTGCTGTTAGCGGGCGTTTACACTTGCAACAAATCTCGAATCGCAATCGCGATACGACTCACATTACTGTACTCACTATCAAATTGCTATCTTAAAGTATTAGATGTTTATCAAGATTTCTAGCTCGTGGAAACATGGTCTTCGATACACAGAAATATAAGACCTGAATTATTAAACCATATTGTATGTCTAGTTATATTAGATAACGTGGAAATCGAGCCTAAATGTAATTTATGGATATCGTTTTAGAAAATATTATGTAGCATTGTAAATTTATTTTTAGGTCTGAGATTTTATTTTGAAAAATTAACGATTTTAATAAAAAGTATCGTTGGATCAATGCAGTGTTTTATTTCGTATTTTTTAAATAATTATTTGATCTTTTGTGTACGACCGTGCGAATCTGAAATTATTTCCACGTAAAAAAATGGCGCACCGATTTCACGCCACCATTTTAGACGTGTGTCTCGTTGGACGGGGTATGACCGAATGAATTTGAATTTTGAATTTCGAACATGAATATAACGCGAGGTTAATTGGTAATTGCTGGTTGCGGCTGCGCTGGCCACCTACGCACACAGTTTGATTTATTTCGAGTGAACCGCCCAGGAATATAGAGTATTGTTTATCTATATGTTTTGTATTAATCATTATGTTCATACAGTGCATTCGCTTAATTGAGGTGCGTTAAGAAAAATGGTGGATATTTTTCAAGCGAAGTTTCGTTTATATAAAATAACTGTAAAATACTGAATGTGATTTTGTGGTGAAAGTTTATATCATAGCGTTATTAATTGAGAGGCGTTGATACTGAACTAAATATTTGCAATTAATATTATTTTGGTCTTCAGAGTTCATTCATCACTACTCCTGCCTATATTCTCATAGCAACAATGTATGGTTGGATACTTGCTATGAACTTTTTGACCTGATTTTTTTTAGCTTCCACATTTAGATCACTGAAGTCTATTATAAGTACCTCAATCCTGACGCACTACCAATATTTTTCATAACTGAATAAAACAAATACATAACATCACGCCGGTAATCCCCAAAGGGTGAGCCAGAGGTACTTATAGTACACCCTCATTTTGCCGGTTATAATCCCACTGGGCACAAATCCAGACTGTGCTGCTACTGAGAACCTCTGGGAATAATATAATAATTTCGTGTAATCAACATTTTATTCTGAGGGCCAATTTCACCGTTACAAACTGAACACGATCAGCACTTAAGATTTATTTATTTATTCTGCAAGTTGGCAACGTCGCAAATAGATGTCAAATATTTCGCTGTTTTGATTAATTTGATAATATTTCTGTATGGAAATAAAAAATGTGGCTAACTAGCGAACTAGAATATTGATTATGAACTGCAATAATTAATATCGTAACACCGAATAGTTAGTTTTAGATGTAAAAAAAGTATTTGGTAACTTTCCAAATGCCTTTTTTTCACCTAAAACGGGTACAACATCAAATTCAATGTTATAATAACAATTCATTATTAATATTCTAGTCAATTGGTTAGCCACATTTCTTATTTCCATACAGTATTATTTCCAAATTAATCGAAACAGGTAAATATTTGACAGCTATTTACGACGTTGCCAACTTTTATGATGCACCCTCTTAAACCGAGTTTATGAGCTGTCAGTGTCATTATTTTCTTTGGAATATTGACACTGACAGCTCTTGAACTCGGTATAGATGTGCTGATCGCGTTCAGTTTCATTGGTGAAATCAGCCCTGAGAGCCACACGAAACAAAAGGAAAGTTAATCAGAATAGTTCACTAGCCTTTATTTATTGGTCCTATACTATCTCTTACTTTACAAGATTTTGCACCATAAGGACCAAAATAATTCTCAGGATGCACCGTTTCATGTAGCATAACAAATAATTATAATCTTTCTCCCTCTTCATCTAGCCAGTCTCGCTCATATCTCACAAAATAGTCTACCCGTCACAATATAGATTAATCATAACAATTAAAACTCTAACGTGAGAACGTTCACATTGATTCTAATCATAGCCTTATGGTTATTAATTAGATCAAAGTTAATTATTGGTTCAGTTCCAGTTAGATTTGATATACAAGTTGTTGTGATACTGTCAGAGAAACGTATAATTATTTATCGGTAGGTACCAAAAATATAGGTATATTTTATGCCATCGGCGCTATAATCTATAAAACAGAAGGATCAGATCGATTTCTTTAAATCTTTTGAAGGCTTGAAATGGACAAATTAAAAAGTAGATACTCAAATTTTTTTACGGATAAAAAATTACTGGGTATAAAGCAGTAAAAACAGTATGAATCGAGCACTAATGAAACCCCTTATTTTGATTTAAAATAGCAACAAATAGAACTCTTTTATTTAAACTGTATCGTTTATCATTTCATTCCAAAAACCAGCAGTGAAGTCATGAGACGGTACAATCGAGCACTACCTACAAGTGAAAATCACCCACGACTTCTCGTGGGTCTTGGTCTTGATCTTTAAATGGTTTATCTTCATGTCATAAGATATGTACCTAATCACTAGCAGGAGGCAACAATGAAACAACCACCACAAGAAACGAGATGACTCATTCACAAGACGAACTAACATATTGGCATTAAAGGTAGCTAAGTCGAGCACTACATATAGAGAACACCAATGAAAACACAAATCACAATAACAAATAGTGGTTTGTCATTGTGATTTGTGTTTTCATTGGTGAACTAGTGAACTATCTGGACCTGATGTATAGTCCATCAGTTCCTACAAAAGGAGGCGGCAAAGACCTCCAGTTCGCAAGAAATGAGGTGACCAATTCGAGGACCAACCGACATATTTCACTCCTCACGATACATATTATCCGCGTTCTAAATATTCCCACAGTAAACCCGAGATAACAATAGTAATATCTCATCTTAAGATAAGCCACATGACAGAGTTGCCGCCATTGACCGGAAGTCGTAAGTTTAGCGACACAATACACGGTATAAAATATTACAAACTACTTATTCGGTTAAGATAAATCGTCTCATATATTATTTAGCGTAATAATGGTCAGAGATTACTTTTTATGTAGTTTTCGTAGATGCGACAGTTTGAAGATGTGGTTCAATATCGATTATTATTATATTCTGGAACGAATCTGGTAAACTAAAGTCAAGTGCTAAAGTTGTTATTTTCTATCCAATAACAATTTTAGCAGTACAACTAATCCTGACAAGATTTTAATACTCATTACATTAAAATGTATTCTACAATGTCAACCTAAGCGTTAGGCTTATAGAAATATTTAATACCATGATTGATGAGACTAGGAAGACCAAAACTTGGGCTCATATTGTACTACACATAGAAATATGGAGAGACTGGGGGCCTGGGGGCCTGGGGGCCTCTGCCCTGCAGTGGGATATAACAGGCTTATAAAGATAATGATGATTATATTGACATAACAGTCTCGCATGACGGGAACCTCGTGAAAGCCGAGAAAATAAACAAATCAAGTATCTTGATTTGGCTCGCGAGGTTGTTGACATGTGGGATGAGGATTCAGCGATCATTATGCCCATAGTCGTGCCAGCCAATGGCGTAATAGCCAAGAACCTCGACCAACACCTGAGGAGGCTCTAGGTGGGCAGCTGGAACAAGGGCTTGATTCAGAAAGCGGTACGTCTGGACACGGCTCTCATTGTTAGGAGGTTCCTCTCTCTGGAGTCCTGACCGGTGGGCTACTATTTTTTATATTTTTAAATTCTTTTTTATATTGTCTTATAATCTAATATTAAAAAATGTAATTTATAAGTATCTATGAAATAAAGGAGATAATAATGATTGGACAAGCCAACCCAAGCTAATTAATAAAAAGCATTCACCGTCATCAATGTTCATATTATTCTGTAAAACATCCTCATATCCTCCACAAAAACATTCACAAATAGGCACAAACCTTTCTCAAAACGTCTCCCCTAGTCTTTGCCTCTCCCTGGGAGTTCAGGACAAAGAGATAGTGCATCTAAGCGCGCAGTAATCTGTGATTAATGTAGCGCCCTACCGGCTACCAGTGTTGCTTATGACTTTATTATACGCTGCCACTACTGCCAGCTACCGTGACTTGCTAATTGGATTATTTAGTTTACCGCTTTAGGCTTAGGAGCTGGGAGAAGGAGGCAATGTGGCTTTTTTTTGTAATGATGAACGGAAATTAGTGCTAGTGTGGTTAAGATCACACTGTTGCCAACCAATGCCTATGGAAGGACCAATTGGTTTATTTATGGAATTGCTTTGAATTTTAATAGTTACAAAAGAAACGACTGTAAATTGGTATTAATTTTCATATATTAAGGCAAAAGGAAATGGCCTAATAATTTGAAGATGTTTCTTCTGGAATCTTAGCAAAACTTAAGTATCGAACACGTAATAAGTTGCTGAGTTATCATTTATTCAATGGTAACTCAGTGACTTATTACGTTTTTGGTTTGAGTGAGTTACGTCGAGAAGTGCTGATGGAAGCCGAATTAGGCATGAGCAGCGCAGTCAGTAGGTAGGTTCAGTCAGCTCCGTTACCAACAGATACTAAGACAAGAGACAGTTGAACGATGAAGATGAAGTACGTAAGGCTTTGCAATCCGATATGCTTGTAAAACAAATATTATCTCTTCAATTTCTCCTCAAAAAGCGTGTGTATTAAAACAACATCCCCGAATTCCCGGTAGTAAACTCAATGGTACTTCACCAATAATTTGTGGGCGTTTCCGAAAATTCAATTACGAACGTTTTGGTACGGTCGTAAATACAATTTGCGAGGTTATCAATATTATTTATTATTTTCGTGTTGCATTGCGAGGAGTGTCAGTTTGTATGATATGTGGGGTGAGGTGTTGTACAATGTCTTGCTTAAAGGATGCACTATGGGAAGGAAAAATTTGTTGACAAAACTGTTTATGAAAATAAATTCTTACACTATTCCAAACAATAGGTATGACTACAGACGAAAAGTTTACCACCCATTTATTTCTTCTCATTTCACAAAAATAAAAACAGCACCCTAATTCAGTCACAATCCAGAAGATTTTGGAGTTAATTGCTTATCCAGCCCTACATATCTTTCATAAATAAATAACGCAATGAATGTTGTTGATCTGTCAAAATAAAAGGCATTGCCAGGCATTGCATTGTAAGTTTTTTACGCAATCACCCCGCAGGTGAAGAATCGCAGGACGGCAGTGTTTATTGTGATCCATTTAATGAATATAATGTTAGATCCTCTACATAGGATCGATATTAAACACTGTCAGATACGTACTGTGGCTGCAGAATTAGGATACAGGTCATTCATTCTGCCTAGCCTTTTCCCAATCATGTTGGGGTCGGCTTCCAGTCTAACCGGATGCAGCTGAATACCAGTATTTTACATGGAGCGACTGCCTATCTAACCTCCACAACCCAGTAACTGGGTAATACGATACCCCTTGGTAAGACTGGTTGTCAGACTTTCGGGCTTCTGACGACTCGTAACGGCGGTCAAAGATCCACGAATGACAGCCGGGACCAACGGCTTAACGTGCTTTCCGAAGCACGGAGGAGTCTCGGTATGTAAAGATGGTCACCCATCCGCGGACCAACCCCGGCAAGCGCAGCTTAACCTGGTGGATCGACCCGTGCGGCTGTTTATTACTTAGCCACGAGCTCCTCAGGTAACCTAGAAAAATAACTCCATAATATAAGATCCGCATTGTTAATAGTTATAGAGTAAATTACTAAACACTACAGAATTAATGCTCTGAACCTAGAAAGGAAACACTGAGCAGTTCCTAGGCCAGTATTTGTCGCATCTCACGATCTCTGTCCCGCCATGGTCCTTATCGACACCATACTCCTAGAGTCCGCACAATGCCAAACAAAACACTGAGCAGTTCCCAGGCCAGTATGTGTCGCTACCACGTCTCAACGATCACTGTCCTTCCATGGTCCATATCAATACCATACTCCTAGCATTTAATTTTGTCCTGTTTTTAAGTGCGTACCCATCATAACAGATCCGATATAATTTATATTCTTACACAAGATTACTCTGAGCTCCTTAAGTTCTGAGATGAGCTCCTCGATTATTGACAATTGCTTGCACTGACTGGACAGGTCCACTCAAGTCTGTGTGGTTCTTTCCTCAAAAGACTATTTCAGACACTATCTACATGGTCCTCATATGGCCTGACCAAGATAATGTCTGGACTTTAAAAGAGACTGTGACCTCTGAGTTTGTTTCGGCCTGTCTTCTCAGAGTAGTCAGATAGAAAACGCCGACCTCATCTAGCTTAGCTCTAATATTTGTTTAACATGACGTGTAATAGTGATTCCGATATCCATTTCATTTCATACCAAGAGCGAAGAAGCATCATGATGGTTGCATCGAATTGTCATGCAAGAAAGTTATATTAATTAAAACACTTACTTAAACTTCAAGTTCGTATCTCTAGAGACCAAAAAATCAATTAAAAATAATTTAAGTAGAATTTATCATGCAACTCAGTTTAATATTCTACCACATTGAAACACAAATTACTTCAGGGAACCGTTTCAACCAGATCAAGCGTTTATAATTTTATTGCTTGCATCATTTTTTTACCGTTTAAGAGGTATTTACGTGATTGGTGGTCGAATTTACTGTCCTTTTCGAGAGTAAGTATGATCAATGGGTATTTTACCCTCTATTAGCACCGTGAAAGGGATTTTTATTAGCTTTTTGGAAACTATTTTAGGGACTCATGAAATCAATGCTTTTAAGGATTATTTTTAACTCATTTACTGAAAAAAAATCAGTAATGATCTCTCCAAAAAGCCACAGTGTTGTTTCTCCTTAGTAGTGAGTAATACGTACTAAGGTTAAATTAATTACTAACACTACATTTTGACCATTTCTATCTTAAAGAAGCATTTTTCTAATCATACAGGTAGGTAAAATAACAACTTGCTTCATTTGAACCACTTAGGTCTCCTAATTTTTACCTAAAGCTTGGGTTCCCACAGCGGGGCCGCCACATAACGGACGCAGTGACGGCCGAAAAGTCATGGCAGCGGAGTTTGCCTTTACGGTGTTAAAAAACGCTCTTTTGGGTAACGTTAATTGGGTTTACATTAATTTTAACGTTTAAGGACGTCATTCAAGACTCCGCAGTCTAAAGAAACCCTCGCATCTGAGATTCCTTAAAAAATGTATGTAATATTCTTATAACATTCTTACTATTGCCATATCACAGTCTCACACGTTCTAAAATAAATAAAAAACCGACAAATAACTCGGAACTCGGCGAGTTAAGACGTACGATTGCCGTTTCCTAGCAATCTGCATTTTGACACGATTTAACTCCTTCCGCGAAAGTACCGATAAAGATGTATGTAAGCGTATTGGTTAGACTGCTAACAGTGTGGACTGGGATTATTTATGGAGGTAAGGGGAATTAGCAACATCAGATTGTGGTAAATACTGGTGTTTAGCTGCATCCAATCAGACTGGAAGCCGACCCCAATATAATTTGGGAAAAATAATCAAATGATCAGATGATAATCGGAATTAACGTGGCCTGGAGTTTTTACGATTTAGAATTTTTCAAGTTAGTGCTGTTTTTTGTATTGTATGCGATCATCATGTCTTAGTGACACTGAAAGCTAGTATTCTTTCGACGATATCTATCGGTCATAATAGGGACAAAATTCCCATCTATCTAATTGCGTAACACATTTTCCTAAACGATTAAGACTAATATATTTCTTTTTGCCAGTTCAACAACATTCATGTTGTTTGTATTTACGTTGTTGAGCAGATTTTTTTTCGAAAGTTATGAACCAAATGGATTAGCAATCTTTTTCAAAATGATTCAGATTGTGATTGATCGTGTATTAAGCAATTAGGGTGTTGGTGGCAGTCACAATAAAAGAGCACAAAGTCTGTAACAACTTCGTTTTTGTAAGTCTTGTTTCTTCAAGTCTGTTTTCAAAGATTGTGAAGTTTGGCTTGGCTTGTGGCTGGCGAAGCGAGGTTGGTCCTGGCACAGTAGAAAACTTCCAAGGATGCTTATTTCTTATAACGGAGTTATGGACTTCAACAATGCTATTAAACCATACATGCTATTAAGAACCTTCCACAAAACTATTTTTTTTGCAGAATTCTCCAGTTTCAGTGGCCACTTTAATACTGATTTCTTATCACCCCTGGTACAATTATTACAAATTAGCACGGTTGATATTGTTGCACTCGTAAATAAGGCTTGAAGTATTTCATTCGTATCTATAGGGGCGATGTAATCGTTGCGTGATATACGACATGTGAGAGTTTGGGTTCGGTCCCAGTTTGAGAAATGAACTTACAATGGCTGCTTTTAATTCATTCTTCTCTCTACTTTTATCATCTTCATAGAAAATTTTCATATTCTATAAAAAAATACTTTTACGAAAAAAAAAACCCAGGCCAGGCCAGGCCAGGCCTTTGCCCTGCAGTGGGACAATACAGGCTGATTATTATTTATTATTAACCAACTTCCAAAAATAACACTACAAATCGAAAAATAAGGTGTCTTTGGTTTTGAATTTTCGTTTTTGCTACCGACTTCCGAAATTAAAGTGAATTTTCACTTTGTAGTGTTTTTTTTTTTTGTTGTAATTAGTAAGTTTCTTTTTTCAGTTTTTAGGTCTGGTGTAAATAACAGTGACAAGAACTTCATCATCACACCATCATCTTCATCATCCACATAGGCTAAGTGGGAAAAATACGTATTAATGAAGCTAACTGAAAAACTACCAATTCAAAGTTAATAAAAATTTAATGGTACAACCGCGCAAGCTTCTTTTTTAAATCCGTTCACAATTGACGAAAATATGGACCGATAAACATAAAGTATATATATATACGCTTCGAACATAGAACCTCCTCGTTTTTGAAAGTCGGTTAAAAATGATGACTTTTCCAGGAATGGAATCCGGAAACTGATGTTTTCAAAGTGGGTCTTTAAACTGGGCCACCTCAAAAACTACAATACAACAAAACACCTCTACGGGTCCATTTACACTACAACAATACTTATCAGGCCACTTTGTCGGCAACACTACTCGTTACATTTGTGAAGGCGTCAATTTGTACATGATAAATGCCGGTAACAAGAATAATAAATAACAATAACTTTAAGTTTTTAACGCTCCAATAAGTGGTCGCACCTTACTGTACTGTTATGCCTTTAAAATGATTTATGATTAATGAAAAAAAAAAAAAGAATGTAGGTAAGGTGTAAAATATCAGGTCATTGGTATTGGTTTCATCTCTACTGGCAGAGTTCTGAAGCCAATTCTCTTACGAGAATTCTAAAAACGTTATATAAGTCGCAATGTGTCAAACTTGTCAAAAATGTTGGTAAATTGATTGTATTTTTGACAGATTGCGAACGTGACTCGCCACGCTGGACTCGATAGTATAATCTGGAAAAAAATATTATAAAAAAAAAAAAACATCTTTTAGGTCACTAACTTTGTTTAATGCCTCGTCATAAAAAATATTACAGTTGTTGACACCATCCTTTGTTGATGATCATCAAAAAAATTCAGATATTGCGGGTAGTTTTATTTTTATTTTTATCCACAACGTGGAGTATCAGATCTACTGATCTACTGGCTCCCGTTTAAGGCTTGATTTTTATCGACTATCTTCTTTGCTTCCTCCTCACTTTCATCACTCTACTGCAACAATTATTGACATTGGAGTTTCAATGATTTAAGTTCTTGGAGGGCCGCTTGATAAGAATTATCCTTCTAAAACACTTTTTGCGGCTGTCTACGGCTTAGTAGAGATTTGCTCAGTATAAGAGTATAGTTAAGAACCTTGCTGATAGGATGTATGCTTCCAAGATCCACAAACGGTGGATATAAATATCCGCGTAATTATATTTTTTATTTAGTGTGTTTTGTTTTTGTTTTTTTTTAATTGTATGTTTAAGCATCATTTGGACTACAATAAAGATTTTTATTTATTTATAAGAACGTTTTCTACCCTTTTCTTGATTATTACGATCATATTTCGAGCCTTCTATAATATTTGGAAATATTACCGAGTGTACATTTATGAAGAAGCTAAGATTACTCACAATTAACATTCAATTAATTAACATCATCGACACTTGTAAATTACAGCAACACAATATAATAATTATAGTGTCAGAGATACTCATGAAACGTCACTTCTGATTGTCTTGATTTCCGATCACGGATATAAAGAATATCAAGAAATTAAACTGCGACCCTCAATATCACGCACATTTTGAGACCTTATTTAAAAGTACAAAAGAAGAATTATTAAAATATTATTTATTGGATACGTAATGTCACTAGACTGTATAAATCATTACAAAGGTCGGCGGTATCGAGAGGTCTTGTATAAAAACCATTTTTGTTTTAATTCTTGAGGTGGGTGTAGACGATCAATAAACGCATCTTGTTTCGTTTTATTGGAGTTATTGTTTCTTATAAAAATTTGCGTAGATAAATGATGAAGGATGTTTAAGACATTCCGATTGGCAGAAATCTATGAAATTAATAAAATTTTAAACTTTGTACTTTGAACCCTTAACTTATCTATAATTAAAGTGTTTAACAACTTTTTAAGAGGTTAGTTAGGAGGTAATATCCTAACTTCTTTAAATTTTATTCTAATTTGACTGTCTGAAAACAGAAAAACTCAAAGTTTTCAAATTTTTGCGATCATAAAATTCATTAACTAAAACTTAACGACATTGGATACAACTTGAATGCAATGTCATTAAAATCTTTGTACCTAGTCACTAAAAAGTATTTACATTAAAAAATACTTTTATTTTTTATACATTTTTTTTTAACTTTTCTCTCGCCTTTTTTTCTAATAGTAACTAATAAAAAAAGAAAATAATCCTCCACATGCACAAATAACCTCACGTGTGCTATCAACCCAACATTAAAAAGTACAATTGTACCTCCAATATATTGTTGTTTCCACAATTTAAACAAGACACGTTATTATCTCGTATGAGGTTCGACTTAACTGAATTTATTTGTCCATTCTGTTATAAAGCTGAACGCTCTCTTCGTTTTTCTTTATTCTAAAATATTGGGTCGAGTTTCGTAAGTGTAGCGTCAAAGATTCGTTGTGCAGGATAAGAAAGTTGCCAATACAAAGAATAGTCTGCTGCTGTTGTCTAATATAAAGTAGGTAACTACTTTATGCATCCCGCGCGTCTACAGTTTAATAAATACTTTTTTAACATAATTTGCCTTTCAATTGAATTAACTTTCTTAGTTCAACTTTTAGTCAGTACAACGTTAGTCACCGGAATGTCACTGAGAAACAAGATTATTCAAACCGAGCCTGACGTCCTGGTGACGGTGATGTTGTGTATGATAAGATGGACAAAACATAAACCGAGCGAACGGCGACGGCGACGGCATTGTGTGGACGAGATGAAACATTTATTGCCAGTATATCGGCCCGTCACAAATTCGGGCTGAGTTCTTGCGGTCGCACCGAACTACTCGAAACTTTGGCGGCCGGGATGGCGGCGCTCGGGTTGGACTTACGGTGAACCGCGGCCATAATAAAAAATGTATGTATCGTTACTTCGGCGCCGTCATATTGTTCTCAGAGACGTCCTGGTGACGGCTGCGGTTGACAAACCCACAAAGTGTAATTATCCAAGAAACTTCATAATCTAGGCATAGCTACATCCAAATGAGTCAAGGTTAACGCGTTGATGGCTTTGGTTTTCGATACTCTAGGACCTTAACATTTATAAACCATAGATACTCTTCCTCAAACAAATAAACTTAAGATCAACAACTTTCCACATCTACACAAAAATAGTCCGCAGATTGGTACACAATTTCCGTGCATATCCACCCACGCTTGATCCTTTAAGGGTAGGGTTGATCTCGTTCCGTCCTTAACATAATGCAGCTGATCACGATCATATTTACGATGTTCGATGCTTACGCGCACTTAAAACCGCCGCAACTTATCTGTTTCGACGCTACAAATAATTGGGAGGCGAAAAAATGTTGCGGGAAAATTATGATGCGTGTTTCTTTTGTTTTTGGGTGTACACTTTTTGGGGTTTTCGGTGTTTTTGTTAATTAATTGACATAGTTAAAAATTTTGTATAAAAAAAAACTATTTGCGTAAAGGTGGGCTGGTTATCTTAGGAGTTATCAGTGTTTAATTTAATACTTAAGTCAAACCCAAACATAAATCATCGGTAATACCTAATGTTTTTTTTTTTCCCTCACTTTTAGCAATTATTTGGTTACGAGATGTGAACAATGTAGTACTTATGCAAATGCTAGGGCATCTACTCGAATTCCACTAAAGTTCTAAATTAATTTCTTCCCTCTCTTCGATGGACTCAACCCACAGTAGATTTGGTTTAAGTCGTTAATTAAGTAGGATAGGTATCCATAATCGATGAATTTTATGTTTTCAAAGTTCTTGCTTTTTATAACTGATTATTGTTTTTTGTATCTGTAAGCTATTAAACATTATTCCGGTAATGTATCTACACACCATTATATATTTATATACACGGTAAGATTTAATTGGTAAAATATACAATAATTGTTTTCTGCATTCCGCCATGTTTTGTATGTGACAGAACTGGCAGACGAAACTCGCGCGCTTTTGATGGTCATAGACAAATGGTAGATTGATGACGCGGAAGGACGACACTTTTTTAGAGTGTGTGCATTTTACTATACATAATTTGTTACAAAAAGTACAAAACTAATATATATTTTTTAAATGTTATTTAATATTCTAACTGCCTGTTGCTGCTGCAGCGACTCCTAGTAAGTTAAAAACAAATCCTATTAGACTCCAACTCCATATTTAACCATCATAAAAATCCACTACCACCTTCCATTTTATGACCGAAAAATATTAGCCTCAAACCTAAAAAGGATGTCTTAATTTAGTTCCACAGCCCATAAATTTGGCCAATCCTTGCACAATGCTATTGACCAAAAGTATTGGCACTTTCATATACATCATGGTACAGCTTTAATAAATCATTTGGAACGAGGTCCAAAAATTGAGACATCGATATTTTATGGCCGACAGAATGGGACTTACTGGTTGGTTTTATATCTACTAATAATAAGGGCATATCTGTGTTCTTTTATTTTTTATTTTTTAGCAATAAGTTTTTTGAGATTAATTTATTTTTTCCTTATCTGGGTTGGGTGTTGGCCTGTTGGGACATAATGTTTGGGTGACGGTTTTGAAGAATTTTAATCAGTAGGTACCAGGCCTTGTCTTTTCGCACAGTCAGAAGTTCGTTACTTAAAATGATATTTAGAATAGCAAGTTTTCTGTTTCAGTTTATTACATTTCGGCAATACTCATATTTTATTTGTCATAGGTATCCACGGACAATTTAAAATCCCTTATTTATGCAATATGACAATAAAATGTTGCAAGAGTTGACACTGAAAATAGTCATGTAATCATACTAGTAAATTGAATCAAACAAGTTTCGATAAATACTTGTACATACTATATTTCATTTTTTATTTAATTTAATATAATTTAGTATAATTTTTTGAATGAACATAATACATTAATTGTTATCAACAAGAGTGTTTTTAATAAATGAACTAACTAGGCACATCCACACAAACATTAGTATGGACAATAAGACTATGATTTAGGTATAACCTGTATTTTAAGAAGCCCACAAGTCAAATGGACCAATAATATATTTGTACCAAAACAGTGATTATTAAGGACGGACGATTGTAAATCAGTCCCTCATAATCGGATTCGGTGCGGCAGGTTGTTAGTCTAAACTAAGGACTACACTTAGTTACCAGTTTTAATTTAAATTTAAACATTGTAATTTTGAATGAAATTAAAATTTTAACATTGTAATTTTGTCAATCAAACATGTTAAACCATAACATCCCGTCTATTTTCTCCGAAGGATAAGTAGATAGGAGGTCGATTTTTTTTTGCCACTTATGCACTGAAATGTGGGTGTACCAATGAGTAGGCTCATTGGTACACCACATTTCAGTTCATAAGTGGCAAAAAAATATTTGTACCTACTTGATATTGATATCAAAAATCAACTTCGTACTTCGATTGTGTGTGCCAGGCCTTACTTACACTAATGAGATTAGTGATGTGAATAAATTAATCGATTTATTCAAGAGCCCGATTAGGTGCGCGTGTAATTTGTAACGATTTGTTTATGTTTATTTTTATTTGGAATTCGGTCCATGTCGACGGTCCGTTGTTAGTTTAACTGTTGATAAATGGCTGAGACTTGGCTACCTAATCATATTAATATAGAATGACAAAATCATAAAACTAAAAAGCATATTTTGATTGAATATAAAAAGTTGCTTTGCGCTGAACAAAACATACATCCCATCACTAAAAAATCTTTAACATACATAAACTCACGCCTTTTTCCCATGGGGGTAGGCAGAAACTACAGAACGACACCTGCTACGATCCTTACAAACTCCTTTTGCCTCGTTAACGTTCATGCATCTGGTCATACACACACGCTGGTTGCGAGTACTACGCACCTGACCTTTCTGAAGAACACCCCCAATAAGGTCACTATAATGTCCTCCTAAGGCGTTTTCACTCACACTTGCCTTGTAAATGAATTTTGTTAGTCGCCGTTCATTCATCCTCTCAACATGACCAAACCATCTAAGCATACTCTTTTCAATTTTTGTCACTACATCTTCTTTTAAATCGCACCGTTGTCTTATCACATCATTCCTCAGCCTATCATTCATAGTCTTAAAAATCTTTAATATAGGTAAATATAAATATAATATCAAAATTAGGTTTCATGCGGGTAGTGGAACAGTTCAGGTGCCGTTCGGTTAAGTACAGTTGAAATCGGTGCTCTGAGTGGAATACCTCGATTTCAAAGGCTTTTGTTAAAAGAGGGATTAGAACATGAAGCAATCCTCATAGGCTTAATGCATCCTGGATGTAAATGATAATCCAGACTGAATAGATATACAGTACATAAAATGGGTGGCAAGAGCTGGAATGATACGTTATAAAGCCTACACAGTGATCCATCAATTGATGACTTGACTGACTCAACTGACTGACGAAACTCTTGACCAAGATCACACGAGTGAAAAAGTCAAAATACCTTTTAATTAGCTCATATTTCTCATAAACAGTCTGTTACAATATTATTGCCGTTAACATCGGAAATTGGTCATAAGACGCCTTTTTGTAATGAACGATATAATGCAGGATACTGCCCAACATCCTGATACATACTAATTAATAATCTTATTGCGTCATACGTAATCTAGTTAACAGGAAATTAAAGGCTAAGTTAGTCCTTATTAAGTCAAGCCGGAGGAGCTCGTGGCTAAGTAATAATAGCCGCACGGGTTGATCCATCAGGTTAAGCTGCGCTTGCCGGGGTTGGTCCGTGGATGGGTGACCATCTTTACATACCGAGACTTCTCCCTGTTTCGGAAAGCACATTAAGCCGTTGGTTCCGGCTGTCGGCGGCGGCGAAAAGTATATTTTTAACCACAGTATTCGTTAGGTCGTGGCTAAATAATAATAGCCGCACGGGTCAAGGGGTTCTTCCGAGGAAAGGTAACCCTCTTTACATACCGACCCTTGAAAACCACGTTAAGCCGTTAATCCCGGCTGTCATTCGGGGATCTTTGACAGTCGTTACGAGTCGTCAGAAGCCCGAAATTTTGACAACCAGTCTTACCAAGGGGTATCGTATTACCCAGTTACTGCGTTGTGCAGGTCATCCGGTTAGCTGCATCCGGTTAGACTGGAAGCCGACCCCAACATGATTGGGAAAAGGCTAGGCAGAATAATATCTCTGATATAATTTTCTTAAAACTTTTAGTTACTGTAAATACGATGAACGATGAAATACTTTTCATTATGTTCATTAGTAAACTAATAATGAAGTTGGCTCCGTAGTTTTATAAGCTAACGGACCTACAACACAGGTTTTCTTGACCTTTCTTACTTTGATGTCCGGAGTCACAAGTCGTGTTGGGCATAAATCGAACGGATTAGGACGTGTGACTCAGGATTTATAATTTGTCCGTCTGTGATGTCTTGTTTATTCCCTTTTTAGTTCGCGTTTTAGTTGTAGTTGGATTTTAGTTTTTGTAATTTTTATTTTTATTACAATTATTTTGGTGGTATATAACGTATATACTTATTTGAAATGTGCTAAATAAAGCCACCTTAATGTGCTTTCCGAAGCACGGAGGGTCTCGGTATCTAAAGATGGTCATTCATCCACGGACCAATCCCGGCAAGCGCAGCTTAACCTGATGGATAAACCCATGCGGCTGTTATTACTTAGCCACGAGCTCCTCCAAAATTATATACGAGATGTTTGCCTTAATGTGGCAAAAACAAATAATAATAAACATTCAGATTTACAAGGTACTTTAAAATGAATTTCACACCAAAATTACATAACAGAAAGAAACAGTAATCAATCAGTTTTTGCGAACCATTTTATTACATAAACCGTATTAAGGTGTGGTCCCATTAAAACTGACGAGCGGACATTAAAACGAGAGTTTCGCGTCTATCGGGCCAGTGGGATCGCCCTTTATTCTTTTTTTAAACTGAACCCATAAATATAAAACCTTTTTAGTAAAACTGAAAGTTGTAAGGGAAATTCGGATCTTAAGGTGTTGATGCATCGATGTGGATGAAAGGTGATATCGAAATTGTATTTTTATTTCTGAAATTATCTGGAATTGACGCTCAATAATACCATTATTAATAGCTATACTTTCTTTCTGATTTTTTTATAAACCCATATTCTGAATCTTACAGGGTGGTAACTTACCTTTATGGGTGAACCCACATACTTGTTACAATAAAATACCTCCCCACATACTCCAACTAAATGAAACGAAATTTAAATCTTGTATAAAACGCACACTATGCTGCCAAGCATATTATAAGTTGGAGGATTACATCGCTGACAAAAATGCTTGGCTCAACGCTGGTCCAGCTCCACAAGGGCGCATAAACTAGTTAATTCAAAAAAAAAAAAAAAAAAAAAAAAACAAAAATGTTTATTATAAGCTTAAATACCTTACGCTAGTTACAATGAGGAGCCTCCTATTAAGCAATTAATTTGCTTGTGTCAGGATGCTCCGCTCTTCCCAAGTTACATTAATATTGTAGTATTTAGTTTTTAAGAAATTTGACAAGTAGAGGTATTCTTACAATAATCCAAGTAACAAAATAAAGTATGTAGTATGAAAAAGATTAACATATTAAGAGGGTGCATCCTAAAAGTTGGCAACCTCGTAAATAGCTGTCAAATATTTACCTGTTTCGATTAATTTGGAAATAATACTGTATGGAAATAAGAAATGTGGCTAACCAATTGACTAGAATATTAATAATGAATTGCAATTATAACATTGAATTTGATGTTGTACCCGTTTTAGGTGAAAAAAAGGCATTTGGAAAGTTACCAAATACTTTTTTTACATCTAAAACTAACTATTCGGTGTTACGATATTAATTATTGCATTTCATAATCAATATTCTAGTTCGCTAGTTAGCCACATTTTTTATTTCCATACAGAAATATTATCAAATTAATCAAAACAGCGAAATATTTGACATCTATTTGCGACGTTGCCAACTTTCAGAATAAACCCTCTTAAGCGCGCTAGTTATTGTGGATGAGTCGGGTCTGGAAAGTGTGTGTTGTGTGTGTGTGAGTGTGTGTGTGCGTGTGTGAGTACGTGTATGCGTTTGTGTATGTATATATGAATCTGTGCGTATATGTCAAAGAAAGTGCATGTTTTAGAGAACTACACGGATTTAATGTTATGGTATATATAATTAGCATTCGAAAATATTGTTGGAGCTGCTGAAGATTGGAAAAACTATCTTTGCATTGTATAAATTAATTGCAAAGCACATGTGTGAGCACTGTGACCACATACCTTCTATAAAGCTACCATTTTACTGGGTACGTCTTTCATTGACTTGAATGTGCCCTGGCTGCTGAGAGTATGTCACGCTCACTCAAATGTCTCGCTGGTGGTGGCGTGTGTGTTGGATCATTAAGTTCCCTTCAAAATGGTTGAGCTAAATGGTGCTGATCCATGCGTCATGTTCGTGAACGGGCGCCGTCAGTAGGGACTGGTCATCTCTTAGCTGCCACGGCTTATTTTAATTTTTGAATTGTTATTTTTATACGGACGCTTTTAACGTGCACGTCTTTCTACATTGTTCTCACATGTATAATTTCAACATGAATGATGTAACAAATATTTTGTAACATATATTTTTGATTTAAAAGAGTGTCCGTGGATGTCTTGCCCGTTCTTCTCCATAGGTACCTACTACGCTTTGGAATGGGCAACTAGCTTCATCTTTCTGACTGACCGACCCCTTGACAATTCAAAAGTGCCTGTAATTGGTTTATTTGAAATAAATGCTTTGAGTTTGAGTTTGAGAACATCTTAACATACTGAGACCACACCGTGCCTTGGAAAGTACGTAAAGCCGTTGGTTACGGCTGTCATTCTTGGATCTTTGACAGCCTTTATTGGTGGTCACAAGCCCGAAAGTCTGACAACCAGTCTCACTAAGGGGTATCGTATTTCTAGTAGCTGGATTTTGGAGGTCAGATAGGCAGTCGCTTCATGTAAAATACTGGTATTCAGCTACATTCGGTTCGATTGGATGCCCACCCCAACATTGTATATCCCTAGCTAAAACTGGTTGTCAGACTTTCGGGTTTCTGACGACCCGTAACAACTGTCAAAGATCCACGAATGACAGCCGGGATTAACGGCTTAACGTGGTTTTCAAGGCTCGGTATGTAAAGAGGGTTACCTTTCCTCGGAAGAACCCCTTGACCCGTGCGGCTATTATTATTTAGCCACGACCTAACGAGTACTGTGGTTAAAAATATACTTTTAACGAGTCTAGTGAACACAGAGCATGTTCTGGTTTTAAAACTGGCAAAACAATTATTAAATGAGATTATTATTTAGTAACACTTGAACTTTGTAGGTACAGATACTGGCAGTGTTACAATTTTTGGACTAGAATTAATTAAAATTCCAGGGATAAAAATCAACTCGGAAATCAGTTTATGGAATTTTTATTAAAAATTACTGTCCTTTGACCACCACACCTCATAAATTTTAATATTATGTAGATGGAAAAACATGTCAATCTCATCGGTCATAATTTTAAAATAGCAATTGATTCCTAATTGCCTACCATTATGAATAATAAAGCGAGGATTTAATGAGTACCTAAATGTATAAGGCATTTTAAAATAGTAACTATAGAGTTTCGTGCCCATTTCTTCTCCATAAGAAACTACCTATTCTATTTTCTTGTAAATTTTGACATACAAAAGTTCCTTTTATGTGCATAATTGAAATACATTATTTGACTTAAATTTTAGTGACAATTGTATTCAGAAAAAAAAAAAACTCTGTGGGAAACTTACCTACTTTTCAACCTATTTTGAAATTAAAACTATTCAAAAAGTTCATTTAAAATGATTTTTATGCGGAACCCCTTAGCAACACAGGTGCACAACTCACATGATCAACCAGAAATAAAGTCGGGCGCAGATAGTCGTTTATTTGCAAGAGAAATGTCGTAATTAGTCGACATAATTGTTTTTCAGAATTGACGGGTTTATTTCGTCGCTATGTTGATGTTCACGCCGCTCCACTTGGTGGATAAGCTGGGTTAATGGTGGCTTGTTTTGTTTTTTGTGTATCCAGCTTATAATCGACTCTCTCTATGTCGACTGAACGGTAAAAAGATTCTTGTATAAAAACAAATGAAGGAACTAACATTGATCACCGCTCCAGCACAATGGGATGGGTGATTTCAGAGGAAAGTAAACCTTCAGGTCAGCTATGATCTATTTAACCTTCAATATTGTTTTTATTTTCCTATAGTTTAATATTTTTAAGATTCGAAAATGTATTACGTGATGTCATGGCGTGAGGTTAGGTACTTTCAGTGAAAGACGTAAGGTTCATTGCACGAAAATTGTTTTTTTTTTATCAAACAAACAACTTGTACGCACAAACGGAGCGTGATAATATATTTTTTTAAATTTTTTTAGTGTTAAAAAAATGCTTTCCTCTTTTTCTCAAATCCACATGAACAAAATAATTTCTCCATGATTTTTATGACAGACAATACCTAGCAAAGATAACTGAATATGGGCTTCCCCTATAGACTGCTATCGTGAAAAATCCCAGGATATAATGGCATATTGACCATGCTGTCTGGCCCAGCAGATTCCTACCCGTAGTAAGATATTATCAATACCGTTTAATCCTAGATTCCATAGAAGAAATCCTTGGAACAGTGTAACTTGCTCATTCCATACTTTTTTTCAAACCTTTTTGCGACACTTCTGCCGGTCCCCGATGAATGTAAGTGATATCATACAAAAAGCATTCGGTTAGTACATCGTTATCACTAATTATAATTGAGCGGAAAATAGCAAAAAATATTAATCTGTATCGATACTAATATGCTTTGTAGGGTCATCACTTTTAGAAACCTATATTTATTTTTAAATAAGTAACCGTGAAGTTTCTTGCCGGCTCTTCTCCATAGGAAACGACCAATTGGAACCGTGCACCTAGATTCTGACGTTTCATAAGTGCCCATGTAGGTTTTTGTTAAATAAAATATTTTGATGTTGATTTTAGAAAGTTTTTTATTAAGATGCCTCTGTCACGTTTGCTCTGATTTCTAATTTTCTATGGCAATAAGAGTAAGGGAAAACCAAAGAAACGATGGATGGATTGTGTGAAAAATAATACGGCTGTAATGTGGGAGACTACCGAGATGGCGAGTAATGGAGAAGTATGGAAGAAAAAGACATGTTGCCCCGTCCCTAAATAAATTGGGACAAGGCCCAGTCATGATGGATGAATGAGACTTCAAATACGGGTCCAGAGGTCACCTCTATTCTCTTGTGGAATAATGTGGGTACGTATTATGTTGCGCGGTTGTTTTCAAAGTCATTTATTAGCTTGTAAATAGGTACTTATCATCACAAACAACGAACAGGTGTATTTGACAAAAAACATACGTTATTTAAAACAATACAGGTTTACAATTAAAATGTAAGCCACCACGTATTCAAAGAATGACAACAAGCGCCCCCTGTCACGTTTAACGTGAACTACAGCTGTGACGTAGAATGTATATCGAGTGCCAATAATTCCTGACAGCCTATCAAAATCTCCAGGGGGTGATCTGCTTGTTATCTTAGTCCTAGGAGTGTCAGTTGACAGACGGAGCGAATAGCTTTTCCTTGATTTTTATAGTTCAGCTTAAATCTAGGAATATTTTACAGAAATAAAGAAAAAAATATAATAGTCAGGTAACAATACATGACAGGATAAGACACAGACAGGCAAAATTGTAGCCAGGTCAGTTATTGACACTTGCCCTCTGACGAAAACTTAACTATGTGTAAATTATGTCAACATCCACTACTCTCAAAACGGTGAAGGAAAACATCGCGAGGAAACCGGCAAGTCCTAGAACAAAAAAATCGAAAACATGTGACATCTACTAACCCTCACTGGGCCCGCGTGGTAGATTACAGCCCACTCCCTCTCGCAGAAAGGAGGCTTGTATCCCAACATTATAAGCTGATTATGCATATGCTTAAAGCTTGCACCCTGAACAGTCAGTGCCATTACGAACCTCAATTAGGTTAGCTACCTAATCCATTCGTCATGGCAGGAAATCAAATCAAATCAAAAACAAAAATATTGCTCGAATATGGTACAATAGATATTAAAGTAAATTTAGTTTCAGCATAGCCTGCCATGATATGGCGTGCAAATACAGTTCATGTCAATTACAAAGTCATTATGATTATTAGGTCCCTATGCTCGCTCAAAAAAATGCAGAAGGAAAATCTTCCAAAATGGCGTTGAACGGTTCACATAATGCTGTATTCGAAATTCAACTTCAACAACAACAAACAAAACTTCAAAAACAACTTAAGTAAATGTGTCTGTGTGATCTCATTAACAATAGTGTTGTGCCAGTACCAACTTTTAAGTCTAGTCATTTTTTTTGTGTAATCCTTCATTTCAGATTTTCGCACCAGTCACTTGGTGGAATAATGACGGAAACTCACCTACTATGTATACAAAAAATCAAAAGTCATTTATTCAAACTAGGCTGATAATCCGCACTTTTCGAAAGTCAAAATTACATAAGACAATCCCCCAAAACGCCCACCCTTCACCACTTCCTGCACAGCACAGCTGTCTGATCAGTTAGAAAATTTGAATCTATACAATCGTATGCAAAATAATTTACATTACGCAACACAAAACGGTAAATACAACATAATGTGTTCGTATACTTGCAAACAAATATTATAACTATTCTCATTCTTCCTGTTATTTCCTAAAACTGCCAACCCTTACAACAAATACCATCACGACTAGTCATCTGGTCACTGCCAGTGTAATAGCCAACGTGCGCGCGCGCAGTACGCACTAATGAGCTGTTTACTTAGACGTTTGTCTAATAACTAGATAGCTTTAATATCTGTAATTTGATATAGAAACTATGATGATAAGGCTACTGGGATTGGAAGTATGAGGTACTGTTAGTTGAGTGTAGGTTAGATCAATCTTCTGCGTCTGGAACAGATAATCACTTATATTCTAGGTAGGAACAATACGTTTGACAAGGATAAAACAAAAACAAATCACACGAAAATCATAGCAAGGAAAACAAAATAAGGGTACAAATAACAAAATGATAAATTAATTTAAAATACATAACACCAAGCATGTAACAGAGACACCTCTACCTATACCTTCGGGAAAAAATGCGGGTATGCTATAGGTTATGTTTAAGTCCCATGTATTATGGGACAAATGGGGTGGGTGGGAATTAAAATAATATAATAATATATGTATATGTTACGCCTTATGGATTACAAAACAAACTAGATCTATTGTAGAAATTGGATGACATATTACGTTGGGTCACTGAACTGGCAAAGGGAAAAAACATAAATAAGTCACTCATAGACTACGTTCTAAATTGTATAATTTGCAACAAATCAAATCAACACAAAATCATAATATTTTGAGCTACATGGGCACTTAAGAAACGTCAGCAGCTAGGTGCACGGTTCCAATTGGGCGTTTTCTATGGTGAAGAACCGGCAAGAAATTCCACGGTTACTTTTTAAATAATTGGATTTTACAATGTTTTCAAATTACAGTGTTGATAGGTCTGGAAGGACACTGTATGATTATCAACAAGTACCCGTTACTTAACAAAAACCGTAGCGTGGTACGTACCAATTCTACCAATAATAAAAATAAAAATAAAACTATTATGTGACAATATTCACAAAAAATATGTATTATGTACCTACAAACTTAAAGCCTTTATCAGTATATCTGTGGCAACGTTTCTCTGAAACGGACGAGCTCATTGTAATGGAACTTTTTACAGTTTTCCTATCATACCTATTTAGATCTTGAGTGAAATGAGACACAGTGTAGAAATCTCATATACCAGCACGTACAATAAAAACCAAAAATACTGATACCTATCTCTGCTACACCTTTTTCCTCATGACGCATAGGTACCATCATGTACTAGGTTACCTTCGTTTACACTTCATGGAATACCTTCCTACAGTCACGTATGTAAGACATTTTTTATTTGTGTGAGGAAACAATAAAGTTTGTGGTGAAATTTTTGTGAATGATGTGTTTTGATAGTCGTATCTTCACCACAATATATTGTGGTGAAGATACGAGAAAAAAGGTATTTTTTGTGATTTCGGTACTGTTTGAATCTGTATCTTCCTGCACCCTAATTGCGTAATACACGATCTATCACAATTTGTATCGGTTTGAAACAAATTGCTAATCCATTGCTTCATAAGTTGGAAAAAAAATCTGCTCAACAACGTAAATACAAAAACAAACGCAATGAATGTTGTTGAACTGTCAAAATGAAACAAATTCATCGGAATCGTTTACGAAAACGTTTTACGCAATTAGATAGCTGTTCTAATTTTCTTTGACGATGATACTGTATAAATCTTTCAATTCAATTCAAATTGTTTATTTGCAAGCACATAGTTTACAATGGAAGATCTTTAAATTCTGCCTGCAAGCAAGCGTGCAAATTATTCACCTTTACGTGTCATAATTATAATACAGATTATATTATTAGTACATTATTAATACATGATTATCACATTATTATCTCATTATTATCACAAACAAATGTCCGTGATTAATTTACAAAAAAATCATTAATTAATACTCTAAAGAAATATTTTTATGTTCTAAAAGATCTTTTATGCTGTAGTAACACTATTTTTGTAACCATTCTGACAATTTTGTTTTAAAAACATTACCATGCAACAATTTAAATTCAATTGGCAGAGAATTATAAATTAATATACACATATTGAACACATTTTTCTTATAAATATCTTTATGTCCAACAGGATGATATAAGAGGTTCCGAAACTTAGCCCTTTTCTACGTATTACACCTACACAATTATCTGTTTAACTCTAATTTATTCATTTACATTTATAATACCATTTATAATCCATATGAGGACCTAGAGTTCATAATTCTACAACGACTTTCAGCAGGATTGACCAAAGGTTTTCGGTTGCTCATTTCAATACATTTTTGACTTTTCCATCATGGTTATCGCTCATAGTATTTCACTATTATCTAGGCTCGTAGGTCCACTGGACACGATACGAGATTATCAGTCGTCTTTGTGCGATACGGTCGCCCGTTGGTTCTATTCTGTCATGTGGTCAACAATAAAGTATTTAGTTAATCAATCAGTAAGTATACTGTCGAGTTTTTAGTTATATGGTATACTAAACATTCTAATAATAATTCTGTATCCCTTGTAAAATTTCAAGTCAATATTGAATTGATCTTGTGGACGACGCACGCCAATACCTACATGAAATTAATATCTAATAAATATTAATGTTGCAAGGTGCGTGTGGTTCCGGCATAAGTCGTTGTTTGACATCCAATTTCTTCTTTTTAGTCTCTAGTCTTTTGCTCTATATATGAAAAAGTAACATTTTCACTTCTTCCTAAAATCTTTGCTAGAAAGCTGCTCCGAAGCCCTGGAACCACATGCACCCTCCATTTTGAGACTTATATGTATATTTTATTTCGCATTCGCATCTATCATTAATAAATGGTCTTCGAGCACGGATGTAATTGTTGAAAAAAATGGCGGACCGGTCAAAACCTCCGACAATGCAGACGCGTCGTATGCGAAAAGAACAAATGGAATCTCTTAAATTGGATAGTGCACCTATGAAGATTTACGAACGGACTCTTCCCCATGGCAGCGATTGTCCCATAACGCCACGGGAACGGGATTTGATGACGCCGGCGATATTACAACAGTCACCGCGTGCGACCGTACCACAATCTACATGCGCTTCGGAAAATACAGTGTGTTCCAAGAAATCAACAGCTTCTTCCATAGCACGGCGTAAACAGCTTGAACTGCAGGCTGCTACAGCAAAAGCGAAGATTCAAATGGAATTAATTGACAAGAAATTAGAAGCCGACCTTGCCCTTGTCGACGCCGATGATGAAAACCACGCCGACATCGAGGGAATTCATGATGAAGACCAAGGCACGAACTGTTCTGTATCCCCGCTGGATCAACAGAAACACGATGATGTGGAGACGTGGCTGGACCATGACTATTCTCCTGCTCAGCCTCCTCAGGACAGCATTCAACAGCTGGCACATACTTTAAAAAGTATGATGAAACAGACCGCCACGCAACATGAGGATCGTTTGCTCAGCCGGCTCGCTACACCGCGCGAACTGCCTGCCTTTAGTGGTGACTGCATAGAGTGGCTACATTTTAAAAATGCCTACGAAGACTCAACCCGTGTGTGTCGGTTCAGTGACTCTGAAAACTTGTGCAGACTCCGTCGAGCACTACGAGGCGAAGCCAAAGAAGCTGTAACCGACTTGTTGATCGGCAACACACCGCCGTTGGCAGTGCTAAATGCACTGGAACTGAGATTTGGTCGAGCTGATACCATTGTTTACAATATAACGACTCAGCTGAGAAAGTTACCATCGTTACATAATTATTATCAGCACGACATAAGCTACTTCGCTGTGAAGGTTAACAATTGCGTAGCAACAATACGCGCCCTAAACCAACATGATTACCTACGAAGCCCTGAGCTCGCTGCAGCCATTGTATCAAAATTGCCGAGCACGCTGATAAGTAAATGGACAGATTTTGCCTATAATCATCTAGGAGAAGGCACATCAAAGCTGGAGTTGCTAGCTACATTTTTGAAAACTGAGGCGGAGATGTTATCAGTCGTCGGATGCACTTTGCCACGAGAAATAAAGAAAACGATTGACACAGGCATCACTCGAACAGCTGATGACAAGACTCGACACCGTTCTGTGTTAACTTCTGTCGCGGTCGAAGACACGAAATGTTTGTTTTGTGCGAAAGAGATTCACACCCTACCAGAATGCCGTATATTCAAACGTGCGATGAGAAGAGACAGATGGAGATTCGTCAAAAGGCACAGACTATGTTATTGTTGTTTATCAACTAAACAACACGGTAGCAAAGTGTGCCCTGCGCCTGTATGTGATGTTGACAGCTGTGGTATGGCTCATCACCGCCTTTTACACTGGACGAAACCTACAACGACGTCACAATCAGCTGATGCGACGCAGAAAACCCAAGATAGCTCGGAACAAGATTTACCTACTACGTCCGACCGCGACGCATCGATAACGCACGTCGCACGCAACGATGACGTCAATCACGCACCTACGAGCTCGACGTCGGGCGACTTCGCGCTGCTGAAAGTAATTCCCGTAAAAGTGCGTGGACCTAACGGTGTAGTGAGTACATACGCTTTATTGGACGAGGGAGCTGCAGTGTCTATAATCGACTCCGAATTATCGGACAATTTAGGCTTGAAAAGTGAAAATTCTTGCCCTATAAAGTTTACTGACGCGTTCGGCTTAGAACTTTATCAATCGGAAGTACCAAAAGTGAAACTGCAAATTTCTGGACAGGACAATGCTTTCTATGACATTAATTTACGGAAATGTGATAAGTTAAAATTAAGTGCTCAAAATATGTCACTTGTAAACAAAGTTGAATGTGCCCACTTAGCTCATATAAAACCATTAATTGACGCGCAAAGTGTTGTGCCGCGTATTTTGTTAGGTCAGGATAATTATTTTATAATAGCTCCGCTCGAGATTGTCGACGGGGGAAGGAACTCGCTGTATGGATCACGCTGCAGGCTGGGATGGACCATCCATGGCTACCATAAGGGTCGTACTCACTCTTCGGTAAGTGAACTTAATGTCTTCCATCTCGCTCGCTCTTCTGATAGTGATAACACGCAAATAATGAGTGAACTTAATGACCTGATAAAAAATTCATTTAATCTCGATTCCGTTGGAATATCGACCTTATCTCGTGAGAATAAAGATCATGTCAGATGTATTGATATTGTTGATAAAACTGCACGTCAAGTGGGTTCTCAGTGGGAAGTAGGTCTACCTTTTAAGAAAGACAATTTCAGTATGCCCGACTCGTACAGTAATGCCCTATCACGTCAGCAAATATTGTTACGCAAATTTCATAAAGATAGTGACTACGCGAGTAGGTATAAACAAGAAATTACTAAGTTGATAGACAGTGGTTATGCACGAGAACTACAGAACGATGAATTACTCTCCGCTAATCACGTTTGGTATCTGCCGCACTTCGGTGTGCAAAATGTAAACAAACCAGGAAAACTGAGGGTGGTATGGGATGCTGCCGCTAAGGTTAATAATGTTTGTTTAAATGATTATTTATTGACTGGACCTGATTTGTACAATTCTTTGTTCGGAATTATGCTTAGATTTCGCGAAAATCAGTTCGTAATCGTAGGCGATATACGCGATATGTTTTTACGAATTAAGATACGGCCAGAAGACCAACATGTATTTAGATTCTTATGGCAAGAGTCTACAGGTAGTACGATTAAGCATTGTGTCATGCAAAGCCTCATCTTTGGCGGAACGATGTCTCCTTTTATTGCGCAGCATATAAAGAATAAGAACGCGCTTAAATACAAAAACATTAATCCGGAGGCCGCTGACGTAATAATAAAAGATCATTACATGGATGATTGTTTATATTCAACTAGCGACGAGAGTAACGCGATTAAATTAGTAAACGATATAACGTCCATCCATAGGAAAGGTGGATTTGAGATAAGAGGTTGGTCGAGTAATAGCAAACGAGTGTTAGATTCTATACCTACGGAAGCGTTAGCACAAAGCGCTATCCAGTTTAAAGATGGTGTAAACAACACAACTGAGCGCACTTTAGGATTAACATGGCATCATGACGATGATTCGTTTGGTTTTAGGATTAATTTGAACCGTATACCTAAAGATATTTTAGAAGGAATCGTACCACCTACAAAAGCCAAAATGCTTAGCATTATTATGTCAGTTTATGATATTCACGGATTTCTATCACCGTTTCTGATAAAAAGTAAAATCATTTTACAAGACGTACATAGATCTAGTGTCGACTGGAAGAGCCAGATTCAACATGCCGAGCAGATCAAGTGGGTAAAATGGCTTGGTGAATTAAAACAATTAGTATTGTTACGAATACCGCGTTGGTATATTAATGCAAGTATTTGGACTCAGTGCTACTCTAGTACTGTAGGTACACAAGACGTCAACACGATTGTAGATACACAGATGCATATATTTTGTGACGCTTCTATTAAAGCTTATGCCGCGGTTATTTATTGGCGTTTAACACGGCTAGACGGGAAAGTACTCGTGTGTTTTGCTGCCTAGATATAAGTGGAACAAAGAGCAGAGAGCGTTGCGAAATGGAGACTATGTTCTTTTAGTTGAACCAAATTTAGAGCGAGGTTCTTGGCGCCACGGGGTGGTGTGTGCGACTATGGCGGCGATGATGGTCGCATCAGAGTGGTCGATGTGCGCACATGTACTGGTGTGATTCGGCGTCCGGTGACGCGCGTCGCCCTACTCCTTCCAGCGGAATGTTAGTGCTGAACTGTACTTATTGTTTTGTTAATTTATTTATTTTTGTTTGTAGATTAGCTACCAAATATTGTATTTTGTTTAAGTCAACTCAGCTCAGCACTAGGGGGCGGATTGTGGACGACGCACGCCAATACCTACATGAAATTAATATCTAATAAATATTAATGTTGCAAGGTGCGTGTGGTTCCGGCATAAGTCGTTGTTTGACATCCAATTTCTTCTTTTTAGTCTCTAGTCTTTTGCTCTATATATGAAAAAGTAACATTTTCACTTCTTCCTAAAATCTTTGCTAGAAAGCTGCTCCGAAGCCCTGGAACCACATGCACCCTCCATTTTGAGACTTATATGTATATTTTATTTCGCATTCGCATCTATCATTAATAGATCTAATATTCGCAAGCTTTAAGGCTCCCGCAGACAATTTTAGTAGAACAATTTCTATGAAAACTTTGTGTTAATTGTAGTACCAAAATCTCGCCGCATCGTCGCGTCGCGCCTGTCTGTTTGAGCCTTTATGTGAAAAAGATCACTGACGATAGCCATTGCAAAAGCAGGGTTCGTCATTTAAGTCTATTGGACGGCGGGATCCTCAAAGTCAAATCAAGGTAAGCTTTAGCATAACTACTTTTAATAAATTAAAATCTATAAGTTATCAGAATGCATATCATTGCATAACTATTGTTAAACCGTCACATCATACATCCCTGGTCAATACATTATTAAACATGCTCCTATCTGAAAGTCTAATGCACGTGGGATCGGATACTGATCTTCCAGATAAACATCAGTCAGCATCCACCTGTTTCGTCAGTCATTTGTCGTCGTTTGTCAGTCCAGCTTGTCAGTTCATACTGAAGTGAAAAAATTCTGACATGTCAATGATTTTTAATGAATTGACCGTATCTGTGTTTGTTCAGTTTTTCCGTATGAAAAAATTTTGCTGGGGTAATAAATTCGAATTTGTATTAGAGCTGGAATCCTTTTATTGCTGACTGATGCTTTAAATCATTCTTTCCAGGGCAGGCAGAGATGTTTCATAGTGTCATTCATAGTGATGGATGTTAGATGTTGATGGACTTACCTTGCCCGACTAAGGCAGGTATGTGGACTATAAAATAGGAGTAGGTATGCTAAAAACTTCACGAATACCTTTAAAATTGTAGAGAGGTAAAAAAAATCTGCAGGATTTTGCAAATGAAAAAATTAGTCAATTTTTTTGAACTGTAAATGTTAACTTTCCTATAGTATTCCATGATCCCGGATTTGAGCATTTTATAGCTAATCATACGAATCTTGCATTACAATCTGGTTACGCATACGTATTATCACAAATGAACATAATTTACCTATACTAGCGCCATTGACATACCAGTGTCGTTATTTGGAACTAAAGCTCTATATTTATTTGACGTAGAGGGACAGTGCGGGGCGCATCGATTCGATTTAAATCGACAATCGAATGCGCTCGAATGAACGACTTGATTCTAGGTCGGTCGTAAACTACATTAGTGTGGCGGGTTACTTCGAGAATGCTTGGGAACTTGCCTACTAGTACTATTTACAAACTAAGTGACGTTTTTGTATGCAAATCTATTTTTAGTTCGGTGGATTATATTTTTATAACATTTTTTTAAGATTTAAATCGAAATAAAATTAATGAAATCTTTCTAAAAGATGAAGGTCGCTTTGATCTTCTTATGTAATAAGGTCTTATATACCAAGTAAAACTTCCCGTTGCTTCGAAAAGTAAGATACTAGTAATATAAACCTGGGAAAAGAAGCTATAGTTTTAGAAAACGGTTCTAAAATCTAAATTGTATCGCAATAAGTAGTTATTACTTAGTAAGTAGTTATTACAGCAGTGGTGGCCCAGTGCAGTATTTTGTACATCTTTGACAGTCGGGGTAGTCAGAAGCCAGTCTTACCAAGGAATATCATGTTACCCAGTAACTGGATTGTGGAGGTCAGAAAGGCAGTCGCTCTATGTAAAATACTGGTGTGCTATGGTGGTGGTATTCAGCTGCATCCGGTTAGACTGGAAACCAACCTCAACTTAGTTGGGAAAAGGCTTCGCATGATGACATGCTTAGGTTCCAAAGTATCATACAAAGAAAATCTTCCCTGCTGTTTCTGAGTTGATAAAACCTAGAGCAATCAGCTCTTAGCTCTGAATATTTTTAAATACCATCCACATTGGCTCATTTATGATGTGACCACCATCGCTGACCGTAAGTATGTACAATACTATATATATTAAGAACACGTTTACCATATCAATAAGCGCACGGAAGCGCTGACGTTGTTCAGATCGATTTATTTATGAATCGCATTCACACATTCCTGTCTAACGTGTATGGTGATTGTAAGGATACTGGTTGATTAACGCGAGCATGGCGTGTTCGCTTGAGTCATTACATTTGGTTCGAGGTTCAAAAAGTCAACTCTGTTGTTATTATTTCTAAATTTGGTTAGGGATACTCATTTGACAGTAAAAGCAGAAGATGATTTATACTTGACCAAACCTGAAATCGTGGAAAAAATATCAGCTGTTCCATACATTTTGACGAGTTTTGCGAACATAAATGTAGGGAACAGCTGATATTTTTTTTCACTATTTCAGGTTTGGTCCCATAGTAAAAGTCCTACTAATATTATAAATGCGAAAGTTTGTGAGGATGGATGGATGGATGTATGGATGTTTGTTACTCTTTCACGCAAAAACTACTGAACGGATTTTGATGAAACTTTACAGTGATATAGCTTATACATCAGAATAACACATAGGCTACAATTTATAATGATTTTGTTTGATTTTGCCATAATATAACGATAAGTATGAAGTAAGTCGGAAAAATTTCTGCCCTCTGAGAGCTATCTTGGCGTGCGCTGCCTAAACCGTTAGAGTTATACGAAGATAATGTATCGTGGGATTGTTTGTCTAAAATAGTTCTAAATAAAAGTCCGCGACAGCATATATCTATCTTTTATGTGGAAGCCATTATAGCTAAAATACTGAGCCATAAATACATTTAAAATGGAGACTTTTTTTACATTGCACATTTTGGAGTATTTAGTTAATTCTTATCAAAATTAATAACTTCATCGCTTTCGGTATTTAATGTAGATAAACTTTGTCTTTTACACTAAGACATTTGAAAGAATAGTTTAAAAGTTACAACGATAAGAATGAAGCGGGGGTGAGCGGCGGGCCAGATAATGACGCGCCATGGTCTAATAACAATTTTTTGGTAGTATTTTAAGTAGAAATATATTATAGTAGTTTTTATTTTAATTAGATATAAGAAAGCTTTCTTTTTTTGTTAGTTTAAGAATATCGGTTAGTTTTAAAATTCAATCGTGAATGTCGGAAATTATCCCACAGGAACGTGTTACATGTTCTAAATCAACGGGGTAATTGCGTAACACACTTACAATAGCAATGGGTTTCATTTTGACAGTTCAACAAAATTAATTGCGTTATTTACGTTGTTGACAGATTTCTCGAACATAATAATTAATGAAGCAATGGATTAGCAATATCCATAAAATCATTCAGATTTTGATTGATAGTGTGTTACGCAATTGGTTTTTATTTTAATTACTTATATTATCCTACTAATATTATAAATGCGAAAGTTTGTGAGGATGAATGGATGTTTGTTACTCTTTCACGCAAAAACTACTGAACGGATTTTGATGAAACTTCACAGTAATACTGCAATTTATATTTTTTTGTTTTTATACTAGCTTCCCGCCCCGGTTTCGCACTGGTAGCACTAAGTGCTTATCTACGGCACACCTACCTATCCACCTACCGTACCCTACCTATCCACCTACGCTACCCTACCTATCTACTTATCTACTTATCTACCTACCCTACCTGCATACCTACCTCTTTACGACCTATTGTCATACCTACCAAATAAAAGTTTCGGAGGAGTGCGACCACAAGCACCGTGACACGACATTTTTATATTTATAGATTAGCCTACACTGTCCCATTGCTCAGCAAAGGCCTCCCCAAATACTTCCAAGCATCGTTCTCCAGGGCCTCCTCGATCCAACCCTTGCGGTTTGCGTCTAGGTCGTCTCGACTCCTCTTCCTGGGCCGGCCTCGGCGGCGCCGTCCATCCTCAGGCATCCACCGTGTGGAGACTGTTGCCCAGCGGTCGCTATGCATGCGGCTGACATGACCCGCCCAATCCCATTTTAGCTTGGCAGCCTTTTTGCCTACATCAAGAATCCCCGTTTTAGAGCGCAGCGTAGTGTTTCGATAATTGTCAGTTCGTTTTACGCCTAGAATGCTTCGCTCCATTGCTCTTTGGCAAACCCCAAGAAGAAACTTTAGCGACTCGGTAAGTGGCAGAATACACATATCGATGAGTGTTCGCTTCAAGGAGATCGGCAGATCGCCTTTCATTACCGTCTTCAGAGACCAGTACCTTTTCCAGGCATTTTCGATGCAGCGATAGAATTCCTTTTGTTACCTGTTTTCGAAAGGAACTAACTGGCCCAAGTAGATGTACTCATCGACATGTGTTTCCTGCCCATCTACCTCGAAACTACACTTAGTGTTGTTGGTTATGGTTTTTGTTTTAGACCGATTCATCGTGAGTCCAACCCTGAGGCTTGCCGTGCTTAGGTCTTGAAGCATAGTCTGTAGTTCCAGAGCTGTGGGGGCAAAAAAGTACTATGTCGTCGGCAAATCGGAGGTTTGTCAACCTCCTACTACCGACTTCAATGCCCTTGGTCATTCATGAGGCTGCCAGTGTCCTAAATATCTCCTCGGGAGTGCTCCTACTTACTAATATTATAAATGCGAAAGTTTGTGAGGTTGGATGGATGGACGTTTGTTATTCTTTTACGCAAAAACTACTGAACGGATTTTGATGAAACTTTACAGTAATATACCCACTTAAAACTTAATAATGACTTAATCTTACTGATATTATAAAGGTGACAGTTTGTTTGTTTGTGTGTTTGGATGTTTGTTACTCAATTATACAAAAACGGCTAACGGATTTGGATGAAATTTGACACATTGATGATTTATAACCTGGATAAAGTACCTACTTTTTTCCCCGGAAGTACTTTCCTGTAGGACAATTTCCGACCTCCACGCGGGCGAAGCCGCGGGCGAAAGCTAGTTGTTCATAATGATGAGTACAATGACCCCTTAAGAGGAAAACGGTGATCGCATGCCTTGTCACCTAGTACACGTGAGGATCTGTATCTGCAAATGGTGTCAGAGTTGCTGTATACTGGGCTAAATTAAAAAAAATACTTGTTTTCAAACAATATTTGCTATCGACGCGCTAAGAAGATGAAGAAGCCGTTACTGTAAAATTAGAATCTTAGTATTATCATCACAATAAAGTGGCATTAAAAGTGACGTAGATAATAAAAAAAAGCCGTCATTGGGACAAATCACATAAAATTGTCCTTTACAATGCTCGCGTAAATCAACTCGGGCCCGAACAGTTTGGAGAAGCAACCCAACACTGCGGTCGGTGCTAGTACGTTTGAAATATGCCCTTATTTACATGCGCGAGCGCTCGAGGTGCCGAGAGTTATGCATTTGACCTCCTGACTGCTGGTCGCCAGTTTATGCGGGTTTGCAGCAACAGAATTGTCTGAGAAACGTTTTTGAGATGTTTTGTCTGACCCACATCGAAAGAATAGGTGAAAATATTTGTAATGGCACGATCTTCTGATTTTTGTTTGAAAATGGTAGATATTTTTGTGGGCACTTACAATCTATATTCTGCACATCCCACTTGCACTAGAAAAACCGTTCCTTTGTCTACGACATAAAGGCGCTGTCAATGTTAAATTGTTTTCACTGATCAGTGCGCTTGACTGTACTACACTGATTACCATTACATTATTAGAATTACCTATTAACAACCACCTGGTAAAGTTCAAGTGGTGATGGTTGCAGGGTTCTATCTTATCATGATTTCATTAGGCCCCCCCCACAGTGTAGAAATTTCTAGTCGGTAAAAAAAAGAATCAAATGTTTCATACATTTTTAACCGTGTAGGTATTGCACTTAAAATAACCGACGTTAAATTTCTACGCTGGGTAGTCTGTATATGATAACTATAGAAAAAATGTTGTTTAAACAACCAATATACTTCCAAGCTCTCGGGACACGGTAATACCTCGTCCATATAATCAATATCACTGAAAGAGCATCATAATTGCTCTACAACCTACCCACTAGTATTTAATTCAAGAATGAAGGCATAAAATATTTCGCAGATGTATGATACGACGCCACGGGAACCGCATTAGCCTTGATTGTTAACATCATCAGTGTTGCGATGGTTTTAGGAGCCCGCTGGTAAAGGTCTGATTAAAGGTTATGAAAGTTATTTTTTTGTTGGAGATAAATTTAGAATTATAACTGTTTTGGAGTTTATTGTTTTGAAGTTTATTTCGTTGGACGTTTTGGTTGGGCGGAGCTGGTAAAGATTCAGATTGCTAATTTAGGCTAAACTGTAGTTCTCATGAGAATACCTTTATCCAGGTTGATAGTGATTTGGAGGATATCAGAGAAGATAAGAAATCACTTAAACGAAAATACAATAATTGCGAAACCCTGCAGTCTCAAAATTAAATAAGTAGTAACTTGGGTCAAATGGAAAGTGCCTATAACTTGTATAGCTGAGAAATAATTAGTAAGAAGAAAGCAGCTAGTAAATAGAATGATTCAAGCACTATATTTAGACAAGGACCATCCTATACGCCATTTATTTTAGCATTGGACAAATAACGGCTAAATAACGACAGTTATTGTGTAATATTATTGATATGACTGCACTTTAGAATTATGTTTTTAATGTAAATGGACGTAATGGGATGTTGCTCTTATCGTGAAATAACTACGTTTATATCGAAATACCGAAAGGATGTTAACAGTTATTTGTGTAATGTTATAATAAATGGAGTATAGTTAGGGTATAGGATTCAAATAAATGAAGAAGATTGAGTAACATAAAGATAACCTTCCCTAAACGAATCTCCCTCAAAATAACATAAGTACTGAACCCTTACCTACAATTAATATCTCCAACCAACCGCCATTTTTAACATTATTTCCAACCATAACGGTTATTGCACCCGAAATCATAACGAGCATGTAAAATATTGTGTGGTATCCATCCGTATGATATATGACCAATATTAACCGAGGTACAAAATGTTACAGGGCGTTCTGCCCGCATACTTGTAAATGTTAAGGAATTAAGTTACGCACTTATTTTCAAGAAATAATGTTTGCACATCACTCTTCGGGTTGCACATTTGGGTCGAATTATAAGCGAAGTTAAGCGAGAGAAAGCTTTATTTGTAAGGTATTTAAGTGAACTTTGTTAAAATCTAATTGTATATAAAAGTTTTTATGATTGGCTGACTGACAACGCTCGGTCTAATTTAAATAGCTGATAATTTGAACCTTGATGTATTGTTGGGAAGTTATGCCGCTTTTGCACTAGTCGAAACATTGCGTAGATCTGAGAAACCTTGTTTATTTATTGATGCAAACTCAGAGCATTTATTGAACTTCTGAATTGTCAAGGAACCTAGTTCAATTTGTCCACATTCGCTCCACATTTATGATATTCCTTATTCGCCCCACATTTTATTCCATTTTTGCCCCGAAAATCATTTATTTCATCAGTAAGAAAGCTGAAGCTAGGTCAAAAACAGTCTTTACCAATAGTCAGAGTTGATGGTTTTCGGTTCTAGAATGATTCAATTATCTCCATGAATACAGAAAACAGTTCTAAAGAAAATAGTTTGATGTATTTGAATCAGTCTTGTGTGAATGTGCCAATTTATATGCAAAGTTAATTTTGTTCCTACACTTAGGGACGAGGAAAGGCATTAATCTTAATATAAATTCAAAAGGTTTGAAGTGAATGGTTTTAATGAATTGGATTCTATCATTCTACGATGGATTAGTTGAATAGTTGTGTGATGTGCTACGCTATGGGAAAATTAGTCTGTGGACAGTTTAGTGTTTATAGGCAGACTAACTGGTCACTTACTTTATACTTTTTTCTTACTTTTTTTTTCTATGTTTATTAAATTAACTTGGAAAATAAGTTATTAATATGTAAGTTTATTTTGCTAGAAACAGTGTAGGCCGTGTAGGTCGTAGGTTCGCACCTAGACAGGTGCTTTACTTTGTGTAAATTATTTCATCACCACTGCTCTCAAAACGGTGAAGGAAAACATCGTGAGGAAACCGGCATGTCCTAAAACCAAACATTCGAAGACATGTGACATCTACCAACCCGCACTGGGCTACGTGGTGGATTATGACCCACTCCCTCTCACCGAGAGGAGGTATGTATCCTAGTAGTGGGAACATTATAGACTGATAATGCTTATGCTACGTAGTTTACAAAACGTATTAATACAAACTGCGTGTTTACAAACTCTTTGAAAATATGTAAAGCGTGTAGTGTATACAGGCAGACTTTTAAAACATGCGACAAAATTTAAGGGGATGTTCTACCCATAAATATGAACAACTTTCACCATACGACCAACTTGAATTCGCATAAAAACATCGACCTTCCTGTATAAAGTATACCCGAAAATTATACCCGATTGGACCATTTTCTATAAGGTCGACTATTTTTTTTGCGAATTCTTAGTTGGTCCCGTAGTAAAAGTTGATCATATTGATGGGTAGAACACCCCCCTACATTTTTTCGCATGTTTTCAAAGTCAGCCTGTATTTATACGCCTAGGTCTTGGTTCCGGTTTAAAAGATACAGTTTCTTTCATTAAACCTAACATTAACATTTTAATACACATATTTTGATTGATTACAAGACTTGGCTGTCTGCTCACCCCGCGAACTGTTTCTGTCGTTAATTTTAATGTCGGTTGATTCAATTTGCACAGCTTTTTGCATTAACTCGAGTATAATGCACGTTCCCATGAGAATTTAATCATTTATTTTTGTTTGATGCACATTTTGTTGGGTACTAAGTTATTTTCCTGGCGATGCTTGTGGAGGAATTACGAATATTGATATTATTATTTTCATTGAAATGCCATAAACAAGAAAAAAAATGTTTAGTCCAGGAATAAGTTTGTTTTTCGACCAAAACAAGAACCGAAACATACCAATAGTATTTATCCATCTTGATGTTCTTACAAGATTTCGACTACCTATTTATTCCATTTTTTCTTCGCCCTAACAGTGGCATACATGACCACCATTACCCACCCAATAATTACCCATTAATCACCCACTACCACCCGATAATTACCCATTAATCACCCACTACCCACCCGATAATTACCCATTGATTACCCATTTTATTATTTTACTTTTAATTAATCATTTAAAAACCTCTTAACATAATTATTATTTTGCCAAGGATATAGTTGTCTAAAATTTCTATCAGCAGTTACCAGCTGGAATGGGTAAAAAAGTACGTAGGTACATAAAAATACCAATATTCTACAAAAATATAGACAGACAGCACCATAACATACGATACAACAATAACAAATTACATAACGATAATAATTGATTACCGGTTATTACGCTCCAGTCTGGCCTTTGACTCGATTAGATCAGTCATCTAGAAATGAACTAGATTCCTCTAATATTATTAGATACCTGAGGCTTCTCCATAATTAACTATCTTTTTGACGTAGGTTTTGTTCGTTGGTCGTGTGAGCTTTGAAATTAATATTGTTTTCCTCGAGTTATGTTATGGAGGATAGTCAGTCTACAACCTCCATTTCAGGTTTGGTTTAGCCATAAATATATTTTGTTGAGCCCTTGATAAACTAGCCCTAATTAAAATCTGCTAACAAAGCTTTAAAACTTTTACCACAGATTACTACAGATTCACTCCGCATTTTAGGTATGAAGCTACAAGTTCAATTCAGTAACGTAAGACGAGTCAGAAGATATAAGAGTTACGCGATAGAAAGGGAGACAACTTCTAGGTGAATATAATCACTAGTTGTTATTCTATTTACTTGTAAAAATAATAAACCATTTTTTTCTTAAATTTAATTTTCATATAAGTAGGTATTAAGCGCTGTGCAACCTGAATTGCACTTTATTGTGTCGTAGCAAGAGTCACTCTTTATTGAAATGATTTTGCGGAGTGAACCATCTGTAGTAATCTGTGCTTTTACTAAGAAGTGAAAAATGTAGTTTTCCGATAGCCTTACCCCACAATAATTATATGTGATTACGAATTGAGTATATTGCTGTTCTTATTTGACCCACAAAAAGCTTTATTTGAACTATTTTTTTAATTAAATTTTGTTGAAAAGACTTTAAGTTAAGAGGACTAAGCGGTTTATTTTAACGGCTAATTGGGATGACAATCTTTAACGCACCTTCTCTACATTTAATCGGAAGGTTTTTTTTTATGGTATGGCAATACTTTTTAAACAAAGCAACGAACTCTTCCACAAAATAGCAAACAAAATCTACAATGTAAAACTCGTTCAATCTCGCATCTATACCTACCTACGAGTACATCTCAATAACTCAGTAATGATTGGATGTCTAAAAAGAACGCCACAAAAACTGCTCTAAAGGCACCGCAGAACGCACAGTCACGCTTCCTAACTGATTTAATTACGACGCTCTTGATCTCTTTATAATATGGCGTCGCGTTGATGCCTGCGATGAGGCGTGGACCTGTATTTTGTTACTGCCTTCGTAAGGTATTAACTGGGATACAATGTAGATTATTGTTATTGAAAGATGGGTGCTAGTACTAGTAGTACTTGCGAAGCAGCTTGCGGAACAATGGCTAGATGAACGTGGACGAAGCAAAAGGAGTAAGTATACAAGAGTTTTTTTATCCACTTCGGTGATGCTCTTGGCCTGCATCTCACCTGATGGTAAGTGATGATCAGGCCGAAGGTTGAAGCGAAGATTCGTCAACCACAGAGGAACTGGCTATCTTACCTCTAACTGTCAAACAACATTGTTATTGTAACATGGCGTATCAATGTAGTTTCTACCTTCCCATATGGAAAATATTACCCAGTATATTTTTCCAGTTTTGCATTTAAGAGTGCTAACATCTCTTTGTGCTGATTAAATTGTCGATGTATTTTGTTGGTATATTGGCGTGTGCTATCTGGCAAGTAATTTAATGTCTTGTTTTCAAACTCAAACTCAATTCAAGCGCCTCTTCTTCTCAGCTAAACCACTAGGAAGGACGGGCGTTTTGGGGGACTGTCTTAGGTAATTTTGACGTTCGAAAAGTGCTGATTCTCAGCCTAGTTTGAATAAATGACTTTTGATTTTGATGTCATTATGATTGGATTGATACAGCTCTCTCAAATAAAGGATAAGCGAAGGCTTTGCGATTAATTTAGTAGGTAATAACGAGGCAATTTTTACAGGATCTAATTAGCGAAAGTCGATGTAGTGTGCTGGATGGATTCCGATTAACTTCACACAGTCGTCTTTAAACACGCAACTAAAACTGATTTCAAAACACTTAGATAAAAACACTAGTGTCTTCAATTCTATGGCTTTAGGAACTCCGAAAGTCTACTCATAATGGTTCAGGATTTAGCTAAAATGCTAACATACTACAAATATCAGCCCATAAAGAGCAAACAGCTGACATTTTCCCCCACAATATTTTACTCTTAACTTCGGGCAAAAAGCAAAAGCTTACCGAATCAAGTAGAATATTACCATATTGAGTTCAGTAATGCGATTAATATTTTTTATCATGTTCCATTTATTTCCCTTGTAAGTAGAACGATCAATTTACTTGGATCACGTAGAAAACTAAATGTGAGTGAGACAATTTGCACCTTTATTTTATTCGCGTGATAAATTCTTGAGGTTAAGGTGAAGTTGATGAGGAAAAATATTATGAAAACCATCAAACTCAAACTCAAACTCACAGCATTTATTTCAACTAAAAAAATTACAGGCACTTTTGAATTGTCAAGGGGTCAGTCAGTCAGAAAGATTATCTAGTTGCTCATTCCTAAGCGTAGTAGGTTCCTATGGACAAAAATGGGAAAGAAAATCCACGGACACTCTTAAATAATCTTGCGTAATACCAAACTAGTGATTAAAGATAGGTACCTTTTTTCATCAAAACCCTTTCAAATACTTGAAACAGTTTAAGCTATTGGCAAATCTATCTTATATAAGTACTAGTAGTTTTACTATCAGAATTGCTAAACACAGAACTCGATTAGTTAATCAGGCTATCAGAAAAGGAGTTAATATTTTAAAAAGTAACTTACTGAATGCCCTAGAGATAACATAAAAAAAACATAATGCCCTAGAGATCTAGGAAGGACCTTTGACAGACGAACTTGTACAGCACCTAAAGAAAATTAAATAATTCTCAAATCTATGAAACTGCCCCTTAACTCTTGAGAAGTATCGCGCCCTATATCTATCGCTATAAGGTAGGTAATTACGAGGAAATACCCGACACTTATTAGTTTAGAGGGCATTTCTCACCTTGCTCAGAAACCGACATTTTTACTAGAGAATTTACTTATAAAAACCATTCTTATAATTGGACGCGGAACTTCAAATGAGTGGAGGAAATGCTTGGAGAGTATTTTTTGTGGGTGTTCATTATTTTAAACTTAGTTGTGGTGGTGAAATTCGCCCAGAAGTTTAATATTCTGTAAAAAACACAACATTTTGTATACTTTTTAGCTACTGTTCCTAGGTCTAGATATCCAGCAGCTCCTAGATCCAACAGCTGTGTGACGCACATTATTTCATTCGTTTACAAAAATACTCCTTTTATTGATCATGTTTTAAATGAGAATGTTAATAAAATAAACTTTTAACCAGCATGTTGTACTGATTTATTTACCAGTAAATACATATTGACGGCACCAGCAGTTCCGTTTACCCCGTAAGGCAAAACTGGCGTGAAGTGCCGATAAAACGTGACAAAATATGTTAATGTTGATACTTTAAGAGCTTGGCGGACAAATAAACATGTGTAGGGAACCCGTATATGTAACGGAAGTGGCTGTGATTTAGTTTAGCACCTAAGGTATTTAAGGCTCGCCAAGGTTTGAAATTACATAAATTATTACATACTAGCGATCCCTGCTTTGCAGGGGTGCAATGGTGACATATATAAAAACGATATTTGTGTGCTTTATCCACGGTAAATATTAATGTATTGATCTCAAACTCAAAGCATTTATTTCAAATAAACCAATTACAGGCACTTTTGAGTCGGTCTTATAGAAAGACAGAAATAAATAAAACCTTTGTAAGTAACAACCGACGTAATATCAATATTTTAGAGATAGAGATTAAGAGGATGCGCCAAAGAAGCCCGCGAAAATATTTTTTTTTTACGTTTTTGGAAATGTTCAGGTCAGTGTCAGGTGGTATGTGGATTAAAATAATTATGTTTCGTGATCGTAAGAAATATGGCTTTACAGAATTATAATCATTAGAATCAGAAATAAAAGTATTTAAGTTAGAATAATCCTAAAGTTTCATGATTTCATTAAATAGTCATTCAAAGGGTTTATATGAACTTAGAGAGTTGTATTGATGATTTTTATGATTATAATTCTATAAATAAATAGCTGATACGGCCAACATTTAGATCCACATACAACCTGATACTGACCTATAAAAAACGTAAGAAAATTTGAATTTCGCGGGCTATCCTGTCGCTTTCACCTTAACAAAGAAGACCAAATCAAGCGAGCATTTCACAACCTCCTTTCCTGAAGCATTATTTAAAGGTTGCCCAACCATTGCCAAAATATTCTCTAGAATTATTGCAATGAAAGTGACGCCGAAAATTATGCACACGAACAATAACATATCACAATCATGTCTCGATTGAATCGAATCGTTTTTGGTACCGATTCGATTCGGTACGATTTATGATATGAAATCGAATGATAAATATAATGTGCGTAAACGAATTTTTAATTTAATGTTTGTACTTGGAATTGCCAGCAGCCAGATGGGCTGTCGGCCTCGAAATGTCTTAGGGAGACCTGTACCTATAGGCCATGGTGTACCTGCGGAGTAGGTAGGCATAATATACAGGCTTACTTTGAAAACATGCAACAAAATTGAAGGGGGTGTTCTACCCATCAATATGAACAACTTTTACTATGGGAAAAGCTAAGCAATCGCAAAAAAAAAAATTGATTCTCCGGAAAATCATTTTTTTTTTGCGAATTCAGGTTGGTCCTAAGGTAAAAGTTGTTCACATTAACACACCCTTAAATTTTGTAGGTAGCATGTTTTCAAAGTCAGCCTGTATAAGTATTATAAATAAGCCTTATAATATTCCGGCTGGGACATAGGTCTCCTCTCTGTGTGAGGCAGTGGGCCGTAATTCAACACCCTATGCTGTTTGGTGGATGTCACAATGACTGCGAATTTTTGCTTCTAGGACATCCCTGTTTTATCACGATGTTCTTCTTCCCCAATTTGATGACCTACAACTCGTAAGCATGGCATGGAAAAAGAGAAATAAAAAAAAAACAACAAATACCTTCTAAAAATAATTATTACGTTTTTTTTTCCAAAGTATATGTATACAATAATGACTTAGTAAGAATTTCACCAATACAACTGAACGCGATCAGCACATCTAAACCAAGTTCAAGAGCTGTCAATATTCCAAAGAAAATAATGACACTGACGACTCTTATACTTGGTTTATGTTTTGATCGCGTTCAATTTTTTTTGTGAAATTCACCCTTAATCAGGAAATAAAGAAAGAGAAAAATAAAGGTAAAATGCAAAATAATTGTACCCCTGGTGGGACTCGAACCCACAATCCCCGGCTTAGGAGGCCGATGCCTTATCCATTAGGCCACAGGGGCTTAGTGACTTTATTCCGAAAGTAACGCTCAAAATGACTTAGGTAGGTACTATATGGAAGAAAAAGAAAAAATCGAGAACAAACTGAGATTAAATAGGGACAAAGTACGTAATGAAGGACGCTATGTATATGTATAGTGTTATCTATATTATACATTATAACAGCGAAACAATTTTCACGCCTCGCCCTTAAGACCTAGGCCAAATATTTTTTGATATTTGGATAGTTCATGACCTAAAGACGTGCCATAAAAAATATGAGTAAAAAATATAGAATTAAAAAAAAACGCGAGTTTTCGCGGGTTAAAGCTACATACATTTTAATATTAGACGATTTTAGTGGAACGTCGGCCGACAAAAAACAACCATTGTACCTTTTGGCATGGCCATTCTGTATAATGCAATAATTTGCTCAAATTATACAGAAAGGATTAAGAAATAAAAAAAATATAAAACCGTGTTTTAATTTTTTTTCTGCCAGAAAAGAAATTCCAATAAGGGCAGAGCATTACGAGTTAAAATATACCGGGACCATCTCATTACCTTACAAACGTTTTCCCATATTCGCTCCACATAAAGAGGTCTTTACACGAGCCCCGAGATTGATACGATAGTGAAATTAAGCAATAACACTTACAATGCACTGAAACGGCCAGTCCCGTCGCGGTGGAGCGCATAAAATTTTATATTTTTCGTGTGGTGTGTGGTCCAATTCGGGGAAAGTAGCGTTTTAAAAGGTGGTGGTCAAGACAAACATTTCAAGGATAACGGGGCTAGCAATAATGACACTAGGTAGTATAACTATGAATAGAAGCAGAAGGGTTAGGAACTTTGGAATAACTCATAAATTGTGTGCTCATAGCTTTTGTTGTGAGTTGGAAAGAGCAATTTTAATCTTCATTCTGTAAGCTCAAATAACAGTATTTGTGTAAGCAGGCTAATAATGAAATAATTCTTGACCGACTGATGCTGCCTGTTACTACTTTTTCTTGGTTATTAATGTGAAAATAGATACAATAGACGTAGATATATTTAATAACTATTCCTTTCCTTCCTATTTAATAACTATTTCCGTTAACATTTCCTAAAGAGTCATAAAAAACCCTGTAGGAAATCAACACGTGTTTCACCTCTCAACAACCACTGTTTTTCCTAACCCGGTCCGCTCTTCGCTACTACTAATACCACACACCAACACCCCAAGCGTATCGTTACACGATTTTATTATTACGCTACCGATATATCGCATATTATCCGACAAAATTAAGTGTCATAAAGGTTAACTGGAGCCGTAACATTTAAGGGACATTATTCTCGGCCAAATAACCACTCGCGAACACATATAGGTTTTGGTAAACGAAGATATTGTTACCAATAATTGTCGAGGATCATTACGTAGGGTACATTATACAAATTGAGTGAAGTTTTCAAGTGTAGTACTTAATTTTATCGCTTAATTTTGAAATTGGGTTTGGCTGTAAGAGGTATTAATGTATTCGGAAATGTTATTGCTAGGATGTGGTTACCATTTTAATTTGTGAAAGATTCGCGACGTGAGTGGAATTAAATTGTATGGTGTTGGCTTTATTCAACTTTCAGTACTTGTTTGGATCGACTGAAAGCTGAATATCGCCTGAGTTATCAGTATCACGCATTACGAAAGTACGAAATAATAAATAATAATAAAAGTAGGTATATCAGTGATTATAAATACGACACCTATACTTACAAATAAAAAAAATTAAGTATCTGTTTGTAATGTCAAATAACTATTAAAAATAAAATAAAAATAAAAATTACTTATCATTTTTTTATTTTTGTCTGTCTGTTTGTTCCGGCTTATCTCCGAATCGGCTGGACCGATTTTGACGGAATTTCACGGATTTTCACTGGCAGTAAGCTGGTGTTATGGAGTATCTCAGGCTACTTTTTTTTTATTAAGAATTATGGCCCACGCGGGTGAAGCCGCGGGCAGCAGCTAGTAAAGATTATACTACGTTGCATCACATCAACATCAAGCCTAGCATTTCCCAACAATTTTTGGGGTCAGCTTCCAGTCTAACCGGATACAGCTGAATACCAGTAGTGCCATGTTGCATGGAAAATAAAACATTAAAAGGAAGAGAATGATGGATACAGTAATATTGAGTAAAACTTTGACTCCCATGATCAAGGTGGTCAAAAATACAATACAAAAACTCAACTACAAGAAAATGCACTAAATCTCGAAAAACAACGTCGTGCCGTAGAATCACGGGCTTCGTGAGACATTCGCGGCGATTGAGAATAAATCAGGGATCGGTCGATCGGCGATCATAAGCGTTTGAGCGATATCGCCCGATTCACTAAACTGGATGGGACGGACCACGAACGCGCTATTTCTCACGGCTGACACAAGGATCTGGGAAATGCAGGATGCGTCTAATGCTTAATAACTGGCCAATATACCACTTTAAAGAAGAAGAATCCTCCGACTAGACGGGTGTTGTGTCTGGTTGGCTGTTACTGCTGGACGATTCACGTCAAGACGTTGTATATATGCTAATCGCGTGGTAAACCCTGCTTGCGCGAAAATTCATCGCTTTGAGCTGGCGATACCTTGTCTCCAATTCAATCAAATTCAGCAAGTTTAGTGTACAGTTGGATTCATACTTAATGGCTGCTTGGAAGTTAGCTACTCGCTGCGCAGTACCCCACCCCTCACCCCCGCTGACACATGAAATTGTTACTGCGCAGCGACTCGCCTCATGTTCCGAGCCGCCATTAAGTTTGAATCAAACTGTCCGGTTCGATAATTTGAAGTTAGAAACCGAATGTTCATCATCAAATAAAATGATAAAGAAGACACATCAGTTTCATTTCTTAGCTGCCAGTGCCATCCACTATCCTTTTGTACGCTCAAAGGTTAAAGTCTAGATCAGGCCCCTCCGCTGACTGAAACTGACCTATATCTAATTTGTACCGTTTGAACCCAGCCTTATAAGGAACAGGAAGATTACATCGTCAGACCTTTGTAAAGGGACTGTAATATTGTGATAATGAGCCGATATTTATAATAAATAATAATATGATGGGCCTATTATTTTTTATGTTTATTATTTTTATAAGTATGTTGTTCACTGATCGGTTGATGTCCTTCAATATGATCAGATATTAATTATTATGTGAAGTAAAGTTGTGGAGGCAAAGACTGTTGTTTCTGTCGAATCAATTCCTTGTTTGGAGAGTAAAGTTAATATGGCGATATAATTTCATTAGTGAAATATATTTGCCCACAGAAAAAAAAACATTTGTTAGCTTGAGACATTTTTTTGTGTGGCGTCGAAGTCTAATAGATCCATCGCAATAATATGAATATGAACAATCCAAAAACAAACTATAGGATTTCGTTAACCTAAGTGGACCTTCAGGTACGTGGAGTTTGATGGAAGTGGACCGTCAGGAAAGTGCACGTTTAGGGAAATAGACCTAATGAACCGACTAGGGTATTCAGTACCAAAACTGTAACAAATCCATAAACAGAAACACCACTAAAGCCGCCATTTGTTTACTATTTTGAAAACGTAGCCCATTTATTTGTATTCATTAGATCGTACGTAATACTCCCGTTTTAGAAGGCAGTTTATATCGGGTGCATAAGCAATTAGAACTGGGTGAAAACCTGCTTGGAACCTAAACCGGCAGCGTAAAGCTGCGCTCACATTGTTCAATGCGAACGTCGTGAAACAGAATTTCGATCGCGAAGGGTCGTGGATTTTCCTATCTACCATCTCGCAATTTTTCTACTCTAGATTAGGGTCGGGTTCCAGTCTAAACAAAAGTGGTTAAATACCTATATTTTTCGTGAAGCTAATATGGTAAAATGGTTGAAAGATTAAGAACTGGTTTGTTCATTTTACATATAATTATGTTTCTTAATTTTAGTTTTTTTTTTACTTCTTTTTGTTCCCTACCTACTGGGTCCGTATTGTAGCATTAGCTTTAAGCCATTGTAAGATCTTTAAACATTAAGGAATGAAAATAGAGATTTATGAATATGAATACATTAACGGTAGGTAGGTATGTCTAAATATTAGTGCTTTATAATGATTAAATAAAATATTGTGGGCCGTAATCCACCGCGCGGGCCCAGTGCGGGTTGGTAGATGTTACAAGTATTCGGATACAGTGTCTTTACAAAATTGTAATATCCTCAGTAACCCATCGAATACTGTCCAAGATCATAAACTCAAACTCAAACCATTTATTTAAATTAATATATTTACAGGCACTTTTGAGTCGGTCATAAAGAAAGATAAAGCTAGGTACATAATAATGTTGCTCATTCCAAAGCGTAGTAGATAGGTAGGTTCCTATGGAGAAGAACGGGTAAAAACTCCATGGACACTCTTTTAAATTAAGTATTTTGTTACGAAATAATAATTAAATCATTAACGTACCTACATACTGCGTTCTATAAAGTTACGTAGGTACATGCGAAAAGTGTGTACGCAGCTTAATAGCACAGTGAACGGCAAAACTTAAAATTGATCGTTGAAATCATAAAACGTTAATAAATCAATTGCTTTACTTAAGAACTGGTTCAAACGTAAGTAGTGTCGTTTTTAACGGTGAAAGAATTTGTTTTTGGGCTACTTTACATTAGTCTATAAAATCATCAAATAATAATGAGCCTTGTTCCTATTGCTGGGACCCAGCTCTCCTCTTTTTTAGAGGGAGTGGGCCATAATCCACCACGCGGGCCCAGTGCGGGTGGGTAGATGTCACATGTATTCGAATTATTGGTTCTAGGAAATGCCGGTTTCCTCACGATGTTTTCTTTTACCATTATGAGAGCAGTGGTGATGAAATAATTTAGAAAAAGTAAATCCCCTGTCCGGGTTTGAACCTACGACCTACAAACCCAAGAATTTCCAAACCATTGTTTACCTACATGATTTTTTAATTGCCGGTTATTTTAGGACCATTAATTAAGTCAGAGAGGATAAACACATGGAATTATTTATCTTCACTATTAACGAGATATTTCTTCTACGGCACGATACCTAGATAGTTATTTGTCTCAGTTTGACAAGTTTGCCTGCGCACGCGCTGCACACGCTACTTTTTGTACGCTCTGCAGTTGATAATATAGTACGTTCCTATTGATACTTACTGCTAAAAGTAGATTACGACCCGTGTGGGATACGAAGGTGTTTGTGAAATATGGTTAATTAATAATAGCCCAAGGACAAGAAACAATAATAAATAAGGATCTGAAATCTATTTAGTTTTTAAACAGTTATTATGTAATATTTTTCATGGCAAAGTTACAGCTAATGATGATTATACAAGCCTCGTGCAGACTGGCGCTACGCGATTCTAACAATACAATTTCCAAGAAAACTTCACGGTAGAACAATTACCGGTGTCGCGTCGCACATTCGCGTCACCCCAGTCTGCACGAGGCTTAAAAGGTAGCCATTACTTTGCAGAACAGACCTATGGTCTGATTATGATAATACACAAACAGTCATAACAATGATTATAATTAGTTATGGTTCATTTGAGTCACAATAAAAAAGTAAACAGAGCCGTATCCGTGGTTTTATTACTTTTTAATTGACGGTAGCTCCGTATGTAATGTTGGCGTAGTAAGAAAAAATATAATAATTAACTTTTAAATAGAGCGTGTTCATATTGGGAGACTTGCCTTGCCTTTAGCGTTGGATGTTATGAAGAATCAATAAATATTAAATATTATTATCCTACAAGGGCAAGAATTTATAAGCGGGGCAGGTATCTTAACTGATAATCAACACGAATCCTCACCATATTGAACCCATTTTTAATAATCAAGCTTTTTTTTTAAGCTTCTGGCCTTTTCTCATAGTTGGTCGCAATAACTAAGCTAATACCCTGACCAAACGGGTTAGGTTAGGTTGGAACTGTGACTAACCACGTGCAAGAAAAATTTGTTACAGTAAGTAAGCTAGGGCGCTGAATGTCAGCTCATTTCAACACTTAAGTTTGACGTGAGATTTTACATAAGAGGATGCATTCTGAAAGTGGGCAACGTCGCAAATAGATGTCAAATAGATGTCAAATATATCTCTTTTGATTAATTTGGCAATATTACCGTATGAAAATATGAAATATGGCTAACTAGTGATCTAGAATATTGACTATGAAATGCAATAATCAATATCTTAACACCGAATATTTAGTTTTAGATATAAAAAAAGTATTTGGGAACTTTCCAAAATGAATTTTTTACACCTAAAACGGTTACAACATCAAATTCAGTGCTATAATTGCAATTCAATATTAATATTCTAGTTCACTAGTTAGCGATATTTTATATTTCTATACAGTAACATTGGGAATTTAAAAAAAATTGGTAAATATTTGACAGCTATTGACGTTGCCAACTTTAATAACAAACGCTCACATGTTTTTTTTTTCAAATGACCCCAATTCTACTCACACAATTAGAACATCTAATCTCAAATGATAATTCCATAATAATTCATCATCAAATAGTGTTCCGTATCATCAATCACTATATAGAGCGTTACGGAAGCTTCTGCGATGTTTACTGCTCGGTAATCCATCATAGGATTTTAATTGAATCTAAAATTATTGTCTTAATGAACTCGACGTTTTTAGTCTTCACTGTAAATCTTGTGATTTATTATGACGATAAGTTATGTCTGGTTTTCAGTCAGAAGCAGCACTAATGGACAAAGCAAATGATGGGTGTAAATGCCAATTTTATACTTGAAACTCATCGTAATTAAATTTTCTGGTGCGTTAATAGAACTTAGCTATTCAATAGCACGGTCAGGAAGTGTCTGTTTTTGAACGTACTTTTACTTCTATCAATCAATCTTCTTCTTTTTCTTCTTCTATCATCATCTATCTTCTACTGACTATGCTAGATGGGTATCTTAGTTCAATTAATTGAGCACATGCCATCTAATCTCTTCACCACCCTTGGTTAACTGGTAGAGAATGCCTAAGGCATTAAGTCCGCCTTTGTACCTTTTTGTGCGAAAAGTTTAAATAAATAAATTAATTAATACGTAGGTACTTAGGTATTTTATTACTAGCCTAGAAAAGAGGACGAAAAAAGAGGGAGTGGGTCGTAATCATAGAAATATAAATCTTATATCTATGGTCGTAATCGACCACGCGGGCCCAGTGCCGGATGGTAGATGTCACATGTCTTTGAATTTTTGTTTCTAAGACACGCCAGTGTGAAAATAAGATTTATTCCGGTTGGATACCCCGAACCGATCCCCTGCTATTCTTTTGTTTTTTATATGATAGGTGAATACAGTAAAGAGAAAAAGAGTTGTTCATGTTAAAAATATTTAGAAAAAATAAAGTAAATAACAAGTTGGGAGAAAATAGGTATGCATCTCATCCACGCCTCATTATACAATAACACTTTTCTTTTCCTGTTTACTGTTACTTGCATGTACCTACTTCACCACAAACTAGCACGTGTTGAATAAACAACAACTTAATCCAATTAGAAAACTCATTACGTAAAATTATTCCAACTACCATAATTACGTCCCAAGACGAACAATTTGTCACAATTTATCAGAGATATTTCCCGGCAAAAAATTGCGAAACCTTTACCGCTTTTACCGCATAATTTTAATCAGTAATTACCGTCACTATTACACGTTATTACAAGAGTGTCATAATTAGTAATAAAAGCTAGTTAAAATGCTGTAATTATTGCATTTAGTCGCGTGCGGTCGGAAAAAAGCGGTTCTAAGCGGCGATTACCAGTTTTTACGAGTTTTCACCGGTTCCTGTTTGATTTATTTATGAGCGTGCGATGAAATTATGTCTCGTGGTGGTTTAGTTTGAAAGTATATTGCAGCAAAAATGTTTAATGTATAATACAATCACGATAATATCCCTACTAAGATTTAATTTTAAATTGTGGTTTCATTAACGTTAAAGTAAAACAGCGCCCCAATTATCGCGTAAAAACATTTTCTATCGCAATAGAAAGGATTTCGTAGGAAATTCATACTTAATCCATTTCTTCATATGTTTGGAAAAAAATCTCGATAACGTAGGTAAATAACGCAAAGAATGTTGTTGAATGAAATTTGTAAATGTCATGCAGACTGGCGCAACGCGACTCTAACCATAATTTTTTTATGAAAACTTCGTCGTGTGGCGCCAGTCTGCACGAGACTTTACGCAATTACTCCGCTGGTGGTGGTTTTGTTTATCATAAAAATAATATTTAAAAATAAATCGCCTGTTATTGCTTAAAACATCATAAATCTTCATCTTAGAAAGTGTTCAGTTATTTGGATCAATGAAATATGGTACCTATGTGTATTTTGTATTATAAATATTTACGAACGTTCTGTTAACATCTGTAAAGGCATGTAACGCCACTAAATGTTAATAGCTGGGAGAAATTTGTTAAATTATGTTAATCAGACCAATTAAAATGTTAAGTTTTGTTAAGTGGAAGGTAGGTACGGTGCAAAATTATTAGTAGATAGGTACACTCAAATCTGAATGGTTATTTCCTGAAAAGACCATTTCGGACACTATTCTACATGGTCCTAATAAGACCCGATTATGGCTAGACTTTAAAAGAGACTCTCCTTTCTTCTCATAATATTCAGATAAAAACACCGAAGCTTTAAAAATGTGAGTGATGTCTGTACAAAAAAGTGTTTGTAAAAAAGTACTAACAGAAATATTAATTAATCGTTTTCCTGTCTCTAGCGGCTAAATGACTAAATATGTATTTAAATAATTACCAAGTTTCTAAAACTGTCTCAATTCCCTGTAAGTTACAATTCGCGCCTGCAAAATATCGAATACACAAAAAGGTACGAACATAACCATAACATAGCATCACGCCTGTATTCCCCGAAGGGTTGGGCAGAGTTGTACCTAATCACATCATATTACGCAAGTAATGTTTAAGTCCCATGTAATAGGTGGCGAGCCTGTTGCCATCAACCGGGCACAAATCCAGACTCCGGGCTGCTACTGAGAAATTCCTGATGGACCTGGAAATCGGTCGCAAGCACTATTACTAAGCATGAGACTTCATGCTCAGAAGGAGCACTTGCGATCACTAGACCAACGAGACAGTACCTAAATAATATACAAAATACCTTATTTTTTATTGATTTTGTTCATGCAATTAGAAATACACATACCGATAATTAAAATATTTTTTTAACATAATTCAAAAGATTCGCCGAAGCAACCTTCCCCTTAACATATCAATGAACACCATCAAAACATCCCAACATGACCATCGTAAACCCAAACTGTCCCACAGATAAGATAACACGCACTTTACACTAGCTATAACTATCTGAACTTAATTTGTACTATAAACATTAATATACGCACTATCTTGAATTTAAACAATAGAAATATACTTCTTAATTACTACTCAATTGAAAACCAACTCTAAGTACCAGATTTTAGAATCCATTTTAGTAGGACATAAGCTGTTTAAAAGTTCATAAAATAAATGCAAGTGTATTGGAATCTAAACTATGTGCTAAGAAAATAAGGCTCGTAATCCTTCAATTATGTTAAATTAGAAATGGAGTATTCAAATAAATCATGTACCTATGCCCGATTTCCATGTAATTGGCGGCCATTTTATTTAATTGATACAGTTTTATATTTTATAATAGTTGTAAAATAAAGCGTGTAATTAGTTTACAAGAGCAGGTGTTAAAGTGTGAATTGTATGTCATAAATTTGTAAAAATAAATTGGCAGAAATAAAACTCTTCGAGTGTATGAGGGTGGTCCTTTTTGCATCTCGATGCACCAGAAATTTTAAGACGTGCTTTGGTTATAAATATGTTATGAGCTGCGAAAAAATCGTTGCTGTGACCTAGCGAGGAAATAGATAAGACCGAAGTTAATAAGCAGATATTATAGGATAATAAATAAGGTGAATAATAAAGTTATTTAAACTCAAACTATTATGTTTCAGTGGCTGTTAGTGTAGTCCACAACATTCTTAATTTTACTATTGATATCTGTACCACGTTTTTACTCATAAACAAATTAATATTAGAAAGAAAAAGTAAAACGTCTTCATAGACATTTATTTAATCTAGAATACCATGGGAAGTTAATAGGAACATCCACTTCAAACGGAACGTAATAATACTTTCAGAAGGCGTGGCCAAGCGCCCAAAATCGTGCTTGCAATAATTTATTACATTTTAAACGCGTCATTAAGTAAATTTCTTACGTAACCGTGGCCTTAAGGACATAATCGTTACGATTCGATACTTTCATCGATACATTTAAATCGATATTCATTCAAAATTTGATATTAACCTTAATGAGCCTTGATGACCGTCCTACGCCGCGATCAGGTTGGTTCGTTCTACTTGGAGCTTTGATATTGTGGTTTGTCATATTCATTTATTTATAGTTTGTCACAGGTGAAAAATGACAGTTCTTACTCATGGGATGTACAATATTTATAAGTATGTCAATATTATTGGCTATATTAAATAATTATAATTAATAATAATAAAATTTATTACACTCTTAATTGTTGGTGGTTGTTATCCATTGCATTAGTCAATTTCATTTTACATTAATTAATATAATTATTACGCGGTCATACTATTTTCGTTTAATAAATTTAGTAAAAAAATTAAAATAAGTTTTTGTCGTAAATTGGTTTTTCGTGCTAACATTATTCATTTGACTGAATTGGGGCCACTATGAGATGTATTATGACGTGATAAGGTCATTTAGAAGAAGAACGAAACGAACGTGGTTAGAAGTTATGTACCTACTCCAGAAGTTAATTGTTCGCAGAGTGAAACAGGCAGAAGAACTTTATAGGACTACTAGCACCTCTTTATACAAAACATTGACTTTACCCACTGACACTGACAGTCCCTGAAGTGCTTCATTTTTTTTTTAATTATTAATATTGTAATTATTAATATTAATATAAATAATATATATAGCTGTTTTTAACAAAGTCTGTTCTGGACTATCTGGAGCACCGAAGTTTTGGTGATGGTTGTTTTTTTTTCTGATTTTTACGTCCATATCATCGGCTTAAAGCAGAACCCAACAATCAACCACTACTGTTTCCCCGACATTACACCCGAATCTGTATCGGCGTACAATGATGACGTGTTATTTTATCAGACCCGTTGTATATCGCGCTCATTACTATATTGCTGGGTATGAACGCCCCTTTAGTTTCAATTAGGTACCCACGCTTCGGCATCCGGCGGGTTGATAGAGGTACAGGTTGAGGTTTTTAAGGTAGGAAGAATTATTCGAGCGCCTGTTCTAGGTTGAAAAAAAAAATACAAGAAGAAAGAAAATTTGTTTAGTCTGCACAAACTAAACGCACATTACAATATAGTGGTTGTATAGTGAAAGTGGCAAAGATAATGAAATAAAAAAATAAAAAATATTTAGTTTAGCTAAACGTGACGCTTAAAGAAACGAATAAAGTAAAAAACATAAAAAAAAGTTGGGGGAATGCCAAAATCTTGGATAAAATGCTCACTTTGTAATTAATTGAATTCATACATAATATGATAAACTAAAATACGACATAAGTACATTGAAAATTTATTATTAAATTGAGTTTTACGCTCGTTAAATTCCGTGAAATCTATTATAAAATACATAATGGCTAAAAGGGAACACCCTATAAACGTGGACGTGAGGTGCTAAAGTCACGTTTCGGAATCATATTAAAATTATGAAGTTTTTAAGTGAAATTTTCGTTGTATGCCGCCAATACCTAATGACAGCTGTCAACGTACCATCGAATTTATGGCGAGAATTCGAGGTTTGATTTATTTTTTTACAGTTACAATCACGGAGTTTTGAAAGTGCCAGTAATGTTAGAATCAGAGTAACGAAACTACATGTTTGAAAACTCGTGGTCTATAAGTACCTACTAATGTAATAAAACTGAGATACTGTGAAGGTTTTTGCAAATATGGGATTCTTGAGGTGTCATGCAGGTCATTTTTTTGTCCTATATGATAATATAGAGGCTTGGACAAAAATGCGGCGCTGTCCAGCATGGGATGAAAAAATGAGGCTGCCTCAAACAAAACTGGCACGAGCAATTTTGTGTAACTCGTTAATTGGCGATTTTTTGTGCATTTTAATTACAAATAATTAGTAGTAACAGTTATTACTTTGCATAAACGAAAATGGCAAATTAATTTATGCAAATAAAAGACGATATTCCAGTTCACATGTTTCTGATAAAACCAGACGTGAAATTTTGAAATTGGAACAAAAGAAATTATGGCGGTCCTTTTGAACGTAGAACATGCGGTGACAATTTTGTTTGACAGTTTGAAAAGTAAAAATCGTTCTGAATCCTCTGTATTCAAAAGGAAACAGGGTTCATATTCCTGCCACAGTTTAGTAATTAGAGAGCAACAACAAGTTTGTTTTTTTATGCAAAATAAACGCATCTGATTGGTCATCTGCGGTGACAGCGATTCATTTTTTTATTTCCATGTTTCTTTTTTTTGTTGTCATTCGTAATTATGTTGTTCCTTGTCTTTGGCGACAGTTAACCGACATGGTGAATATTTTGAACTTTTTAAACCGATTAATTGGGATATCAATTAATTGGTTTAAAAGGACCAAATTAAATTTTGTGCCTCATTGAAAGCTTTCGAGCTAATTTTTAATTTAAAAAATTAATTATCATTTGCTCACATTTTGATTGTCAACTTTTATGATGTATGTACCCATATGTTATGAATGTGAAAACTAAATTCATTATACATGTTATAATTTTTCGGATTAGGTACACCATCCGTCATGAACGAATGACTTAGAGCATCTAAGATGAAAGATCTTATTCCACTCAAGATCTGTATTACTTGAGACCAAGACTTGTTAAGTTCTGCAGTGATCTTTGTCTCACTTGAAAGGAAATGTGATTACATAATTATAATAAGTACATAATATAGTTAGTATAGCATATATATATTATATTTCTACTGTTAAAGTAATTATTAAGAATTTTGTGTAATTATGTAATTTAAAACTAGATTAATTTATTATTAATTTTTGTACAACTTCTTTACGCATGCGGAGTTTACCTGTCAGTGATTGTTGCACTGTGGCATATACATTTTTGCATGTTACTCATAAGCATTAATTCAGTGTAAAAAATTGTAGGTAAACCAATAAAAAAAAAATTAAGAATTTTGAACCTAAAAATCAATTTTTAAAGTAGGTAGACTTTAGAATCAAGTACCTTACATGTTCATTTCTAAGCTTACGTATGTAAGGTCACGGAACATACGGGTTTCCTTACATTGATGTTTCCGCACTACTTAACTTGAACTATACGACATAGTTTCACACTTAACTGTCAATGGTACAATAAGTGCCGTTATGGTTCACTGGGTGCACTTATTTTGTTGTGAGCTGAACGATGATTTGCGATTGTCGGCTGGGAAAACTGTCTAAAAGATCAGACCAGCTTTTGTACAATCAGGAGTGTATTGGGTAGGGTCACTACCAAAATACCTAGTGACCATAGATAATTGCATTAATAATAATAAATAATAATATAACATTTATTGCAGGCGACACAGGCCCATAGAAAAATATCTTAACCTAAACATACATAAATTATATAGGTATACAAAACTCGTGTTAATAAATAAGGCTTACGACTATGTTAGTAGCACTTCACTTTGCACCCTGTTTTTCCTGTGGAACTTGCCCGCGGAAGCGACGGAACACCATGTCCTGCGGCCAAAAGTCTTCTTCCATGACGACGGGTAAATAACACATTGCACATTGCTCGCAGAACAGATGGTCGATGACGCGCAAGGTTCTGGAGTGCAGACCGTATGCCAAAAGACGTGGCGTTGGAAGGCCTGGAATGCCAAGGTGGACCGATGTACTTGTGAAGGCCGCAGGAATCTGCTGGATACGGGAAGCACAGAACCGGTCGCAGTGGCGGTACTTGTGGGAGGTTTTTGCCCAACAGTGGACGTCTTTCGGCTGAAATGATGATGATTATGATCATAGGTAATTTTAAGGTATAATTGATTACTCGCGAACACTTTCCTGATGGGTGTCTTTAAAATAACAGCGGCATGAGATATTTCAGCTTATTCCGCTTTATATCTGATAACCATTTTATATCAGGTGACTTCTCGTAAACATGGAACACCGTCATAATTGACAAAGGAAATCTTCGGGCTGTGAAAACGATTGAAGAAAAGTTAAAACTCTCAAGAAGTGTTGAATTTGAGGAAGCAAATTAAAAAGACATTGGATCGAGATTGCAGGGAGCCGTAAATACCACCCTAAAGTATAGTAATGTAAGTCAACTCCCATAAATATATAACAATACCCACTAACTAGCTTAAAAACAACCCTATTATTTCACCATAATCATTATTTTTTGTAGTCCACCCAATAAGGTTAAATCACCCAGTTAATTTGCGAAAAATCAGACAAAAGAGAAAAAAAAGCGCGCGATCGACACGACGTCCTTAAAAATCGAAATCTCGAAATTTAAAATCGTATTCGATTAACGTAACGGATCGAATGTTAACTTGACAATAATTTAGTTGGAGCAACAATGGAGTAATGTCTCCTACTTTTTGTCACCACCAACTTACCTGTACACACATAAACAACCTTATTCACCGCTTGTTAAGACTTAAAACTCCTCAATTCATGTGTAAACGTAACGTTGTCGATGTTCGTATTTATAGTCTTTTGTGACTATAAGAGTGCCCGATAATGCTCAGTCAGTGTAAGTTATTTTGTACGGTGAAAAAAATCGCATCATATGAATAATGCTTTTGTCTCATTAAGCTTAAAAGGTGATCGAGGTGATTTAGTACCCCATCAGAGGTTACTGTGGGCGTTTTATGGGTTAACGTGCTGACGACAATTCATTAAGAAAAGAAACCTTTTATATATATCTAGTTAACGCTTCCCGCATACGTTATGGGTTGTCAGCTGGTGATTTACTTTTTAAGTGATGTATAGGGTTATCGGTATCAATAAAGAATGGTATGGTTTGTGTGTGGGTGGCTTTTTAATTACTTACTTGGGTAGAAAGTAAGATTTTTGAATATGGATTTGCTAATAGAACATTTTCTCTGTTTGTTTTAGTTTGTAAAAAAGAAACATACCTCTGCCAAACTACAAAGCAATTATCTCCATGAAACATGACAATCAAGCGGCTAGTGCAAATCTGGGGGTTCATTCGAGTCTGGTTAAACCATGCTGGGATCGGTGCATTTCATTCATTCATTATGCCAAACTACAAAGCAGTTTGTTGTATTCAGCTACGTGTGGTTAGACTGGAAAGTAACCACAGCTTAGTTGGCAAAAACTTAGGCGGCTGATACACGGAGTTGAAATTGGAAAAAAAAAAAGAAGTTTATTTTTCCCAAAACAGTTACATGCATTTTTATATGAGACAATATTGATCAGACCAAAATGAAGATTTCAATATGTGGTGCCCCGCACTGAAAATATTTCTTTATAGCTACAGAACTTTTCTCTTATAAATGATGAAGGACCTGCCATGCCTGCCTACAGCGAATGTATTCACCACCACACACAATCGATTCTTACGTTACAACAAGAACGAACGTACAGCAGCAGCAGCAGCTATCACCCACTAAACCGTGTATAAAACCTAACACACTGCACTGTTGAATGCTAATTCCCTTGGTCATATTCTCAAGGCGATTTACCCCGTTATGTCAACAACCCATGCTCCCACACTGCCCGTCCAACAACTGCAACCAATTTACACATATCCACTTCAACCAAAACAGCAAGACATTAATAGGCAACAAAGTTACAAGCAACAATATAAATATCTCCCTGGCTCCCCAAAAGGGGGTAAACGAACCGTTTAGAACAATCCTTGCCACCATTAACACGTAATGTCAATCACTTGCAGGCAAAGTGACTCTTTTGCCCCATTTCATGTCAATCTTCAAGCCGTGGTATCTAGGTAGCGGGTAGGGCGTCGATCTAAGATGCTATCGGCCAATACAATTCTGTGAACTTTTGCTGGTCGGGTGGTTAAGGGTTAGTTCTACCAACAACTTAAGGAATTTTCAGTAGAAAATATTAGTTCCAGCAATTTCCCTACTCCATTGTTTAGCGGTGCACAAAATACACTTTTCAAATTTTCATTGATATATTGCTAATCGTCTCCGAGTTAAAAGACTGTGTGACATCTCAATCGATGAACAGAAGGACATAATTATGAGGAAATTATAAGGGTTCCATTTTTGCCATTAATTTCGGCTATGGAACCAATAAAAACTGGTCCTTGGGTCCATAAACATTCACTGTTATATGGTCTGCTCAATGATTGTAATAGGGATAAAGCCATAGCAATTAGGTGGTATAAAGATCCATCTAGCACGCAAAAAATCCCGCGCTGTTTTAAACCAAGTCTGAAGGAAAACAACAAAGGCATGTGCACTTGTATCAGTCACCTGTCTTCTAATAACAAGAAACTGCCATCACCAAGTCCATCTGCCATTCTTATAAAAGCAATTTTCCTTTAACAGTTTATCTCTAAAGACCATATCCAACAGAAGACAGGGCAGTTATTAGTTTGAACCATGTTCAAACTAGTAGAACGTAGGTCCTACCAGCGATCCCTCTCAGATTAAACCCATGCTCTCCTCTTTAGGTATCTCAATCCGGTCCGTAATTACTTAACGAATTAATTAATCAGTAAGTAAATGCAGGCATGGCTCAATATGTTGAGTTGCAAAATAACTTTTAGCACTCAATTGATTGTAAAAAACATGAAACTGATAGCTTAGGTGAGTGCTCATTGAATCTGCATTTCAAATTGATTTGCTAGGCGTTTAGTTTTACCCGGCTCTGCCTGTATATTTTTTTTGCGGAAAGATTTGCATGGAGAATGGGAGCACCGTATCTCATTCTATGGATGGGTTGTCTCTATAAGCTTACTGTGTTGTGTTTTTTGTATAAATCTATGATAGTGCAAATGGCCCACCAGGCTCAAGAGGTCCTTCATTATAACTGCAACACCTCTTTGGTAAAGTTTTCCTACTAGGATCGTAATTTAATTAAAATTTAATTTAACCATTTATGCACACACATAACTATCATACATTGTTAATAAATTTTCACGCCTCCCCCTTAAGAACTAGGCCAAATATTTTTTGATATTCGGATAGCTCATGACCTAAAGAGGTGCTATAAAGAAATCGAATTAAAAATATATACAAAAAAATTATACGCGTTTCGCGGGTTTCCTAGTCAACGGACAAGAAGAAAGTAACTGAAAAATACGCAGTCAACTGCAGAGAAATCTCACCCCCTAGCAATGTATTTTTTCATTGCTAGGGGGTGAGATTTCTCTGCAGCTGACTGTACAAAGGTAATGCTAATTTCTAAAGAATCTCTGCACATTTGCTACCGAACAATCTAATGTGTTTTTGTAATTTCTCCGGCACTTCTTTCTCTACTGTGCCGCATTTTCCTGCTCAAACAAGATTTTTAAGAAACCGAAAATCTTCAGAAGAATCTGTCCCATTTGAAAATTAATTATCCGTATTGGGTGCGAATTATTTTAAGCTCAACTACCAAACAAACAAACGTCCAACATTAACCTTATCAATTCCTAAAACCCACAACTATGCATCGATCAATTAACCCGTCCGTATTTTTTATAACCCTAGCCTTAACCAGAATACTGGCGAGTCAGTACCCGTGAGGCTAACTCTTCTGTACGCTAATTGTTTCTGAAGCAATAATTGCCTTTCCGGTCCTAATGGGACTATTAAAGTTCCCTATGAAGCTACCTTACCTTATAAGAAGGGAAGAAGTACGGAGCTTGCTTTGCCACCTCATGGCGATTAAAAAATAGAAAATTTATCGGCATTTTGATATGGTTTTATGGGATTTAGAGGGAATTATAATGATATGTGGTACGGTAAGTAAATTAGTCGTATTGAAATGAAATTTTTAACACAGTTAAATTAATAAAAGTCTTCAGTAATCTTAATAACACGCAACTCAAGTCCTGACAATGCTACGCTGGACTTCGTGCAACCTTGAGACGCACAGCGCACTTTGTATGTTCTATAATTGAATTATAATATGTCATAGACATAATTTCACTTGATTTAATTAAAATATGTTTTTTTATATTCATTTTTTTTGTTATTATATTTAGGTGTGCTATTTGTTTATGTGTGCAATAAATAAATGGTTTATCTATCTGTCTATCAATAGTCCCACATAGATTTATCAATAATGGTGGTGAAACAAATTAGCAATTTGTTGGTATACCTACCATTTTAGTTTATGTAGTTTAGACGGCAGAAGATCGCTGCTAATCTGGATTAAGGAAATACCTGTTCGTTTACTAATGAGTGAACGACACGTATATGGAAAAGAAACCAATTAACCTGACTATCTTTATTTGGTTGAGTAAGTAGGTTTACCTACCTACCATGTAGGTTTTTACTTATCTTTTAGGCCCGCCGTCTACAAAGCCACTGAAAAGCAACGTAATCACCAATGATTTGCCAGTGTGGCGGCATCTACAACGCCACATGCGAACTATGCATCAAAGACCTGACGTCACGCAAATCTTGCATCGCGCAAATACAGTTTACGTAGATGTTGATCGCGCGGTAAACTCTAATTGCGCGATGCAGGATTCGTGTGACGTCAGGTCTTTGATGCGTAGTTCGCATGTCGCGTTGTAGATACAAACACGCCCCATAATAAAGAAATCTCTGTTTTGTCAACTCGTAAAAACAGTGCGAATCTGGGGCGGGTAGTTAGTATTGTAATAATTGGTGCACCAACTTTTTATGAACTTAAAATGAAAGCCATCCTCAAAAATATTTCAGAAAACCCGGTATATCAGATGGTCAGATCAATCTCCTCTCTTCTTTTTAACAAGAATTTATGTATTTCGTGTATTAACCAGTGATTGTACGAAGCGATTGTCCCCAGAGGTCGGAGCAGCATAATATGCTCGTTGACAAGTATAATGAGCATCTAAATGTGAAGTAAACGACTTTAGCGATGGTTTATTGTTATTGACACGTTTTTTACATCGATATTTTTGAGTTATCTAGATTGGTCGGCAAGGTTGGGCTTTAAAAGTTGTAAATTGTTCACAAGTTTCAAAATATAATTTTAAATTGTTTATGGCCTAATCCGTTTGTGGAATTTGATAGACAAGGCTGGATTCCCTGATCGAAAATAAAATGTTTTAGATCATAATTCGTTTATTTTATTTCAATCAATTTTGCCTAACCTTTTCCCAACTATGTTGGGGTCGGTTTCCAGTCTAACTGGATGCAGCTGAATACCAGTGTTTAAGGGAAGCATTTAGAAGAAGTCAGAACGGTCAGAAGGCCAATTCTCGTACCTACTTAATAAAACGTTCACATTCAAATCGCAATCAGTCAAACTTGTCAAAAATGTTGGTAAATTAATTGTATTTTTGACACATTGTGAATGAGATGCGAATGCGAACGTTCTTAAAAATACAGGAAATTCAACGAGATAAACGTCATGTCTTATAAAATTATTATTTTTTAGTAAAAAGTGGACATCATACCTCAACGAAGTCCCATCCGCAATGTCAACTAGACACAACCGTGAGAAACAACAAAACGTGAAACAGTAAAATTCCCAGATATTTATCTATTCCTCACAGTCTCCGTTTATGAGCTATGATCCGTTCTACTGCCGATTTATTCATAAATACGGCGCGATATCGAGATCTCGCTGGGTCACGATCGATTGTTAAAATCGCTTAAATTGAATATGTATTGGGTGGATTGGTAGTTTCGTGTAGTCCCGGTTTAGAGTGACAATGTTTTGGATTTTGTGGACTTGCTGTGTTTGTGTAGGTGGCGCAGCTACTGGTAATGATCTATGAACGTCATATCATATAAATCATAAGTGTCATAGCTTATGTATCTTATCTAGACTTTGACGTTGTCTGCAATCTCTCTTGCAGATCAAACGGAGACCAACCAATGCATTCTACAATCAATAAGTCAAAATGGTCAACAGCATGCACGGTTCTAAAATATTTAGCAAGTCTTAAAGAGAAGAGTCGGCAAGAAACTTAATTAATACTCGGTATATTTCTAAGGTCAAATGATTTTCAGTAAGTAAAAAATGATAATGGTGCCGATTCCCTTGTTCACAAACTAAACTAAATTAAAGTTCAGTGCATCTTTTTCTTTCTATTTCATTAAAAAAAAGGACAGAAGATATATTTTAGTTTTGTCCTGTCAAATTAATCAGCGAGCGCCTGACGTAAATTGACGTAATTTTAGTAGGCAAGTTTTTAATCACGTCTAAACTTGTATAGAGTAGGGACAGATTAGTCAGGACTAAACTAAAATGTGTCTTCTGTCCTTTTCTTAATGAAATAGAAAGAAAAAGATGCACTGAACTTAAATTTAGTTTAGTTTGTGAACAAGGGAATCGGCACCAGTATCTCTTTCAGGCTTTTACGATATTTTAACAAGCATTGAATAGTCTATACATTCTGCCGGTTATAGAGACGCTGCTACTCATAATGAACCTAAGATTTTATGGCAAATTAAATGAGAATAGATGGCCAGACAGCCATCAAACCTCCGTCAGTCGGACAGAGAGGCTATAACTAACAGTAATAATCAAAATTAATTAAATCATTGTCCTAAAAACCATCAATCGTCACACGAATCGTATATTTAGAACTAATCTCCCATCACCTGATGCATAAATCTGTTGGTGGACGCATTTGCATGCGTGCAGGTATGTATGTATGGGGGCTACTAACTCAGTAACGTAACGAGACTGGCCTATCAGTCTAAATCTAACAGTGGACCGCTTCTAAACACACAATGCATAATTGTCCATTAAGGTGTTGTGGAAGTGGGAAAGTAAGTGTGCTTTTGGAGGTGGTATTTTGTTGAGAAGATCTAGATAAGAAGTGCCTGTATCTGAAGCAACTGTTGTAGATAAAAATTGGCCAGATGTGAGTCGGGCTAACTCACGAAGAGTTCGATACCACCGTAAAATATTGAACACTACATTTTTTTACTTTATTTATACTAAAGTAAAAAACTCATTTATTTATGAGGACCCACTGTAAGTGATTTTTATTATTTGTTTTTAAAGCGGCAATAGAAATCCACAATATGTGAAAATTTCAAGAGTCTATCTTTTACGGTTCATGAGGTACAGCCTGCTGACAGACAGACGAAAAAAAAAAAAAAAAAAAAAAAAAAAAAAAAAATAGTTTATTGCTTCAACTTAAATAACTTATTCTAATTACAATGGGGAGAATCCTTTTAAGCAAATAGTATGCTTGTTTTAGAATGCTCCGCTCTTCCCCAGGTTATGTACGTGTATTTAAGTTATTGAAACTGATCAGGATATAAATGAACGTTTACAAATAAAAATGCAAAAATAAAATAAAATAAAGTGGGTACACAGTATTTTGATGAGAGACTAATGACGCGCTGTGATGTGTGTTATGTGTGTAGGAGATGGTGTGGAGGTGAATGTGTATGTGAGTAGTGGGTGAGAGTAAGTATGGGAGGGAGGATTGTATCTACATCTTGTACCGGTGGAGATTAACTATCTACGGTGGAGTAAAATGCAGATAGTTCTTTTTTTTTTTTGCAAGCTAACCCTGCGACTAGTCTTGGGATCGGAATTAATGTAGGACATTAACTTCCATTAGCGGCAAAAATATCATTGCGTGAGTGTATATTACAGTCTCATTGACTGCACCATATTTTCCACTTCGTCATACGTTTTTAACTTCAGCCATTTAGACAAAGCGTCTTTGCATTCGCGGTAGGTTAGTGGGTATATGTCAAGTTCTTTATTAAGAAGATTGTATAAGTGGTAGTAATAGGGTTCCGTTTGGCACCCTTCGGGTACGGAACCCTAAAAAGTAGAACGCGGTTGGTATTGAGTTAACTAAGCTTGAATACGGTTGAAGATAGGTAACAAGAAAAATTGTTTTGATGAAGTCTAAAGAAAATATTCTTCTTAATAGATTCTGTATATAAATGGTATATTCAATGAAAAGCAAACTATACTTCACTGATTTTTAGATCATGATTTCAACAAAATTCCTAGTAATGTTAGAGTTCTAGTATTACTGAGCTGGAGAAGCTACTAACAAGTCCTCAAATACCTAATAAAAAATTATATGAACCCCAAGATGTGTGGTCGTTCATTCCAAGTGCCAAATAGAATACTTTACTTTTATCCTACAAAGTACCACATCCATCCCTTCCAACATTGGCCCAATATTCCAATTGTTAAGGCCAACAATTTTATGGAGCCCCAGAGTCCCTTAATGATATGATTGTTTTCATTATAATTGGACCTTACAGTCATACGTCCAAAGAAATTATTGGACATCCAACACCCTTGATTTGTAGCTGTATTTTTAACGAGTGCACTCAAACTGCCCATTGTTTGGCTAAGATTGATCTTAGCCTAGACTTGAGGAAGTGTCGTTTCTTCAATCTGCTTGAACATAGTTTTTTGTTCTGTTGGGGATTTATGATATCTGCGTTGAGAGTTTATGGTTTTGTGAATTGCATTCTAGAGCTGTTGTATGCTAGAATTGTACATTGTTGCATTCTATTGGGTACTGTGTCTGTTAAATACTATGAGTTCTTAAGATAAACTTTCATCACAGTATATTAAAGTAACAGTATTACGTCTCGGCTTATAACTTCCTACAGCCGCTCCGTAGATAAAAACCTTCCACTTCCGTGTGTAACTGCCGCGCACTCGAGAATGTTGCGAACACTGAGATTTCGAAGCGTTTCGTTTCGATCGTTTTCTATGAAGATGTAATACTGTTATTTATTTATTCTGTGCATTCACGGACTTATGTAACAATAGGCACTAAAAACAACCTGTTGCTAAGTAATAGCGAACGCTTCATTTTGAGATTAAAATATTCGAGTCATTTCCTCCGTTTGTAATTTATTATTTTATTATCTATGCCAATCGGCAATCTATCTAGTAGGTATAGACAGAATATATTACACTCTCTTCACCACCCTTGGTTGACTGGTAGAGTATTCCTAAGGCATGAAGTCTGCCTTTGTACCTTATTTATGTGCGAGAAGTTTAAATAAGTAAAGGGATGTAGGTATTGTACCTCTTGCCATTGTATCTTACGATACAATACACCTATCATTAAATCCATTGAAAAATCTACCGGTCCAAACAAACTCGTATCGCCCGCTCAAAATCAAATATGGAACACCAGCCGTTAGACCTAATCTGTAAAAATATTACCGTGAAATTTTGATGGCGAGAGCTTGAAGTGAGCTGTCAGTTCACCTGATGCTTAGGATTGACACTAAATTGACATCTCCCGTCAAGCTCACTCACCTAAGTTATTAGAGTGCGTTTCATCAAATAGCCATATGCCATAATGCCATAATGTTGGCTCCACTGTTATAGGACGAACACGAATACGCTACGGCGCTACCTAATAGGTCCGTTGATAAAATTTAACAGTAGAGCCAACGTTACAGCAAAGGAACTATTTGATGAAACGCTCTCTACATGTAGAATAGATCGGTTGAAAACAAATTCGTATCGCCCACTCAAAATCAAAAATGGAACACCCGCTCTCGTTCCCAATGAAAAAAAATATAACAGCCAATAATTGCGCAACGATTTTTCATTTGTCATTTTAATATTTTCGTCCGCCGCTGCCGGTGGTCTCGCGCGTTAATATGAGGCGTTGCGATTCGTATCATGCGATTAAACGCGATTTATTCCGTTTTATAGATTAATCGCTCGTTGTGTGTGAATGGGTTGTTCCGATTAGGGGATTAGTTACAACTAAGAGTATTCTCTTAGTCGGAATTGTTAAAGGGATTTCTTTAGTATGGTTCATGGCGTTTTTGTCCCGGGATTTTCAGTCTCCATCGAAGCCTTTATTCATGAACGGAGAGTACCTAAAACAACATTAGTTAGGTAGGAATGATTCACACGAAAGCACAAAAACATTCAATCCGGGACATTATAATTTGGGCAAGAGTTTAGTACATTCTCAGAACCATTTTCAGCAATAAGTTTCAAAGCCATACAAAACTATGAAAAGCTAAAGATAGGAGCAATAATAAAAACAAAAAAATATAAACTATGTAAATAATAATGTTCATTCCGGTACCGCAATCCGAACGTTGAAAACGGTGAGCCCTAAAATCGACTTACAAAATGACCTGTCGAGTTGGTTCCGATTAAAATATCGATCTCATTTATATTACTGATAGGTATCGATATCTTTTTGTTATTGTGTAACCTTGCCTTCTTGTAGGCTACCAGACAGTACCTACCAGTAAAATCGTTTCGACTCTGTGCCAAGTAAGCTTGACCTAGTGGTGAAAAAGGGAGACTATTTTATTAAATGTGGTATTGAAATGACATAATCGTTGACATTTTGTAAAATATTAGTAGCACTCTATTATTAAACACACAGAAAATACTTAATATGTTAGACTTATGTACTTATATTATTACTTATTATTATTTCACTTTTGACATTTAAACTGATAACGCCACGCGATCAAAAAATTTCATTTCAGCAATTTTACTATAAACAAAAAATTCTTCGAATTTTAAACCACAAATTTAACATGCATTTTTATAAAACATGGCGGTATTTCAAGGCGTATTTTTTTAATTGCAACCCTGCCGTCCCAAGGAATCAACTGATACAGCCTACGGTCTTAACTGAAATAAATGTTTCCGTGAAGTTGTAAGGTTGTATTAACTCACGAAGGTTCTTTCAAAATCAATTTTCTTGTTTACACTGACCACTAAAAGGGGGTATTCGAAGGCCATTACTTAGACAGGATGGTTACTTGATAGGGTTGGCTGGCGGCCATTTTGTGAATTTATTGATTGATGATGAGTTTAAATAAACATTTAATAATTTAATGCACTTGTAAACAGGATATTATTGAGATATTTCGATTATGATTGAAAAAAAGGAGTTATTCAATTTAATCATGAATAATCAACAGTTTATTGTAATTAATGAAACTGGAAACACTGGCAGTAATTTATAGAAATGTGCTGCACAATGTGTCTGCCTGCCTAGAAATGTGCTGCCAAATTATTTGTTTAGCTTATTAAGGCTTGACCAACAAACGATAAAACTGGCAACATTATTAAAACGCACAAATAGGCTGTAGACCACACATACTACTGCTTCCCAAAAAATAATAACAATTCAAAATGTCAACCCTGCAAGCGCGCGGGCTTTTCTACGAAAGCACTTAAAACAGATCCCGATAACCGAATTTTTCAATTAAGTGTCATAATCGTACCGGACTGATACTTCGCGGGAAATTTATTATTTTAACATACAATTTTGGACGTGCAATCCTTCATTACACACATTACGTTCCGGTAAGAGACGCAATTGCGAATGTGCGTATTATAACTTTGGATTACCGAGAAAGTACTGCAAGTGTAATTTCGATGTAGCTTTTTTTTGTCATAATTTAGTGAAAATCGATGTCTTTGGTTTTTAAAGGTTGATTTTGTATGTAAACTCATTATTGAAAAAGTGTTCCATATTTTTAAAACAGGATGTTTTTTATTTCAATTATCATCTGATAAACCAGATATTAATTCGGCCAGTGTTTCTTGCCTTACATAAAAAGAAAATTTTAAGCACTGTCTCGAAAAGGTCAGGTTTTCTTTTGAATATTTATACAAAAATAGAAAATATAATACTTTATCGACATATACTGAAAAGAGCATTAGAGGAATAAAGGTTATATTTTCTTTTGAACATTTGTACAGAAATAGGTTTTTTTTTTTTATATTCCAAAATCAATCAATTGCTATTCTACTGTAGACTATTATAAATTAACGGGAGTTACATTTAAATTAATATTCGAAACAAAATAAAACTTACCGTAGGTATTCATTTTAGCAACTACAACACAACACAATTGATTTCCTCAACATAGCACTTTTTGTTCGTTGAAAATCTACGTACACAGAATCGATAATAACCTTATTATCGTTAAATAAGATAATAACCACCACAATCATGATACCGTAATGAGAATCGACATATTTTGCATACTTTGACACCTACAAAAATGTGAAGGCGAGAATTATAAATGGCTGCGGTAACACAGACGCGTAATTTTAATAAAACTTGACATAAAAATTGAAATTTGTGTTGGGGAGGGCTTCTCACCTACAAACTAGTAAGTGTGACGACTACAACTTTGAGAAAAATAATAAAAAATACTATTATTCGGTAATTTTCTCGTTGCAAAACCACCACAATTATAATAATTTAACTTGTCCGAATGAAATAATTATGACGTCAACTTTTGTAAATAGCTACGAACCTACAAAACAGTTCTCCTAATATTTATTTAATCGCAAGTGCTAGTAACCTCAGTCCTCAAAAACTCTGTTCCGGACCAAGTAGTATCATTTTTTTATTCCTATTAAGGATTTGGGGGAGGCACTGCTCAGCAATGGGACAATGTAGGCTAATAAAAAATAAATAATCTTGCAGTGTCCGCGTAGTGCAGAAGCCAATTATTAACTCCGCCACCGGCCTAGCCGACAAAGGCAGCCATCCCACTACTGTTTCAGCAAAAATCGATTAGAAAATACCAATTCTAGCCACGAACATTAACACGATGTTAAGTACGGTGTGATAGAAGGCCATAAGGAAGACGAGCAATAAAAAGTGTCCTCTCCTACCTCGTTAAACCATCGACCAATTTGCCTACAATTATCCCCTTAAGGTGCCGTCCCAATGTTTTGATTAAAACTTTTTAAAGCTAAAAGCGAAATTCTCTTTTTAAACGCAATTATATTTTTGACGGATATTTATTGGGTTAACTGCTTTTGTTGCCAGTTTTCATGGTTGTCGGAAGTCTTTTGTTTTTTGTCGTCTAAATGGTGAAGGAAAGTGGCAGAGGCCGAGTAGAACGTGGTATTCAAATAAAAAGACATGTATTTTATCGAATAATTCCCATTTTGTTTTCCTAAAAATGTTTATGAGCACTCCAATAATGATTGAGCTTCTTTTTGTGAGCCTCAAATTATTCCTATATTGGGTTCCTAAAAAGCCAAGTAACTGCCACTAACTTGTAGGTATGTAGTTTTCGTCGGCCGCTCCCGCTGTACTACTCGCTTCACTCGCACGGCTCGCGCGCGGTTGGTCACAGTTCTAATCTAACCTAACCCATTTGTTTAGGGTATTCTAGCTTAGTTACTGCGACAATTTGTGAGAAAAGCCAGAAAGTTAAAGGCTCATTATTAAAAAAGTGTGTATCATTAGAAGCGCAAAATGTTTTAAAAAGTTCATTAATTAAAAAAAATGTCAATAAATTTTTAGAGAGTCAGTCAAATATTTCCCAAATAAAAACAGCTAATAATTTTGTTGAAATTCTGTTAAATTAAATCAAAACTAGCCTCTCTAAACCTCGGGAACCTTCCTATGGGAACTGTGAATTGAACGGCAATAGACTAAGTTAATTGATGATAGCTGAATATCAACCAAAAAAAAACTATTAACCCCACATGACATAATTAAATTCAAAGGTAAGTTTGGGAACATTTTTCCTAGGGGTACAATTCACCAATAATCATGAAGTTTTTAATTATATCAATAGAACCCTAAACAGATAAAAGATCGCTCAACACTTCCTTAATTTTGTATTAATTAATTTCTAAGATTTATTATTAAAACAATCCCAGACAATTTCTCAGCCATATTTCACCACAATCGCGGGCCGTTTATTCAAATTATAGTATACGTAGATGCGACTCAAAGCATGTCCTGTTTAACGTAAGACCATTGTTAGCTAGTGACAAATGTTTATATGCTATGAGCACGGAATGGTCTAACAAAGTTAGACTGCGTCGGAAACTGGGTGGTTTTATTATTAAAACTAGCTTCTGCCCGCGACTTCGTCCACGTAAATTTTCTTGTTTTAATATATTATATTCTGACCATTTATTTATTTTTTATTAGCCATCGTTGTTCCATTGCTGGGCAAAGGCGTCACTCTCTCTGTCCAGAGCTGCCAAGGACTAATATTTATTATAGTACGTTCAAAATAATTTTCGGAATCGGGCTCCGATTCTGAAAATTATTTTGAACTTGCTTCCGAAGATTAGGTACCTCATACAAACTCACATCTATTTATAATATTAGTTTTCAATATAAAATATTGGACTCGGCAATACTGTTAGTGAAATTAGTATCGGATTCGGTTCAGTTAGTTTCGAAAAAAATAAATGAAATTTTATAATATTAGTATCTAGATGTCTGAAGCCTCGAGCAGACTGGTGCGCAGCGTCGGCGCGATAACAATACAATTTCAAAAAGGAAACTTCACGGTAGAACAATTACCGGTGTCGCGTCGCGCCAGTCTTAGTGCAGACTGGCGCGACGCGACGGCTTTATAACATAAACGCCATATTAAGAAACGAGGTAGGTATTTAGGTTTGAATGCTGATGAGATTTTAAAATATCAAGCTTATAAAATAAAGGTCAGTAAAAACTGGGAAGACAATTTTTTCGTAACCACTTTGACGCTTGTCGAACACGATGAGCAACATTCATATCAACACACATAAATAAACTAACCTTAAACCTAGACCTTGATAACATCCATATTCAACACCAACAAATGTTTGGAACCAACTTGTATGTGCGTACAGTCGACAAAAGAGATTGGTATGCAGGAAAGAAATAAACATCTTTGCTCTGCATTTGCAATATTATTGTGTCAAATATATAACTTTTTAAATAGCTGTAAGAATTAGCAATATCAATGGCAATGGTCATAGAACATAGTTCAAAGAAATGGCGACCACGAAATGAGATGTGGAGTGTCGGACGCCCCACCAACACCCCAATTGCGTAACATACTTCACTATCACAGTCCGAAGGATTTTTAAGGAAACTCATCATAACTCATAGCTGATATTTGAAAAATTCGTCTGCTCGACAACGTAGATAACGCAATAAATATTGATGAATTTTCATAATTAATGGCATTGGGATTGTGAGCTGGTTACACAATTACCCCGTTTTTTTGTAGATGACATGAAGGCCAATAGTACTTAAAAAAAGTTCACATTCATGTCGCAATCTTTCAAACTTGTCAAAAATGTTGGTAAATTGATAATATTTTTGACAAATTGTGAATGAAAACGTTCATAAAAAAACAACGGGTCGTCAATGGATGTAATTCAATCAAGTCATTATGAATGAACAGTCATCATTTTCAGTAGCTAGACGTCATCATTCGAATGATACGTTGAAAAACTTAAAAAAAAAGAGACACGCTCTATATCAGACAACACTTCACAACTTCCTGCATACTACTCTCTCTCTCCAACTGTACATAAAACTATCGTGAACATATTTGCAATTAATATCAACACTAATAAATAAGGGCTCGGATAGCTGCGACGATAATATCACACATGCGACGTCATCCGTCGTCACGTATGGAATTCCTTTATTTATGTCAATATCAGATTTCAATTTATGATCGTATGTTGGTGCTCTTGCAAGATATGCTAACCTACCTACATGGGGCTCTAGTAATATTAATGAGGTGTTTTTTTGATATCCAGCTGGGTTGTAAGTGAATTATTTTAGTTTGGTTTGCGTAGGTAATGTTTTTCCAGGTTGAAAAGTCATTTCGATATGACGTTGTACAGTCACCCACACATCACTGGGAATACTTTCTTAAGGAAAATTGCCGTGACTGCTATGACATAAAGGTGCTGTCAATGTCAAATTGTAACTATTAATGAGCAGTAAACTGTACCTATTAGAACAGAGGTCGGGAAATTAATCATTAGAGCACTAGGTAGTGGTGAAGGGTGGGCATTTTGGGGGACTGTATTATGTAATTTTGACGTTCGAAATGTGCTGATTCTCAGCCTAGTTTGAATAATGAGTTTTGATTTTTTTGATTTGATTCAGCAAGGTGCATTGTGTCTTTGTCAATGAAAGCAGTAACTCCTCAAGTGCAAAAAGAGCTCATATAAAATTCTTTGACGTCTAATCGTAGTTTCGTTATTGGCTGATTTATATGCATTTGGTACGGACCGTGGTTATTTATATTCAAAGATTGCAATCGTAGATTTGGCTTGCCGCGTCAAAAGATGGTCACGTTTCTGTTCCATTTTGACACCTCTGTCACACACAGCGTCGCAGAGAATTCGACTTGATTGTCATGGAAACGCCCTTGTTAGTGTGTAAGCTTGCTCTCCTCAGTATTAACACTTTTTAGTGCGACTAAGGGCAAATCTACGATTTCAATCGTTGTTTCTAGTAGCAAGTTAGAGCCCGTCGATCCAATGACATTCATAATGACAGTTTTTCATTACGATGTGTTACGTCATGTAACTAATGTAAATGTAATAATGCATAAAAGATAGTCGTCTTTTCATACACTGGTATGTGCATGTGTAAGCTACCTTAAAATTAAATATTATTCTTTCCAATATTCGCAGAATCTTTTATATTTAATCGACTACCTACAGTGTAATTGGCAAACAACAAATATCTCATAAAGCTAATAGCAGAAGCTCAGATTGCTCTCTGTAAATTTATGAGCACCGCTGGATATTTGATTCCCAGCCACCGCAGAAATACGCAATCGTTTGAACAAATACACAGACGTGCAAATAGGTATAATAATGAATAATTCAATATGAAGATCACTGGTTAGATTAGAAGCTATCTTCAATATGCATGACATGTAAGTCATAACATCACGCTTGTAATCCCCGAAGGGTTAAGCAAAGGTGTACCTATAGCACAGTGTACCCACATTTCAGTGTACCCCAGTTATGTTTAAGTCCCATGTAATAGGTGACCAGCCTATTGCCATCAACCGGGCACATCCAAACTCAGGGCTATTACTGAGAAATTGTTGATGCAATTCCTGATGCATGTATATCATAACTACCTGAATTACTTTCGGGTCCAGTTGAAAACCAGCGTAGGCACTTATTATTGTTGTCTGACATTTTTGCTGAACTGGGCCTTTTTGGCGCAGCCGTGAGGCACACTCCCCTGCCAATTTTTTTACATCGTTTTTTTCGTTACTTTTTATGTGTTTTTTTTTTTTTATCTGCTGTAGGTATGTTCTATTGTGTGCCTTTAATTCTGTGTTAAATAAATGTATTTTCTTTCTTCGTTCAATTATTTGTAAAATAATAATTGGAAGCTGTTTGATAGGCACTATCCACGAGATAAATGCAACAGAATTGGTGCAGAATCATACGGAACTATGTGCCAAATAATATGTCAACTGGGATATAGGAGGTGGTAAAAAAAGCCAAGATTAATTATAAAGCTATTTTATTGATACATTTTTAGACATTCTTATCCCCATTGTGTATAAAGAATGCTCGAGGAAGAACAATTTAATGTACTAATTTACACAACCATAAATTAACATTTCTCCGTAAGAAATGGGTCCTTTCTTGACCATGGATGGCACGCAAAGATTAACGCGTTACTATGATTCTCAATTACCATAAAGTGCAACACTATGGGCTATTATGTGACACAATATTGTCTTGGAAGACTTTGCTTAGAAAGTCAAACTAATTTAAAGGTTTAGGTTCGTACTAAACCTTTAAATTACCTTTCAATTAGTTTGACTGCTACGTAGAAAGACAATAATATTATTATAACATCGATATACAGTTCCATAGGTTCCTTTAAACACATCTACACAATATGATGAAGTAGGTAGTCATAATTATATCTTGTCACCAAGGATGGTTTTATCTTTCATACCATCATCACCAGTATTAATATTCTGGCTCACCAACGTATGCTACAGGCAACGAAATAGGATGACCATCGTCATCACCAGCTCAGCCGAAAGAACACTCAAGTCACAACAACGATCGCCGATCACATATATCCCGACCACCCTCAAAGCAAGAGGGAACAGGGTACCTTCTGGGCACGATCATTCCATCGTAGACCTCTTCCATCGCTTACCACCAGGCGAGAACGAGGCGCATTTAGACATTTAAAAATAAATCGGTACTGCTCTGCCCGCATCTTACGAAATCTAGGCTCATCATCTAATCTAATCATTTCCGGAGCAGCTCGTATAGCATGACCACTTTTGTCTATAAAGAGATGTTAATTTGTTTTTTTCATTTTTCATATCGTGCCTAAGGCAGAGTACAGATGAGCAGCACTTTGTTGTCGATAGAGTCAACTTCAGCTGTCGACAGAGGCAACTGCAGCTGCCGCCATTGGTCGGGGTTTGCTGTCGACACGTCGACAGCATCGCCGACTAATGGCGACAGCTACAGTATGAGCGCAGCGCGCGCGCTGCCTTGTCAGTCGACTTCAAATAATGCTGTCAACCAGTCGGCATGTCGACCACTGCAGCAGTTGCTTTTGTCGACAACTGAAGTTGGCTCTGTCGACAGCAAAGTGCTGCTCGTCTGTTTGACGACTAAAGAAATATTTGTACAATCTGTAATTTTGACGATCATTTTCTGAGGATTTCATGCTACACAGGTTTTACGAAAATAACCTAATCTCAGAGGAATATTCATGTCCCATCTCCAACATATTTATTCTCGGCCACGTTCGCAGCGGTAGGAACAAATACAAATGGATCTCTCACGGCTTTGCTTATTGAATATTATTGATATCAACATGGGAGGTGCCAGTTTATTCCCTTTTAATTGGAACCATAAAACCGGCTCCGATTGCTTTGGTTTTTGATTAAAGTTATGTCATTGTAGTGGAGTAAAATATTATGTCATTGGGTTGGGTAAAAAGGCTTTTGTAACAATTTTGGATGAATCCGAATGAAATTGTTATTTTTTTTAATGGCTTTGAAATTAAAACGGCAATCTATAAATTGGATTGATAAAGCAATCAATTCTTTCATTCATAACTAACTAATCAATGTAACTTTTCGGAATCACAAAATGATGTTCATCTGTATTGTAATATTTAACTCTGCTCCAACGCAAATAATGATTATTTATTGATTGATCGCAAAAAAAAACTGTTATAGGTTGCTTCTAAAGATGACAAAGACAGGATCTACATAGTTACTGGTTATGTAGTGAATGCAGTTATCATTTAATGTGAAACAGTAGCTTATAACGATAAAGAGACTTAGATAAGGAGAATCGAACCATTACAAACTAACTATAAAAGGCAAGACGCAAAAGAAGATAAATTAAAGTTCAAATTAGTAGCAAAAAGCAAGCGTCAAACTAACTACATAATAGTTCATCGTAATCAATTAAACACAATACAGCGCTAATACGCCAATTAACAACAAAAACGACAGCGGAAACATAAACAAAAGGAAACATTATAAAAACAGGTTGATAACGAACAAGTTAAAGCCACATGCGACCATTTATATGGTGGCTGCGAAGCTTACAAATAGCTGAACAAATCGCAATAGTTTATATTGAACGACCGCCTAGGAATCTCACACCATTTTGTATAGAAACGGTAATATCGACACTTGGGACTTACTAATATCTTACGCTGCTTCAGATGGGGGCGGGTCAAGTTAGAAATATGAGCGGGGCGATTTGAAAAGGAAAGAATAAGGGTGGTATCAAATAAACACGCTATTGATACTGAAAAATGCTCTGTTAGTAGAATTCCATCCTAAGGGCCGAGTCACACCGGAATGGCAGCGTTACCTTTTCAAGCGATACTGGTCTTTTAAGTATGTAGATAAAGTTTAAAATTATTTCACACTGAAAGTGCTCGCCGCGTCGCTGCCAGCCGCTGCCATTGCGGTGTGAGTCGGCCCTTAGGATCTTTTAGATAGTCTAGCCATTATAGATAAGGCTACTAAAACAATTGCAACAGCTGTTCATTTCATTACTGACATCTTTTATGACAGCTGTATCCTCCTTTCCTCTTTGCATTTAATATGATCTTCTTGATCAATATTTAAACAACCAACATTGCCATCTTATTCCATTTCTTCATTTTATGTCTCCTTAAACTTCATACCACCCAAAGCTTTAACCTTAGTCCACACTCCACTCATGAAGATGAATGGTATACATAAAGGCATGTGTTTTTCTCACCACGCTTCCCCACAAGATATGTGTCCAGGCAAAAAAGGTTTCCAATTAAAAAGATATAGGGACCCATTACGATGAGATCTCCGCCCGATATCTGTCCATTTAATTCATATCTCACGTCTTCTTCGAAATTCAAGAAACTGGTAACAATGTTGAAGAAAGCTTGAAAGAGAATGTTGTGCTTATTAAAGGCTTTAATGTTTTTAGTGACAATACTTTGACGTTTATATCATTGGTGAAAAGTGGTTTCTAGATGATATACGGTGTCCTGGAAGACGAGTTGTTTTGCGAGCAATCTCGCAAAACAAAGTTTAACTACGTGCCAATGCACGTGGTTAAACTTTGTTTTAGAAACCTTCGGTTATATACTTCTCCATTATCTATATTCTTCGGATTTGGTGCTTCTAAGATTAAAATGTACTTCTGTGATCACGGTGGAGTATTTTTTTCTATTTAAGTCCATCCAGGTGATATCTATCTTAGGCAATAAATACAACTAAATACGACTAAAATGGTGGTCTGATAAATCGACTTCCTTAATTTTCCCCTATCGGGCTCGAAAAAAATATCTCTTATTCCAACTAGATCATAATTTCAAATTGCGACACTATTATCCAAGTTAAACCAACTACGTATCTAATTTAAATAATCCGATAAATAATCTCATTAAATACACACCAATAATTCCTTTTAATCTGACGTGGACTTTCAAAATATCATTAAAAATGATCTTGAATTTCCCTTCGGGTATATATTTGTATGCTTATTGAGAAGCTAATATGGAATCGATAAATAACTCGATACTAGAACATGCAATCGAGTAATAAATAAACGTTGGATATAACAGATAAGTATCGTTTTTTTTACGATTATTTAATTGGTGTCATTAACGTCTGTAGTATTGATTACAATTTATTACTTTCAAAGTTTCTAGTAATATGATTTAAAGTCTTATTTTTGTTGTATGTGAGCCATTTTTCTTTGTTTGTAATATACCGATCCGTTCGTTTATTGGTACCGGCTTCTTGCTTGTTAGAAAAACTGTCGGTATCTACGTGTGGAGTTGTGTAAGGGAGACTGAATGGCTCCAGTTTGAAATTATTAGCGTCGTCGTCTTTAACGTCTATTGCTACTAGTTTATAGTATTCTAGTACTTCAAATAGGTGTTCTATTTGCTTGAATGTTATACTTTCTCTAAATACTTGTAGTCTAATCAAAATGTTTCCGCAATCAATCATTTTTTAAGGTTTATTTTTGGTTCGTCGTATAGAAAAACTATTAAACATTTACAATATGATTATATACATGAACAGACATTGTTTTATTTTCTAAATCAATATTGGATGCTCTTATTAAAATAAGATATTGGTACGTAATATTTATTCCACAAGTCTCTACACAAAATCATCTTACTTGGGTATATGTGGGACCGGTAAAATTTCCAACTTCATTTCACCTTAATTTCGTTTTAATATTGGACTACAAACACACAGAATTGGATTGTCATGTCTTCTAAATCGATTAAAGACGTGTTCAGATCATTTAACATGAACTAGTGCAATGAGACCCAAATTGAAAGCAACAAATAAAATAGGAGGAAAGTACCTATGTTTATTTTTCCCACAGTATAATCGATTGAACGACTTTTGCGATCCGGATGTGAATGTTATGTTTATCGGTTAATCAATATCGATCAGTACACTTGGACTAAAATGCTGCCTGATCTTTGCTGATCATTGAATAAGTTATAGTACAAACCACTTGTATGTATACTTGTAAGACTAAAGTTATGTCGAGCATAAGCCTAAGAAATACTCTTTAACCACCACTTGAACCAGTTTGAAGTTCCCATAATTTATTCTATTAAAACTTTGAGTATAAATAATGTCAATGCAGAATTTGCCAAACATTCTTTAAATAACTTTCAGAATTTCTTCATATAAACTGTAAAATATAAGAAGTCTTTACAGAAGAATGTTTCTATAAAATCATTTATTGTTTTTAGCGTTTTTCTACGTCCTAAGGATCTGAACGAAAGGATAATTTAACTAACATAGCACCTGTCAGTGTATTTAACGCGAAAATAGTTCAGAAATATCTTTCACAACAGAACTGCTGTTTGAAACATCACATTTGTCTGTAAATATATCACTCAATACTAGTAAATAAAGACTGTAGACAGTTAAATTACTCTAACTTCCGTACCGCGCTGAGTATCAAAAACAACTTCTATTACTTAACCTATTTCATTTAGAGCTTTATTGTCATCTGTTTACGTCTCAATATTGAACACAGGATTTATTTTATAAAAAATCAACCCGCTCGATTCATTTTCAATCCTATCGCCAACTGCTAAGTTAGAAATTATATTAAAAGCAGACTCTTCGTCGTCTTCATCTCCCACTCAAATTCCAACTTTATCCTCTCCTGCTTTGAGTTTGAATTTCTCTGCTGGTTTATCCTAGAGTTGTTCTGCTACAATTATTTAGTGGCAACGCAAGATAACTAACGAGGTATCAGAACTCTCCGTGCGGACCTTTGGAAATGTCTGAATTTCTAAAGCAGACTACCAAAGGGTGGACCGACAAATTGTTCCTATTGAATTGGATATGCGCGTCTAAATGTAGGCAGCAATTATTTGAGCGGACTCTTACTTTGGTATTCGTTTAATGAACATTGTTTTCTGGTTTCCTTTGGTGCAGCATGAATGGTAAGAGATAATGTGGGGACAATGATTTGTTTCTATTTGTGGATGGTACTTTGTTTGCTTTGCGTTTTATACTTAAGTGTTTTTGTATTGAGAATTGGATCTATTAATGGTGGGTGGATCTTTAGGAATACTTTTAGTGAAGAAGATTGGCTATTGTTTAATTTGCAGTAATTATGTTCTGAGAAATATTTCTTAAAGGATTTCTATTTATTAATATCTAGTTGCCTCTTCTATAATATCAGCTAAAGTAAAAAAAAAAGAACACAGACATAATAATTTTACAAAACATTACAATAACTCTGCCAAAATGAAAAACAGGTTTAGGGAATGCAAAATAGATATAGGTATTAATAGGTAATTACATAAATTATTAAGCTTAGTAGGAGCTACATTGCTTTGCCCTAATTTGAGTAGGTATCCACAAAAAAACATTTTGGAATTTATATCAGATTCAAAATGAACATCAAACCTGTACATTGTATGTATTTATTGTCTTTATATTTAACAGATAATATTCTCAAAACCACAAATAAATTGAATACAAAATTAATTTAAACAAACAATTTAAAATTAAATTACAATATCGCAACATATATCCACATAAAAACCGACTCAATTTTAAAAGAAACAAAATAAAAGTCGTACCCACTGCGATGCGACTGCGATTTTAGATGTACGGACACAATTAAAAATCGTAAAATAATGTAAATCGAGAACATTTAGTATCGATTTTACAATCGATTCAATTGACATATACGAAATTGAGTTTCACACCGAAATAAGATAATTTAAAAAAATATCGCGTACAGAATTCATTTTGAATGTATCGTGATAAAATATGCAGAGAATCGAGCGAATTTAAATTTAAGCGATTTAAATATAAATGATCTTGATACCGATGGTTATGAAGCGTATATTTTGATTGGTACAATATCAATAACTTTAGTTGGACCATCAAGCCGGCTTGCCATTTTTCTTCTTCTCATATTTGGAAGTTAAGCCTTTCTTTTCCCGCTTTTGTTATAGAAAGATTTTAAATGAGACGGTAAAAAATAGAATAGATGAAGCAGTTAACTAGATGGCGGTAGGTAGTTACATTATATGCTGATTGACTGGCAAAAATGTTAAGTATAATATATATACGTCATCAGTGACGTCAGCAAAATTTCCCGCTTCATAAACTCTCATGCAGGAACTACCTATATTAATAAGGACACCTACAAATTAAACACGACTTAATTGCATGTTGCACAGGTGTAAAAAACAATAATTTACTAACCCACAAATCACGGACACTTCCCGAAAATCCAAAAAGGAGCAATCCAATTTAAAGTCAACCCTTTAAATGCTACTGACTCATCAAGGATCCTTGTTTTAACGATAATCGAAACATGATTTAAATCGACGTTAACATCGAACACTCATTACTGATTCTTTTGATTTGAAATCGGAATATTAATATTCAGAAGTACTACTATATTGAGGATTATTAATAACTGCGAATTTCACCAATGAAACTGAACGCGATCAGCACATCTAAACCGAGTTTCTGCGCTTGCCGGGGTTGGTCCGTGGATGGGTGACCATCTTTACATACCAAGACACCTCCATGTTTAGGAAAGCACGTTAAGCTGTTGGTGCCGGCTGTCATTCTCTCTTTGACAGTCGTTACGAGTCGTCAGAAGCCCGAAAGTCTGACAACCAGTCTTATCAATGGGTATCGTCTATTACCTAGTTACTGTGTTGTGGAGGTCAGAGGCAGTCGCTCCATGTAAAATACTGGTTTTCAGCTGTATCCGGTTAGACTGGAAGCCGACCCCCACATGTTTGGCAAAGGCTAAGCAGAATGAATGGTTATTACCAGGAAAGCCGAACATTTGAATTATATTGTAGAATACGTAGGTAACTACATGGATTGAGAAAAATTCGTTGGGACGCTTCGATTTGTCTTTGTTTGTGAATATTTTTTATCTAAATTGTAGTGGACCTTCTGTACCTTAATTTAAAGTATTATAGGACAGGATTTCACATCTTTATAATATACCCGACACTATCTGACGCTAATAGTGTAAAAATTTGTTTTAAGCGAAATATTTAACAAAATTATATTCTACATTTAAGTGTTAAAATGATAATTGCATTGTTTAACTTTTGTAATTTTATTTTGATTAAATGTGTGTATCGTTGGATTTATTGTAATTGTTTTTATTGTTGTTATCTTTAAATATAACATGTTATTACTGGTTGTTAAAGGTTGAGCAACATAATTATGGATTTTTAATAAAGAAAATGCGAGAACGGAAACCACTATCTATGGATACATGTAAACAAACTATCATTAAATATTGGAGCGATTTATAAACCGGGGGATACCAACGTAAACAACTTTATAGAAACCTACTCATCCCAATTAGAGAGACGAAGAAGATCAATAGTTTTTGGAGACTTCAATCTAGACTTACTTAGTGAAAACAGTAATGTACCGAAATACCAACATAGAATCCAAGAAGCTGGCTATAGAATAATAAATAAAATCAACAAATCATACAGCACACGTGACACGGCCACAACAAACACAATACTGGACCATGTATGTACTAATATAAGCAACCATTCTTTCAGCTTCTCAATAATTGAATCATGTCTTTCTGATCATAAGCAGATATATCTCCAAATAGGAAGTTTGTCTCCTCAACATAATAAAAAGAAACATTATAAGGCACTGAATTATGAAAATTTGTACAAAAACACACTAGAAGCAAAATACAGCAATGATGACCACGACTACAACCACCTGGAGACATTTATCGCGGAGCAGATAAACAGGAACAAAATAGATAAGATAAAAATTCTAAACCCTCCACAAAAAGACTGGATTAATCAGAACATTATAAACTCAATCAATTCACGAAATAGTTTATGGCAACAAACCAAATCAGACTCAAATAATGACGGTTTACGGAAAAGGTTCCAGGAAGAACAACAGAGAGTGAAGATGCTAACAAACACGCATAAGAAGACCTATTACTATAATTTATTTCAAAACTGCAGTAATCAACCAAAAAAAATGTGGGACCTGATTAATGGTTTGGGATTAAATAAAATTAAAGACAGCGATGCCCCTCCTAAACTAATGTCAAACGCTGGATTTCTAACAGAAGGTAACTCAATATGTGACTTGTTTAATTCTTTTTTCTCATCCATAGGCGGAGACTTAGCAAAACAAATACCAGACACATATCACACAAATACGGGTAGCATACTAATGTACGATCATAACTATACACATGACATAACACTAGACGAACTAACGCCATGCACCACAGAAGAAATAATTAGAATCATTGACAACCTCGACAGTGACACTAGCACTGGTATGGATGGTATTAGTACTAAGGCAATAAAATGTCTAAAAAACATCATCGTTGAGCAGCTAACTAGTTGTATAAACACCTGTTTACTACATGGTACTTTTCCCGATACCCTCAAGATGGCTAGGGTCAGTCCTATTTACAAATCTGGAAATAGAACTGACCCAAGCAACTACAGACCGGTGTCAGTGTTACCTGTAATGTCCAAAATTTTCGAACGCGTATTATATAGTCGCCTAAGTAACTATTTGACGGATAAAAAATTTCTAATAGACGAACAGTATGGCTTTCGCCCTAAATCAAGTACTCTCTCGGCTGCAACGGATCTGATCACCAAAATTAAAACCTATATAGATCAAGGAAGCTATGCCTTAGGCATTTTCATTGATTTAAAAAAAGCGTTCGATACCGTGAGTCATCAAAAACTGCTACAGAAGCTAGATAACATAGGTGTTACAGGTACAGCACATAAAATGTTCAAATCATACTTGGAGAACAGGCGTCAAGTTGTAAAAATAGGAAATATCCACACTAGCTCAGTCCAACATATTTCATATGGCTGCCCTCAAGGTTCGATTATCAGTCCGTTACTTTTTCTGATTTATATAAACAATATTAATAAAATAGGGTTAACAGGACACCTAACACTATATGCGGACGACACCTGTCTCTTTTATTTTGACAAATCAATTCATGACATTATAAAGGACGCTCAAATTGACCTTGATCTATTAAACGAGTGGTTAAAGTGCAACCTTCTTACAATTAATACGTCGAAAACCTCATTCATGATTTTTACCACTAAAAATAAGCGTATACCGGACTTCTCGCCTCTTAAAATAAATAACGAAATAATAAAACGGTCAACCAACGAAAAATATCTTGGATTAAGGGTAGATGAAAAACTATCTTGGAAATTACACATCGACCATCTCAAAAGTAAATTAACATCGTTATTGGGAGCGTTACGGAAAGTAGCAAACTGTATTCCAAGTAAAGTTCGCACTTTGATTTATAACTCGTTAGTCAAATCGCATTTAGAATATTTAATTGAGATATGGGGATCCGCAGCAGTAACTAATTTAAACCCACTTCAAAGAGTTCAAAATAAAATAATTAAAACGCTGTTCCATTATCATTATCTCACTCCAACAAAGACCTTATACGAAAAAACTAAACTATTAAATATTAGACAGCTATACATTTACTACACTTGCATTCTTATTAAAAACATAACTACAAACTCAATACAAACTAACACACAACTAAAGAAAAAAACAATGTCATATAACCTAAGAAATAGATATAAAAACCATCTTGAAGTCATCAGCGCACGGACTAATTACGGTAGAAAGACAATATTATTTGAAGGAGCACAGCTGTTCAATGGATTGCCGGACGATATAAAAGAGTGCGATAACGGGAACACTTTTAAAAATAAGCTTAAGAAATATGTATGTACATTGTAACTTCTAATACGCTGGAGGAAATTGTATTGTATTATCATACGTATTACTTTGTATCTCATTATAAGCGGACTGTAAGTTCTTATGAGAATAAATTTCTTTAAACCGAAAATAGTTACTCGAAAACGCATTTGTGACTAAAAGACTATAATTAATGTTGATGGATGGAGAGAGAGAAGATGGCCAAAGAAACCATGGATGGATTGTGTGAGGAATGATATGAATGAGAAGGGAGTGAATGATAGCGTGACGGGTTACAGGGGGGGGGGGAGAATGGAAGAAGAAAACGTGTTGCGTCAACCCGACCTTATTTTTATGTACGAAAAAATTAACAACTTATTTTTATGTAGGTACCTACATTCTAAGCAAATAAAGACTATCAATAATATAATATTCTATTCAAGAGACAGGTGGTCTAACCACTAGATCTCAGAGGCGGCTAATTTAACGTAACCTTTTTTTCTTTTTTTTAAACAAGTAATGTAGACATTATTCATGCATACATAATCTTTCTTTTACCGGTCAATAACACACATAGAATAAATAAATTAAGTACATAATTTCGTTGGTCAAGCTCAAGCTTCTTTACGGAAAGTAATTGTTACTAAATTATTTTTAGTTTGTATTAGTTATCGTGTATTATTTATTTCCAAATTTATGTTTAATAGGTAATTTGTACTGACTTTTTTTTTCTTTTATAATTTTAGTGTTTATCTGTGGAAACTTATGATTGGCCTTCAATTTTAAATTTTTTAAGAACATTGTATATTTATGTTAGTTGTAAGTTTGCCGAATAGATTAAAACAATATAAAGTAAAATTATAAAAAAAAAAAAAGAATTTTCTTTATAATTATTATCTGATTTCAGCAATCAGTCTTAATAAAATGATGACTAACTAATTGGTATTTAAATCTTAGTTTGTTGAAAAATGTGAATAATAATCTGTACATATTATCCATTGAAGTCGCTCTCTACGTATGTCTGTGCGACCTCCTCGTTCTTCTAAACTACGCAACGGATTTCGATGCGGTTTTCATTATCAAGATAAAATAAAATAAAACATTAAACAGAACTGAAGACATTGTATAAGATTAAATCAAAATTGTAATAGGTATGTATTTTAAGTGGTGCATTGAGAGCGCCTCTAGCCATCAAACGTAACAGATTAGATTTAGATTGAAGTAACACTCTATATTTATAATATCAGTAATAAAAAAATAAAAAAATAAAATGAGAATTTATTCAAAATAATAAAAAAACCGTGTGAAACAGGGGCTGTCTGCTAGTATTTAATAAACTATGGCCTGAAAATGAGTACTGAAACTTTTGAGAAAATATTTTTTTCGTGTAGTCTATCTGCCTAGCTTTTTCCCAACTATGTTGGGGTTGGCTTCCAGTCTAACCGGATGCTTCTGAATACCAGTATTTTACAGGGAACGACTGCCTATCTGACCTCCACAATGACTGGGTAATACGATACACCTTGGTAAGACTGGACTGGCTAAGATTTATTATTCAGTCGCAAAACAAAATCAGTGTAGTTCATCCATCTTTTCCTTTCATCTCCCACAAGAACACACATTGTGCCATCTGCAGATGTAATCAACATTTTTACAGCACCATTCGTAATTTTTTTACAACTTTCGGCTCCCAATTTTACGTATTTTATTATAAAACGATTCACAGCCACATCTCTCGTATACTTATTGTTATTGGCTGTTTAATATATAATTCTGTTTGTTTTTGGCGCGAACATCATGTCGTTTGGCGAAAACGACCCATGTAAAGTGCCCAGGGTTAAAATTTAAGACGAACTTTATGATCCGATTGGAATTTTATTTTTGTTGTAAAAAAGTCCTATTTCCTTGTTTTATTTTATTGGTTTTGTATTGTTTTTTGTATTGTCTTTATTGGGAAATGGACGGATAATGTTGTGTGTTGTGTTGAATGTTGTAAACATAGTTTATTAGGTGGCTGTCGGTTTGGTAGAATAAACTGACGGAGTTTTACGATGGGCTTTACAATTTGTTAATGTAAAACAGACGACTTTTTTTCTTGGCTTTTATAATTATGTGAAACTCACTCACCATCTTTTACAGCTTTTAAATTAATCTACTTCCAAGTTTTAGCCTCTCCTAACTTATACCTCTTTATAAAGTTTTGATTATTAATTAAGTTACTTCAGATCCTATTGTGTCTTTCATAGTTTCACAAATGTCTATTTGCTACACTCAGAATCACGTCCAATCTACGGGATCAGAAGAGGAATTATAACCTATCCTAACAAAAGTATTCGTATTGCGAATATCTGCGAGCTGGATTACGGCTCACTGCCTCTCACAGAGAAGAGGCCTATGTCCTAGCACTGGGAACAGTATAGGAGATTCTCGTTCCGTATCCCAAAATACTGCTCTGTCTAAAACTCTGGAACATTCAAAGCGCACCGCAAATTTCCAGTTACATCACAGTGCGATAACATCCGAACACGGCCTTTAATACAATCAGCTAAAATATAAACATGTCACTCCTGGCCAGGGTTGGCACTTTTGCAGGGCTAAACGCCTTAAGGTTGACGTTCCCTGACAAGTATGAAATAATAAGCTACACGGTAGATTAAATGCATGATCGTGATCATCACATTGTGACCTTATAAAAATGAAGACATGGGCGTGGGCTTGCAAACTTCTACAAATTGTAAAGTATGCTTGGTGAATGGATGGAACAGGAACTTGCATTAGCCATGCTAATCTCAGGAGGATACTATACACCTGAAGCTACTATCCATCATCATCATCATGATTTTAGCCCGGAATCACCTACTGCTGGCTATACGCCTCTCCTTTCTTCTCCCATACTGACCTAACCTTGACATGATTATGTAAAACAAAAGAAGACTCACTTATTTCATTGAGTAAATAGGTACTTCCAAATTTTACTAAAATAAATAAAAAACGTTTATTTGCGGTAAACATGACGCAAAGAAAGATCACAAAAAAAAGAACAAGTTGGGGGAACATATGCGTCACATCCACGCAAAACGGCCAACGCTCAGCATAATGCTGAGACCCTATGCGGGGCAGAACCCCAGCGCTGGTTTTTAGCGACAGCCAGCGTTGACGTTATGACGTCGACCGGTGCAGCATACAATAAGATATAAAATTTAAAATAGCAACATTCCATTCAGTTGGCATCGACTCGCGCGCAAAATACAGCGAGTGAATTGATATTGCCTGTGGATGAGGCCCGTTTCTGATTTGTCGGTACAGCAGCGGTACGACAGCAGCGGTGCCGGAGTGCAACACATACCGAGCTAATCAGAAAGGCTCAATTGAAACATAGGCGCTCGGTAAGCTTTCGGTACTGCGTATATCGAGCATGCTGATGTCGCACCGCTGCTGTACCGACAAATCAGAAAATTAGGGCCTAAAAGTAATCGAAAAAACTACTCGACTTTGCAAACAACTTTAGACAAAATCAAAGAATAACCAGGCACCTGACAGAGCCTCTCAACCAGTCTAGCAGCCCTACTCAGACCGTCTTCCGCCTCCCCGGGACATACCGATCTCCACCGAATGGGACGGTGCGTACGTTTGCGGGACATAGCCCATTGAAGATAGCTATCGACCGCCCGTTGAATAGGCTGCGTAGTCGCCGAGGTGAGAGAGATTTGGCTTCCATGGTTTAGTTGCAGATTAGTTACCGACAGTGCCCAATGTCGATGCAATAACGCAAACTTTAGCTGTTGGTTTTAGATCCATAGTTTTATTGAGCTCTATAGGTATATGGTAGACTTTCCGTTATCCTTTCACCCGACGGAGTAACTTTAAAACAATTAAAAATAAACGTTTTAGATTTTGTGTATTACCTGCATACAATAAAAAAGGTTTTTAAATGCTTTTTAAGTTTCAGAAAAAGAATAAAAGTTTTCTATCCTAAACCTGGGCGACTAAGAAAACTAAAGCTGAATGTTGAGTGACGACTGAATGGCTGCCGAGATGTGACGCTGCGCAGCGCATAGTTTCGCACTGCTAGTATACGCTGCAAGTTTATGTATTTAGGCTAAGGAATTTCACATGAACTTGTGGAATACTGGAGTTTGCTCTTTACTATTGTGATTCGTACATTTTCTTGGGTAGGTACTGTTTGTATGAATGTGTCAGCTTGAAATGAAAATGTACTTGGATCTTTAGACTTGTTCGTCAACTCGCGAGTGTCAAAGTCCCGAGTCGCGCGCGAGATGGCACCTTCCGATTTTACCTACCTTTTTTGTCGTTAACTCGCGTGCGCATATAAAGTACAGTCTTATGAGATAGCTTTTATTTCTGTTTGTTTAAGGAAATTAAAAATATAGATAACTAATAAAACATGGGCTTATTGGTCGATTCGCACGAATTTACTCGCTTGAAACAGGCGAATGGACAATTTTAAAGTAAAAAAAAATCTGTAGGCAATTCGCACGAAGTTATTTTATTTGTGGGCGAATTGACAACTCCGGAAATACATTGGCAATTGGCACATTTTGAATATTCTTTTACTCGTAAACATTTGTTGAATGAAATATAAACTTGTACAAAAATAATTGGTGAATGTACTTTCAAGTGAACTTTTGTCTTAAGTTTATTGCCTAAAATACATTTCAAGTTTTCCATGAGTTAGGAGTAAATTAAAAGTTGGTGAAATTAGAAAATAACTTTTCCGTGACTGTCAAAAACTATTCATCGCAGTCTTTCCGATTTGTATTGAAGCAGTTCCATCGCTTCTGTCACTGTCTCTGTCTGTCGTATCATGTTTGTTTCCATAATTTTCTTCGGTAAAAAGCTTCCTAGCTATATTTCCCACATTAGCGCCATATTTGTTATCATAGGAGAATTAAATAAAATCTCTCGCCTTAAACTATAGGTTCCCATAAAAACGTACCGCGAAGGTGTTGGGAGATAACCATCAATCCCCATAGCGCTGGCGATAGCAATTAATAACACCGTAGTGAGTGTCTAGCGCATTGTAGGTAATGACACCATGTTGAAGGAGGAAAATTTGAGACAACATTACATTTTCGTTTGAAACTCACACGACGATAACACTTTCACGAGATTTTTTCCATGCCTTTGTGTAAAGGTACCATTCTATAGCTGACTGCAGGCGGCGGCAACGTGTTGCAGCAACACAACTGGTATCTATGTATTTCTATGAAACCGACGTGCTAGCTACGATAGGTATTTCAAAATGGGTGAAATATGGGTTACTATAGGTACACCTTTGTCCAACCCTTCGGGGAAACAAGGCGTGATGTTATGCAGTCTTGTTGCAGCAACACGTCGCCTGCTGCTACCGCCTGCGGTCGGCTCCGGAATGATACCTTAATGATTACAGTTAGTCTATTTTAGAAACGAATAAACGATCGTTACTGACAGTCTGCATTTACCCGCTGCTAGGCAAATAAGTAATCGGATTAGTCATTAAATCCTTTTTTTAAAGGCTTAACTAAGCTCAGTGTCAACCTTCTGCGAAAGTTATTTTAAAGTTTTTACAATCCTTCAAAATCAACCACCAAAACATTCTCAACAGAACAACATAACGATTTTTTTTTTAATATTTTTTAGTGTACTGCTATCATAATAATATTGTCTAACTCATTTTCGTAAACGATTAAGACTAATCTTAATTATTTTGACAGTTCAATAACATTCATTGCGTTATTTACGTTGCTGAACAGATTTACTAATCTAACTGCTGACTAAACTTTCAAAACGATTCAGATTTTGATTGATCGTGTATTACGCAATTAGGGTGTTGGTTTGCGAGAATAACCGTCGTCCACATAAAGGAGGTACACAGATTAAAACTTTGTCCTGCCAAATGTCAATAACTAGCCTCCCTACCCGCCACACTGGTGTCGGCTAAAGCGTGAAACCTAATGAGCACTAGAATTAATAGAACATCTCATTCGAATTGAATCGCCTCGGAGCTGTTAATTCAAAATGTCCGCGGGAGATCCCTAGATAACAGTTAATAGCAATTTTTTGTCTGTTTGTTTGTTTCTAGATAAGGTTATAGGGGTCAGAATATACTCAATATCTATTGATTTCGGTATGGCTACTTACGGCTAATAAATGGTCCGTCAAAATTATTAGAGAAACCTAGATGATTTACAAAAACCTATCCAATGATACTGCACTTGACATAGTTCGTCGACATTTCTTTTTCACAATACGAGTATATATGGCGTCTGGTTGTCGCCATATTGATTACTGTCTTGTCTTTAGTGACACTCACAAGACTAAGAAAAATCGATTGACGTAAGAATCATCAAAATCAGTCCACGCGTTAGGTCTCAGTGCCACAAAGGAACAAACATACATACATACAATAAACACATTACCTTCCTTTGCGTCACGCACTTGGGTAAAAAGGGGTGTCACTACTGAGATGATAGCTAATAGATATGTGTGAAGGAAGAAAACTTGCTGCTCTAACTGCAAAGATGTGAAGGATAATTATTGATTTTGGGTATAGTCTATTTTAAAGAGGTCGTTGGATGATTTGATCATTCCAATTTTCGCGAAAACTCTAGGGCAATATTACTAGAGCGACTCGTGTTTTTTCTTCAAAAACCCTACCTTTTTCTAGTAAGATTGAGAAATGTTTCACCATTGTCTAATTATCCGTGTTTTCGCAATAGCCAGGGGTTTTTGAGAAAATTTTAATTATCATATCATCCTACGGCATTTATTATATAAAAAAAATTGATAGCACAGAAGACGGCATTCCCAAATCTAGTTCCGCGAGTATAATAATCACATAATTAGTAGGCACCTCGTAGGACTTTCCTCACTAATTACGAAATAGTGCGGTTACCTAGTCAGTAGATAATCGGACTATGTAAATTAAATGTATTTACTGACCATTCATCGTAAATCGACCTTTAGAAGTTTTTGGCTAATCCTTAGACCATTTCATCATCATCATTTCAGCCGAAAGACTTCCACTGCTGGACATAGGCATCCCCCAAGCACCGCCACTTAAACTGGTTCCGTACTTCTCGCATCCAGCGGCTTCCGCGGCCTTCACCAGGACATCGGTTCACCTGAGACCAATTAGGCGAAACTAATAGAGCATTGCCAAGGCTATGATTGGTAATTAAAACGATCCGTACTTGGATGTAGGAACCAGGTACCGAAACCGGTATTTATCAATACGGGTATTTTTTCGGGTACAACATTTATATTTTTTAAAGGTTACCGAAATAAAAATTACCTGTGTCTTACACGGTCGTCAGCATTAGTCAAAGGGTGCGCATGGCTTGTGTGTGTTTAACCGGTATTATAAAGGTAACCTAAAAGAGGTAACATGTTTCATCTTCTTGGGTTACTCAGATAGCGGTAACCTTAGTCGTAAAGTTAACCAAATTTCTTCGATACTTTTCGGTCCCTGGGATTATGAATCATGCATTATTTTGTGAACTCAGTTTACCAATGAAAAAATTGACTCAAAATTCTTCCGCTCCCATTTCCCTCCCACGCTACAACGATCACAGACAGCTATGAACGAACGAACTGTTCCCAGGCAAAACCGCAGGCCACCGCTAGTCACCAGCCAGCCTTGTAAATCAGTACAGTTCCCCCATAAAAGTAAGAGCAACAAGATTGAAGATTCCTCTCTGTATGGGCGTTACAATTTGTGGTGTCGGCAGAACGGCAGGTGGGGTGTTTAGATGGGTTTGGATATTTATTGCAATAGTTCGATGATAAGTTTTTATGGAGTGTTCATTTTTGTCTCCTATATTTTTTTCTATGCTGTGTTTTGTGGGCCGACCTTTTCTGATCGGTTTTTCCATGGCAAGAAAAAACAATTCCTCTATGACTGCCTCGTTGGTCTACTGGTCGCAAGCGCTATTGCTGAGCATGAGGTCCTGGGTTCGATTCCCAGGTCGGGCATAGTGTTATTGTATTTTTCCATCTGGAATTTCTAAGTAGCAGCCCGGTGTCTGGAATTTGTGCCCGATGGTGGCAATAGGCTCGCCCCCTATGACGCATAACTGGCGAAATGTGGGTGTACTATGGGTACACCTCTGCCTAACCCTTCGGGGAAACAAGCCGTGATGTTATTTTATGAAAAAACAATAGACTATCTGAAACCGATTTCCAGTGTAGCGTGAATATAATAACATCAAAAGCTTACCCTTGTCTTTATCATGGTCACTTGGAGATACTTTTGCAACTAGGTAACTATACCATGTAATTTTAATTACACTTTATAAGCAATGTACAAAGGCGGAATAAGCCTTAGGCCTTTTGTACCATAATAATAATAATAGTAGACACTACTGACCGCAAACCGGATGCATCAAACACGTTCATCGGTGATGAGACTGTACATCCCGCGGAAGTGCGGAGGTCGGGGCTTTTTAAATGCAAAGACCCTCCACAACCGCGAGGTGTGCAGCCTCAGGGAATATTTTTTAAAAACCGAAGAGGGTATGCACCGTGATGTAGTCGCAGTGGACAAGGGGCTCACCCCGCTCTCCATGGCTAAAGAGAACTGGCGCAAACCTGTGGTACTCACCACAGATGACCGCAAGGAGGTATGGCAAAGCAAGGAGCTCCACGGGCGCTTCTATCGGGTTCTTCACGAGCCCGGTGTAGATTTCTTAGCGTCCGTATCCTGGCTACGTTTCGGTGACCTTTTCGGAGAAACTGAAGGTTTCGTCTGTGCAATTATGGACGAAGTTATCCTAACGAATAACTACCGGAGACATATTATGAAGGATGGGACGGTTGACGTGTGTCGGGCATGCCACCGTCCGGGTGAATCCATCAGACATATTATCTCTGGTTGTTCGCGTCTGGCTAACGGCGAGTACTTGCACAGACATAACCAAGTGGCCAGGATTATTCACCAGCAACTTGCTTTGAAATATAAACTTGCGGACTCTGAGGTACCGTACTACAAGTATGTGCCCGACCCAGTTCTCGAAAATGACCATGTTACGTTGTACTGGGATCGGTCTATCATCACTGACAGGACTATTGTAGCCAATAAGCCTGATATAGTGGTGATAGATCGATTAGCGCGCCGCGCAATGATAGTCGATGTTACCATTCCACATGACGAGAACCTCGTGAAAGCTGAGAAAGAGAAACAAATTAAGTATCTAGATTTAGCACACGAGGTTGTTGACATGTGGAATGTGAGCTCGGCTATCATTGTGCCGATTGTCGTAACGGCCAATGGCCTGATGGCCGAAAGCCTCGACCAACATCTTTTGAGGCTCTCGTTAGGCGGTTGGATCAAGGGCCTGATTCAGAAGGCAGTTCTCCTCGATACGGCTCGCATTGTGAGGAGGTTCCTGTCTCTGCAGCCCTAACCACCGGTAGCTTGGACCCTGCTCCCGACACCGGCGGAACACTATTTTTTATATTTTTAAATGTTTTTTTTTTTATATAACCTTTAAGAAATATTTAAAAATGTATAAAATAAGTATACAAAATAAATAAACGAAATAATAGTAGTAATATAGTGCGAACAGGGATAATCGTCGGTTGGTGCCTCATTTCAATAAAAACGTCTAACGGGCCTCTGCGAATAGGCTTCGGCCCCTCGTATGCCTTCCAAAGGTCCGGGACCCCCAGAGTCTCGAGATATGTCAAGAGACGATAATAATAGTAGCTTGGGTAAAGCGGTGACAAACTAAAAATCATTAATTAAGTGCACGAATACTCACATACGATAATGATTTTAGTCCTACGAATTTGATTACCCAAAAAAGATCGCTTCAGTACTGAACCGTTTAAAATTGTCACAATTTCACTGAACATTGACATCCCCGAGCCAACTCACCACCATAAAATACAGAGTATTATCATACAACACACCTTGACCACCTTTTTACACGATTACCATGGAGGTTAATACATAAGGACAGGTGGGTATTCCCCCACAAGCTGTCACCATTATTGTGACAATCAATGCTCTGGGGATATGGATCGGTAATGACCTTAGCGTTATTTTAATCACTTACTTCTTTGCTCCAGTAAATAATTTATGTTAGGTTCGGTGTACGTGGTGAGAGGCAGGCGATCTCATGAGCGAAAGCGATTTCGGGGGAATGTGTGATATTTCCGGTGGCAAAATACGAATATTCAAAACCAAAGACATCGACTTCCAAAATTAAAGTTATTTTTCACTTTGTAGTGTTTTTTTTGGAAGTCGGTTGTCTTTTTTTGTAAAAAGTTTTTATCAAGATTATACCTACCTATCTATAATAATGAGTACTAAAAACCCTTAAGTGTACAGAATTCTTTGTGCGATAATATAAGCAGTTAATTGTTTTGGGAAAGCATATAGGGTAATTAGGGTAAGCAGTTCCCTACAAGAAGATTAAACAAATTAATGAAACTATGTTATGTAGAAACAAATGCACGGTAGGGCTTCATCTGTTAAGGAAAAATGACCTTATTGTTCAGAACTCTGTGTCTCTAAATCTCTCCTTAAAAATATAAATTTTGCAGTTATCTAGTTACATTTCTAATCTACTCCACTGTAAAACCTAATTTGGAGTAATGAAACTGAGAGACATTGAATTTAGAAAACCCAGACAAGCAAGGAGTTTATATTGACTACCTATGAGTTCTAACGGTTCAAAACCGCTCTCGCTTTCGCCTATAAATTGCACCACATCGATAATGAGACTAGATCAAGTGGACAGTTAAATTACTAAATTGTAAGCGTCAGCATACCTACGTTGATTTATACTACACCCTTTCGTCTCCCAACACTCAACCTTACCCCAAGTAAATAAGGTGTATTTTTGAGTAATCATTCCATATGCAAGGGTAATTTTAAAGTGTAACCATCGCACTGATGTTGATATATTTTCCACTTTTCACTTTGATATTCGTGGTATTTGAAAATGGACGCAATTAATTGTCTGATAGGGTAATAAATAAAGCATTAGATTTTTTATGTTGTGTTTTGAAGTGAGAAAATAATAAATTGATGCCCAGTGACGTCATTGATTTGAATTTGTTGTGAGAATTTAATAAACACACATTCATCACGCCTGTTCTGAAAAGGCTAGGCAGATAGATTGAGGTAGTTGCACCTAAATCAATTTTCCATTAAGAGCCCACACAACCTTAGGTTTTTATCTCACTCGCACTATACTACTCGCGGACTGAGTGCGAGCGAGATGGAGGCGGCTCAAAATCGGTAAAAGTTTTGGTAATTGCTTTTTACGGCGAAAATAATGGAAATTAAAAAAAAAAAAAAACGTAGTCGCTGCTTTATAGTTAGCTCTGCAGTTAGTGTGCCAAGTTTCATGATCCAATTTGAAGTATTTATTTAATAGCAGTGGTTTATTGTTCGGTTTGGAGGTAACTTTGGATTTTTTTACTATAGAGAAATTTTTATGAAATCGTGTTTTCGGCTTACATAGTCGCTAACATTAATCCTCAACTTTAACATATATTTATTTAAAAATTAATGCTGCAGTAGTTTCGATATAACGGCGGATCTTGCTAAACAATTTGACGACTTATAGGCCCTTAAGAGCGCACCGAGCTTTTGGCACTAATGAATGGGATGGGTGGAATAAAGAATCGGCGGTTCGCGCGCTAATTTAGGTATTTCCTTCGTATTATTAAAACAAATACACATTTAAATGTATACGTTATAGAAAACCTGTAGTTTGATTATTATTATAAAACTGATGACTAAACTGATAACTGTCGCTGATTAAATATTTTTAAGACCCTGTTGTATCACCAAAAATCGCATTAAAAAAACTTTGACTTTGACTTTGTCACAAGCGCTACTGCTGAGCTTGAGGACCTCAATTCGATTCCCGGGTCGGGCAAAGTGTTATTGAGTTATTCCAACTGGAATTGTTCAGTAGCAGCCCGGAGTCTGGATTTGTAACCGGTTGATGGCAATAGGCTCGCACCTTATTACATGGGACTTAAACATAGCTGCCAAAATGGGGGTGTACTATAGGTACACCTCTGCCTAACCCTTTGGGGAACACAGGCGTGATGTTATTTTATGTGTGATAACCTTCCGTGAAGTATTTACGCCGTAATAAGGGTTTATTTTGTTTTTAGAGATCCCTTAGTTTTTTTTTTTCTATCGATGAAACTACAAGTACCTAATCGTGTTTCCATAGTGTACGATTTATAGAGTAAATCCCTATATGTATATCTTACATATTAATTGCTTAACTAAAGGTTAAGTAATATCGATGCAGTACGGGTTATATCGATCGCAATTATTTCGCAATTACGTATCGGTCCCTTGGTGCGCTCTTAAATGATAAGTCTTATTTTTTTTATTGATACGATGTTTGAAATTAAAACACCACTGAAAAGAAAAGATCACTGTTAGCTATGAGACCGCTTATGTGCACCCTGTGTAACATTTCTACATTTACATCTGTACTTCGTATCAATCTGCCTTTTCCAAACAATGTTGGGGTCGGCTTGCAGTCTAAGTCGGATGCAGCTGAAAACCAGTATTTTACACGGAGCGACTGCCTATGTGACCTCTACAACCCAGTAACTGGGTTATACTATACCATTCGGTAAGACTGCACCCTAATTGCCTAATACACGATCTATCACAATCTGGATCGGTTTGAACCAGATTGCTAATCCATTGCTTCATAAGTTGGAAAAATAATCTGCTCAACAACGTAAATAACGCAATGAATATTGTTGAACTGTCAAAATGAAACAGATTAGTCGGAATCGTTTACGAAAACGTTTTACGCAATTAGATAGCAGGTTGTCAGAGTTTCGGGCTTCTGACGACTCGTAACGACTCTCAAAGATCCACGAATGACAGCCGGGACCAACTGCTTGACGTGCTTTCCGAGGCACGGAGGACTCTCGGTATGTAATGATGGTCGTCCATGCATGGTACAACCCCGGCAAGCGTAGCTTAACCTGATGGATTGACCCGTGCGGCTGTTATTACTTAGCCACGGGTTGTTATTCGTATGGTGTATATAATAAAAAGTATTCTATTCTAGGCTCTATTTCTAACTGATAAAAAAGCATCCTGAAAGCTTCTAATTAACTTTTTTCGGACCTGTGTACCATACCTCGCGGGGTAATTACGTAATTCACTTACAATAGTAATGGCTTTTATTTTGACCGTTCAACATCATTTATTGCGTTATTTAGACAATTTTTTCGAACGAATGAAGCAATGGTATTGCTATATCCTTCAAATTAATTCAGATTGTGATTGAAAGTGGTATACGCAATCAGGGTGCTGGTTTTAAGGAAATCTGAATGCAAATAGGAAAGAAAGGTTCATCCGTCTTTCACCCAATTTTGAACACCTTAAAAGGTTCAGGCGCACATAAAAAGTGCCCTCAGGCCCACACCCTACAAGCCGAAGAGATAGTTTCTTATAAATACGACTTCCTAAAAAGTGCAACAACCCGATTTTAAAATTGATTAAACAGAAACTGGAGACCTTTAACACGAGGACATAAAGTCCAAAATTCATCGGCAATGGTATCGCACAAAACAGATTATTTAATTACCAAGAACATTTGCATGTGGCTTGAACCTTGCTTGTTTGGAATAAGGTGAACTTTTGCTTGGTTTGAGGTATGATTAAGGTGGTCAGCAGAAAGGCTTGGCAAGTGAAAGTAGGCTCATCTTCGACCGCAGATAACCTTTGACCGTAACCTGTCGTTGTTATTGTAAAGTACACCTATTAGTATTTATGAAGATTGCATAGTTTTGTACGAATTGCGAAGAGTTTTATTTCTTTACTGATAGTGGAATGTAAAAGTAAAGTATGTTGGCGATTGTCTCTGTTCAGATAAGGGACATTCAATTTAGTTAGTGTTATTTGGGTCAGGCAGAAACTGCTGAATGTAAATGTCTTCTAAGGAGCATGGGTCTTTTTTAAACCCCGACGGAAAAAGTGTAATGTGTGTATCTGTCTGTTTTCTCGTATCTCCCAAACGGCTGAACTCATTTTGATTATGATTTTTTTGTTTGACAAGTGTCGTGATGGAGAGTGTTCTTAGCTACAATTCAAGAAAATCGGTTCGGCCGTTTGAAGATTATCAGCTTTTTTCTAGTTGACGAATGGATATGCGCATCTTGCACAGGTCTGATCGACTCGAAATGTAGTATTCTGTTACTTCAATGATATTAGAAGAACATAGTAACCTTGAACCGATACTGCAGCATCACCGGGAAATGTGATGGTGGTTGTTGGAGGTGTTTTTTTTTCTTTTTAGAGGTCTTTGTTTGTGTCGGGGGTTATTTAAAATTTTAATTTTATTAAACAGTCAAGTATGTTCAGTCAACTGCTACCATTAAGCTAATTCGTTGGCTTTGGCAGCTATCGAGCTGCCTGGTTGGTCTGTCGAGTGGTCGCAAGCGCTACTGCTGAGCATTTGGTCTTGGGTTGAATTCCCGGGTCGGGGAAAGTGTTATTGAGTTTATCCATCAGGAATTTCTCAGTAGCAGCCCGGAGTCCCCCCCCATTACGAGCGAAATGTGGGTGTACTATAGGTGCACCTCTGACTAAACAAGGCTTTATTTTCTAACATCCATTGAAACAAAATAAAAATAAACACATTATCAAGTCCGTAGGGCAGCGCCAAAACAGCCAACAATTTATCACGTACAGTCGTAAATAAAATATTTATCGCAAATCATTCGCCTCGTTAAGGCTAATGGCCGCCAAAACAGGGGTAAGTAATTAAAAACACTTTTTCTGACACCATCCTTGATTGTCGGTCTCAGGATTTAAAATTTTTAACTGTTCATCGTACGATCGTCAGGTCAATTTAATGTTGAATTTTTTGTGATGGTTTCAAATTAACGAGTGCATGTCATATTCTGAGAACTTGCAAAGACTTGGATTTTAATAAATATTTCTATTAAGTTAATAGATTTTCGTGAATGGGAAATCTTAACACTGAATACCACATTCTTATGATCAAGTTTTACTGGAACTAGACAATTACTTCGGAATGATTGACGGACAAACAGATCTTGAAAACATAAAGAAAATTCAAAGTCCTTTATTATACAAAAACTTTTTTGATCTTTCTTCTCGCTTTCCTGCAAATCTTCCTGACGTATTATCCTCATAATACGTCAGCCAAGATATCAAATGTTTTATTTTATTTTTATTTATTTATTTAAAATACAATAGACGTTAATAAAAAAAGAGTCATAAAAAAACCCTGTAAGAAATCGACACGTGTTTCACCTCTCAACGAGGCATCCTCAGGATGACGATTGACTTGTCGCGAACCCGAACACAACGTGTTAACACACCGAGCGCTAGACGGTGAGTGATTTATTAATTAATTAGGGTCAAAAAAACAGTTACATGTTTAGGTTTAATTAAAACTATGAGTATAATAATAAAATGGCAAACATTATAACCCACACCATTGTCCACGGATTAATTTATGAACAGATAGGAAACGGAAGAGTATCGTTCATCGCGATAAACATGTTACACATCATATGCAACCGTTTTATACAATTATGATGAAATAATAAGTATTTAGATATGGTATGATTATGTAGTGAATATCATAGATAATCTATGCTAGCATTTATATTCCAGTCACATTGTTCAAATGAACTTAGACCTACAAGTACCTTCTTGTAATAATTTGTATAAATAGGTATACACGACACAACATCATAAATAAATACTATACATAGCCTTGTGCATTGAAACAGACACACATCCTCATGAATAAAATAATAATACAAACTATTAATTAATAACATTGGCCAATCAAAACTTCTCAGATAATGTCACGGCTTATTGGATTGGCTGGTCTTGCTACTTAGTTTGTTTTTATTGTAATTTTAATTTGTATTAATTAATAATTAAATATGCATCGTAACAAAATAATATTTTCAAAGTTTACAACCTCATGATCACCCTGACTCTGATGATGAACACGAGAGAAAAGGCTCCCTAGAGTCCACGAACAGGGTGAGTTTATGGAACGACTGCCTATCTGACCTCCATAACTCACTAACTGGGTAATACGATGTCCTTTGGTAAGACGGGTTGTCGGACTTCAAACAATATCTGGTCTTCTAAAATAAATGGCGTATTTAGCAGTAAAATACTATAAATACGCCTTTTATTAAAAGTTAAAACTTTGATGGCAAAAAAAGTGTTTGATACCTCTGCTATTGCAGATGTTTATAAGCTATGACTAACCACTAGCTGGGCTGTCAATTTTGTTTGCCACAAAAGGACTTAAAACGAACCATAACATTAATTCTTTAGTAACCAACAAATTGTCACAAAAATACGAAAAATACGTAACATTTCTTCTCCAAAATTACACAAGTACATGTTACAGGTACTTAAGATTCGGGTGCTGATAAAAAAGGTCGTATTATCTATCACCACAAGAAAGTGCACCCCGAAGCGAGCGAGCGAGCAGAGCGGTTAATTAACAAAATTCTCTTTTGTCTTGGACACATAAAATTTTACGAGTATCAAGATCTGTGAGGCACTGTCCGAACCGCCCGTGCGAAACTAAGATGTGGGATAGCTGGATAGGGCTGAGAGTTACTGGGTAAACCGCACTTGGTAGCCTTTCAAAATAACTGACAAGAAATGCCTTATGGCCCAACAATTTTTATGGAGAATTTATCATGTGGATGGATAAAAATATGTACTTATTTGTCTTTTGATAACGTAACCCTAAGAAAACATGGAGTACTCTTGGAAATAACAAAGATGAGCAGGCGATTATTTACTATTACACCAAAAAATTACGAATAATTGATTAAGTATTGTAATACTGATTGTTTTCTTGAAGCCGTATATCTTTACATTCTAAATCAAACTTAGGAAGGACATTAGAAACGAAACTCATTTTAATACAAGTTCAATTTTGAAGCATTTTCCACTTGTTCTAAATACTTTTCGTCTGCTGTAGGGTTACATGGTGGTCATGCCACATCCAGCATCTTTATCCTTCAAACATACGGACACACAAAAAATTGGAGCAGGGCAAGTATGGAAAAGACTCATAAAATTTAATAGGTTTTCCTTCAAAAAGCTCTTACGTGAGCCGAGTTGTTATGTGCCATCATATTTTTTGTAAAGAGCATGTTAATGATCGATCGTGTAAAATGGCGGCGGTTTCGGGAGCTGCGCTTGCGCCGTAAATCATTAAAAATTATGGTGTAAGTTTTTTTTTGATTTATAGAAGTATGTGGAGCAGGCTGTAAAGTTTCTCATCCTCCCCAGAAAAGGGAGGATTATCTGACCAGATGGGTGTTGTGTCTGGTGAGTTACTGCCCGACGGTTGACGTCGGGACGTTGTATATATGCTAGTCGAGCGGTAAACTTTGCTTGCGCGATGCACGATTTTGCATGTCGTTAGTGTGATGCGTGGATCGTCATGTGGCATTTTAGATGATGCCACAAATGAATAAATTTGTGATGGTGGTTTGAGGTTTGCTCCAGGCTGTTGCAAATGGTAGAATTGTTAAAATTCCCAGTTAACAATTGAATTAGTATTTGAAGATCCTTTTAACGTATTGTAGTGCACGTACCTTATAATAGTCTTTCTAGTCCAGGCAAGTTCTTGCAAATAACTAAACTAACGATTATAGGATTTTTTGGAAAATCCTTGTTTTTCTTTTCATTTACTTCAAATTGGTTTTTTATTGGATCTTCGAATACAAACCTTAGGCTTTTCTGGTTCTGCTGAGATTGCGGCAAAGTCCGAAAGGGATATCTTGGCCCCTGGCAACACAGGCAACTGAAGGAACACGGTTGGGTTTTGACACGCCCTCCCGCTTCGCCCAGAGCGAGAAAAGTTATTTGAAAACTCCCTTGTCTGCCCTCTTCTCCTTTTATGTCCATTGCTTTCAATGTTCTCTTGCTGATTTTTAAGAAAGCCATCTTTTTAGAAAGTTTCTGACTCAAACAGTCGTGCCAATAAAAACCCATAGCTATCTTCAATAATTACCAATGTCACTTAATGGTATGCCATCATTCTACCAGCAGTTTCTCACCGACAAACCACTACATATTATTATAGCAATCTGGAACATTGGGCCTTTTATAACGACGAACAAAAAAGGCATCGGGTACACAATTAGTACTTTCGAGCGCATACCAATAGCAACGCATCTTCACTGCGCCTGCGCCTTATAAGCAGAATGTGTTCCACAAGAGATTGGTCAGATTGGTAAGACTAACGATTTGGTCAGAATACTTTATTGATATTGTCTGGTTAATGTTTGCAGTACCCGGAAAGAGTGATTAAAGATAATTAGGCATTTTGTTGGTTAAAGAGTATACTTTTGTTAAGTGTATTTTGGGTGGAGTTTTTACTGTATTTTTAAATTAACACAGAACTAATTACTACATACTGATTATTGATTTTACCACTCTATTTACTTACCTTATTTAAATTCTCTCCGTCTGCTTAGACTCTTCTAAAAAAGTCAAAAAAAAAATATTGTAGTTTAACCGCCTCTATGGTCTAGTGTTCAGACCACCTGTCTGAAACCCAGAGGTCGGGTTCGACTCCCAGTGGGGGCAAAATTTTCTGCTTGATTTGTATGGTGGTAGGGCTTGTTCAAAGTCCGCCTGGCTAGCTACCACCATCTTATCTAAGTCTGCCGCCATAACAACAATGTTAGCAGCATTGTTGTGTTTCGGCAGTTAGAGGTAAGATAGCCAGTTCTTCTGTGGTTGACGATTCCGGGTGAAGCTCGCTTCCACCTTCGGCCTGATCATTACGACAATTGCCAACAATTACGCCAAGACATTCGTAGTTGCGTTAAAAAAAAAACTTCTCACTTTCTAGAGTAGTTCTGCATAATTCCGTAGTCACAATGGCCTGTGTGGGTTACCTAGACACAAAACAGCTAGTTTTAAACCTAAAAAAATCATCCATCCAGCATCCATCATACAATTTTTTGAAAATTAGGTAAGCCAACACACGTATTCTGAATTCGTAATCAATGCAGAAATACGAATTGAAATACTCCATAAAAGATTACTTCGAAAATATTTCTTAAAACATCGCTTCGCAAAGGGCGAGATGTGTTGTCTTATTTCAATGAATAAGGCACACGAGATTGGAACGTCGCGATAAACCCGTCCCAGGATGAATGAATGAATACGTTTTTTCATCTAGATTAAGTGTAAAGTTCATTCAAAGAGCATAAAACTTCCGTGCTTTAACCATTATCGTCAATAAGTAAAAAATAACTCAATTTTTACAGTTTTTATCGCTACTTTAATGTATTCTGGTTTCGCTGTGTGGTGGCATTTAGTTGCTTGTGTTATCTTTACAAAAATAATGCTGGCTATAAAATTAAACGGTCGGCTACTACTGAATGACATTAAAAGGTTAAAGGTCATAACAGATTAGCTATCTTTGATATACTACCGAAATGTGTAATGGACGACAAATAAAATATTTAGTAGGTATCCAAGTCACTGACTGTTAAAATATATATGTACTTCTAGAGTAAGCTCTGAAACCTACAAAACAGTTTTAAATAACAAATACCTACAGAAGTTAAACTCCCGACCCTCAAGACACAAGCCGAACGGCCAGCACAAAACACGAAAAAGTGGCTCTTAATTCTTTTCATCAAAAATCTTATATCTCAAGACATATCGCAGGACCTCACATGCGTGGGCACTTATAAATCAATAGGTGGGCGCGGTCTCTTTGACCGTATTCATTCATGGCGCAACGAAGAAAGTTGACACTCAGGTCGAATGTTCCAGGTTCTTTATTGTGACACTAGGCAGGTAAGGTGGATAACCTGTCCGGAACTGTAATTGTTGGTGAGCGAAAAGGCAATCTTTTGATGACTGCTGGGGAGTTTTTTGCGCCACTTCTTCCCAGCTAAAGCACTAGGAAGTGGTGAAGGGTGGGCGTTTTGGGGGACTGTCTTATGTAATTTTGACGTTCGAAAAGTGCTGATTCTCAGCCTAGTTTGAATAAATGACTTTTGATTGATTTGATTGATTGATGAGCTTGAGTTGCAATAAAATTTCTTTAAAGTACGTGCAATTTTACTTTGTTTTAACAATTTTTAAGTAGCTAAGTCGCTATCGGTTCTAAGATTTTAGCAAGGAGGATTTATTCTACTACTTACATCTTTTTACATACCGATTAAATGAAAGAACATTATCTTTCCACTTCGTCATAGTTGCATAGTTATTTTAAATTACATTGTATTTAAGTATAAATGTATTTATTATAGTGATATTTATTTTAGAAGTATTTATATAAGTGTATTCTCATATTGTATGTTTATAAATGAATTAGTGAATTGTTTTTTTCTCTTCTACTGTTACACAGGTGGTCTTCATCTCTTTTATGTACTTTCCTATCACAGGTATGCTGGAAGAGATTTCTTTAGAAATAATCTTTGCCTTTGTTGTTTATATGTGTGTGCATAAATGGTTAAATAAAATTAAAATAAATGACTAGATTTTTATAATTAATGTGATTATTTAGAAATAGTACGCCTTACCTCGCCTGAAACACAGGATGACCTAGTTCAGGCACATAACACAATTGAATTTTTCATAGATTTGTATTTAGTGTTTTACTTTTTTTAACTTTTTTTTTTAAAAGGCGAATGGACATCTTTGGTTATTTTGATATTGTTGTTAGGAATAACTAGTAATGCAAAACTATGTTTCCATAAATATGGATATACGAGAAGACGTGAGTGTTAGTATTTGTTCACATCCACAATTCTGAAGGTTACAAGGGAAAACGTTTAAAATCGAATCGCAATCTCATCTCGGCGACAAACAATGTCAAAAAAATTACAAATATGGATGAAAAATAGAGGACCAACCCCGGCAAGCGAAGTTTAACTTGATAGATCGACCCTTACACTGTATAGTTGCTTATTACTTAGCCACGAGTTTCACAATGATCTCGAATTAAAAAAAATGATGACACAACCTACACTTACAAAACATCAAGCTTGTAATCCCGGAAGGGTTATTCAGAGGTGTAGGTAGGTACGTAAAGTACACCATTATTTCACCAGTTATGTGTTTATTTTATGTTCGATGACATTAATGTCTAAGCGACATGTCTGCCTACCCAACGTGTGCCCAGATTAAAGTCACATAAAAAGTTAATGCGTCACTGTTAACGCCTCCTGATACAAACATCATGTTTAATTAATTTCGTTCAAACATTGAATGTATTTAAAAGGAACATTTTAAGCGACATTTAAGCCCACTATCTTAATGTTAACACTCCGTTTGATACTCGTAAAGTTTAAGCAATAAACTTTGGGCAAGATATAATTTGCATTAACTTTAAAGGCAAGTCTGATTTGAATTTTTTATTTGTAAAATACCGTAATTTTTGTGATTTTTTTATTTAAGCCTTTTTACATAATGTGTCAGTAATCTAGATCTATTTCAGGATATTTTACAATTAAGGCTCGTGCATACTGGCGCGACTTGTCGCGTGACGTGACACCGGTAATTATTCTACCGTGAAGAATTCGTAGAAATTGTATTTACTTAAAAGCACTGCCAAAGACTGCCTTAAAGGTCTAGTGGTCGCAAGCTGAGCATGAGGTCCTAGGTTCGATTCCCAGGTCGGGCAGAGTGATATTGGGCTCCATTAGGAATTTCTCAGTAGTAGCCCTGAGCCTGGAATTGTGCCCGGTAGGTGGCAATAGGCTAGCCCCCTATTTCATGGGACTTAAACAATACTGGCGAAATGAGGTTGTACTACGCTCTGACTAACCCTTCGGGAATTACCGGCGTCAGGTTATTTTAAGTTAAAAGCACTGATTTAACATCGCCTTAATAAAGGCAGTGTTAAAACGACCTGGAAGTGATACGAAAATCTTTATGTTCACATAAAACACGCCTGTCCTTCACTTTGATAATCGAATGTAAATATGCACGTAATACTGTAATAAATGATAAATAAACATATGCACATCACGCCTTGTATTTTCTGAAAACATGGGCAGAAACAAGTGTTATAATGTTATACCTATTGGGTTTCATGCAATGGGGCAAAAAATAAATGAAATTGAAGTGTATGTTTATAATTTTTTAAATAACAGCTTTTTACTAAATGCATAAGAAAGTACGAGTAACATTTTCTGTTTCTATCCTAGTACCGTTATAAATATCAAGTTTTGGAACAACAAACTCAATGTCATAATGACAAAGTTCAAATTACATTGCATCTCCAACTTTTTGTACAAATGGTTACCCAAAAATCAACCTAAACGGCTTACAAAATGGCAATGAATGAAAACTATCTAAGGTTCTAAATTCAACTTTAGTGAAATGGTCATAGGCTGGTACGGCTGCCCCACAACCCATACGTGAACAGGATTATCGTGATGAGTCAAGAAAGAAGCCGTGAAGAGTTTCTCTGCATCCCGAGTATGTCAAACGGGAATTATCAGTGACTAGCTTTTGCCCGAGGCTTTGCCCGCGTGGGACTCGGAAATAATCCCACAGGAACGTATTTTTGGGATACAAAGTATCCTATGTCCTCTCCTAATCCATCACAGATCATGGTTGACCTTTGCGCCAAATTTTAAGGCGTTAAGGCGTGAAACAGATAGATAGACAGAGTTACTGTCGTAATTATAATATTTGTATGGATTTAGTGACGGAAATTTAAGGCTTCATTTGATTTTTCTCTAATGTGAAATATCTCTATACCCTTCCATATGGTTAAAGAGCTCGTGTACCTCACAGCTTGGGACCACAAAGCACAGCAGTTCTCAACGTGGATTTATGGACCCTGAAGCTCACCCTTACACCGTAGTAACATAAACAGTAAATACATTACACATACAACTTGTAACTAACAAAGCAACGGAGGATTACCTGATAACAAAAGGAATATGTACCAAGTGAATACATAACTTCAACAAACATTCAATTACCTCAAACACGCCTTAACTTACGAGCCGAAATCGTTATATTTCTAAATTAATTTGTAACCAGCTGATATTATCGGCACAAACAATGAACGCAAAGGTAGTCGGCATCCAATGGCGTCCTTATAAAGAGTATCCAATTTAATTGTAACTGTTCGGAGCAGTTAGTAGCGCACGCGATGTAGATGGCGGACTCACACTTGCCGCTGTTTAGACGCGCGGCTAAATGACACGCGCGGGTAAAACTTTGGAAAACGCGGTGACACTAAAGTTATGACTAGATTCATAAGGTCACTACCACATTGAAGATTTTGTCATTTTGACATTCCACAAGTAAGCAACTAAGCTATCCACGGCGCAATGCCAGTAATAGTCTGGGTGCTAACTTAATGAAATTTAATTCGACGAACCTTTACTTATTAAACATTACCCTCACTACATAAAATACGAAGTTCTATTTTACGGAAAAAAGTCGGTAATGTACCACACAATATTCAGAGACCATCAACACAAGTAAGTAGCCTTTTTAAATTTTTCATGAGTTGTGCCATTGTGCTGATGACGCCTGATCGCGCTGTATCGCGTTTTTTGACCGATGACTGTGTGAGACAGTCCTCCTCTCAGCTAACTAGGCTATCGAAGTAAATCTCCTGCACCGCGCCAGCCACAGCACCCCATTAATTACCATGTCCATTATTAACGTTAAATAAATTGATTTCTCTTTAATAAAGCCCAGCTAATAAGCGTACGTGGTTACGTTTTACAAACGAACCTGGTTACGTTTAATTAGTTATTATTAGAAAGTTCCTTTGATGAAGAAGAGTTGGTTTAATTAAACGTATGATTTAATTATCATCAAGCAGCATATCGTCGGTACAATAGTTTTTTTTTTGTAACCACAACGGGGAAGATCTTGGCCTGAATCTCACCTGATGGTAAGTGATGATCAGGCCGAAGGTGGAAGCGAGCTTCACCCGGAATCCTCAACCACAGAGGAACTGGCTATCTTACCTCTTACTGCCGGAACACAACAATGCTGGCAACAATGCTGGTAACATAGTCAACTAACCAAAGTGAAATTTTGACAGTTTTGACTTAAATACATGGACATTGTTATTTTCTGACGACACATACTGTGGCAAAATATTAAAATTCAAATACAGAAGATACAGACAAATCGTTTTTTGCTTAACTGCATAAAATATAATTTCTACAAAGGTAAACTATTTTTTTATTAATAATGACCGCCTCACCAATTTGATATTGACAGATTGGCCAGTTGACTTCTGACTCGACGATTACCATGTTCTCACTGCTGGGACACGTCTCTTCTCACGCTGGCCCAATGCAGGTTGCCAGATGTCATGTCTTGGAATTTTTGGATCTAGGACATGCCGGTTTCTTCAAAGTATTTTCCTTCATCGTTTTGAGAGCAATCACAAAGTAAAGTTATTCCCAGGTACATATTTAGTACACAAAAAAGAATTCTTCGAATAACTACTCTCATTCGCCACTGGCATAACTTTTAGTTATACAATGTTTGTTTTAAAAGTAAAATGAGAAGTTAATTGATTCAGGCGTGACTTGGCGGAAATCCATTATGAAATACAATAGACGTAGATATATTTAGTAACTAATCCGCTTAACTTTTCCTAAAGAGTCATAAAAACCCGGTCAGAAAACGAGACGTGTTTCACCTCTCATCGAGGCATCCTTAGGATTACGATTGACTTGTCGCGAACGAACACGACGTGTTACCACGCCGAGTGCTGGACTCTAAAATGAGTAATCTATAATTTTGTTATTACTGAATATGTCTGTGATTCTGAAATCAGCTTGCTGTTCACCGACTACCTGCAGTATTTGCTTTCATCCTGCATTGAGTTTTGTTCCAGAAACTAGGTATTTCCTTTACATAGTTTTTTCTTTACACGCAGTGCTAAAATATTGCCAAAAATACCTTATATAAGATCACGTTCATTCCCAAAAATAAAGCACAAATAAGTTCATATTCTCGAAGCAACCCACGTCTGTTCGCGTTTGTCGAGTTTAACAAATATTTATTTTGAAAGTATTGTACCAAAGTCGCGTATGTGTGCTTAGCCCCGATGTGAGACGCACAAATATTGTTCTGTTTTAGTTTATTTAACGTTTATTTACAAAAATGGAAAGATTCTGTTAAAGCTACTGTTTTAAAATAACCATGGCACACAGTGGGCCTGCCGGGGGTTGCGGGAACGTCCGAAAGGGGCCCCTGGGAACACAGGTATGGGTTTTAGTCAGTAAGAGTCTGACACGCCCTCCCGCTCCGCCCAGAGCGGGAGAAGTTATTTGATAATTTCACACAAAAAAAAAAGAGACACACTGGGCCCCAAACAGCAGGAACGTGGCAGGCCCAGGAACAAAGGGCGGGACGAGCTCAACTGTTCTTAACCCTCCCAAAACACCGCAAGATAGGGATAAGTGGAGGACGGGATTAGAGGCCTTTGCCTTGCAGTGGGATACAAACGGCTGATAATAAAACTACATAGTTTTAAGGGAGCTTTCACAAAAAAAAAAAAGGTCCACAATTGACGGAGAAATCGGTGAACATAATGATTATATAAGTATATAAAACGTACATACGCTACGAACAAAGAACCTCCTCCTTTTTGGAAGTCAATTAAAAATTAAGGCAGATACAGTCAACAGGCTCATGGTACTATAACTTTGTTATGGTTGATAGATGAGACAAAATTACACTATGGCTGGTGGCAGTATTTGGTGGCGGTAGTACCAAAGCAATTAAGCGACACTGGAACTGCCATATTTCATAACCAGCAGGAGAGATCAGACGGTATTAGTAATGTTAATGATATAGAGATGAACACAGTACATCTGCAAAACAAAAGTCTTAAAGTGCGTTATATTACCCTGCTGGATTTGATACTTATACGTAAGCACTATCGCAGTTGGTGAACTAAAATAAGTTGGCAGTAATTTGTTAATTCAAAAATGATCAAGTTCCAAAGTAAAAAAATGAGCTCATGCATTCTTTGACTACTGTGAGAGCAGAGAAAAAAACAAAGAAAAATGCGTTTATTGGCATTACAACAGAAAAAAAATGCACCTTAAAACTATAACAACAGAAAATAATGAATATAATGCCAAAAGGGCCTCAGCTCAGCATAATGTCAGATGACGATGATTTTCAGCTGTAACCCACGAGTGCGCTAGAATAATAAACACAGGGAAGTGTGTGTCCATTTTAATAAATTGAAGGTACTTTAATATATTATGATAAAGTAAAACAAAAGATCATACAAAATTAAATTAAATATTGTGGCATACATGAGTGTGTGGTGCGTTGTGATTTATGATAAAATAAAAAGATATACAGTAATCAATAAATTGTTAAACAATATAAATATTAAATAATGGCAACATTCTGTTCAATGGACTCGCGCAGTACTACTTAGTCTATGTCTGTGCTATCTATCTTGTAATTTCAAATTCATTCTGAAGTCCCATTTAAAAACACATCTACATATTTTCCTTATTTTTTTATCTCTACATATTTTTACGTACTTTTAAGGGAATTAGTTGGTATAGTGGTCGTTAGCACTACTGCTGAGGATGAGATCCTGGGTTCGATTCCCAGGTCGAGCAAAGTGTTATTAATTTTTCCATCAGGCATTTTTCAGTAACAGCCTGGAATCTGAATTTGTAACCGGCACCTAATAGTAATCCTCCTGAATTTCGGCCATGGCGACCGATCTCAGCGGAGACCAGCCTTCGACGTGGAAGATATCATACTGCGCAAGTAGGGACCTTCATGGGACATAAAAAAATAACTGATGAAGTCTGTGTATACTATAGGTACATTATCATGATCATCACAGTCGAAAGACGTCCACAGCTGGACATGGGCCTCCCCCAAGCACCGCCACTTCGACCGGTTCTGTGCTATCGGTACACCTCTCATTCTGCCTAGCCTTTTCCCAATCATGTTGGGATCGGCTTCCGGTCTAACCGGATGCAGTTGAATACCAGTATTTTACATGGAGCGACTGCCTATCTGACCTCCACAACCCAGTAACTGGGTCATACGATACCCCTTGGTAAGACTGGTTGTCAGACTTTCGGGCTTCTGACGACTCGTAACGACTGTCAAAGATCCACGAATGACAACCGGAACCAACGGCTTAACGTGCTTTCCGAAGCACGGAGGAGTCTCGGTATGGAAAGATGGTCACCCATCCACGGACCAACCCCGACAAGCGTAGCTTAACCTGATGGATCGACCCGTGCGGCTGTTATTACTTAGCCACGAGCTCCTCGCTATCGGTACACCTCTACCTAACCTTAAAGGAACACATACGTGTTGTAATGTTATGTTGATTTTAGAAATCCATAATGTTTAGCAACATCATAATTAACTTTATAGTGTGGTGTCGGCGTTATCTTAATTATAGGCGCTAATAAAACTTTATTTATCTATGTGTGACAGCCAGACGTTTATATTATCTGTGATTGATTTACTGTTCTGTGGTGTTTGTTTATTTTCTGGGCAGTCATGTGATGTACTGGGGGAACGACTGATTAGGTTAAGTAACTGGTCGACTGCTCGGTGGAAATAAGAAAACGAATTTTCCCAGAAATGGAACCTAGCTAGATCGGTTTTTCGCATCAGTAAACCACTATATTGCGATTTTCATAGAAATTGTTAGAGCCGTTTTCGAGAACGTGAATACAAATAACATATTATCAACACAAATATTTCTCATTTGTATTTTTTTTTTCGTAATGAAATTGCTCTGCACAGAAAGTTGAATTAAAATTCTTATTGAAATCAAATCAAATCAAATATTTATTTCACATAAAACTACATGGACACTTGTGAAACGTCAGAAGCTAGGTGCACGGTTCCAATTGGTCGGTTCTTATGGAAAAGAGCCGGCAAAAAAATCTACGGTTACTCTTTTAAAAATAAATGGGTTTTACAATGTTTTCAAATTACAGTGTGAATAGGTATGGGAGGATAGTGTAGGCCTGCCAGATACTTAACAAAATAGAAAATAGTCTGCAAGTCTACCGTCTGTTGAGCCTACAACGTTCTCACGTTCACAAAATATAAAGGAATCTATATAATAAAGGATATATAAAATAATAAAAATAAAAACCTATTTAAACAAATGACATGGTTGTCACTACAACTTTAACCAATCCGAATGAGAAGGTTGGTTGAAGGTATGACTTATGTCAATATTTTTGTTGTATATCTGAAGTGGTTTTTAAAAAACGTCGTTTTCATATTGTCAAACATAAATATCTAGACTAAAACTCAAACTCAAAGCATTTATTAAATTAAACCATTTACAGATACTTTTCAATTATGAAAGAGTCGGTCAGATAGTCTGAGCGTTGAAGCGAGTTGCCCATTAAAACGTAGATCTCTATAGAGAAGAACGGGCAAGAAACTCCACGGACACTGTTTTAAATCAAGATATTACAAAATCCTGGGTGCACTATTTTTGTGCTCCTATATTATGAGATCAATTTAAATAATAATTAAAAAGCAATTCAAAATAATAAGATTTATAATATTTATATAAATATTTTAAGGCTTTCAAACATACCTCCAAAAAAGGCACGCAGTGTTAAGTTACCGACCAAAAAATCGAAAACATTTTCCAAAAACATCTTGACTTGAACTATTGAAGACATTTCACTAAACTTACGGTACATTTGCAATTTAAATACAATGCGAGCGAGCAAAAATATATACCAAAAATACCAACCTTTTAAACTCAAGAGAAAGTTCGAGCTAAATAAATATGTTTGCTGTGCATTCCTGGTTTTCGATACACCAAGTGAAGTATGGCCGAAATTTTATCGTTGCACAGTGTGCTTTTCTTTGGCATGGTAGCCAAAATTCGGTCTCGTTAATTTCGTCGGCTGATTTGGTAGTGCGACTTTTTGTTTACGTGTTATTTATGCTTTGTCAATTTGTATAGGGTTTTGGGTCAACTGCGACTTGGCGAGATGATATTTTTAGAAGTATATACTTTTTTTGTATTTATCGTGCAGATAAAATACTTGTGTTGGTTATATATGCAGTGTTATTGAAAACAAAATAGCACTGTGAGTGCATTGTGTAGAAGTAATCTATTCAATCTGCCTAGGTATTTTGGGGTCAGCTTCCAGTCTAACCGGATGCAGCTGAATACGAGTATTTTACATGGAGCGATTGCCTATCTGACCTCCACAACCAAGTTACTGAGTAACACGATACCCCTTGGCCTTGGGCTTTACTGGCTGTCAGAATTTTGGGCTTCTGAATACTTGTAACGACTGTCAAAGATCTACGAATACAATGAATACCGGGACCAATGGCTTAACAAGCTTTCCGAGACATGGAGGGTCTTGATATGTAATGAATGGTCACCCATCCACGAACCGACCGCGGCAAGCGTAGCTTAACTATCGATCGACCCGTGCAGCTGTTATAGTTAAGCCACGAGCCCCTTCTAATTTAGGCTTTAACTTGTAAAGCATCAATTAATAAAAACATGCCGATTCATTACTGAACATCCTCATTTGATCAAACAGTTGCAAATATCAGTACAATCGATTTCATGCACATCAGTAGTGACTGATGGTACACAAATTAATCATCTTCAATCTTCAGCTCAACGGCGAGGCACATAAAAACACAACTCACCGATCTTTATCGCCCACTATCTACACGGTAAATGTCAGTTACTTTATTAAATCTTCATAAATTTGTCGTATACAGTCACTAGTCGATATTGAGAATGTTTTTATCAATTTATTAAATTAAGAAAAAAAATCTGATTGGCTACATCCTTGTGGCCAAGACTTTGGTAAATTATAACTGAAAATGTACAATCGTAAAAATCGAATTACTTTGTCTTTATCGATTACCTAAACATTCTACAATAAATTATAAGATTTTAACCTAAAGCCCAATAAAACCCGTAAAACAAAAACACCTTTGGCCTGCTGTAATTGTGTGATTTTTCAACGTCGCAGCTCCTTAATGAAACTGTAAAAGTCGCTAATTACCTACCTTATCAATCAGTGATTGATGTTAACTCATTAACAGCTTAAAGCAAAGCTCACCCCTAAAAGGTGATCACCATAAAAGACGAGTCATTAGCAATAATTTTGTCTACAAAAGGACACATTTCACTCACTATGCACAAATCTACTGTTTGAACATAGCCGCTTTATTGACACTATATTTTTACGATATGGCCGGTACGATGAACTAAAAAGCGGCCAAGTGCGAGTTGGACTCGCACACGAAGGTTTCCGTACCATCATAAAACCATTTAACAATATTTTCTAAAAACGGCGAAAAAACACGTGACTTCATCCACACCCTTTAACTGTATTTTATTTTAATGATTTGTTGTTATAGCGGCCATGGCCACACTCATTCTGTAATTTCAAGTGTCTACCTATTACGGTTCAAACGATACAGCCCTGTCACAGACGGACAGGCGGACAGAGGAGCCTTAGAAATAGGGTCCCGTTGTCACCCTTTGGGTGCAGAACCCTAAAAATATCAATTAATATGAAGAAAACTTTCGCTCATACGAGACCATTCATCTTCTTGCCTTTTACATCGAATTTTGCAAAAAAAACAAACACCGTTGACATGTTAACGATAAGAGAACATGTTCTGATTAAAATTAATCGTTTTTGCGATCATTTTTTATGGTGCATGATGGCAAATGGGTTCGCGAGCGGTATAGTAAGTGGAGGGTTCTAGACGATGAAAGTTTTTGGATAAATTTTGCTCTATTTTACAAAGAAGATTGTAATCATTTTGTATAATACCTACACATAGGTCTATACAGGGTGGCGGGTGGCAGAGACATCAATGCGCAACCTGTTACCATAGATTCAGTAAATGAATCTGGAACCCGCTGCATAGAAATGTTTCGTCGGTTATAAAAAATAAAATTGCTATTCCATACATTTTGACTGAATATGTATTGCACTTTTGTAGTAGGAAATAGCTGTTTTTAGCCACAAACAGGCGCGACACGACAACGCGACGCGACTTTAACAATACAATTTCTAAAACAACTTCACGGTTGAATAATTGCCGGTGTCGCGTCGCGCGACATGTCGCACCAGTTTGCACGAGCCTTAACCGACGAAAAATTTCAAAACATCATACAAAACATTCATCCAAAATCATGTCGTGAATTCATGGTAACAGGATGTGCGTCCTGGTCCGCGATGGTCCTGCGATCCTGTATACCAACTGCGTATGAAGATCGATATTCCAAAATAGGAATATGCCTATTAAGAAACTTTCCTAAAGAGACTTTAGGCACTTACTCATACCCTACCGTCCTCTAAAAATAAGCAAAAAGTACGAAACGCACTTCCCGTTCATCTTAAAACTATTTTATTTAAAACCACAAAATATTTCGTTATTTTTTTGCTTAAAAGCAACACTGCAAAAATTGTAATTTTAAATTAATACTCATTTAAGAATTTTTTCGCCTCATCAAAATGCGCATATATCGATGCACACCGGTTGAGTTTTTTATGGTGTATATCAATTATGTCCCATCCTTGATATTAAGTTAATTTTAGGTAAATTTCTTCCAAGGTGTCATCGGGATTTTTCACTGTCCAAAGGTGTTGGATTCGACCGTTTAAAGGTAAGAAAGTTAATTGATTATTAATTGATAAGATCGATCATATTTTTTGGCCACATACGAGGTGGAGTCGTATCACTGTGTCGATGTACCTACCTACAGTACAGCAATTACTACTGTATTTAAGGAAGAATGAAGTTTCTCTGTCCATAAAAAACTTATATGAATAAGCTTTGACAAGACCTTGTATAATCCCTGGTAAGACTGTAGTAGGTATGGGATCAAAAAAAATTCTACCCGGTTGATGGCAATAGGCTCGCCCCCTATTACAATAACTGGCGAAATGTGGGTGTACTATAGGTACACCTCTGCCCAACCCATCGGGGAATACAGGCGTGATGTTATGTTATTCAAAATAGTAACACAATCCCGGACCTCAAGTTATTAATAAAATAAACTATACACAAGAGGTCACTACTTATTTTTTTTCATTCTGCCTAACCTGATGGATCGACCCGTGCGGCTGTTATTACTTAGCCACGAGCTCCTCACAAGAGGTCACTACTAATCCTGTGCAAATAATAGTATCATTATACAAACACTAATCTAAATAATTTCCTCTACGTAAGCTAATATCGTGAACATAATGTCTCACATTGAGAATTTCACGCAAATATTCCGCCTCTGTGGTCTAATGGTTAGACCACCTGTCTCAGACCTAGAGGTCCTGGATTCGATTCCCAGTGGGGACCACATTTTCTGCTCGGTTTGGTTGGTGGTAAGGCTCGTTCTAAGTCCGCCTGGCTAGCTACCACCATCTTATCTAAGTCTGTCGCCATAACAACAATGTTAGCACCATTGTTGTGTTTCGGCAGTTAGAGATAAGATAGCCAGTTCCCTGTGGCCTGATCATCATTTACCATCAGGTGAGATTCAGACAAAGAGCTTCATAGTTGAGGTTAAAAAAAAGAAAAACTGTTCATCAAACAGATCAACGAAATAAATCCAACCGATATGAGTCTTACTATGTATTACCCGACCGTTATCTCAAAATGATGATTATTAAAACATTTTTTGTACTAATCACGCGATTTCCCATCTCAATAACACAACCCCCCGTCGTCGAAGTCGGTAATAAACGTAAATCTTTAGACTATGTAGCGTATGGTGAACCTGTGGTTGCGGTTCATCACCCCATATAAAGAGACTGGCCCGATCTTAATTAGGCACCGTTTTAGTGTAATGAGCTAAGCTGTGGGGCCTCTAATATGGCGGGATTTTAAACGGCATGTACTTATTCTAACCTCAAATAATCTTCATTTTACGCTCCTAAAAATATTATTGAACACTTAAATGTATGTGATGATTTGGCCTCTTTTTGTGAACCTCAAATAATTTCAATTTTGTGCGAAGTAAATGCTCATATTTACGAGCGGCATGCGCCAACGCAAAGGCAACTGCAGCAGCGCGTCGACACGTCGCCGCTCGTGTATGCAGAAACTGCAGCCTTCGACACTCGTCGTTGGCAGCCGTAGTTATGTCGCCGGCTGCAGTTGCCTCTGCCGTCGGTGCGTGCCGCTAGTTTATAATTATGACTTGCACTTATAGTGGAATATGATACCCTCTATCGGGAGAAACATAAGTTCTGTTACATAAGAAAATGCATTTTTTTTTTTATGAAGTAATGTAATCTTAATAAAACTTCTAAGTTGTATATTTATTGAAGTCTTAGCAATCAATAAAAAATAATTCTATTCGAAATAGCCACCAGCAATTGCCTATCACCTGTCTACACACCATCAGTCTTCGTAGACAAATTGAACTAAATAAAGACCACTCTTTAATTAACTGGCGAGCTAAAAACGTGATATTTACTCATTCGGACGTGCGTTCCACGCGATAACTAAACTATTATTAGTAGAAAAAAACTTTACAAGCGCATTAATTGTGAGTTTGTGACCACGCTTTAGAGTTCCGTAGTAATATTAATTGTTTTAATTCGTTAATAATTTTTCTCAAACGTGCTTGGAAATTCGAATATTAATTTGACAACCGTCTTCGAGATAAATCAAAATTGCTATACTGGTCAAAAACAAGTGAACATTCAATATTACTCTGAAAATCCATATCTATCCTGTCTAGCGCCCAATTAATTACTATGAAAACTCATATCGGTATTGTTATTAAAAAACGGAAATAACTTTTTACTTCAATACAAGGCAAAGAAGGAGGTACTTATCAAAGATTTTAAATTTCAAGTTGGAAGAAATAAATGAACATATTGGTGCGTGAAAAATTATCGTTGTCCGTCATTGAATTTATAATTAATTTACTCAGTTTTTCCGCGCAGTATTTGAGAAAAGTACTATACAAGCCTTTGGCCGCAACCAGGCATTGATGTACTCCACACATCCATCACGACCATTTTGACGATCGTCCATCAATGCCCGAGTTGCAGGCCGTGACAGTAATGTACTGATTAGATAAAGAGTTTTTTTTTTTAAGTTTTTAGAAGTTCGTAAGTATGAGCAGTGAATAGTAGTAAGCTGTTTATTTTTGTGACAAATGGCAGTTAAGTTAATGTTATTGGTTCAGGGTTATTGCTAATAGATAAGTAGCGTCTGCAAACTATAAGGTAACGTTAACAATATTTTATGCTGCATTTGTTTTTAAACGTATATGAATAGTGGAATGTTTACGTGTGACTTCTTTTTGACGAAAATTATAGTATATTATACGCCCCTACGTTTTTTTTCCAGTTTTTTCAATAAAATACATTTCAGAACCTACAAAAAGATATTACACCATTATCAAGAACTAAAAGCGTTCCTTGTTTTACGTAACCCTAAAAATGTCAACTACTTGACATTTTTACGAGTTGAATATTGATCATGTCATCTTTGTCGGTGCGTTGATATTTTGCGTTACGGAACTTGTGAACAGTGGAGCGCTTTATTTTACAATGTTTTTCTACTTATTTTAATCTAATTTATTTCTTTAATGTAGCTTTTTGGTCTAATGCTAGGCCGGCTTTTCTTAAAGGAACTCGTTAAAAAGCCGACATGTCCCTAAGTGATAGGTAAGCTTTTTGTAGTTTTCGTAATTCGTTTCTTTAACATAAATAGGCTTTATAATTACGTATATCCCGGTTTTACCTAAAGCTCATAATCCCGGTGACAGTAGCAAATTTTCAACTATAATTATGTTTTCATTTAAATCACAAAAATATGTAGAAATATATTATATACACTGGATAAACTTAAACTAAATTATCTAACAATCAATCTGCCTAGCCTTGTCCTAAAAGTTAAAGTCCTTAAAGTTGCTTAAAAGTCTCCTAACGCAAATCAAATCAAATCAAAATCCATTTATTCAAACTAGGCTGAGAATCAGCACTTTTCGAACGTCAAAATTACATAAGACAGTCCCCCAAAACGCCCACCCTTCACCACTTCCTAGTGCTTTAGCTGGGAAGAAGAAGTGGCGAAACGAACTCCCCAGCAGAACAAACTCCCCAGCAGCTAATATTGTATCAATGATATAGTGTTTACCAGGTAAATATATTGATATAAACGCGCTTGCTTTTTATGAACTCCGCGTAAAAGCGTAGGAGGCTAAGCTACGCTTTTAATACCAGGATAAAAGGAAAGCATTGCTAAAAAGTTCACAAAAAAAAAACCAGCATCAAAAGTTAAGAATGCTATTGACCTATCATCTAACCTTTGTCTCTTCACTCCGCGTGTCTCGTGGCCCCACGTAAACGGTTTATTTACGTCGCAAGTGAGTTTCTCGTGCGAAAGTTCATGCCTTGTGTCCTAAGCTTTAATTATCCGTCTAAATTAGTTTCTGTCTACTTAAGAGCCTATTTAAGTACCTACATAGATAATTGGATTACTTTTAAATGACCCTTGTAGGCTTTTGCGGAATCTTCCGTGTTTCGAAGAAAGTTTGTGTTTGCCCTCGTTGGTGCATAGGTTTATGTTCCATTGAGGTATGTTTAAACAGGGTTAAATTAAATTTGCTAGCGAAACTCCGCTTAAATTAGAAGTGATTGGTATAGTTAACGAAACATGATGAACTGAAAAAATTATGCTTACATAATTTATTTTTGGCGTAAAGGACCGCAGGAAGAATAGAATAGAATAGATACTCTTTATTACTCTTTATTTCTTTCTTAATTACAGACATTTTGGACATTTTACATAGGGTGGGCGGTCATATCGCTAAAAGCGATCTTTTACAGACAACCTTTGGATGGATTCAAGGGAGAAGGAGAGACAATACTGCAGGTAGTCAGTGGTGTACCATTTACATATACATAAAGCATATGTTATCTATATAAATAAATAGGAAGGGTCGTTACTTGAAAATAATAGGTATGAGTTAATCCGTTTTTTTTAATTATAATTATCGTGTATACATCGAAAACCATCACGTCTGACTCTCAAAACTTTTTAGTTGACTTTTTTTGTTTTTATTTTTTCTTTTAATATTCTTGTTCTTTTATTTCTATATAGTTTCCCACTTATCGTAAAATAACAGAGCAAGAAGCAAAACCTTGAATTGTTGATAATTATAATCACAGACTCAGTAGCTATGTTTATATGTACTTAAATGAAAGTTTTCTCTTAGCTACGTATCGTATACACTGCGATGCAAAAACGATAGTAAATCCGTTTTGCGTTATAATCAGAACCGCTCCCATTTTCCTGCTGCCACAATATCATATTACTTGCCTCATAAAATCCCCCATTACTTTGTTCGCACCGACAACATTTAACACTGGAACTATTTTTAATACAAAACAACACACATTGGGACCAGTGGGCTGTCATCGAGCGGACGACATAAAGATCGCCTCGTGACTTGCATGCGTCATTCTATAGCGGTTTGGAGTTCTTTTTACAAAGGACACACGTTTAATTTGTCTCCTATTTGCCGCCGGTCGGCGCTTTGTGATAGCGTAAGCCGGTGTTGACATAGACTTGCAGCTATCAAGACAGTTTGCTACATACATTCTAGAGACAGCTGTACTTATCAAATTCGTGGCTCCGAAAGTGCGTTGAATGCATTACGTCTGTCACGCGCCATCAGTCAAAACTATCAGTCTGTAAACGTCTTTTTTGACGTCATGCGAGTACTGACTCACTTGGTTTATATGGAAAGTGAAGACAATACCACCAACATCCTCTAGCAGCGGCCGCCGAAGCGTCTCCGTGTTCTGTGGTTTCCTAGCTACTTCTAAACTGTCACAGGAATTCGGGTGTCTTGTTTTCTAAAAAAATTACTGTGGTGGTCAAGATGTTCTTAATTCTTTCTGTGTTAATAAATAGTATTAACCTTACCAATTTAATAAAAGGATATTTTTCGTCGTAAAATGCCTGTTATGTAGCTATATTAGGTATGTGTAACAGATTTAGTAATTAAAAAAATTATAAATATTAATATTGACGCACTTTGGTTTTAAATGGTAACGGCATAAGACATGATAGATATAATGTGCAGTTTTGCAGATATAAAATTAAAAATAATAATAACTATGCAACAATATATTATGAAAAAAAAATGTGTAGATCAGATATCAATAAATGCTTTCTGTTTATTAACAAAAATTAAGCGCAAAATACATTAAAATAACATGGTGGATGGAACATTTAAATTCTGCACCAGTAAAGCATCTCAATGGATGCGCTATCATTATAGATGTATTTATACTAGTTTTTGCGTCGGTTTTCATTCGATCAGTTTGCGCAGGCGCGGCTTCGTTTGCTAGATCATTAATTAGGGATATGTCCCGATGTCTGACCGTCTGTCGGACAGACAAACCGACGGATTGTTCGAAACGTTTCGAAAAACGTCTATTCAATGGTTTTAAAATGGTGTTTGTTTTTTTCTTTATTTGGTAAATGCTGTGGGAATTATTTTTAGCGAGGTTTTAGTTCAGGAGTGTTTATTTGGTTCTCATGAAACATAAGTACTTAGCTAATGTAATTTGTCCGTTAATTCTAAAAAGCTAGCTCTTCATTTTAATAGATACCTATTTATCATCACAAATCATGTAAGTATCTTACGCATTTTTGTCCTGATTTATCACTTTTTTTTTCAAAATTATGAACAAAGCTCCTATTGAAATAATTTGAAAACAAAATAATACACTTATGGTTTTTAAAAACACTCAGAAACTAGAAAGCTAAAAGTACGGTTAAAACAATAATCTTATTAGCAAAAGTTGGACAGGTCATTGTATTTTCAAAAAATCTTTATCTTCAACTATTTTCTGGAAGCAAGCTCCATCATTCATAAGCCTTACCTGCACCATTGTCCAAAACACTTCAAAAATCCGAACACGAAACTATGCCCCCATTACCATGAACCAACATCAAAAACAACACATCCCTACTAACTACTTACCCAAACTGTGACCTAATCAATATTAATACGGCAGCTACTTAAGAAGTTCTATGGCTGGTCTAAAAAATTAAACAAACAGCCAGTAGGAATTTAATTTATGTTTACACGATGGTCGTGTCGTGCTTACGACAGTTTTTGTTGAAGCAGACCACACACGATGGGTGTCGATTAGTGGTGCGGTTGTAAGGGTACGGGTAGACGGTGCAACTTGTTGCAGTTGCATTATGTGCAGATATTATGTAAGAGACAAATACATATTTATTATGCTAAATTAGTGGAGAAGGTACGGTTAGCTGATTTTATTTATTTATTTTAATTTATATTTAAAAAAAATATTAAAATGAAAAACAAATGATTTTTTTAAATTGTTTCCTAGCTGTCTGATACCTGAGCAAACATGCCGAAACAAATTCAGGGGTGATGGTCTTTTGTGAAGAAACATAATATTAGTATACAGTGTGGCAGGGAGATCGACGCGCAACCTGTTATCATGGGTTCAGTACATGATGATTCTGGACCCCCTATGTTGAAATTTTTCGTCGGTTATCCATTTAAAAGTATACATATTATAAAACAGAGTCCCCCCACCGCATCTGTCTTTCTGCCTGAGCGCGATAAACTCAAAAGCTGCCAAACGCATCTACATGACGCGTAACACGCGGCGCAGCGCTTTACTTCCTTTTAATCCGGGTCGGTAGTACGTTATCGTGGGATATTTTTCGACATCCACGCGGGCGAAGTCGCGGAGAAAAACTAGTTAAAAATAAAATCAGCTGTTCCATATATTTTGACCACGTAGGTATTGCAATTTTGTAGGAAACAGCAGATATTTTTTTTGAAACCTACGAAAAATTTCAACGCAGTGCTGTCCAGAATGATATTGAATCCACGATGACAGATTGATGTCCCTGCCACCCTGTATACCTAAACATTTATTTAATCTTTGCACAGCATTTATGTGCAAACCTATCCGTGCACTGCAACACTAATGCTTACATTATAATGATGTCGATCGCCTCATATCGGGAGCTGGAGGCATTTTTGTCGTTATCATTCTCAACGTCGCCGCGTCGCTATCCATGGGTGATTGATTGACTTGGGCATTCAACTACTAGTTCCTGTAATAGTAAATGCTTGACATTGTTGTTTTCTTTTTAATTATGTTTCAACGTTGTAGCTAGTAATCCATGGGAATTTGCGAGGTAACCCCATCACAAGTAACCTTATAACTTACCAGGGCTGTATAAATTTTGTGCTGTGGAACAATTGTATGAGAAACAATAAAAACTTTTATTATACAAACTTTTAATGATAGGATTTAAATCAATGTAATATGAGTAAAGGCTCGTGCAGACTGGCGCGATATCACGGGCGCGACATGGGTCGTCTTGTCTGTCGCGCCCGCGATATCACGCCGGTCTGCACGAGCCTTTACTATAAGTGGAAAGAAATAGAGGAAGCCGTTGTCGCAAGACAGCTTGACCTGGTAGCTGATAATAGCTAATTTGCTAATATAGGGTTAACACCTAGAAAACATATTTTTCAAACATGCTTCGAAATTCGAGATAAATCGAAATTGCTGTAGGTACTGGTCAAAAACAAATGACGATACGGCCAGCAATGTTACTATGAAAATCCATATCTGTCCTGTGTAGCGGCCAAATAAATTAGTATGAAAACTCCTATCTGTTGTGTTATTTAAAAATGGAACTAACTTTTTACTTCAACACATGACAACCAAGGAGGTAACTTATCAAAGATTTTATTTAAATTTCGCTTTCGCTTGCAAATAAAACTGTTTAAAGTAAAGAAGAAATAAATGAACATATTGGCGCATGAAAAGTTATCGTTGTCAGTCACTGATTCTGGAATTTATAATTTAATTTACTTTTTTTAAATTTCCGCGCATTATTTGAGAAAAGTGCTATAGAAGCCTTGGCCGCAACCAGGCATTGATGGACTCACGTATGTGTGCTTCGGATACGCCTCGGCCCACATTTTCACGATCGTCCATCAAGGCTTGAGTTGCTGGTCGCGACAGTAATGTACTAATGATTATGATGATTATCATGTTCAGGGAAAAAAACCTATTTATATTTTATTTTAATATCTGTAAATGGTCTCTGGCAAGCCACTATATTTCTAGCTGCAAAAGCAACGGGCAATAGAAAGTTTGAATTAAAATCATAAGCACGATTAAACACATCCCTGATACCTCTTGGCAAGACTGGATGTCAGACTTTCAGCTCAACGTGCTTTCTGAGGCACGGAGGGGTCTCGATATGTAACGGATGGTCACCCATCCACGGAACCACCTCGACAATCGTAGCTTAAATTCCGATCGACCCGTGCGGCTGTCAATATTCAGCCACGAGCCCCTTCGAATAACTTAAATTCTAACGGGAAAATAATGAGGATACTTTACTAGTTTTCATTATTATATATTTCAAGCGCCAATAAAACTGTACATTTACGTTAAGTAACAATAACTTTAATCTGGATCCAATGTTTGTAATAGTGCAATTAATGGGGCATTTGAGGTTTAGAAGCCTATCATTGTTTTATGGCTACTAACCTGGTTTATGGGGTGTTAGGTGAGCTTGCTGTGTGGTCTAATGCTGAGAATAGGCCATAGAATATCTTAGTTAATTGATTCAGGCGTGACTTGGCGGAAATCCATTATAAAATAAATACAAAAGATGTAGATATATTTAGTAACCTATTCCGCTTAACTATTCCTAAAGAGTCATAAAAAAACCTGTAAGAAATCGACACGGTCGTATTGAACCTCTCAACTAGGCATCCTCAGGATGACGATTGACTTGTCGCGAACCCGAACACGACGTGTTGCCACGCCGAGCGCTGGACGCAGAGACTTTGACTCTGCGTCCAGCGCAGTGTGTTAGTTGTTGGCCGAAAAATATTAAGTCCCACGAAATCAATTCGTTTATTCAGAGAATATCCATATTTACAACAACTTAAAGCAAAATAAGTGGGAAAATGCAAAATACTCGCATAAACTATCAGATAGTTTCGTTAATAAAAAAGTCGAGAGTTGTGGGACGCCCGGTTGGATATTTGCAGACTTGATTCTAATAGTTATTGTATAAGGAATTTGTGCCTAAACACATCAACTATTACACCAAGCGTGATGCAAAGTAGATATTTTTTCTCACGCATGAAAAAACAACACACGACTCCACTTTTTCACATCCCCAAAACGCAGGCTATACCATAATTAAATTGCAAATGATTGTAAAGTATCAAGATTATAAATTTCATAGTGACTAAGTAGAATCTAGTTTTTGTCCACTATTTTCTAACATATCGCTCTGTGCGTAAAACTGGTGCAATGCCTCAAATGGTCCATACAACTGTTTTTGTTTTAATCGCTGATAGAATACTGATTAGATGATGCTGTAATAAAATACCTACACTAATCGGGTTAACACTAAGGAAGTAGCAATTTGAGCTAGTTTATTTTATACAAGCAATCTGACCGGATCGTAGGCAACGTTGAACATGGTCTCATGAAAACTTCGGAACACTTAACAAATAATTTTTTTCTAAGTTGCTGTTCTGTCTGTCTATAAATAAAAGTGTCCTGCGTTAATTTTTCATTGAAACGTAACGCCACAAGAAACAAAAACGACAACTGGTAAGCTCTTGGCCACAAGATACGGTAGACGAACGAAGTGTCGAGCAGAAGCTAGTATGTTTTATAATTATTCAATAAAGAAACACTTTCTTATCAAAAAAAACTTTTAAGTAATTAGACTCGTGCTAATGGAAGCAAAACTCAAAATTTGGGACTAAAAATATGTGTGTTTAAATTATTTGAATAGCATAACAATATAATCTACAATTGCCTAATTAAGTTTTGTACGTTTTCCTGTTTCCTGTTTTGAAACTACATCAAATTATTTTTAGTCCTAGATTATACAACCAATACTAAGGCTACTAATTAGGTAGTTCTTATTTATCACTAATTAGTTTTTCAAAAAATTACCTGCGTCAGGAGATAAGCTATGTTTTGAATTCAAATTAAAGTTAATTAACACCAACCAAAATACGATTACGGAAATAACAAACTGAAAAATATGTAACAAGAAATACCTACATAATACTCGTTAAGAAAATATGCATGAATATTATTAAGCTTCAGCTTCGCCCGTGTGGGAGTTGGAAATTAAATTATCCCACGGGAACGTACTACCGAGATAAGAAGTATCTTAAGAACTAACCCAAGTCATGGTCTACCAATGTGCTAAATTTCATTGAAGGTAACAGACAGACTGACAGAGATCATTTCACACATTCATCATCATCATTTTTCATTTTCTCGTTTTTTTTAACATTCAGAACGGCATATATTCAAGGAGATTAAGTGGAGAATTTCACTCGAAAAAAAAAAAATATAGCACCCTTCGGGTTCAATACAATAATGCATTCCAGGTATTGATGGGGCTGTTCCACTTCTTTAGCGCATCAGGGATGTTTGCTGACGCTCATGTCGATTGCTTTTACGCTACGATGAGAAAAAGATGCGCTTCTGCCAGCCCCAATATTATACTGCGCAACCACACTGGACTGTTCGTGTCCAGGGAATCGCTGCTTTCCACATCGGTGTTGAGCTTGTAGCAGGGATTCTCATAACTATAGGGCAGTGTTAGGTTAAGTTTACTAAAATAGTTGTTAAGAAATATTGTTACTAACATATTGAGTCCATTATTACTTGTTAATTAAATATAAATAAATAAATAAAGCGTTTCGTATTTCTAACTCACTTTTATGTCCGTCCGATACATTTTTGAGTTTTCCACTCTTGGTCTAGGCCCTCTGGACTACATTTAAAAAAAACTTCGTCAGATTTTCTCGTCTCTTATTCCATAGTATTTTTTATCTGTAAAGCTCTTCATAGACCGTCTGGGGAGAACGGAATGTTATGGCCTCAGACTCCTACCAACTAGAACCACATGGTTCCTACTACCCGTAACGAACGCCAAAAATCTACAAATGACAGCCGGTACTAACAGATTGACGTGCTTTCCAAGGGATCTGGTCGTGTGATAAATGGACTATGTACAACCCGGCTTATTAGGTACAGGCAAACGTAGTTTAACCTTGCGGCTCACTGTACTTAATAGTGATTTTCGAGCTATATATCCCGTATTTTGCACCTGCAATCCACATGAACATAAATAGTTATTTACTATTGAATTTTGTTAACAATAAATAGTAGATAATACGGTTTTTTACGCTGATGTTTTTGAGAGTTCGTATAGAACTTACATGAATTTATTTATTTTATTGCATGCTTTATTGACGTGGGCCTTCCTTCCTTTATTTATCAATCGTGGTACAGAGAAATGATCTTTTGGTTTACTTCTATTAATTTAAGTCTTCTTTAATTGATTTCTACAGTCTTATTTTCTCGTCCATATCTACTAAATTGAATAAATTTAGTTTTTGTTAGTTTTACACGTGGATTATTTTCGGCAAGCCATGCTATTATCGAATCAATTGTATTAAAGTCAGTTGTATTTAAATAATGTTAGAATTATTTGATGTTATTATTAATTACATGTTATCAGCGAACAGATAAAAGGGGTGATTCGTAACTTCAAGAAGTTCATTCAAATAAAGTTAAAACAGTAGGGAACCAAGCACAGCTCCTTGGGAAACACCAGACATAATTTGTGATATTATAGATATAACATGTCTGGTGTACTTGTTTGTATGATTTTAGTTTTTTAATACTATCATTTTTTTTCGATTTCTACTCACTGCATTCTTTTACTTAATAATAACTTTCTACTCATTGGAGCGCTGGGCCCAAAATCCCATATTTTTCTAGTTTGTCTATTAGCAATAATTGTGTGACAGGAAGTCGAAGTCTTTCGATATGTCCAAAAATATGCCTGTAGTCTGAATTCGCTTTTCTAGATTAGTAAAGATTGTGTGAATTAGGTTATAATATGCTAATGTTGTAGACTTTCCCTTTTGGAAACCGTATTGTTCTTCTCTTAGAATAGCATACTTATCGATGAATTGAGGAAGGCGTTTATACATGACTTTTGATATGATGGGTCTGCAGTTATCTAGATCTTCCTGGTTAGGTACCTTTTTTGTGGAGAGGTTCTACAACCAATTGTTTAATTAGGCTAGGAAAACATCCAGATTCGAAATTTCGAATGATAGATTCACTGAAATGTTATGACTGGTGTTAATTCAACTGAACATCGTATTAAAATTTTTGTTGCTACTGAATTTGTGTTGTTAAATGATAATATAATTCTGTGTATCTCTTCATATTCATTTATGGAATTAGGAAAAATACTGTCACTATCAGATTTTTTTATGTGATACTAAAAGCACTTCAAATGTTTCCACATTTGAAGTGCAAAATAAATGTTCAACTGATTTTCTACACTTCTTCAAAAAACCTCTCGAACCTTAATCATATAACACTTCTAACACTACTCACATGATGCAAAACAATATGTAATTTTAACAGTTGGTACTTGACCAACTTTTTCCAATGACGTAGATTCTTCCTCTATCAACTAGAAGATCCTTTGAACTCTGTACTCAAGACTATAAATATACAGTCTGATACTCTGTCTCATATTATAATAATTATAAAACATTGTAAAGAAGATCGTGTCAAGGAACTTCGCGACACTACTACGAAACCGGCGGCACTGCAATGACCGAATCAAAAGGCGTCGCCGAGAAGTGCTCAGCGCACTCTCAGGATTCATACAAAGAATCAATCTTTCTGGGCTCGTGCAGTTGCCGTCTCGGTGTGACAAGAGATAAGGTACCCCTTAGACTAAGCGGAAATAAAAAAGTTTTTTTTACACTTATAATATTTATTTAAAAAGCAAAACAGAACAATGCCAAGCAAATATGAGAATAGTCCTAAAAATAATTAAAATTAAGTTTAAGTAAAATTAAATGAAATCAAACGCCATTTCTACGTACTTAATTTTAATGCAATAACTATTACCCCCTATTTTTAATGATATTTATGAGCCCGAAAGTTTGGCAACCAGTCTCACCAAGGGGTATCGTATTTCCCAGTTACTGGGTTGTAAAGGTTCAGATAGGCAGTTACTCCATGTAAAATAATGGTATTCAGCTGGATCTGGTTAGACTGGAAGCCGACCCCAAGATAGCCGGGAAAAGGCTAGACAGATTTATTGATGACCTTTGATGTCTGTGAGATGATAAGGATAACTGGCTAGAGGGGAGTGGAATCCGAGATGACAGGAGTGCTGCTACCCAAAACATATCGGAAAAAAAGAGCAGGAGGATGATGATGGTGACTTACACATTTATTCACAAAGTTGATACTTAGCCTATATTTGCAAAATACATGCGTTGAACAAATGTCTATAACACGATGACAAGTTATGGTTCCATTTCTGGCAATTTAGTGACGGAACGATGTTTGAAATAAGTTTAGCGCTAAATGTACTCAGTGTAGTGATTGGTGATGCAAGGCGGCCTTAATCAGTTAGGATTAGATTTGTTCTTCTGTATGCAGATAAAAGTAACACCTTAATTACTTCTAGAAAAGTTGGTCAAACAGCAGATAACGCACACGTTGACTTCACTACGTTGTACCGAGCGGCTTGTGTTTCATCTATAAATAAAACGTGAAAAATGCACAATTAATGTAACAAGACCACTATTTTACAATAGAGCAATAAATCTGAGTCGATGAGTTTGCGCCAAATCAGTCCAAATGGATACGTGCACATGATCTTACATAATATATGAAACTACCACGATGATTAGTTCTAAATCAAATCATGCTTAAATAAAATAGTGCAGCAGAAAAGAAAAAATGTAAAAAGTGATCATTCGAAGGAACACCACTAAATCTATGAAAATTATAAACTGATTTTCAAATCTCCTGGAAATCCAGGAGATTTCAGGTATAACTACAAAATTCATCAAAATCAAAATATACCTGCATTCATGATGCCCCACACCTTTGAAACTACTTTCTGGAAACATTTGCAGTTAGAGACATCGCATCTTTCGCCTTCGTTATTTCCTTTGCATTGACATACTGGTTTACCCTCTTCATTCAAGGAACAGATACCGTCATTCAAACAATATCCATGGCAATCGTTGATTTGACACCTATCCCCAGAATAACCTGCTTTACATCTGTAATCAAGAAAATCTACTTAAAAAAAATTACTCACTGATAGAAAAACCAAAACATCGCGGGGACTTGAAGTATGAAATGCTCAAGAATTCCATAAAAAACTTATAACAAAACTAAGTCACTAAAACTCCCCGTCCGTCATTGAAAGTGAGTACTAAGGAAGGATTTTAAAAATGCATCCCCTAAAAGGGATGAAAGTTTGTATGGAAGTTCGTCAATTTTCCCGATTGCTAGTCCCGTCGGTCACCTGGCTTGGTCAATATGAAAAGTAACTTTATAACTAAATTTAATCAAAGAAAATGAGTTTTATAAAAAGGTCTACCTGCATGTAGGCTGTTCCTCAGCACTGACAATACAATCCCCTTGGACACAATAGTTCTGACAGACTGAAACATCGCATCTCTCACCGGTGTAACCGTATATACATTCACATTGAGACTTCCCACTAACTTTCATACCGTGGACACAAAACAGGCTTCCATCTGAAGAATTATTCAATAAGACGTTATCGTCGGTCACTTTGTTATTTGGTAGCAGTCTCTTAAGTCCTTCGCAGCCCTGGATTCCTCGAATTTGATCGTCAATTTTATAGTTGGTGGCTATAGCCAGTGCATACCATGCTCTAACTGAAATTTCTTTAGGCTTTGCATGTGTCGATGGAATCTTTGACAATTGATTAACGGTCTGAACCCCTTGCAGCCAGTAGATATAATCTTTTGATACTTCCAGTGTCAATGGTTGGTCGATTCCTGTTTCGCTATATAATATTGTTCTGTTTTTTCCATTCAAATCGGCACTTTCAATAAAAAATTGTTTTTCATCAAACGGATCTCCAATTAGTCGTGTACTTCCAATCCAGTACAGTTTCTGTGTCTGTTGGTCTAACACCAAGCGGAATGGCATTTGAAGATTACTTTCTATTAAAACTTCTCTATCAGAGCCATCAAATCGCGCTCTCTCTATTGTAGACGGTACTTGATTTTGGTTCACGTTTGTGCTCGTCCAGTAAATATACCTGTAATTTGTAAATCACGATCAATTTATGTAAAGTTTAAAATGTGTTTTTATTAATTTACAAAACTATCACAAGTAACGTACCCTCTACAGCTATCCACAGCAAGAGAGGATAATAATATACTCTTCGTCTCAGTATCAGGTACGTGGATTATTAGGTTTCCGAATCCGTTCCGTAATTGTGGACTATTGTTCTCTAATCCAGGTTTTAAGGAAAGCGAGTATATTTTATTTGTATACCCGGCACTCCAGAAGAGTAATTCTTGCACGGGATCGAAGGCTATTCCCACGATAGTTTTCTCGGCTCCTACGCGATTCTTCAGTAGTAAAGATTCGATTTTCTGGGATATGTCATAACTAAAGATAGCGTCCCTCGTGTTGTAGAACATCCTGTTACCTACTGCGTCATAAATAATTGACTCGATTTTACCCCGCGTAATGTTCTCTGAGTGCGTGTATCTGCCCTTGAAATAGAATTCTAGTTTTCTTTCCGAGGCGGTGACGAAGTCTGAAATGTGAAAGAAATTATTTTCCAATCTAATAGCTAAATTGCGCTTAGTTTAGCAAAATTAAACCATCCTACAATCTCTCGATAATTCAGTGTTTTTTTTCTAATATTCCAAATGTGGTTTATAACCTACTATACCTAGCAAAAACAATCAAATATAATAATTATATTCACAACTTTAAACATTAAATTTATTCGATTTAATGTTATTTATTTCGGTATAATTTATGTATTTTTTTCTTTTAGCAAGGCGTATTAAATTTTAATATATTAAGTATAGATGGTTAGAAATGAAAAAAAACCACGAATACTCACCCCAGGTAAACGAGTGCGCCATCCCCACGTGCAGCGCTACCAGCGCCAGCACACATTCCATTCTACACATTCTGCACCCCTTTGAGAAAAAGTTGTTGAACCAAACTAGAAGTAGATGGTACGTCCACTCCTGGTGATCGCTCGTAGGATATTAAAGCAAATACTGGATTTCCTTAAACATGAAACGATAAATATTCGGCAATAGGTACACTGGAGTTGATAAAAAATGCTGTTATAGATAATGAGTTGTTTTTTAAAGCCTCGGCTACACATTCCGTATTTACCGTCGTTTATTCCCGAACAATTTTAAATGCACGGTGAGATGGAGCTTATAGACAGAACTTTAAAGCTTGCACAAGCTACCATCTTGCCATCCACACGTTCTGTGTTATCTGCGCAGTTTGTTTTATATAAGAATGGATGCAAGCAAGACGAAGCGTGTAGTACTGAATTCACCCCATCAGTCTGCGGAGGGCTGTCCTCCATATTATTATTTCATAGAATATTCAATACGCAGAATACTTGTTTTGACAAAAATTAAAAATAATTTATTTTTGTTACAAATAAAATTTTAAGTTTTGATATTCATATCATGGAATAACAAATCAAATATTCTTTATCCTCATATTGTTTAGTTAATATAAAACTTTTTACCAAGAAAACCATTTTATCGAGTGACAGTTCCTAAACGTTTTCATACCTTTGACAAAATGCATACCCTCCTTTAAAATTACAACACCGCGTTCACAAAAACAATGCGGGTAGATTCTAGTCAAACAGCAATTTCCACGTAGCGCTCGCCGGCCACTGCCGCGGCACCGTTCGCTTCGCTCGCTCGGCTCGCGCGTAATTGGTCACAGTTCTAACCTAACCTAAATTATTTGGTCGGAGTGCCCTAATAGTTATAGTACTACATCGTGCTCGTATCATAATATTAGAAGATTGAAGACTTTTTTATTTGAATATTAGAATATATTGCATTTGTTTGTTGTCCAATACAGAACTTTTAGCAGCAGAGTTGATTGATTTAACTGTTCAGGTGTTTATATATAAATAATCTACGTGCAATAATATTCTAAATAAAATACATGGACCATATACTGGATGACTTTTTTTACCGTCTCGAAAAAAAATGGGTATAATAGGTGAACAGAGTAGAAGCAAATGGCATACTTTTTTTTTTTTTTTTTTTTTTCGAGAAATTTTTTTTTTCTAAAAATCTCGAAATAAAAATCATACGCGACTTGCGTATGATTTGAAATTCAATATTTTTTATCAATAAATTGTTTTTTTTCAAAATTTCTCTTTCTTTGTCCTAATATGAAAAGTTTACTATAAAATTGTAGCGTTTTTTGATGATAGATATATTTTTTTCCAAGATATTGTGGAAAAAAAATTAAAAAAACTAGGTATGCCATAAGCTTCTACTCCGTTCACCTAATATACCAAATTTTTTTCGAGACGGTAAAAAAAGTCATCCGGTATACCTATATGCTGCTAAACGAAATTTCTGTCAGCGAAACAAGCGAACACCGACATAGCTATATCCTCTATCAACAAGCTAGAAGATTCTGTGAACTCTGTTATAAGTATGCAGTCTGATACTCTGTCTGATATTATAATATTTTTGCAGAAGATCGTGTAAAGGAAGTTTATGATGTTGGACTTTTTCCTTTAGCGACACTACTACGAAACCGGCACGACTACGGCACTGCAAAGACCGAACCAAAAGGCGTCGCTGACAAGTGCTCAGCGCACTCTTAGGATTCATACAAGGAATCAATCTTTCTGGGCTCGTGCAGTCGGTGTGACAAGAGATAAGGCGGAAATAAAAAAGTTTTTTTTACAAAATATTTATTTGAAAAGCAAAACAGAACAATGCCAAGCAAATAATATGAGAAAAGTTCTAAAAATAATTAAAATTAAGTTTATGTAAAATTAAATTAAATCAAAGGCCACTTACACGTACTCGATTTTAATTCAATAATTATTACCCCAATTTTTTAAGATCTGTATGATATCCGATGTCTGTGAGATGATAAGGATATGGCTGGCAGGAGGATGATGATGGTGACTTACACATTTATTCACAAAGTTGCTACTTAGCCTATAATCGCAAAATACATTCAGCGCTGAACAAATGTCAATAACACGATGACAAGACGTTATAGTTCCATTTCTGACAATTGCAGGCAGTTGAGTGACAGAACGATGTTTGAAATAAGTTTAGCGCTAAATGTACTTAGTTAGGATTCGATTTGTTCTTCTGTATGCAGATAAAAGTAACATCTAAATTACATCTAGAAAACTAGCAAAGTTGATCAAACAGCAGATAACGCACACGTTGACTTCACTCCGTTGTACCGAGCAGCTTGTGTTTCATCTATAAATAAAACGTGAAAAATGCACAATTCATGTAACAAGACCACTATTTTACAATAGAGCAATAAATCTGAGTCGATGAGTTTGCGCCAAATCAGTCACTTAATGAAACTACAACGCTGATTAGTTCTAAATGTATTACTTAAAATAGTGCAGCAAAAAAAAAAAAATGTAAATAGTGATCATTCGAAGGAACACCACTAAAGCCATGAAAATTATAAACTGATTTAAAAATCTCCTGGAAATCTTTCCAGGTATAACTACAAAATTCATCAAAATCAAAATATACCTGCATTCATGATGCGCCACATCATTGAAACTACTTTCTGGAAACATTTGCAGTTAGAGACATCGCATCTTTCGCCTTCGTTATTTCCTTTGCATTGACATACTGGTTTACCCTCTTCATTCAAGGAACAGATACCGTCATTCAAACAATATCCGTGGCAATCGTTGACTTGACACCTATCCCCAGAATAACCTGCTTTACAGCTGTAAACAAGAAAGTCTACTGAATAAAAAACTCACGGATAGGCAACGCACAGCCGACACAAAAACTCCTTATAAAACTTTTAACGATGCCAAATCACTAAAACTGCCCGTTCGTCAATTTTCCCGATGACAAGTCCTGTCGATCACCTTGCTTGTTCAATATAAAACATTTTTAAGTATATTACTAAATTGAATAAGGAAATAAATGAGTTATGAAAATGTCTACCTGCATGTAGGCTGTTCCTCAGCACTGACACTACAATCCCCTTGGACACAATAGTTCTGACAGACTGAAACATCGCATCTCTCACCGGTGTAACCATATATACATTCACATTGAGACTTCCCACTAACTTTCATACCGTGGACACAAAACAGGCTTGCATCTGAAGAATTATTCAATAAGACGTTATCGTCGGTCACTGAGTTATTTGGTAGCAGTCTCTTAAGTCCTTCGCAGCCCTGGATTCCTCGAATTTGATCGTCAATTTTATAGTTGGTGGCTATGGCCATTGTATACCATGCTCCAATTGAAATTTTTTTAGGCTTTGCATGTATCGATGGAATCTTTGACAATTGATTAACGGTCTGAATCTTTTGCATATAGTAGATATAATCTTTTGATACATCTAGTGTCAAAGGTGGGTCTATTCCTGTTTCGCTATATAATATTGTTTTGTTTTTTCCATTCAAATCTGCACTTTCAATAACAAATTGTTCATCATGAGACGTATCACCTCGTGTACTACCAACCCAGTACAGTTTCTGTGTCTTTTGGTCTAAAACCAAGATGAATGGCATTCGAAGGTTACTTTCTATTAAAACTTCTCTATCAGAGCCATCAAATCGGGCCCTCTCTATTGTAGACGGTACTTGATTTTGGTTCACGTTTGTGCTCGTCCAGTAAATATACCTGTAATTTGTAAATCACGATCAATTTATGTAAAGTTTAAAATGTGTATTTATTAATTTACAAAACTATCACAAGTAACGTACCCTCTACAGCTATCCACAGCAAGAGCGGATAATAATGTATTCTTCGTCTCAGTATTAGGTACGTGGATTATTAGGTTTCCATATCCGTTGTTCTCAAATCCAGGTTTTATGGAAAACGAGTATATTTTATTTGAAAACATATCACTCCAGAAGAGTAATTCTTGCACGGGATCGAAGGCTATTCCCACGATACTTTTCTCAGCTCCTGTGCGTCCATTCTTCAGTAGTAAAGATTCGTTTTTCTGGGAAATATCATAACTAAAGATAGCGTCCCTCGTGTTGTAGAACAGCCTGTCGCCTACTGCGTCATATGTCATATCCATGATAAAACCCCACGTAATGTTCTCTGAGTGCGTGTATCTACCATTGAAATAGAATTCTAGTTTTCCTTCTGAGGCTGTGACGAAGTCTGAAATGTGAAAGAAATTATTTTCTAATCTACTAATTTGCGCTTAGTTTTGCCAAATTAAACCATCCTACAATCTCTCTTTTTAATCCAATATTCCAAATGTGGTTTATTACCTACTATACCTAGCAAAAACAATCAAATATATATTCAAAACTTTATACATTCTAAGTATATAATTTATACAATTTTATTAGTTTCGGAAAATGGGAGAAATTCTAATGTGCGTTGGCTCTCCGATTTGCCATCTACAATTACGTTTCTGATCAATTTGCAACAAATTTTTAGAACAGAATATAATACGATATCTACTTTCCTGTTTTGATTATACTGGAATGAATAGTATTCCACAGGTCACAAATTATACCCATATTGTTTTTCCTATTATGTAATAACTATCGCAAAAAATAGTATTAAGTCAAGAGTCAAGCTATGCGATTATATTCATATTAAAGTTAATTAATACTAAGGAAATAACAAACTGAAAAATATTAACATTTATTTAATTAGAAGTTCTGAATTTGGTAATAATAAAAGTCGTTTACAACGGAAAGGGATAAGGATGATACCCATCACATAGTAGCATTTTGTACATCAAATTACGTAACATTGACCTGAAATTATTGCTGGGAAAATACTTTTAATTATAATGTGAAAAATTGTTGTTTACGGCAGCGCGTGCGTCATGTAACGCAAGCAAAACATTGTGCGTATTGCGTAAAACAGTTTATAAGTCGTGTGGGTATTTAAATTTAAAGTTAATTTATAATATTTAAAGCTAGTTTTTATGAAAAAAAAAGTTAAAAATCTTTGAACTTTGACCTACAATAGAGGTTGCCAGGTATGGTCCAGTACAAAAAAAAATATTACAATGACGGGGAGTAAAACTGACCCTACGCTTTGTTAAGCGTTGTTTTAAAACCATTATAATAATATAATAATAATTATGATTTTACAATTATTCGTTTCATCAACGATAAGATTTCAGAGAACCGCTAGATTTGATTGATTTATTTTATTCAATTAAAAAGTAAAATATCAAATATTTTTCAAATTAGAGTTACTCATTGCCAGGCGTTTCTATTTTATTTATTCGGGAAAAAAAACGACTTTTTCGACTTCATTCTGGAAAAATAATGGCTTCGAGGCGAAAATTTACCATAAAAGAAAGAACAAAGGTTGTGTGTGAACATGAAAAACTTTTATAAATTAGTGCGGTGAGCTAGCTCTATGCTCTAGCTTATCTGCTTCGTAAGTACCTAACATTTCCAGTTCACACCTACCATCTTGAATTTCCGCTAAAAACATGAGATATTTATCAGGTTTTTATTTTTCACTTTTTAGTTGAGGTACCTACCCCCCACAAATTCGAAAATCATGACTTGCTATGTAAATAACGGTGACAGTGAGGAATATGTTAAAATATCATCCACATAGACTAAGTGGGAAAAATACGTATTATTGAAGCTAACTCAAAAAGTACCCAAGCAATGACATGTTAATAAAATTTATAGGGGATCACCTTGAGAGCATAACCTTTTAAAAAAAAAAGAATTTTCGAAATTGGTCCACAATTGACAGAGAGATTGGTGAACATATATTAAAAAAAAACATACATACGCTATCAACATAAAACCTCCCCCTTTTTTCGAAGTCGGTTAAAAATACAGTAGGCTTATTTTATTTTTGTACGGCGTAAAAAAAACACGAAAAGGTACTCACCCCAGGTAAACGAGTGCGCCAACCCCACGTGCAGCGCTACCAACGCCAGCACACATTGCATTCTACACATTCTGCACCCCTTTGAGACAAAGTTGTTGGAACAAACTAGCAGTAAATGGTACGTCCACTCCTGGTGATCGCTCGTGGATTATTAAAGCAAATACTGGATTACCTTAAACATGAAACGATAAATATTCGGCAATAGGCACTCTACAGTTGATAAGAAAAGCTGTTATAGATAATGAGTTGTTTTTTAAAGCCTCCGCTACACATTCCGTATTTACCGTCGTTTATTCCCGAACAATTTTAAATACACGGTGAGATGGAGCTTATAGACAGAACTTTAAAGCTTGCACAAGCTACCATCTTGCCATCCACACGTTCTGTGTTATCTGCGCAGTTTGTTTTATACAAGAATGGATGCAAGCAAGACGAAGCGTGTAGCCGGGGCTTAAGCCTCTGTGAGTAAGGAGGAGATAGATAGGTGAATAAAGCATTGTTGAAGGCGAAAACATTTTGTATTATATTAGAACTTCAGGTGACGAAAATGAACATTTGGTCGAACCCCCGCAGTGTGACTTGCACGTCGCTTCCACGCCACGCCACCGCCCGCCACGCCACAGTACCCGTCACTTTAGCTGTGTACCGGCAGCTTTATATACCTAGGTATATTATAGTGGCCGTGGTTGTCAAAAAAGAAAGCCGCTTACGGTTCAATGCACGTAGATAATTAAGAATCTTATCGCAAAGCAATGTTCAAAATAATTTAATTTGGATTACTAGAGATGCTAAAACAGTGATAAAACGTAGAACAATAAATCAATACCATGCCACTTGACAATTAAAATACATAAATAAAAAACAAAAATATTATTTTCATTTCACGTAAACCGATTCCGTTTAAATCTTAAAAGAAAAAAAGAAAGATTTTCGTTTCAAATTTATGCGCGGGAGTTGCCATGTCTCAGAAAGCGCGCGCGCAGCCCAAAAACGTGCCTTTAAATAAGAACATCGGTTGAAATAAGTTACGGGCGCACGGAGATAATTTATTATCATCTTTGTGGTTCAATTGTTGTGGGATTCCAGTCTTAGCGGAATTTGCTAAAATGTGTGTTTTGGCGCCGGTGGTTGAAAAGTTTATTCGAAGGACGAGACTGCTGCTGATGCTCAGCGTCAGTTAGTGAAAGAAAGAAAGAAAAAAAAAGAAACAAAAAAACACAACAAAAAAAAAACTTCATGTTGAGAAGTCTTTTAAAAGTGGTAGGTATCACTAGGACATAGGTACCTACTGGTTTAGTTGCTAAGGTAGCTCCCAAATATTAATTTTTAATCTTTTCTAAAAAAAAAATGTCGTGAGGAAAGTTTTTAGTATTAATGTCGATGGCTATAATCCTAGGGGAAGACCAAAGAAACGATGGATGGACTGTGTGAAAGATGATATGGCTAGAAAGGGGGTGACTACCGAGATGACGACTAACAGAGAAGTATGGAAGAAAAAGACATGTTGCGCCGACCCCAAATAAATTGGGATAAGGGCAGGAGAATGATGACTCTTTCTTTAAAGTATTATAACACGTACCTAACTTAATGCATTCACCTCAAAACCAGTCGCTCAGTATTAACAATAACAATCTGCAACCACGGGTACTATATCACGTGGGCTAAGGCGCGCGACACACGCTGTCGACGCGATACGAACGCGCACGTACGCGACCCGCGGACACATCTGCCGCCGCCCTTAGTACTGGGTCGCTTTGTGATGAGCGGAGAGATTTTGTTTCAAAAATAATAATAATAAAGGCGCTGCGTAGGTGGATCCATGACCTGATGAGGCACTGGATCCGAGAAGCATATGACCGGTCAGCGTGGGGACGCTTGAGTGAAAGTCCAGCAGTGGAAAAATAATATTAATAGAGCATTGAAATAGTATATTATGCAACTAGTGAATAAAGGACGGATTTAAAGCGAGGGCCATAGATGAATCATGAACAAGTGAAGGATTCTAACGACTGAATCACGACCGTAGGGAGTGATTCATGATGATTGAATCACGAGCGTAGCGAGTGATTCAAGTGTTAGAATCCTGAGCGACGCGAGTGATTCATGGCCCTCGATATAAATCCGTTTTATTCAAGAGTTGCATACTATACTTTATACCATGACTACGAGAAAAAGAAAGATTTAAGCGAAAATAGACATTTAATGTAGAAAAAAAAAAGTTTTTTTTTTTTTACTTTGCCCCACTCTAGGAATTTCTGCTGTATCGTGTTTGCGTTTACAAACATTTAAACTGACATACACAAACAGCCAGACTCGGAACAACTACATGTAGGTCATACAATATTTAATATTTGTTCCGTGCGGGAATCGAACCGACGACACGCAGCGCAGTAGTCAATCGCTTAACCACTATAACACCAACCGTGCCGTCGAAATTAATTTAAATGCACATTAATTTTTTCGCAACGAGGTTGTATAGCATTGAGATGGGGGTCACCAGGACACCAAAACAGTGATTAAAAGTGCTTTTTATTCACTGTTTTGCGTGAATAAAATAAGCTTTTTAGAGGGGGAATGGTATAAACACCATTTTTGTTCGTAGAAACATAAATAGACATACATTTTGGGAAAATTCCGCATCACGTAAATCTGAAAATCATTAATATCACGACAGACAACTCTTTCTTCTCTCTTTTCACTGTTCACTTGCAAACTTATCTAATAAACAACTTCTTCTTTCTAGGAGTTATGGAGTGAGTGTTGAAGAAAGGGTCTTTAACAAAATTAATCAATTAACTTGCAGTATTTTATTAGTACGAAATAATAATTACCGTCTCTTTTCGCTTTCCGCTCCTCTCAACACTTTAGCCTTACCCGACACACGTGATCACGTACCAAACAGGGAGCGTTACAAATCATACGTAAGACAGCACCCTGTACCACACGTATACACTGCTCACTCACTGTGCGAACGGAACTTTACCAACTGGTCCTTTCTCACTGAATAACTGTTTCTAGGAGACAAAGAAAGAAGATGTCTTGCGGGGTAGTTGCGTAACAGGCTTCAATTTTGACAGTTCAACATTATTCGCTGCGTTATTTACGTTGTTGAGTAGACGAATTTTGTAACATATGAAGCAATGGATTAGCAATTCCCTTCAAAATATTTTTTTAAAGTTTGTTACTCTAGTATCGGAGGAGGTGGGTTACGAATTATTTGTAGGACACTTCCTGGGTCATTCACATGTGTTTACACAGTTTACTGAGTGCAAATGGAACTCAATTTTAGACCTTCATACACCGAGTGACTGTTAAAACTGGTCCTTTTTTAATTAAGTTAAGCTACGATCTATGGAATGCACGAAAATATGATACAAAATGTATCATAAAAAAAATTATATAGATACTTATTCACAAAATATTTATTTGAGCATGTGGCAGCATAAACAACGCTGCATGCGAACAACACATACCCTACCAAAAACCTGACGTCACAAATCCTGCATCGCACAATTAGAGCTTACCGCGCAATCAACATAGATAAGACTATCCGACATCAATCGTTGGGCAGCCCCGCCGCGCCGGCCCGCCAGTCACGACACCCGGTTTTATCGGAGGACCCTCCCTTTTTAAAAGAGGATGAGTGAACTTTACACCCTGTTCCTCATACCCCTAAAAGCATACCAGTACCTACTAAAACAATGAAATTCGATTAGTGTAATATCAGTTTGAAAGGTTAATGACCTTATATCTATGGTAATGACGTACCTATCTGTTCCTTAGCCCAACCAAATAGATAATCTAACTTTCCACAACAATTTCTTACAAATGTGACCAATTTTTAATACTTAAACACACAGCGAACTCCCCGTTAATAATTTTATTAATCTTCGCATTTTAAACATGGATGACTTATTACAATATAAATACGGTTCAGTTTCTCGATCTAAAAGGCAATCGGTGAGCCCTTCGCATTACGCATGGGAAAGATTTACGTAATATTGGCCTGGCCGTTTGTGTGGCCTGATTCGTTTTTGGGTTAAATTATGCGAAATATACTTATTAATTATGTTTTTTATGATAGTGATCAAGACATTGATTGTTGTTGTGTACTTGTGTACACGATATTATTGAGGGTTTAACTTAAGTTTAATATTAATGATGTCTTCATTTTTATTTATTATTGTATAGTGTATATTAATCTGCGAATGACGTAAAAACTTGAGGGTATCAGTGAATGAATAGATGAATTTAAATTATAATGCAGTTTTAAAATTCTTTTTACATGAAATATTTAATTCTAAAATGCACTTAAGTGTATTTTTTTCTAAATTTGACTTTTTTTTATACACTTGCATCGCCCCGCGGTTTCACCCACATAAATCTCGATCCCGTAAGAATATCGGAATAAAAATACCTTATAATGTTAATCTAGGTTAGAAACTGTGTGCCAAATTTAATTCAAATCCGTTCAGCCATTTTTGCGTGATTGAGTAACAAAAATCCAAACACACAAACTTTCATCTTCTTCTTCAATCTTTTCATCGTCGTATAGACTCAATTTCTTTTGCATTATATAATTGCATAGCACATATGTGAGTACTATGTACTATAGAGCTACCATTTACCGGGTAATATTATGTCTTTCATTGACTTGAATGTGCCCTGGCGGCTGTGAGTATGTCATGCTCACTCAGATGTCTCGCTGATGGTGGCGTGTGTGTTGGATCATTTAGCTCCCTTCAAAATGGTTGAGCTGAATGGTGCTAATCCATGCGTCATGTTCGTGAACGGGCGCCGACAGTTGGGGCTGGTCATCTCTTAGCTGCCATGGCTTATTTGTAATTTTTGAATTGTTTTTATTTTTATGTACGGACGCTTTTTTTATGCAAGTCTTTCTACATTGTTCTCACATGTATAAGTAATTTCAACATGAATGATGTAACCAATTTTTGTAACAATTTATTTGATTTAAAAGAGTGTCCGTGGAGTTTCTTGCCCGTTCTTCTCCATAGGTACCTACTACGCTTTGGAATGGGCATCTAGCTTCATATTTTCTGACTGACTGACTCCTTGACAATTCAAAAGTGCCTGTAATTGGTTTAATTGAAATAAATGCTTTGAGTTTGAGTTTGAGTTTGAGTTTGAGTTTTCACATTTAAAATTTTTGTAGGATATCACAGAACATGAAATAGTTATTGGCATAAAAATGCCAAGAAACAAAACACTGTTGAAGCAACTGGCTAAACCAGCGGCCATTTTTTTATGATGTTACAGACAGGGAAAACTCTTCCACCCATCCTCAAGTTACCCTAGTAGCTTCAAATGTAAAGTTTCTATCTAGGTACTAGTAGCTTATGAAATTTCCGAAGGGCATTTACAGAGCATATAGATAAAATATGCACCAGCTTATATTAATGTGTTCCTGTAATAAACCTGGATCCGTACCAGTTGCACCTGTCCATACTGCTCGTAAATACTGCTTCATTGTTCGGGCTCGCAACCACTCTTGAAACTTAGTGTAAGTACGGTCAGCAAAGATGCTGAATATTTTAGTGATTTGTTATTTTTCATTATTTGAATAAAATTGGTCCTTTTGTCGGAGATGTATTTTTCCGTATTATAGGGAAGCAAGAGTAATTATAAGATATTTTTTTTCGCAAGATGTTTTTATTCCTCTGGATTGGTTAAATCAATGAATTTGCTCTTCCGTTTATTTTAGATTTTTTCCTTTACATACTTGTGCATAATATATAATATAATAGTATCAGATTGTATATTACTAGCATTAACCCGCGAAATATCGCATTTTTTTAATGCTTTTAATTCATATTCTTTATGGCACCTCTTTAGGTCATGCTAGCTATCCGAAAATGAAAAAAAAAAAAAATTGGCCTACGTCTTAAGTGGGAGGCGTGAAAATTGATTTTACCTTTATTTGCTAACGCTACTGTCTAAACTACAATAGAGTTGCAAGTCAATAAAGCTCACTGATATCGTCTAGATAGAAAATTGGTTTATCCAACCTACCTACCTACTGCCACATTCCAATGGCATTACATACTGACTTGCTGAGTATTATACCTGCTTAAAGGTTTGATAGTGTCGGGGTACGTAGCAAGGTGTCGGAGCTTGTTAGGAGAAACAAATGTTTATGTTGAACGCTATTTATTGACTCCCACTGTTCTTAATGTTAAACTATAATGAAATGTTGATGAAATGTTTGAATACACCCGGTTCACGCGGTAGACAAAAGTGCACTGAATCTGTTATAAAATAATAAGTAATAAGTAAAGCAATTAGGTCAACGCGTAACGCTGATATTGCTAATTAAGGTGTTCGGTGAAAACACCGAACATATTCCGGGCCCCGAATGATAGGGATGCTCATGTTGAGATGAAACAATGTTATGTTAGTAAAATAATGGAATGATCATGATAATGATTACAAGGTGAAAACAAACCATCTTAAGATAAAAATGTTAGTATAATAGAACAAAAGAAACATGATTTGAAATGAAATTAAGAGCTTAATGTTGAGCCAGGACAGCAGCCGCGTTTGGGAAATTACCTCGCTCATCCGCTGCTAACTGTTTTAATGTCATAATTGCTAAAAACGGTGCGGCCTTTGTACCGTATGTTACCGTGTTCAATTGGTAAACTTTTATAGGTTGTGTTGAGGACTCACGCCATACGATTTTTTGTAGATGTTGATCAATGGGGTTCACTAAGATTTGGCGGTACATCTTCTCAATGTCCGCAGTGAAGGCAAAAGGATATTGCCTCCATTGAAGCAGTAACGCCTGGAGATCTTTTTGTAGGTTGGGCCCTTTCAGCATGACGTCATTCAAGCTGTATTTGGTTGATGTTTTGGCGGATGCGTTAAATACTACTCGAAGCTTTGTTGTTAATGATTCTTCTCTCTGCACGCCGTGGTGCGGCAAGAAGCATTCGAGTGTTATGTTATCGTTTTTCTGTTCCGGTTTCATGTGGTTCAACGCTGCATATTCATTCATGAATTCTTTATATTTGTCGGCTAAATCTGGTTGTTTTTCTAAGCGGCGTTCCAAATTCTTTAGCTGAGCAATCGCCATAGGTTTCGACGTTCCCAATTGCTGTTGTAGTCCTTCTTTCAGCGGTACTCTGACTTCATAGCGACCCTGTCTGTTTCTTTTTGTTGTTTTCGCATAGAAGTCCATACATTCCTGATCTTCTACCGAAAGGTTTGAAGGTTCTGAAATCTCCTCAACTTCCCAAAATTTCTGAATCTCCTCGATGTTATTTAGCACCACATTACATTGGTATGTTTTTACGTTACCGCATAGTAACCATCCCAGCTGTGTTTGTTGAGCCATCGGCTGTTGGGCATGTTCTCCTTTTATAATTCCGCCTAGCATAATGTTAGCATAGATGTCGGCCCCGAAAAGCAAGTCAACTGGTCGACTTTTGTAGTATTCCGGGTCTGCTAAATTAATGTTTTGTATGTAAGTCCAATTTGGTTTATCGAATGTTTGGTTTGGCAGACGTTTGATAAGTTCGTTCATGATGAGCACATCAGATTCAAATTCAAAATTGTTGCACGAAGAAGCACATTCTATGCTTATCATCCCCTTACAACTGTTTTCCTTTTGCCCCACTCCAAAGATGACTCCTTTGCATCGTCGTCTCTTGATACCTAACATCTGAGCCGCTTCCTCAGTTATTAAGGATATCTGGGATCCTTGATCGATCAAGGCTCGCATGGTTTGGTAAGTTCCATCTACACCTTTGACTTTCACCAGAGCAGTCGCTAGCAGTATCTCCGCCTTTTCATCCTGAGAGGCATTCACGGTACCCGTCACGGGTTCATTGCGCTTTGCCTTTTGTTTTTCAACGTTGTTGCTGCTTGACGACAGAGTTGATGCGTTCGCTAATTTCGCAAATGCATCATGTAAAATGGTATTATGTTGATCTTGGCATTTTCGGCATGTTAAATTGGAGGTGCATTGATTTCCAAAATGGCTAAATAAACAATTTGTGCAAAGTTTTAATTTGGTTGCAGTTTTTAACCTTTGGTCGTCACTCATTTTTAAATATGTTTTGCAATTATAAATGCCGTGTTGGTTATTGCAGAGAGGGCATTTTATGTTTGATACGTGCATCGCTTTCGCAACTGTTCTATTTCCGTTGTTTCTGTAGTTCCAATTGTTGTCATTATTTTTCTTATGGCTGGATGTTTGATTTTGATTTGGCGAATTATTTTGATTAGAAGTCTTCGAGGGCACACTATCTTTACGGCGAACTGTTTCCAGGGATGTAAATTTTGTTTCCAGAAATTCTAAGAACTCTGAGAGAACCGGTAGTTCTTTGGAATTCTTCAGCGACTGTATGTAGTCGGTGTATGTTTCAGTGTCTAGCTTTTGACCTAGAACGTGGACGATCATTGGGTCCCACGAGGTGGTGTTAATTCCTAAATTTTTGATGGCATTAAGGCACTCCAGCGTGGTGTCATGCATTCGCTTAATCTGCTGTAGCGATTGCTGTTGTATGTTTGGCAGGCCTAGCAAGATGTTCATATGGGACGAGAATATTAGTTTTTTGTTGTCGTACCGATGGGTGAGAATATTCCAGCACACCGAATAGTTATCGGTACTTATCGATAGATGTTGTATAAGTTTCTCAGCTTCTCCACGAACCTTACCCTTTAAATACTGCATCTTTTGGCCGCTTGATAACGAGGGATTGTTGTGTATTACTTCCATGAATAGGTCTCTAAATGATACCCATTGGTTGTAATTCCCGTTGAAGTTCGGTATCTCTAGTTGAGGTGTTGATTTTTCCCTGTGGGCGACTGACCACATTTTCGTGTTGATAGCCCTTTTCAGGTTGTTGAATTTTTTCTCATACTTATCGTACATGTCGTTGTATTGTTCGTTCTCTCCCTCAAGTTCGGTCTCGATGTCCCAATGTAGTCTGTCGATAGCTGACCACCTAGCCTGTAGTGACCTCAATACGTCCTCAAATTCCCATTTATCCGAGATAGAGTCCACATCGATGTTTGCGGTTGTACGCACAAAGGCTTTAAAGTTCGCATACTGTTTTTTCAATAAATCGTCTATCTTGCTGTTTGGCTCCATATTCAACTTCTGAGCTGATCGCTCGCTCAGCTGTCTTGAGCAACTTGGTCCCGCCTCCTCACCTGTTTTTTCTTCAGCCCGCATACTCAATGTTGCTGGTGACCTGTCTCGAGCTGTTGTTTGCTCCCCTGTTGAAAGGCTTCCTGTCTTCGTGTATCGCAGCTGATACTGTTGATTGATCAACGCCTTGGTTGACTCATACACCGTACTCGTTTTCTCGTACTCTCGGTCGGTAAAATAAGGATCAGTTTTGCTTACCTGCCCCTCAATGCGCTCATGATTAATTTGGTAATCATTCCAATAACTCTCCAAAGTGTTAAGCTTCCGCTTAAAGTAATCTACTGTTTTCCTATCAGCACTATCTTTCTTCAAATTGATGCCAAGTTTTATGATGCTATCATAGATCATCGATTGCGTTCCAATGAGTTCAGACATTGTTACAAGATGTTAAACTGCAGTCCTTACTGACTAAAAATAATAAGGAAATGTATTACTTGTATTCTCCGCTGTAAGGGTAACTCAGCCTGTGCTGCTACTTCACTGTTCTTCTCCGATGTTCGCTGCGACAACCCCACGACGTACACACACTGTTGCTTGTTACGATAGTTCAGACCTCGCCCACCAATATTCTGTATTTCCGAAATTACGCGACGCGTGATCCGGCTCGAAGGACCAAAAATATGTCGGGGTACGTAGCAAGGTGTCGGAGCTTGTTAGGAGAAACAAATGTTTATGTTGAACGCTATTTATTGACTCCCACTGTTCTTAATGTTAAACTATAATGAAATGTTGATGAAATGTTTGAATACACCCGGTTCACGCGGTAGACAAAAGTGCACTGAATCTGTTATAAAATAATAAGTAATAAGTAAAGCAATTAGGTCAACGCGTAACGCTGATATTGCTAATTAAGGTGTTCGGTGAAAACACCGAACAGATAGTATTTGTTAAGTTGTAGTTTTGGGATGTAAAATTACGTTTTTTTAGACTACGGGAGGATTCGACCAAATAGGAATGGAATTATCCGCGGTATAAGCCTTTTCTTCCGAATAAATTTTTGACAGTTTCTCCATACGAAAACTGTCAGAGGTAAATCTTATTCCGCGGATAAAATTTATTCCTGTTTGGTCGAATCTGCCCTAAGTTAACCATAGTGCTGTAATGATCCAATTTTTTTATATCAATTTTTGTTTAATGTAAATGTTTAGCTGGTAGACAGTGGGATGATATAGGCTGTTGGTAATGAGTTAAAAAATTAAATACTTAAAATACTGATAAGTTCTACTTGCCAGTAAAAAGGTCTCATAAGGATTGCTGCTCTCTGAAGGAAAACATCGTGAAAAAACCGGCATGTCCTATAACCTATCCTAGAACATTCGAAGACATGTGACATCCACCAACCCGCGCTAGGACCCCGCGGTGGATTACGGCCCACTCTCACTGAGAGGACGCCTGAGTCCCAACACCCAACAGTGGGAACATTATAGGTTGGTTATGCTCTGATCAGATGTGTAAGCAGTGCTTTATTTAAAACTAGGTTTCGCCAGCGACTTAGAAGAAAGAAAGAAAGAAAGAAAAATCGTTTATTCTGCACAAACTAAACGCACATTACATAAAACACACATTTACAATATTAGCCAAAAGCCTCATATACAACTGCACAAAAAAAAAAAAAAACTTCACCCGCATGATTAAACATTATAGCCTATTTTACACAGTGATAATGTAGCATCCTACTGGTGAAACAATTTTTAAAATCGGTCTGGTAGTTTTTGAGTTTATTCATTACGGAAATGTAACGTAATCTTTTCTCTTTATAATATTGTTTTATTTATCTTTTACTAACAAATTAGATTGTAAGATCTGTTGAATAAATTATTTGATTTGTTTTTTTTATATATTAGCCTACCGTCCCACTGCTGAGCAAACGCCTCTTCCTTCCAATTTGAATATTAGACAAAAGACAAAAGGCTAACTTGACCAAAGAGACGGATCCTAGAACTAGAACCTATAATAGCGTTTAGTGAACCTAATCATTGCCGCAGAATGGTTCCTTGTGGCATTACATACAAACTCATTGTCCAGATCGATAATATTTTGTTATTAACTACATTAATCTATGAAATACATAAAATTAAAATTACTAATATACTATACCGATATAGAGAAACCTTATAATATATGCACAACTATACACATCTAATTATTTAGAATAATATTGAATTCCTTGAATTGCTGCTTTTACCCTCTCCCAGAGGGGGAGAGGCCTAGTTTTTCTGTGCCCACCGTAGTCCATATTGATTTTTTACTTTGCTATTATACCATCTATGTAATACATATTATGGAATTCAATAAAAAATCAGTATTGAGTATTCGAGATACCAACACCGAATGTCAATTTTAATCGACTACTGCAACAAAGTCAACTAAATAAAACGTAGGATCATCTTTAACGTCAACAAGAATCCGGCTTCAACGGTTATTTTCTCACCATCCTTCCAATAAAATTCGAAACGTATTCTCTCAATACTCATTACAAATATTTATTCAACGTATTGTTCAAATTGAAACATTTCCACAATAAACTTACAAGAAAAATGATTGACCTTGTCACTGCAGTCATACGCGAATCTTTTTGTAATAATCAATAGTACTGAATATGCTTTAAGTATCATTTTACTTAATTTAGGATGACTTGCGTCTCGAGAGACAATAAAAATTGTGTTTTAATAATGTGGAGTGTATAGATATTGTTTTAAAGGGTTATTATTATTGTTTATGGATTTTGTTTCCTTTTTCTTGTCTTTTCTTATCTAGGTAGGCAAAATACGCTATGTAGTTGACGTTTATTCGGATATTCAGTTTCATTTTCAACATAAATTCATGATGGAATCTAAATTAAGAAAAGATGTTTTAGTCACGTTCATTTTGGAGACAAGTTCAGTTCGTCCGTCTTTTAAGCCGAGGGCAACTCAAGCTGGTTGAGTGACCATCATAGTCCACTGCGGGAAAGAGACCTCTTCTCCACACTATCCCACTCAACACTCAGTTTTGATTTTTCCACCTTCTGCATCTAGTCTCCGCTTTATCATCATCATCATTGATCGAGAGATGATCGGTCTCTCTAACTCGTAACTAGTCGAAGGCATCCCACTCTACGGTTACCGACTTGTGGTCTCCACTCGGGCTTGTTCGGGGTAGCATGATTAGGCACAGCTGGACGACAAAATCGAATATACATTTTGCCGAATCATGCCAAACTGAACAAGTGTCTAACAGCCTTAAAGACACGACTGGTCCTATGGCTATCGGTCCTTAGTCGATGAAAAATTTGCTATTATAATATTTGTATCGATACTTTTTCTGGCACATTACATCACGCTATCATTGGTGTAACACTATTCCCTACATGGTCTGCACTCTATTTGGCACGTGCTGATTTATTGCCAGCAAGTGATCTGGATGCGTGGAATTGATTTGATATTAGCTGCACTGGTGTTGTCTTATTTGATCTATGTGGTTGATTAGAGGCATTGTAATTAAATTGTATTTTGTTTTATTTTTCTATGCTTTCTACTTGTACAGCATAACTAGCCTGTAATGTTCCTAATGCTTGGACACAGGGCTCCTCTCGCTCACAAAAAAAAAGTCATTATTTCAACTAGGCTGAGACCCAGCACTTCGAACGTTAAAATTACATAAGACAGTCCCCCAAAACGCCCGCCCTTCACCACTTCCTAATGCTTTAGCTAGGAAAAAGAAATGGTTCAACAGAGAGGAGTGGAGGAGCGCACCTTAATCCACCACATGGGCCCAGTGCGGGTTGGTAGATGGCACATGTCTTCGAATTTTTGGTTCTACTTACATAAACTCACGCCTTTTTCCCATGGGGGTAGGCAGAAACTAAAGAATGCCACCTGTTACGATCCTTACAAACTCCTTTTGCCTCGTTAACGTTCATACATCTGGTCATACACTAAGCACTTGACCTTTCTGAAGAACATCCCCAATAAGGTCACTATATGTCCTCCTAGGGCGTTCCCTCCCGGCGTTTCCACTCACACTTGCCTTGTTAATACATTTTGTTAGTCGCTGTTTATTCATCCTCTCAATATGACCAAACCATCTAAGCATACTCTTTTCATTTTGCCTTGTAAATACATTTTGTCACTACATTGCCTTTGAAATCGCACCGTCGTCTTATCACATCATTCCTCAGCCTATCATTCATAGTCACATCACACATGCTTCGCAAGGAACGCATTTCCACAGCATTTATTCTACTTGCCATGATGAAATAGGGATAGGGAAATATTATAACCATTTATTTTTAAATATATCGTGCACCATAAAAATAAATAAATAAATCCTCTGACTGTAGCTTTTATCAAAAGCTTTGAGGAAAACTCACAGAAAGTGATAAATCAAGTCAATCTCTTTAAATTACATAAACTTTCTGTAACAGATTATGTTGAACTTTTACTAACAATTAGTCCAACAACCCAATAATTTCTCAAACACGGAACCGACTCACAAAATACCAAAATAGGTCATTTCGACGAAGCAACTCCTTGAACCTCTGAATTACTTTGCCGGAAGACTGGAACCTTGACCTCAGCATAGCAAGCCCTTAAAACATACGGAAGAATCGAAGGCTGGCAAAGTTATGAGTCTCGTTAAGTGTAACCTTAGGTTACATACACAAGAATTAAAACTTACTTGGTAGAATTAACTTAGTGACGTCGCGGAATTTTTTCGGATGCTTTTTAACAATGTCAGCGTTCGCACATGACAGGAACGTGAGTTATTTTCTGAGGAATTTTGTGCTCAGCTTAACAATCGGTTAAGTAATTGAGTGCTGTTTTTGGTCCTTCTTAAGTTACTTTAAAGTAAAGAATTACGTTTAAGTTACTTGGATTATAATTTAATACATTTTTTTAGGGTTCCGTATCTGATGATTAAAAAAGAATCCTATTACTAAGCCTCTGCTGTCCGTCTGTCTGTCAGCGAGCTGTATCTAATAGGTAGACAGTTGAAATTTTCCGCATAGATTGTGTATTTCTATTGCCGCTATAACAACAAATAATAAAAATAAAATTAAGTTAAAATGGGTCACAGAAATTCATATTGTGTATACTTAATCGGACAGACGGACAGACAGAGACACACACACACACACACAATCCTTTAAGGGTTCCATTTTTTCATGCAGACGTACCTACGGAATCCAAAAAAAGTCCTCTATAAAAAAAGAAGGATCCTCCGACCCAACGATTGAAGTCGGGAAGTCGTATACATGTTAATCGAGCGGTAAACTCTGATTGCGCGATGCAGGATTTGTGTGACGTCAGGTCTTTGATGCGTAGTTCACATGTGGCGTTGTAGATGGCGCCACAGTGTTAAACAGAGGATAGAAAGAAAGAAAAATAGGTTTATTTGTCAGATAGAAACACGTGCATACAGAAAAATGGGTACTCAGAAAAATTTAACAAAATATCAGAGGATGAAAGTTGGTCATTTTTGCTGATGGAAAGTCGCTTGGGGCACACTACTTGTTAAGGATAAAAATTAAACCTGGTTAATTAAGCATTAGCCAGCTAATCTGGACTTTAAATGATAATAAAAGTGATGAATCATATTTAATTTCTGCATACAATCTGAGCTGAACTATATGACAAAATGGTGAATGTCTATAATAAGTTAAACAATAAATTACTTATAATTGCACAACAGACCGATTATTATCGATATTGTTTTTAATTAAAAAGAACTCTTCTGCCCTCATACATAATAAACTCAGCGGCAAAGCCTAGCTACCTTTAATATCGTCTTGTTATTAATATGATATATTGGTCGACATTTTGCGGGTTTTTAATTTAAAATAAGGTCGGTCACGCGAAAGTGTCCGACTATACATGGTGATGCGATCTGGCCGACACGAATTATTACTAGGTGCGATGACAGCATACTGAAAGTGGCTTCTTTCAGATTAAATTATTTATGTAAGGCACCCTTTTTTGTTGGTATTTTATATTGCAATTTCTTTCGATATTTTTTTTGTAGAAGAGTTTTAATATTGGATACTGCGGTTTGTAGTACAAAGTCTTTTGGCCTATAAAAGAGAACTTTCACAGAAATTGTATTGAAAAAAGGAAGACGGCGGTGTTGATTTCGATTTTGGCCACTCCTGAAAAGATCCTGAAAATTAGAAAGAATACAAATTATAAATTCTTCATGGTAACCTCCCATCAATGAAAAATAATTATATTCATCAAACAACTGCTTGGCAACCAATAATATTGTCGCATGTTAGGAATTCTAATGCTAATTTCAATAACTTTCGTATCGATCAGACCTGTGGAAGATGCGCACATCCAATCATCAACTAGAAAACAGCTGATAATCTTCAAACGGCTGAACCGATTTTCTTGAATTGTAGCTAAGAACACTCTCGATCAACACATCTTACAAACAAAAAAAAAAAATCAAAATCGGTTCAGCCGTTTGGCTGCTACGAGGGAACAGATAGATACACAGATAAACAGATACCCCTCTTTTTCCGTCGGGGATTAAAAAGACAAGTTGCACTGACCCCAAATAAATAGGGATTCGGGTAAATAGGAATGATGAAAGAGTGGATATATTGGTCGAGTCTTAAGCAGAACCTACCAATCCCCCGGTCTAACTCGTATTTTTTCAAGCCAAGCTAATACGCGATCCTGTTAAGGCGCAATAGTTTGCATTTATATCATACTCTATCCATAAGCATACGCGTAATTGAAACATGTATCGTATACCTTTGCTAAGGCGTGGCAAATTTAAATAGACTGAAAGGTGTTCGTAATTTGTCGTTATTAACTTTTAATAAGGGAATGTGGTGTAAAGACGTATGTTGGGTGCCTAATATTGCACTGGTAACGTCCTGTTTAGTGACGTTATTACCCCATTGATTAATTGTTTTTTTAATAAGTATTAGATTTTTCTTGTATTCACTGATGACATAAAATACAGTAATTAGTATCATTTTTTTCCTGGTAAAAATGCTCTTAATTTTTTCGTTTGTTTACGAAGATTGTTTTAGGATAAGGCACAGGAACATCTTTAAACAAAAAAAATATATATACATTGATAATATATACTGCCAATATGGTACGAAACTTTAAACGCAGATTCGTTCTCGACTCGTTGATCTAGTGGTCGCAAGCGCTACTGCATGTAGTGTTGGTTTCGATCCCCAGGACGGGCAAACTGTTATTGGGTTTATCTACCAGGGATTTCTGTAAGAAGAAGCAGCCCGGAGTCTAGATTTATATCCGATTGATGGCAATAGGGTCACCCTGTATTATAATAGGGGTGAGCCTATTGCCATCAACCTTGGGACTTAAACATAACTGGCGAAACCATACACTTTTGCCTAACATTTCACGCATTACTAGCGTGATGTTACGTTATGTTAAAAACTACTTTGTAACAATCATCATTAGAATCGATGAAGACTTCGCTTTAACGCCACTTATCTAATACACTAGTTAACTAACCAGCTCAAGCGCCAAGGAAAATGTCGTAAGTGCCACATACGTTACTAACATTTACATTTATAACAGGATGTTATGACTACCTCGTTGGTCTAGTGGTTGCAAGCGGTACTGCTGAGCATGTGGTTCTGGGGTTCGATTCCCGGGTCGGGCCAAGTGTTATTGCGTTTTTCCATCTCAAATAGCCCGGAGTCTGGATTTATGCCCGGTTGATAGCAATAAGCTCATCCTTTATTACATTGGACTTATACATACCTGACGAAATGAGGATGTACACTTCTGCCTAACATTTCACGGATTACAGGCGTCATGTTACGAACTCTATGTAGCAATCGTTCTTTGAAAGTTCATCATTCATGTGCCGATCCAATATTCAACATTGGATATTACCAGGTGAAAACTTCGATTTAACGCCAACTAATCTAATACACTTGTCAACTAACCATCTCAAACGCCAAGGAAAAATGTCGTAAGTGCCACATACGTTACTCACATTTACATTTATAACATGATGTTATTTATTTAAATAAGACACAGATTGATGGCTCGTCCGTTTATAAGTGGTTTTTGCTAACTATGGGTAATTGAGTTTTTTATGCCCAACAATTACTTGATGCGTTGTCAATGACGAAATGCAGGCGTGAATAAAGTCCGTGTGAATTATTCATTAATTATACTATGTAGGGTAATTATGTACATGGTTTTTCTTGGTCTTACGTTTTTTTTTCTTGTACGTATTGCTGGCTTTGATCTACTTTATTTAATCTATTCTGAACGCACCTTGTATAATGATTGTGGGGAAAAAATATTTTATGTTGCACTTATTAGCAATTAATGTATTTCATTTACTTAGTTAGGTAATCGTACTTCCTTCATTAATATACCTATCGCTAGTTTAATGTTTTATTACAGTATTTACGGAGTGTTTTATTTATGAAGTATTTGTACGTAAGCTCGCTTTTTGCAGACAGGTATTAATTTAGGGCTACCCGTATAAAACTAAATTCAACATCCACCTTTTTTATGTTTTCCATTAGTGAGCTTAGTTTGATCCTGGGCAAGCCAATAAATATTTTTTCTTTCTTTCTATAAAAACGCATTTAAGCGCCACTTGAGGCATCTTTATCGGAAAACCCAAAAGTGTACAAATCACGTAAAAACGCATGAAAAAGAACTTACATCCTTAACTCCTTGTTGACATCTCAAAAACTCGTAAACTGTGCATAATAACCCCATTGAAAAGCTCAAGCCGAACCGATAACAGTTTATTTTGGGTAAAATGCCGCTATTTGTCAAAGGTCACGTGAGCACTGAACGTTTTGATGTGGCATCGTAAAAAAATGCGAATTAAGTGATTACCATCGCGGACTTACTGAAAACCATCGTGTGCTCGTAAACACTGCGCTTTACTTAAGGGTTGGTTGTCAAAAAAAAGTAAAATATTATTTTTATAAAATCGCTTAATTTAGTTTTAGTATTCACTTGGGGATTTTTATTTGTACACTGAGGCGTCAGTGTCGAATAAAACAATAAAAAAAAAAAAAAAAAAAAAAATAAAAAAAAAAAATAAAAAAAAAAAAAAAAATGTCTATGTTCCATCGGAATAAAAAATGGCTATAAGCATCACAACCACATCACATGATTTTGATCATGTGATGTGGTTGTTAGATCATGCACGTAGATACGTATTCTGTGTTTACACAAATAATTATTGTCGTTTTGCCTTGCACTACTCTATTATAGTTTATTTGATGTAATCATTATTGAGTGCGGCATAGATGCCTGATGACTTTAATCACTTACTGGCAATAATTTCATTTCAAAAAATCTATTTTGTAATTATTTAGACATTAAAAAAAAAAACTGTTATCGAAATGAATGACTCAAAATGCACCACACCTTGGCCTTAACAAAAAACGCGCTGTACTTAAAACAATATTCATCATAAACGTTTAGTTTTACAGTCACATTATTACCTTATCTTTATTAACACTCAAAAACTCGTAAACTCATCCAAAATTATACGCTGAATGTACATAATTTCATTTTTATTTTTACATTTTTGACATTTACACCGCTATGGACGGCGATTGTCAATTCTTATTATTTTTATGTTATCATGTTTATTGAATATCGATGCATTGTAGGATTTTTTATGCAAAGGAATCATTGTGACTGTGTGTGGATTATGTTTTACAAAAAAATAAATTGCAAATTATGCACTTAAGGGTAATAAATGAACGTGACCGTCGCGTCGCGTAGTTTGGATGAAAGGACACCATGTTACTTTAAACTAGCTTAAATTAAACTGTGCAATATTTTTCATGATCTAGGTTTAATCATTAATTGTATCATAGGTAATTCATTCAAAATTTGATACCTCTATGGTATCTCAAATAGCTAGGACAACAACGGTAATTATACAATCTTTGTTCCAGATTAGGAACCTCAACCTGCAATCTACCTAGCCCTTTTTCAACTATGTTGAGGTTAGCTTCCCGTCTAATCGAATGGATCAGAATACCAGTATTTTGCATGGAGCGATTGCCTATCTACCTCCAATACTCAGTAACTGGGTAACACGATACCCCTGGGTAAGACTGGTTGTTAGAATTTTTGGGCTTGTGACTACCCGTAACGTCTGTCAAAGATCTAGGAATGACAGCCGGGACCAACGGCTTAACGAGCATCCCAAGCTACGGAAGGATCTATATATGTAATGGATGGTCACCCATCCACGAACAGACCGCGGCAGACATAGCTTAACCTACGATCGACCCGTGCGACTATTATCATTTAGCCATGAGCACGAGAATTCATTCGATTGTAGGTTGGTGGTAGGGCTCGTTCTAAGTCCGCCTGGCTAGCTACCACCATCTTACCTAAGTCTGTCGCCATAACAACAATGTTAGCAGCATTGTTGTGTTTCGGCGGTTAGAGATAAGATAGCCAGTTCCCCTGTGGTTGAGGATTCCTGGTGAAACTCGCTTCCACGTTCGGCCTGATCATCACTTACCATCAGGTGAGACTCAGACCAAGAACTTCCCCGTGGTGTTTAAAAAAAAACATCATTTTGAGGCTGATTGGACTACTAAAGAAAAACATAATTCGCATCTTTATCTCTCACATCGATATCCCCGAGCAACTTAAGAAACGTAGACTTACTAAATTAGAACTTATAAGGACGACATATTTCCTCTCGGCTGCCCAAACGAATTCCCACATATATCCCATTAAGTGTAAGCTGATAGCTATTCCTGTTGCTATTCCAATTGCTGTTAGACACGCTATAGTCCGATGGGTCATTTTGTACTAGACCAGGTTCACATACCATGTGTGTACAAATGCGTAAGTTCAAATAATTATGATTATATTGTGTATATTATTTATTTTATTTTATTTATCCTTTAAATAGATTCCTTTATATTTTGTTAATGTGAGAACGTTGTAGGGTCAACAGACTGTCGATTTGCAGACTATTTTCTATTTTGTTAAGTATCTTGATGACAGGCCTACACTATCCTCTTATACCTATTCAAACTGTACATTTTTGAAAACATTGTAAAACCCATTTATTTTTAAAAGAGTAACCGTGGAGTTTCTTTCCGACTCTTCTCCATAGGAAACGACCAATTAGAACCGTGCACCTAGCTTCTGACGTTTCATAAGTGCCCAAGTAGGTTTATGTGAAATAAAATATTTTGATTTTGATTATCATAAGTGGCGACAAGTGGGTGTACTATAGGTACACCTCTGCCTAACGCTTCGGGGATTGCAGGATTTTAATGTATGTAAAAATATTAATGAATCTAAAACCAATTACAAAAAATACAGTAGTTTTCTGCGGGACAATTCTCGTAATTTTTAAGAACAATCGCATTCGCATCTCAATCTGTCAGAAATACAAAACAATATTTACTAACATTTTGACAGATTGCGACTTCTCTAATGGGTCTTCTGATGTTTTTAGGTCACAACTATTTTTCAATGCAAAATATAATAAGGTATTTTCCTACTGTCAACTAGCATAATATTCTGTTACAATTTCCTAACAAACAATTTATCGCTGAACTTTCACAGAGCAGCTACTGCACTACTCCGGTTCCCACGACGGGGTATTAACGAGAACAGTAGTCACGGCGCGATGTTAGCGCCCCCGGGCTGCGCCAGCGCACGCCTCCTAACTAATTGATAGCTTCAAATTGAGATATTTACATACTAATACTAGTCGTTTAAGGCTTTTAGGTGTGTGATTTAATTACTGTATTTTAGTAAAGGAATTGAGGAGAGAGTGACCTAGATTTTTAGATAGACTGATTGAGATTGCTAGATTTTATCGACAGTTTTTGTGTAATTGTGGGTTTTTAAATCATATTAATAGTTAGGTTTACATAGAAGAGAATTAAAAGTTAAAAAAAAAACTATTACTATTTCTCCCAAACTCAAATATGAACGAATAATAATAAAATAAAGGTGGACAAAGAAATCAGTTGGTAATTTAGAAAGCGTGGAAAATATTACTTATGAAAATGTTTAAACCGTTAAACTGAAAGTTGCCGGATGTTCAATTTCAAATAAATACCAAAAGCTATGTTTTGCCATTTCAATGACCAACCATGCCTAATTCCAATATTTATTTGTTAACCTACAGTTTCATACTTATTTAATGTCCTCTTTATCGACGTTTTCGAAAAAATCACATACCTAGACATACGGTAACAAATTCATCATCTGTGTAAAAAATGACAAAATGCACAATAGGTACATGGAAATAAACCTTACATAGGTACCTACCAATTTATTATTTACTCATTTATTATAAACATAATAATGTTACAATCGTGTTTGACTGGTTTGCCTTTAAAGGAACCGCTAATCGCTTTAAAGTTAGACAAATTAGTTAATTTAAAATGTTTATTCTATGAATTGGACATGTAGTAATATTTCAGAGTTATTACCTACTAATTTTCTAATGTTAGTAGGGTTTATTAACTGTTTTTTGCTGTAGGTATACTTGTTATAAAAGTCAATAACGTAAGACGAAAAACAGTTTGCTTTGGACCTGCGCCATACAGCAACGTAGGAATAGAGTAGAGAATAGAAGATTTTATTTTTTATTTTACGAATATTCTACAAGAATCTAATCTTAAATTAATTTTGTTATTTTTAGTAGCTCATACAAACTACTAAGTATAATAATTTTAAGTTTTAAAGGCGAGGTTGCAAACTCGAGTAATGTCAAACAAAGCCTAAGAAACTATAATAAACCAATTACCTACTTATTTACCTTGATATTTATTTATTTATTCATGATATATATTTTTTATTGTACACCACAAAAATATAACAGAAAAAATTAATCAAATACTACAGAAATATACAATGGACGGCATTATCGCTTTTTATGATCTGCAATAAGTTAGATCCACTTGATGTAAGAAATTTACCTCAAATTATTAACTGTGGGCTTAGACAAGTAATCATTCGTATTTCTACAACGACTTTCAACACGATTGATAAAAGCTTTTCGGTTGCTTGTCAATCCAATACATTTTTTAATGCTCATCATCGAGAGCAGTGGCCCAGTGGTAACAGCCGCGACTTCCGACTTGAAGACCGTAGGTTCGAACTCCGACAGGCCTACTTTCTGTAAATTATTTCATCACCACTACTCTCAAAACGGTGAAGGAAAACATCGTGAGGAAACCGGACCCTAGAACCAAAAATTCGAAAACATGTGACATCAACAAACCCGCACTCGGCCCGCGTGGTGGATTACGACCCACTCCCTCTCACAGAGAGCGGGACTGTGTCCCAACAGTGGGGACATGGGCTGATTATGCATCATCGTTATCGACTTATCGCAGATAGAATGTAACTTTGTCTAGGCACTGAGTACACGCTTTGAAACTATCACAAGACAAAGATGGTCTGACATCTTTTGTCACTGCAATTGACTGCACTTATAAATGCAACGAAGCAGTCATATTCATTGACTCATTGCAAAAATGTGTACTTAATTGTTTTACTCACAAAGCAATATTTACTTTGCACTCAAAACTGATAAAATGGGTTAGCAAAATATTGCATTCTGCCAACCCACTTGCAGTACGCACACAATGCACTCAGTGACACACTGTCCAAACTACAAACCTTTAACCTGACGTCCCAGTGTTTCGATATGCAAATATTCTGGCCAAAATTTCACAATCGAAAATTACGTGTAGAATATTTATGGCTCAATTTTGTTAAGAGTACAATGCGGTGAATTTCGGTTGTCGAGGGCCGAAACATTCGAAGTATGAAGCAGTGTTCCGTGGGACTACCACTTTAATTACTGACGCACTTTTTTTAGCACAACCGGTGCATCTCGGACCGTTTATGCGAATACATTTGTTATTTACGAGCTGTACTTTTTGGGATGTCACCATTTATAGTAAGGAGAACGGTTCGTACGGTCCGATATGTGATATGTCGGCCGATACTTCTTTTTCGTTTTTTTTTTTGGGATAATCCCTTTTTGTTTGGTTTATCTCAATCGGTTTTGCAAGTGATAATATTGGACAAATTCTGAATAAAATACAATAGTTATTTATGAATAAATTGTGCGGAATAAATAAAAACTACATTTCGTATTATTTTATAAATGGTAACCTACTTTGTATCATTTATTGCAAAATAATTCGACACGACATTTTTTTTTTTGCAATAGAAGAAGTGTGATTCAATGATATAATGTTAAGCTTTAGGCTATTGATATAGAGGACTTAATATTTGTGCCAATATTTTCTAGCGTCTTGACCAAAATACCGGCATTTATTTTTTACAAAACACAATATTTAAATACTTAACAAGAGCTTAATAAATAAGACTTAGCCTAGAAAAAAACAAGTTTAAAGGAAAAGTTTGCTTATTGTTATAAAAACTACAAAAAAACAGCTTAAAATCGATGACATGGGAATTATTTATACGTGTATATATAATATGTATACATATACATAATTACCATATATTATCGTTACCACAAAATATCTCATATTATGGTTATTGTGGTAAAGTTTATGGGATATATTACCGAAGGTAACAAAGGTTGACCAGGTTCCACCTGATTCATACTGAGTTATAAATTCACGACATACGTGAGTTTATAATAAGTACTTATCAATAGAAATTATGTATTAGACACATTGTATAATAAACAAGTAACTACTTAAGATATGAATATGTAATCGATTAAAGTCTTGTGCAGACAGACGCGACACGACGGCGCAATGCGACTCTAACAATACAATTTCTAAGAAAACTTCACGGTACAACAATGACCGCGGTTGCGTCGCGCCAGTCTGCACGAGGCTTAAATAGCATAGTTAATTACGAATAGTTAAGTTAGTTCATAAATTCTACTGCCTGATATTTTGTCCGACGCATAAAACATCACCATAGCAATCCAAGAGGTTTTTCAAAAGTTTTCATAACTTCCCGAAACTATTTTACACCTACAAAAGTGCATGGGTGTCAAATAAATTGAGATAGCTCGAAAATCTACCGGAACCAATACACTAAAAACCCAAAATGAGTATTAAACCCGTGATCCATTTCCCAAGCCCATCCCAATAGTTTAAAACTCCGTTAAATTTTCCACAAAACGCGGCATGCCCTTTAACAACAAAAAAAATTAAGCTTTCAAAAGCGATTTAACACAAAAAGTCGCCGACGACATTCTTCCTTACAACTCTCTCTATAAACACAACATGTAATCGTCGCATCGGCAATCGAATCGTTCATTTATTCGAGTAAACTCGAGTCGCCGTCGAATGATTTATTGCTCCGACACGTGGTTTTTGCCCTCTACAGTGCTTACGGAAACAATTTCGAATCATTTATACCGACCGCCCGATCGGCCGCCGAAAATGGTGACGGCTCCCTTCTGGTTTTCGTGTTTCACCTTAATTTCGGGAAAAATGGTCGGTTTTTTTAAAAAATTTGGAACTGAAGATGAGAAATTGAAATCGACGAGGTTTTTTAACGCGTCCCGCTTGTCGCTTCGTAACGGTAGTTTGTTATAATTGATAATTCATTTTTTGTTTTATGCTGGTCGAATTTGTACTGGGGCCGGTTCTGGTTTTGGGATCGTGTGATGCCGCGTAGTTTTATGGTTCGGCTGGTATTATTTTGTGCAGTAAAAGTATTGAAATTCAAATATTCAAATATTTTATTGGAACAACTACAATGTATTAAAAATAATGTGTATTGTGAGTTTTATTTTAAAGAAGTTTTTTTCTATAACTTTGTGGCCTCATTATTGTATTTAAACTTTTAATGTACTAAGTATATTCAGTATTGTGTTTTGAAATCAATCGCATAACAGTAATAAGGTAAACGATAAAACGACATATTATTTGAAAATTACTAAAAACCTTCAACAAAATCTTAGCAACATTATTATTTTCTTTACCCCAATTTTTATCCATAACTATAAAGCAAGCGGAACACTGTGCAAATACCTATCATAACTTATCTCTACCGCGCACGTTTCAGCGCTGACTGACTGCGCCATAAAAGTTTACGAGGATCGAACAGCACAGTGGGCTGCCCGTTTCGTCCAGACAAAAAAATTGGAGCACGAAACCTCATGAAAATTAATAAGCATTTCAACAGAAACCATCGGTTCAACGTTTTTGGTTTTAAGGTATTTTTTCGCGACAGCAATTTGTCTTGTTTTAATTGGATATTTTTGGCGGACTTTATTATAAGAGAATAACTAGTTTATCGTGAGTTTCGTGAATATATTTGGAGTAAAAGTTCAATTTTGCGAAATCTTTAGTATGGATATTTTACTCACAGGTACTTGACTTTACAATTATTTCTAATTTTTAAATGAGTGTTTTATGTTTTTTTTTTTGTAATGTGCGTTTGGTTTTTTTTTTCTATTAGCTTTGTGAAATGAAAAATGGTTATATACGTTCTGAAACTTCAAATAGTAGTTATATACAGATAATGAAACTAGAAATAGGTAGCGGTCTACAAATGGCAAACAAATATAGGTATGTTTTTCTGATAAACTTTTAGTCTAACACACTCATCGAGATATAGGAATTTTATTATTACAAGAATTTACCATTAAATATTATCACGCTTAAAAATCTACTCACTTATTGGACGCCTCTTTAAAGTACTGTTAAACACACATCGGGCCATAAGGGCGATTTTGGAAGTGCAACTGTGCAAGTGTTACCACTTTTGAATGTACGCGACATGTTTACGTTTCTATTATGGGCCGGTACATCACAATTTATTTGTCACACAGTGCATTTCATAATACGATTTAATCTATACTCGCATAGATTCCAAGACCTGCTCTCACGATATTTCAGTTCGGTCCAGATTTATAATATAAAGTTGAATAATCCTAGAAAATGTAGGAACTTTGTCAGTAAACCTTGTATTTATGTGTTGCGCGTAACCTAAGTTGACTTATTGTTGCACTATTTCATAGCATTTTATGTCTGTATTTGCCCTCAGCCAATCGGGTCTGGGAGAATGTTAGTGTGGAAAACTAAAACCGAACTACGGCAAAAAAGTCAACTAAAAAGGTTTAAACAAGTCATCACAGACAGACAAATTAAAAATCCGGAGTCACACGTGTTGGGGATAAATCTAATAGATCACGTGTGACTCCGGATTTTCTGTCTCTTCTAAACTACTCATCATAATGATGAATAGTTTAGAAGTTATAAGGGAACAGATGAAAATACATACATACCGGTCAAAATCATAACACTCCTTTTGGCTTTGCCGTAATAGGGTAAAAATTGGGTGCCTATTTGCGATTATATTTTATAGACTAAGCATTAGGTGAGAAGGCTCATGTGGACTGGCGCGATTCGACACCGGTAGAACAATTTCGGTGAAATTTTCATAGAAATTGGTCATATATTTGGACATACATTTTTTCATTAAAAAACTTTCAATAGTCTCACCATTGTTGATGTCAAAAAGTTTCTTATGTAAGTTAGGAATTCTTTCTTCAGGTATAAACTGAACATTTTAAACAAAAAGTAGGCATATTGTAATCACAACCCATTACCAATTGGACTTAAATTCGATAACAAACAAAAAGTAGTAGATTAGAGTAGAGTAAATAAGATGGAGATGGAGTACCTTAACCTGTTAAGAGTAGGTGAGTTTAAAAACATAGGAATCAAAATTAAAAATATTACATATAAAACGGAAGATTTAAAACAATTGCAATTCCGTACACCTCGCTCACAAAACCAGTGCAAACTCAACACGTAATAAAAAGAAAATTTTGCCCTCGTCCAAAAAACAAACCGGACAATGCAGCCGGACACAATTAATTAAACAATTAATCTGCTAATTGGCATATGATTTGCTTTTTGTACCGTTTATGTCAATTTGTACGAATCTGGATCGGCCGGCCGCTTTATTCCTTATAAGATTAATTTGTACGTGCCTAAGAACTTGTTTTGTGGGGGAAATGCCTTCGCGACCGTTTTAAGTTAAGTGACGTAAGGTTTTGAACTTATTTGTGTTAAGTGAAGTGGAGTGTTGAAATGGAACGTTTTAAATAGTGAAGTGGTGCGAAACTGTACTCTGTTTAAATGTATTATTTTCTTTTTCAGGATCTAATAAATCATGCTTGGTTGCTGATGCTGGTTAAATGAAATGAAATGCAATGAAGTGAAATGAAATTAAATGAAGTGAAGTGAAATGAAGTGAAATGAAGTGAAATGAAGTGAAATGAAGTGAAATGAAGTGAAATGAAGTGAAATGAAGTGAAATGAAGTGAAATGAAGTGAAATGAAGTGAAATGAAATGAAGTGAAATGAAGTGAAATGAAGTGAAATGAAGTGAAATGAAGTGAAATGAAGTGAAATGAAATCTTATTTTCCGTATATAAATCCACATACAAGTTTCAATAAATACACACATAGATAACGTAATAAATATAAAATATCTTAAGACTCATTCACAGTATACACACACACCAAATAAAATTAAAAATAAAATACTAAAATAAAACGATTAAGTATTAAGCTAGGCCAGGCCCAGACGGAGATGGCGGGAGAAGCTGAACTTCTTTAACAAAGAACCAGTCTTTGTCCAACTTGGCAGCTCTAGCCAGAGAAAGGTGGAAGGAAACTGAGGGCCTTTGCCCAGCAGTGGACAAAAATGACTATTTTCTTGTAAAAATATAGCTATTGGGTTTGATGTGGTCTTTATAAGCCAAGAAAAAGTAAAGAACAAGGAAATCTGGATCTATCTATCTACATTGTACAATGTTATATTGCAAAAGCACCAATGAAGAAAGCCTGTGTGGAAACCGTAGCCGTTTACCGATTTAATATGTTGTTTACCAAACCAAATATATCATATACGTATATATGAAGTACCTCCTACCTAAATATATAAGTACAGCCAATCGATTTCAAAACTGCAACAACGATGACAATCATTTTGGCATCCGAGGCAGCCTTAATCAGTAAATTGAGAAAATCTGCCGAATCATAAAAGTATTTTATCATTGATCTGCCCTGCGCCCAAATATCGTCGGGGTCCTGTATTGATTGCAATCAGTCATCTCCTGTACTGCCGATGACAGTCGGAGTAATGGCGTGATGTTTTAAAAAACCTTATTAAAAGGAACGAGGCGTAAAAGAGGTAGAATAATAATATGCACTCATTCTGGGAGGGAAGGAGCGATCCTTCAGGCCTCAGAATCTCTAATAAGATGAGAAATCTATTTTGCCAGACCAATGGTTCTTCAAGATTTATGACCAGCAGTGTACTGGGATTCGCTGAATTGATGGTTTGAATGCTTCTAATGTTACCTACTGTGGCTAGAAGCACTAGAAATGCAGGTATCGAGAGATGTTGTCTGGGGTAGTTACCACGACCAGAGATCACATATTCAAAACCTTCTGTGAGCCGAACTATAGAAGCAAATAATCAGAAACAAACATAAAAATCTAGCCTAATGTGGGTATACTATCATATGCAATATGTACCTCTGCCCAACCCTTTGGAAATATCAACAAGCGTGGTGTTATGTTGATCCAAAGCTACATAAAAAATCCACCAAAAACTCTTCGAAAAGGGCGCCCGTTCGCGACAGTACGTTCACCGTCATTTTTCGGTTGCAAATCATGAACGAAATTGATGAGCTTCTCCCATCAGATAGCACTAACAAGCAGTAGCCGATGTGAACGTGTGATATGAGCGGTGACGTCACTGGGTGAGGCTTAGAAATGGGAGTACGGATGTATGAGCAAAAATGTGACATTTGATTCTTGTGAAGATTTGGTTAAACTTTCTGTAAGTTAGAAATTCAATCAACATTATTATTATAGAACCTACTAAAATGGGGTTTAAGATGTCAATAATACACAATTTTATTGATAACTTTACCCATCTATGTTACGTTAGTCCCACGAGTACCGCGTGTAGATTTAAACTTCTTTGCAGTCGGGTTACATGAGAGTTTTTCAATCTTTCAGCACTTGAAGAATGTTATCAGCATGAATAAATAACCAAAATCTGGTTGGCATCCCAGATTGCAATTTGATGGAGATATTATTATGTATAAATGTTTGAACATAGAAGAGGCAAAAGCAGTATGTAAGGATTGTAGCTGGTGGCGTTCTGTAGTTTCTGCCTACCCCCATGGGAAGCAGGCGTTGTGTGTATATTATGGCAACTTGCAAAAGTGGCAACTCGTTTCAGAATGAACTCGTTTCAGTTCAACACAGGCCAAACAATTATTAGCTTAAGCCCAATAGCGCACTAGCGGCCAGGGGCTTAAGTATACTAATTTATAAAAGTCACAATGGTCTCTCAATGATGAGTTTTTGAAAGATTTTCCATTCAAAAACTGTTAAAAACTCACCATTGACCATTGTAACGTTTATAAATTTGTAGACTTAGGCCCCGGGTCAATCTCGTCGATTGCACCTAGTACGCTATTGCCCCTATAGTAACCTGAAACTATATTCCATTTATTATGGCATTGACAAATTACTGCTGAATAACAACAGTTAATGTGTAATATTGTTGAAATTCCTGCACTTTAAAGTTATTTTTATAACGTTAATGGTAAATACATTGCTTTGTATTTATCGTGAAATATCGGATTTTCTTATAACTTTATATCGAAATAATGAAAGGGTGTTATCCGTTATTTGTCTAATATTATAATAAATTGAGTATACGTGTAACAGACATCACCGCGCAAAACTGTAACCATGAATTCAGTACATGATAGACCCACCATGCAGAGTTGAATTTTGTCGTCGGTTATTTAAAAATTTTGCCGTTTCATGCATTTTGACCGTGTAGGTAATGCATTTTTATATTAACCTGCACATTTAGTTTAATCACTGAAGAAAAACTGGTAATAGTTTGCGCATCGCTGGCCTTACATCCTGCATAGGTAAAACAATTATGAAACTTTTTACAGAAGTCAACTTCGAATTGACATCACTATTATTATCCATGTTCTACCTCAAAGTATTGGATAGACTTGCTAAGCTTTAAACTAAAGATAGAAGGAGGCATGGTGTTGTAGCATTGCGTGCTTGCATCAATATCGCTTGCTCAGTGCCGGCGAAAATTAAGTCGGCAGCAAGCGTGCGCAGGCGCAGCGGGGGTTAGCAACATTTTTACGTTTTTAGACGAAAGGAGTAAAATAAATATTCATGAAGGTAAGCCATGGGCTCCCTTTGATCTTTTGTCGCTGGTTTTTTGCAATTAAAATAAGTGTGACCTTATGTATGATCCTGCTTACTCATTATACTTGCAGTGCTTGCAGTGTATCTTTTGGCACTTGAATGATATTGATAAGGGGGCGTTGTAAACATTAGTTATGTTTTTATGAGAAATTGTATTGATAAAACAGATGGCGGAGTTACTTTTACACGTAAAGAGGTATGAGAAACAGGGTGTAAAGTTCACTCATCCTCTATAGAAAAGGGAGGATCCTCCGACCAGACGAGTGTCGAGTCTAGTGGGCTACTGCCCGACAATTGATGTCGGGATGTTGTATATATGCTGGTCACGCGGTAAACTCTACTTGCGCGATGCAGGATTTTACGTGACGTCTGTGAGATGCGTAGTTCACATATGGCGATGTAGATGCCACCTCACAGATGAGGTTTGTCTATTGAGCACACTACTCTGAAAATTAACTCCCGAATCAAACTCAGAGATCAAACTCTCTTTTAAAGTCCACACAATTACATTGTTATGATCAGATCATAATGAGGACTATGTAGGTCAATGTCTGATGTGATCTCTTGAGGAAAGCACCACACAAGTTATTAATACTTAATGACACCAATAACACAACATCACGCCTGTATTCCCCGAAGGGTTAGGTAGAAGTGCACTTCGCCAGTTATGTTTAAGTCCCATGTAATAGGGGGCAAGCCTATTGCCATCAACCAGACTCCAGGGTGCTACTAAGAAAGCCAATATTCGAAGCTAATTACGCAATACAAATTTCCTATCCTCCGTACGTGATGATATTCTTCTCAACAAAACGTTGCTAACCCCTGCGTTCGTAGCACAGGAGCGGCGATCAACAAAGGGCACGGAGCAAGCACGACTTGACTCCACACAACCTGTGTTTTTACTTGTTGTTTATTGTTTTTATCACTATTGCAATGCTGCTACGTAATTATTAATAAATAAAAACGTTTTCAGTCATGGCAAAAACTTGGGTAGAAGCCTTGTGAAAGAATGACATGTTTTTTTCAGTTAGTGGAAATGACAGAGACGTAAAACCTTTTAAACTCAAACTCAAAGCATTTATTTCAATGATACCAATTACAGGCATTTTCAAACCAGTCGGTCAGTCAGAAAGATGAATCCCTAGCCGTAGTTGCCCATTCCAAAGCGTGGTAGGTTTCTATGGAGAAGAATGGGCAAGAAACTCTACCGGCACTCTTTTAAATAAAAATATTGGTTTCATCATTCATGTTGAAATTCACATACCTATCAAATGCTATTCATAAAATTCAGGGGTGCACGCAACCTACCTGACTAGCTAGTATGCGCAATGTCCACTGCATTACAGATTAGGTATACAGTAGGTACCTACTTTTTACTACGCCTTAGTATTTGGATATGAGTTGAACTGATTTTGTTAAATTAATTTGCATACTATTATAGTATAGAATCAAGCTCTTCTAACTGAACAGACAGCTATGCTGCTGGGGAGTGTTGAGCCACTTCTTCTTCCCAGCTAAAGCACTAGGAAGTGGTGAAGGGCGGGTGTTTTCAGGGACTGTCTTATGTAATTTTGACATTCAAATAGTGCTGATTCTCAACTTAATTTGAATAAATGCCTTGATTTTCAAAACAAAATTATATATATGTACCTAAGTAAACGTTTCAAAGGCATTTTACACGTCATTGTTTTCGCTTATTGTTAAATTGATGATTAAGAGGGTTTATTCTGAAAGTTGGCAACGTCGCAAATAGATGTCAAATATTTCGCTGTTTTGATTAATTTGATAATATTTCTGTATGGAAATAAAAAATGTGGCTAACTAGCGAACTAGAATATTGATTATGAAATGCAATAATTAATATCGTAACACCGAATAGTTAGTTTTAGATGTAAAAAAAGTATTTGGTAACTTTCCAAATGCCTTTTTTTCACCTAAAACGGGTACAACATCAAATTCAATGTTATAATTGCAATTCATTATTAATATTCTAGTCAATTGGTTAGCCACATTTCTTATTTCCATTCTACTAGAACTCGCATTGTATAGGATTTCGGTACAATGAGAGGTCAGCATATACTGGATATATATAGCTTGATATATAGCCGTCTGTACACAGATTTTACTAAATACTCGAGATAAAGTTGTAGCTTAAGAAAACCGTGATATTACAACACTGAGGTCAAACAAACAACATGAAGGAATGACCTCCGCAGTTGAGATGTTACGACGTTGTAAATATAGTGCCTATTCTTAATTGAGTTTAATGTGAGAATTACAAATGGTTATTTGGTGTACCTATGTAATTCTGTTGTCTTGTATATTAAATAAATAACGCAATATTTTATTTAGTCAATCTCCCTAGCCTTTTCCCAACAATGTTGGGGTCGGCTTCCAGTCTAAGCGGATGCACCTGAATACCAGTATTTTAGATGAAGCGACTGCCTATCTGACCTCCACAACCCAGTAACTGGGTAATACGATACCCCTTGGTAAGACTGGTTGTCAGACTTTCGGCAATATTTTATTTATGCAACATAAAACAAATCTTACGTTGCATTGATCCTGAGATAAACCTCTGTGACAGACGGACAAAAAAGTGATCTATAAACGTTCTGTTGAAAAAAACGCAAAAATACAGTAAAAAAAAAAATCAAGGTGGTGCCATTTTGGAAAAAAAGTGACACAATAAATAGTAAAAGTAAATTCAAATAAGGAACAACCAACGTGCGGTGTGTATCTCTAGGTGGCATCAAATGAGTGTCCAGCTCAAAATTTGTGTCAGCAAAATATACCTGATATTCAGCTGTAGACACAAGATATTGATTACTATTTGTAATCTGTAAGTTTTTAAATTCTGTAACTATGTGACACAAATAAAAAAAATCGATTGATACTTTTGAAGACGATTTGAATCTTGTTGGGTTAGTATGGAATACAATGAGTTTATGATGTCAATATTATAAAACTGAAATGCCGCGTCTTAACCAAAACAATTGGTCATTATTTATGTGGAGTATCCGAACGTATGGTCGCGCCGACAGAGGGCGCACTTCCGGATTCCCATTACAAAAATCAATTAGCACCACAGAATGATTACAACTCTTCACATTCACAATAATAATAATTATAACGTGTATTCTAAATTCACCATGCCAAATCAATAATAGGAATCCAATAATCGATTAATAAATTCCATATTACCTCAAATGAATTCGATTACGATTCCCGTTGTAGTAATTTCTCGAGTGACTCATAATATAATGATGGCAGAATGAATAGGAATATTGCGTAGAAAATCGACCGGCAATGAAGTGCATCAAGCCTTTCAAAGATTCCCGGAACTCAAAGTTTTCCGCAAGGCGTAAAGGTAGGGGTTTGATTAACGCGAGCAACAGTGAGATAGAACCAGGAAAATGATATCTGTGAAATTACAGCTTTCTATTTTCAGTAAGACAGTATTGTTCTTGACTACCATTGAAGTGTACGAGCATAGAAAATTAGCCAGAAAACACATGCCATAAAAATAACCCCCGACACAATTCCAGGTGATGCTGCAGTATCGGTTCAAGGATACTATGTTCTTTTAATATCATTGAAGTAACAGAATACTAAATTTCGAATCGATCAGACCTGTGGAAGATGCGCACATCCAATCATCAACTAGAAAAGAGCTGACAATCTTCAAACGGTTGAACCGATTTTATTGAATTGTAGCTAAAACAAAATAATAATAATCAAAATGGGTTCAGCCGTTTGGGAGCTACGAGGGAACAGACAGATAAATCTTTAGTGATCGTAGGTTTTCTGTAAATATTATTACTAAAGTAATGATAACATAACCCATCATCACGCCTGTATTCCCTGAAGGGATAGGCAGAGGTGTACTTATAGTACACCCACATTTCACCAGTTATGTTTAAGTCCCATGTAATAGGGGGCGAGCCTATTGCCATCAACCGGGCACAAATCCAGACTCAGAGCTGCGTCTAAGAAATTCTTGATGGAAAAACTCAATCATTCTTTGCCCGACCCGGGAATCGAACCCAGGACCTCATGCTCATCAGTAGCGATTGAGAATGCTAGACCAATGAGGCAGTCAATCGGTTCAGTAGGTTTTCTGTAAAGATTATTACTAAAGTAATGATATTCGGTGTAAAGAGACTAGGTCATTATAAAATCACTACTTCATTCATTCTGCCTAGCCTTTTCCCAATCATGTTGGGGTCGGCTTCCAGTCTAACTGGATGCAGCTGAATACCAGTGTTATACATGGAGCGACTGCCTATCTGACCTCCACAACCCAGTAACTAGGTAATCCGATACCCCTTGGAAAGACTGGTTGTCAGACTTTCGGGCTTCTGATGACTCGTAACGACTGTCAAAGATCCGATCGACAATATCACTACTTATGCCTTATAATAAAGTAAATACTTGAAAGTATTTTATATAACAAATGAACGCGTAAAAGAAACCCCGTTCTAACTGTGATACTTCATAACAAAACTAAAGTACTGTAACATTTAATCTCACGCAATTATCGTTGCTACACCAATAGTTTTATGATCTATAACCGCCTGCATGATATTTTCCATAGTTCTAACATAACTGGCAAGGGTACCATCACTCAATCTCTGTAATGAAGACGTTACTGATGACAATAAGGTAATTAAGACCTTTCTTCGGCTTTAGATGGCTTTGATTGGTTCCGTAGAGATTATAATATATAGGTTTTAATGTGGGTTTTAATGCCTTGGTTGTGTTTGCCTCTATGAGGACTGAGGCAACGGTTGCACAACTAACTAGATAAGATAAGCCTAATTTCCACCAAACGGCTCACATCGCAACGGATCGGATGCGGCGACAGCCGATAGCGTCCGGCAGGATGTCGACGCATACGATCGTCTCCGTACCGTCGCTTGCGAACGTATGCGTTTCTGCGCCAGGTCAAATAGTTTCAACTAGTTCAAATAGTTTTTGTAGAGAAGGTTTGGGATGTAATCTACCAAACGTGTCTTCGAGTTTTTGGTTCTAGGACATGCCGGTTTCCTTCACCGTTTTGAGAGCAGTGGTGATGAAATTATTTACACAAAGTAAAGCGCCTGCCTGGGTTCGAACTCACGAGCTACAACTCGCATGTCGCAGTCGTTACCATTGGGTCATGACTGCTATTTATTTTCATTACTTTGGGTATTATAATATGATCTTACCGCTTTCCTAAAAAACAAATGCTTTTCAGTCGAAGACGAATCACTAATCTACACTCAAATGATTATGACTATTTTAAAGTTTCAGTTAGGTACTGTTATTTCAGTATAATAATATACAATATTATATTACAGTATACAAGTATTTTAAAATAAGTACTCATAATAAATAACACAAGAATAAAATAAATGTTTCATTTTCAGATTAAACATTGGGGAAAGTTAAAAAAGATAACTTGTAATAAATTACTGTTTTCCTTCATTGTCTGACCAACCAATGATTCACCCAAAAAACATATCTCCATCATCAAACATCAATTACACATGTATATTTTGTATAATAGCAAAAAATAATCCGCTTAAAAATTCTTCACCTTTCAAAAAAATTCAATGTACCTAAATATTTACAAAACCATATCAATCTAACTTAAAAAGACTATAAACTTGCCTTTATAAATGCCGTGTCACCATTTTATGTAAATCTACTGGGGTACCGATATTTTGACCTGTGACACGGTCGTCAATACCATTATTTGACCTTAGCATATAATATGACCTAACTAATCTCTGATTTGAGTAATTAATCTTTGACGCCGCTCTTCCGCGATCAAACTGGTTTGATGGTGAGTTTGTATAGTGAAGATTGTGCAGTAGAATAAGTTTATTATGTTGGGGATATTTAATATCACGTTTGTAAGATTTCTGAACAGTGTAAATGAATTTTAATGTAATTTCGAGACAAAAAGTTAAGTCCTTTCAAATTTAAAAGGAACGCTTGTAACTAAATATTTAACAAACAAAGGACTAGAATAACCCGGAACTGTTTATAGAAAACTACAATAAACGAAGAAGAAAGAAGTAGAAGTTAGGAAGGCATTTCTCTAACCTTGGACGCTTTATTGTTTGAAAATGATAATGCATTTGTGGCTGAATAGAATGCAGATTAAAATTCTTTTGCTGTGTTCTGAATTTATATTATTATTGTTTTATTTCTTTTATTTGATTCTTTTTTTTTCTTTTTGAGTACCTATAATAATTTTGTGATGTTATTTTAATAATTATTTAATGAGATAGCCAATAATATAAATATTTGCACACCTTGTTAGGTTAGGTTAGGTTAGTTATACACTGTACTTTATATTTATTTGTAACATCTGTTTATGCATGCACCTGTATTAAGCAAATAAATGATTTGCTTTGATTTGATTTGAATGCTAATATTTTAATGTGCTTGTGTAATAATAAATAATACATTACTAATGACCGCGCCAAGTTGATTCTCTGTATTTTCCCTACTACAACCAATCTTCTCTCACAACCAAAACATTAGACAGAGCATTACCAAAACATACATGCATAGTGAACTTTACATACATAAATAACCTACATACATAATAATCAACATTATTGATTACAGATACTTAAATGAATGACAGAACACAGAGTTACATCTATATTCTAGGGCATTTTTAGGGTTCTGTAGTAAATGTCAATTTTGTGACAAAATCATGGAAGCTAGACGACATTATAATAATTGATAAAAATAAAAATAAATGATTTGATTTGATAGTTTTTTCTTCAATTTGATTTTTTTACATATTTTGGACGTTGATTTTAGATTTTATTGATATAAATTTTCGCGCAATTTGAGTGAATTCGCAAAATTCTATTAGACGTAGTTATGCAGCTATGTAAGCTAAATAATATCTCAAGAATTTTCTAAGACCATACCTACATAATATTTAATTAGTAAGGAGGTTTTTATTTCTAGTTGATAAGGTATTTTATTTGCAAGACTGATGTTACAAGTACCTATAATAAATAGTTAATTTAGTAGGTACTTTTCAATTTTTTTTTTAGCTGATTATGTATTTTATTTTATATTAGCAGATAATACCATAATAATTATAGTATAAATAATAGTTGATAGAGTCGTAAGAGGATAATTTATATTATATATATTTTTTTAGATTATCGCAGTATCGTAATACTTTCTGCTATCAATAAGGTTTGTGATCAAAAATTTTACTAATTATGATAATGTCTGTAATACTTTTGGATTCCGACTTTAAAAAGTTCAAACTCTTACTAGAATCAGAATGATTGATGATTGATAGTGGATGCTTATCTTCATATCACAATCTCAACCGTCTTTCAACATGTACCTACGTTGACGTATGTTATAAACATGGAAACAAAGTGTACGGAACCATTTAACCGAGCCTACGTGACTCAAATCTCTGGCCAGTTTCTAATAAAGGCATTTTGTTTTCGCATAATAAAAAAGAAAACTAATTTATAATATTCGACATTAATAATAAAAGGTACATATTTTAAGTACTTTGTCGGCAAGGAAAGCTGGTGAAAACCTCATGTTTGTTTAATATTCGTGTCGCTATTAGTTAAAAGGGATTTGGTTGTATTGATGAAATAAGCAAAATATCTTTGATGATAAGTGTATTTGATGAATGATTTATTTTGTGATATTTTTTCTCGCTTTCATCGATAGGTATGTAGTTGTAGGTATGTGTTGTGATAATAATATATTATTTTTAGTTATTGACACTTCTGAGAATTGCCCTTCTCTTTATCATGGCTTTCTAAGGTTTTGTTGAGCTATTCATTTTTATTAAACCTAGTGTGTTGTTTATTTTAAACAGTGTCGTTAGACGATGGACTAATATTTATTATATTTTTACAGGAAAAAAATTCTTAGGAAATTCTAGGTAACTTACGAAAACGTTGATCACCTTTGGACTTTGTTATATTAAACTCGGTCGATGAAGTATCACAGTTTTTGACGTAACTATTTATTATTTATTTATATTTATTGTAAGTTACTTTTAATATGTGTAAGAAGAACGTATCAGAAACGGTTTGCGTCATTAAGTAGATAATGAATTAACAACTTCTATCTCTTTTTAATCTAAATCTAAGCCCGAACAAATTCACCTCACAGTTCTAAATAGAAAAGAGACAAACTGATTGTTTCACAAAGTTCCGATAAGCACATGCATATTCAACAAACAAAATCTTTCTTCTATATAAGGATTTCATTAAGAACGTCTTATCGAGCATCGCTGTGTCCTTAACATTTCGATTCCCATCTGTTTCACGTGATCTATTTTATGTCCGGTTGGTTTTAATTAATATGTAAAGGGCTTTTGGATTTAGATCTGAAGGGAAATATGGAATCTTGGTATAAGTAGAAGCAGACATGAACTTGTTTATTAAAAAACTAGCCATTAATAATGGGATTGCTCCCGTCTATAAAAATGACGAATAAGTGAGGAGCTCGTGGCTAAGTAACATTACAGCCACACGGGTCGATCCGTCAGGTTAAGCTACGCTTGCCGGGGTTGGTCCGTGGATGGGTGGCCATCTTTACGTAATCTCTGTGCCTCGGAAAGCACGTTCAGCCGTTGGTCGCGGCTGTCATTCGTGGATCTGTGACAGTCGTTACGAGTCGTCAGAAGCTCGAAAGTCTGACAACCAGTCTTACCAAAGGGTATCGTGTTACCCAGTTACTGGGTTGTGGAGGTCAGATAGGCAGTAAAATACTGGTATTCAGCGGACAGCGAGAGCAGCAGAGAAAACTATGAGCAAAGCCACAGCCAAAATCAAGTATCTCGTAAAACTATACATATAATACCTACATTTTTTACATTAGAACTATTAAAGTCGCTTTTCAGGTCTGTCTGTGTGACCACGTTGTTCTTCTAAAATACGCTTAATTCTAAATTACGATTTTAATGTGGTTTTCACCATCATTTGGAGAATTTATTCTGGAATGTGTAGGTATGTATAAAGCATTTTACATATAATAAAGAAATCTCATCAATCGTAAAACCGTGTGAAGCAGGAACATGTCGCTAGTGCTACAATAATTTAATATCAAAATTGGACCAAACGTAAACAAAAGAATCCTTCACCGATGCCCAAGATATCATTACGGATGTACCTCCATGACAAAGGTCAGGTATATCAGGAGCATCTGATATTTGAGTTAGAAGGGAATTGCGTTCATTTGTTTTTTGTTGAAGGCATGACATTATACAGCGTGTCGCAATTGTGATCTGGTTGGCGAGATTGGTATTGTTTGAGAAATATAAACATTGATTCACACGATCGAACCAGCCACCTTCAGAGCGCATAGCTAACAGCCATGTGCTTTGAATTTAAATATAAAAACCCGATGCCTTAAGCTGCCCAATTCGAGTATTGAACCCAGAACTGCGATACAATTTGACCTCCAGGTGTCCACTATAGCATCTTCTTTGACCGTATGTCAGTTGTAGTGGTCAAGCAAGCCATGTTAATCAGTGAATAGTTACGGAGTTATGATCATAGATGGTGGGTATGAGGTATCGTAGAATTCCCCTGTAATTTGATGAGATGGGTAGTAAATATGCTATACAAACTACGAACAAACTATACAGGCATTAGTTATTTCTATAATGGTGAGGAGCTCGTGGCTAAGTAATAACAGCCGCACGGGTCGATCCATCAGGTTAAGCTACGCTTGCCGGGGTTAGTCCGTGGATTGACCATCTTTACATATCGAGACTCCTTCTTGCCTCGGAAAGCATGTTAACCGTTGGTCCCGGTTGTCATTCGTGGACCTTTGACAGTCGTCAGAAGCCCGAAAGTCTGACAACCAGTCTTACCAAGGGGTATCGTATTAACCCAGCTACTGGGTTGTAGAGGTCAGATAGGCAGTTGCTGCATGTAAAATACTGGTATTAGCTTCACCCGGTTAGACTGGAAGCCGACCCCAACATAGTTGGGAAAAGGCTAGGCAGTTTTTTTTTTACATTTATATAGGTAATAGTGAAGGAAAACATTGAGAGGAAACTTGGCCTGATCAAATCAAAGAGTGTCCGTGGAGTTTCTTGCCCGCTCTTCTCCATAGGTACCTACTACGCTTTGGAATGGGCATCTAGCTTCATATTTTTCTGACTGACTGACTCCTTGACAATTCAAAACTGCCTGTAATTGGTTTAATTGAAATAAATGCTTTGAGTTTGAGTTTGAGTTTGAGAATCAAATCAAAAATATTTTTTTGCTAGAATATGGTACAATAGGTATTAATATCATTATTTTTATTTCCTTTATTTCAATAAATACATAATTATATTTAACATTTTTAAATATTAGAATATAATTTTTTTTTATTATTTTAATACTAATCTGAAATCGCCAATCTACCTTGAGCAAGCGTGGTGTTTATTGCGAGCATGTGTGCCCGTTACTGGTATTTTTATTTCATTTTTACATGTTAGGTAATGTTATCTAAAACCTACAAAATAAAAGGACATCTTTAAATCTACAGATCCAAAATTAGACGCAACAAAACACCTAAGCGTGTGCGCCGAATAAATCTTAGCGATAACTCTACGCTAGGTGGCGCTAGGATCGCGATAGGCGTGTTTAGGTGCGCGCGCGCATCGCACCGCTATCTGATCGGCGTTGGGCGATTGCTCTTTATAGACTGGTTAGCTATGGAAATATAGCGTGGGTGTAAATTATTTATGGATAGATTTTAGGATTGAGAATATTTTAATACTTTTGTATAAGAAAAATTGGTAAAACATTTGATAAAAAAATTGATACCTATAAAATGATTACCTAAGTATACAAAGAACATTGGTCCGTAAAGAAAAGCCTTAATTTTAGTTAGCATGTTGTAGATTGAACGGAATTAATGTTCACGATTTTTAAGTACTTACAAGTAATTTAATTCCAATTGAACAAAGATTTTTGGAGGATAGGAGCTGGTGCTGGGTTCGAAATTAACACTATTTTCTAAATATCCAAAGGAAGTAATAAATACATGCCGTGTAAAGAAAGTATCAACTAATTCCCTTGTTGTATTTTTTTTTAAATATATTTTATCATTTGCATTTTTTTATAAATATTGTGTTTTGTTTTAAATTATAAAATAATCATAGCCATACATGACTACCATACAACTTACAACTCACAAAATGTTTCTGCATATTTTTATAACAGCGACCATTCCAGAATTCCCATACTTCCTTCATAGTTCTTAACGAAAGTATTTCCTATTTAAAATGCTAGGTTCGATACGGCATTGTTCCCCTATCTACAGCCCGTGTCAGATCCCATATATTTGTGGAGGACCATAGGATTCCCTAAATACCACTCCTGCGCTGCCTTAGATCAAATCTCTGATAGTTTTGTTGGGACATTCTTGTGTATTACTAAGTTGGATGGAATTAAGTGAAGGTGGATTTTTATCATTTTGGTTGAGGAAAAAGTTACAATTTCAAATAATGAGAAAACTTTATACCTTTTTCTATAACCTTAATTATTGTCGTCCAGTCGAATATTTTAATTTTTATTTCACGTGGATGTTCAGTAAGTAGTATGTGTCTGGGAATCAATGATTGTAAAATATATTTTTTTAGAAAACCATCATTGTTTTATTGTTGTAGCGATTAAGTATAAAAATATTTAATCAGGGCCAAAAGATCAAACAAAATAATAAAACGCCTAGCAAAATTAAGAACAAAGATTTTATGAGACACCCAGTGGTGCTTTAACGCAAGTTACGTAGACAAAATAAAATACGAACTGCAATAAAAAAATAATTTCATAAATCGATTAAAAAATTATCGCCTATCACAGCAGCGTCGCCACAGGGAAGGTAATTATTGGAAATTCCGTTACTTATACTATTCACAAATTAAATATCGATACATATAAAACAAAATAAAACACACTTAACGGTTGAAAAATTAAAAGCAGCTTCTTAAAATTAGAATAACATAAAATGCCTTTGGTCAGATTTCAATCGAAACCATGGGAGTAATATAAATTAGTTAATTTACAACGTACAAAAACCGTGAATTTTATTAATTGCTTTAGTATTTTGTTGACCTTTGAGGTAATGGGTGACATTACTAACACTTTTGGCTTTAATCTACTTAATATGCGTTCAACCTACATAAATTCGTCCATTTTTATAATCCTTAATAACTTTATTGGCAGTCTGTAATTTGTCTAGTTGTATATAGCGATTTGTTTATAATATTAACAAACCCCCCGTAGACAATATTATGACATTTAGTAAAATTATGCTAAAATTATGCACAATGAATATTACGATTGTCCGATTTTTGTATTTTATGCATCGATTGAACTTTGAGTTGTATCGATTATAATGTGCAATAAAAATGTTGTCCTCAAATCGGGTAGAATGACTCAATGTATGTTTAACTTTTTATATGTGCCGCTTCAGATAAAAGAGACTTAAATAATAGTTTTGTTTTTGTTTTTATAGAAGAACTGGCTATTAAAAGGCAATAAAATATGGTATTTTACAATGCTATACAAACAAATAAAAAATGATAAAGATCTTATGTGTCGCGAAATTCGTTTCATATTTACTTAGTTGTTCGGTAAAAATAAAATCTTGACCAATAAACATAATTTAGATCCATATTTCCTTATCAGGAATTCTTAAATAATATCTTTGATTCACACTATAATAATAATATTAAGCTGTACAATCGTTAATATATTTCGCTGTCTATCTAATCTAATTCCGATTTCAGATGAGTAATAAAGTCTAATAAAGTGTTATTTCTAAATATTTACACTGTTTAATGCCCCCATTATCATTCAGGGTTTGTGCAAATGATATTTATAATTTAAGTGATGAAAAAAAAAACTAAAAAGAAACCATAACCTTCGTAAGTAATAAGACAAAAATGAAAGAAAACCAAAATTATAATAACAATAAAACGCCGAATCCATTATTATTTCTTAACGTCAAGCTCACTCATTTAATAATGATTAAAGGGACTCTCGAAAATAATACTCACCGAAGTAACACGAACATTTAGGTACATGTCAGTACGAGAGCCAAAGTTGTGTGTTAAACATTTTATAAGACATTAACTGCACAGTGCACAGTGTGACAAACAGTAATTATTGTGGACAAAATGTAAATAATATTATTGTGAAATCGCCGCCGCTGTGGGCGTGAAAATATCGTTGGAAATTATAATTTTAATTTTTTGTTGTATCTTGTGTTTAGTGATTCACAGTAAGGAGATAAGATTTACTCGAAAAAGCCTCAATTTAAATTAATATACCTAAGTTTGCTTTCCTTTTTTACTAAGTATTTGTAAAAGAGAAGTCAAGAGAAGGATCTTTTGCTGCTTCACCAAAAATAATAATTAAAAAACCAAAGTTCCGAAACCATAGATGATTATATTTACATTACATTACATTTTGATTACATTTTTCAGTGTCTTAAAAAAGTTGGAACTAAGTTCCTTTCGCTGTATATTGTGTAGGTATTAATACAGAGATTATTTATATTAAAAAAACAAAAACATTTGACACTTGAAAATTGATACCTTGAAACAGACTTTTTCAGGCATAACACTTTTTCCTTAAGTACGTAACGATGTTTACTAGTCAACTCCTAGCGCAAGCCGCGTTAAAAATAATAATTAAAATTAAAATTAAAAAAAAAAAAACTAGTCAACTCCTAGCCCAAGCCGCGTTAAAGAACTCCATTTCAATGAAAAAATTTAACCCTTCTTCAACCGACACTTTCCATAATTATAATGATTGTATTTTAAGCAAGTGACAGGCCATAAAATCGCAAACTTCATGATTATTAAAATCACAAAATGTTGCATCAGTTACTTCACTAACTTGGAACATTTTCATGACCAGCTAACCTTACTAAAACCAGGTTATAGTTTACCGTTTTCCAGAAAATTTACATTAAAGCTGGCTTTTCCTAACAGAAAACTCTTACCTACATCATGAATATCTTCTAGTCTAGCCTTATCCCAACTATGTTGGACTTCGCTTTAAGGCTCCTGCATACTGGCGCGACTGGTCTAAGTAATTGTTCTAACTTGAAGTTTTCTTAGAAATTGTATTATTAAAGTCGCGTCGCGCCTGTTTAGTACTTTAGTATTTTAGGTTTGTTATCTACTTTCCTATCGCAGGTATGCTGGAAGAAATTTCTTTAGATCACACTTTGTACGTTTTTACTGTTCCATTTTCTTGTCTGTTTATATGTGCGTGCATAAAGGGTTAAAATAAATTAATGGAGCAACTGCCTATTATAAAATTACTTCCAGTACCTTACAAACGAAAGTCAGCAGGGTCAGCAGTCGTTAAGTTTACTCCAGATACTTGTGATAAAAAAAAATAACAACCAACCAATCAGCCTTTCAACCCGCGAAGATTCGGCAGTACAATCAATGAAAAAAGTGTTCACTGCTCTCATTTCGCGACGTCTATTCCACTGACGTGCAAATAAATCACCACCTTCTTTGGCTATAATGACGCGATTTTTTGAGACACGCCGTGGTGCAATCTCAATTAGTGCGATGTGTTTCCTCGTTAAAATCGGCAACCGACTGGTAGTACAGGTGAATACAGTTGTTCGCCAGTTTGTAGTTGATTTGTATGTGAATTTTTTTGCACGGAATGTCTTAAGGGTGTTTTCTGTTGCCGTTTTGCGCATTTTTGGATGATTATGGTCGGATAACGCTTGTACATTGGGAATTGAATAACTGTGTTTCATTTGTGGTTGCAAAGTTTGCGAATTGCATGATTTAGAATCATTACATTTTACGTTTACCTACCTGTTACTTCGGATTCCATGAGTAAACCAAATTATGGAATTCTGCTTAACTTATCCTAACATACTCAAACTTGAAAATGAAACACTAGTTTTCTGATTATCAGAAATTCTAACAATAACAGAACAATTTTTACTTGCATACAATTGACGCTCCAGATAGTTACTCCAATATTCTTCATTTGAACGAAATCAAAATCTTGACACATCACATACCTACATTTGACATTCGATTCAGTCTGTCACAGCCCATCAAAATTAATCACCTCTGTCCTCACCAGTACATTTCAATAACACAAAACTGTCATTATCCAACTAACGAGGCACATATGTTTCGTGCCGCGTAAACACCCAGCTATATCGGGAAATGGCGTCCATTGCGAAAAAATTTGATTTGTTACCTCGACCAACATGACTTCAATTAAATTGAGTGACAAAAATCATGTTGAAATTATTTTTTGGCATCTCCAAAAGTGTAATTTCTGTAGGTTGATAATTATTTTAGTGAGGTGCAAAAGGTTGGTGTGACAATAAGAACGGGAAGACTTAATAAGATCAATTAAATCAGTTAAGGCTTTATTCTGGTGAACCATTTTGAGTGGTTTTACTGTTATTTTTACAAATTAACGTACCCTTTATTGTTTCGGGATACTGGATTATGGTTTAAAGAGCTCATTATTATAATGTGTGTGTTTTTAATTATGTTCGCAAGTGTCCATTGGAATTGTTTTATGTCACCGCTTGTGAGAGGAAAGATGCCTTGATGATTTCAATCAATCAATCTGCCTTTTCCCAACTAGGTTGGAGACGGCTTCCAGTCTAACCGGATGCATCTGAATACCAGTATTTGGCATGGAGCGATTGCCTATCTGACCATAAACCAGTAACTGGGTAATACGATACAACTTGATAAGACTGGTTGTCAGACTTTCACGCTTCTGACGACTCGTAATGACTGGCAAAGATCCACGAATAACAGCCGGGACCAACAGCTTAACGTGCTTTCCGAGGCACGGAGGAGTCTCGATATGTAATAAATGGTTACCCATCCACAGACCAGATCCGTGCGGCTGTTATTACTTAGCGACGAGCTCCTGATGATTTGTCGAAATATTATTATTCGATCAATCAATTGATTTATTTATACCTGCTACAATAACATTTCTGTCTAAGATTTCTAGTTACCTGCAGTTGTTAAAAAGTCAAAACTTTCCAATATTATGAGTAAAAAAAAAAACAAATAAGACTCAACTTTGTATCAACTTCCTAAGTATACTTACCACGGAGTTGTTAACGCACAGACAGACTACGACTCTACTTACCATACCTACATAATCCTTAATGACATACAAATTAAACAATGATTCTTCAAACAACAAGTGTAATCAAAGGAGCATTTTCTAAGAAGATGTGAACTCATTTGTCTAATAACAAAGAAAACAGTAGTTCACAGTAGCCACACTAAAACACATCTGAATATTCACACTTACCCAAAACAATCAACATAAAATGGGCCACATTTACAGAGGGATTAAGTTCAAGTTTGAATGATCTTAAAACGAAATCAGCTCAGTGAGTCCACACATGAATAATTCTGAAGTAAAATTCATGGGAAATAAAAAAATCAAGAAATGCTTGGAGTAGTTCATGAATATTTAGTGTGACTGTTGGTTTTTATACACTGTTTGTCTGTTTGTCTTGTTGTGTTTTGTGAAATTTGAATATTTTAGATTTTTTATTTCCTTGGTGCGGGTGTGTTTTTTTAATAAATGTGTCACGACCATGTTGAACATTTTGTTATATCGATGCTTTTGTGTACAAAATTGGGTTAAATGTTACTTTTACTCAAATAAATATTAAGTTTAAGAAGATAAGCATCTTTGTGTGCTTTTTTATCAGTTGAATTCATTTTAGAAACAAACAGATCTCAGTTTTCACCTTTTGTATGATGCTGCAGAATTCATTTAATTCAAAAAGCGATGGGCGATTTTCACCAATAAAAACAGAACGCGATTAGCACATAAACCACGTTTAAGAGCTGTCAGTGTCATTATTTTGTTTGGAATATTGACACTGACAGTTCTTTAACTCAGTTTAGACGTGCTGATCGCGTTCAGTTTAATTGGTGAAATTCGCACTAAGTACCTACCGAAGTCTTATGAGACTTACCTATGTATTTTGTTTTGTCTTTGTAAATAGGATTCCTAACACAAATGAAACTTCAGAACATATAAAGGCACTCGCTTTTTATTATTTTTTTCTCTCAAATATATTAAAATTTACTTAAAAACGTAAAAAAAATGTAAACACAGATTAAAAAAATATCGTATCACACTGATAACAACAATTATGTCTCAAAATTGATAACTTAGTCAGTACTGCAGGCTTACTCAGTAATAAATGAACATTTTATTATGGAAATAAAAACGAATGAACAATAATTTATATTTTTAATGGCCAATACTAACATTTATTTTTATTTCTACATATTTTTTTTTATTTTTTTTATTGAAGTAGAAAAATATTCGTAAGTAAGCCTGCTGCTTGTACTTCATTGAACAACGTTTACTTCTAACTATTTTGGCCAAAGTTATTAAAATATCTGTATCTATTTTTCTATTTATTATTTATTTACAAAATTGTGACGTTTTCAGGACTACGATAGTTATAATTATGCTCATTTAGCAAAATATGTATTTTCATGGCACCATTTTTTTTTGTTGTAAAAACCAATCTGAAAACTCGGTTTTCAAAGCTTATTTTTTTTCAAAAAAATATTACGTATCGAGTATTAGAACTTCAATAAAAGCTATTTGTTTCACACTTTAAAGACAATACAAAAAAATAAATAACTTGATTGATCTTAGAGAAGAAAATACTGGCACCAGAAAATAAAATAAAATACTATTAAATAAGTACTGGAATGAAATGAGCATTGGAATGTGTCATTTTCTTAAAAAATCTTCAACAAAATAAAAAAATAACAAAATAATAACACAAGCATATCAAAATCAAAATTACGCTAAAATTAAAAAACTAAAACCTTAGAAAGTACTTACGAAAATAAAAAAAAATGACTCAATACAAACTGGCCTAAAAACTAAGGAAATAAATACTTAATTATTAAGTACATAAAACAAAAACTAAATTTTTACAAGACTCTTAAGTTTGTACATTACAATTTTGAGCTTCGTTTTAACTGGCCTTTAATCCCATAAGAAATTAACTAAAAATGGTAAAACATACACTGGCACTTTCTATAGTTCGACGTGTTTAGACATAGCCCTTTGCATAATTATATAACACATTTTTCATTATTATGCCTAACAATGGTAATACATACAATCCACACCACATTTGTGGGGTTTCGATTTTTGTTTTTTTCTTTTAACAAATTTTTTGCATGCAGCTGCCGTTACCCATTGCTGTCTGATTATCATGGTTTCAAGTTCCTTGACCTTATTAATCGGAGCTATGTCAACACGATTAAGAAATGACATTAATTAAATCCTACCTACAAACAGATACAATAACAATGTCATTTCTCATATTTCTTCTACTGTACTTTGCTTTACTACTTACATCTATAAGTCCATGACTTGAATTAAAAACTAAATAAACACTAATTATGGTAAATAAGATCAGGTAATCAAGAAGAAAGGAATGTAATCAGCTAAATACTGTATGGCGTGAAAGAGTATTAACAAGAATACTAAAATATTATTTACACATAAATAGAAAACCGTTTCTGTACCAAATTGTACAAAAAATACTAAAAATTCACCCAGTCATTGGCACCTCTTCCGTCCTTTTCGGGACAAGTGACAGATCTAAAGGATTCTTCATAATTTCTTTACTGTTTTCTTCGCTCAGATCAATTGACAATTCTGGTTCTGAATCACTAACTTCGTCGTTTTTAGGACTTCTAAATATCATGGCTGTAGACTTTATGGATAGGTCTATAGGTTGGTCTTGGTCTATGGCTACTCCTGCAACTGCTGGTGAATGAAGGAGCAAGTCTCCACCGTTTCGGTTCTGCCAAGTTGCGAGACCTGGCGGTGCTACTCTCATAGATTGCAGTTGAGTGGGTAAGTATGGAGCACTTCTTGGCGAGAAGCTTGGTGGAGCAGATACTGTTCCGAAAGGCGATGGAGGCATTGTAGGCTTCCGTCTTCTGTCTTTGCTTTGATTCCTAATCGCTTGTAACCGTACATCTTTATCACTGCAGGGAGATGACGCTGGTCTGAAGATACTGAGGCCACTTGTACTTCTAGAACTATTATCGTCCTCAGGATCTGCGGATGATGCTCCTGAATCTGACGGAGACACGCTTTGCCGCGTCACGTCTTCCGTAAAAGGACTCTTTTCTGAGTTCTTGTAATATTCTGCTAATGCTGCCGCTGGGAGTAGGTTCGTCGGTAGATATGACGGATTCATGGAGGAGTTAAAAGTAGGCGGTGATTTACTTGTTTGCATGTGCTGTATATGTTGTTGTTGCTGCTCCTGGAGCAGGCAGTGGATCTTGAACCAGTTGGATCGTCTCCCGTACCGTGAGCCCGATTTCGACATGCCGACAAGGAGACATTTTCGTAGCCTGCAGGCTTTGCAAGCCGTTCTGTTCTTCTTGTTGATCACACACTCCCCATTGTTTTTGCATTCAGATATCGAGGACAGGTTGTTGTACGTCCGCCCGAAGAACGACTGCAACAAAAGAAAGCATAATTTTAATTAACGAAGCTCGTTAAGATTATATTGATAGTGTTTTAAGAGAGTATGATATATATGCAAAAAATGGAAATTAAAAAAGGGCATTCGATTTTCTCGAGAAAACGACAACGCCAATTTTGGCGAACACGGCCGCATTAATTTAGTTTAAAATATCGACAGACTTCCGTCGGCATCGCATAAGAAACAACAATTTATAAGCGATACAGTTAAAACGAATCATCCGTGGGCCCATTCAATTCGGTTCGTCCTGCACGGAATTAAAAATTACATTTTTCAAAAAGTCATCATAAAGAGCAGTGCGAGGCGTATCAAAATCTGGGTCAACACGAATAAGGTCGTATCTCACACTTAATATTACAGAAGTGAGCATCGCTACGGGTATGTTGCGTCCCGCGACATAAGTAATGGGGGTCTTTTGCGAATTTTTTGTAAATAAATTTGGAAGTTACCCCGCTGCGAGCGGTCTCAGGTCTCTTCTTACTCAATTAAACTCATACAAAAGCGTAAAATATGTGATTGTGCTACAGTTTCACTCTGCGCCGCCGCGTGGTCGGTGCACTTTCAGCAGTAAATAACGATGTGCCTCATTATTTTGGATTATAACAATATTTTGGAATGCAATATGCGATTATTGGTACGCATATTGTTTGCATTATACTCGCTTGTGAGAATTTGAATTTTAATATAAAAATTTAACTTTCTAATTAGGCTCAGCAAAAAATTATGGGTTTTAATTAAAACCAGGGGTAAATTATATTTGCTCTGTAAGAGATTTTTTATCAGAACTGACCTGAGTCATAACAAAGCACTATAAATGATGTGTCTCTGATAAAAGAGGAGGCAAGGTCGCAACAAATTACAATAATCAAGATGTCATAGAAACTGTAACGAGACATTTTCGACACCCAGAGATAAACATTTATGGCTAGCGAAACCGGTATTCTTGAGATTATTTGTACAAAAAAATTTGGGTAGACACGTATTCCACCTATGCCAAAATAACGTAACAAGCAGTAGCATTGTTAGTCACGGTCGTGCACTGTGCCCTTTTTGACTTGGTCGGGAGTGTAGCGGGTAAATTGAGGTAATTTCGCGAACGCATGTATGTGAGTCACTAGATTAGAAATTTCAGATAAGTCCGTCTTCCTTATGGGCGAGCCGCGTTACAGATAGTGCTCTCTAATTGAGGCTCGTTGCGTAGTACGTGAGGTGATTCTCTTTAGTTATTATGCGAAATAATCTTGTAATAATGGGCATTGTCCATTTTTCACAAAATAATTGGAGTTTATGTTTAAGTTAGTATCATTTTTTGTAATTTTTTTGTTCATGGTTATAAAGTTTTAGTCGTGAATGTTTTTTAAAGTTATCTATTATAGTCTATACAAATTTAATAAAGACGTAAAATTTGTTTGTTTATTTGTAAGTTTGTATGTAGGGAACTACCAGTCGGATTTGAAAAATTCGTTTTGCTTTGCATAGCCCAATTTTTTAAGAAGGCTATGTAACATCTCGCTACAACCCTTAGGAGCCGAGCAAAAAGATAAAAAGTCAGAATGAACGCTAAGCGGAAACGGACTACTAGCACGACCGGGCGATGTGATGCGACGCGGTGGGTTTGGGGCCGAAATTTCACAAGTTGCGGGCAGAAGCTAGTAACCTAATAAAATAGAATAAGTAAATAATGTTAGTGAAGTTTTCAATTAGGGATCTTAATGTATTTGTAATGTTTCCCTCATCGTAGTTGGAATATTTTTTGATGTCATCATCATCTTCATCATCATTTCAGCCAAAAAACGTCCACTGCTGGACTTAGGCCTCCCACCAAGCACCGCCACTGTGTCACCAGTTCTGTGCTTCCCGCATCCAGCGGATTCCTGTGGCCTTCACAAGGTCATCAGTCTTGTGGGAAGCCTTCCAGCGCTACGTCTTCCGGTACGCGGTCGCCACTCCAGAACCTTTTGGCCACATCGGCCATCTGTTCTGCGAGCAATGTATCTCTCCACTGCCACTTAAGTTTAGCAATTCTTCGGAATGGATCTCTTCATTTAAGGTGTCAAATGCCGTAACTTTGAACAGCACAACCATAAAATCACGATACTATATTAAGCTGTAACATACCAATAAGGTATAACAACAGATCAAAATGGCGCTAGAAAACATCACAGAGCCCACACACTGATTATAAATTCCAAAAGATCGTATGTTTCCCAGTGGCGCCATCTGTCACATTAGTCATGAGCTACTAGAGCGATTTACATAATATCGTAAAGCAATGTCATCGATTCATAATCGATTTGTACTTAGCCCTTGCCCCTAAGGAGATATGAGTCTTAAGATTTATTTGTGGGTTCTTTTTACATCATTATTTGCAAGGGTGAGAAAGTAATGAAATTACTGTGTAACTTGGTCCTCATAATAATGTTCTGTGTACAATACAAATTTTCCTGGAATTTGATTAAACTGAAGTTGTTCGAGATGCTGATGACACCAGAAATGATGATTAAAATATTTGTTTCCCTTCCTAATAAAAACCTGAACCAGACAAAATCCATCCTAAGATTCTTGCTTTCTTGCTTTTTGGTGTACATAATAAAGAGTATTCTATTCTATTCTATTCTATTCTTGCATTCTCGAATTTGGTTCAAAACGCGGATTATATCCTTATATCCACACTTACTTAATACACTCCTAAAACCACACATACAGTCTACAGTTACACAAAATCACAATGTAAAGACGTTGCATTAAGCTATGCACCCACGAGTCAACTCAGATATTTCCAAGAATGCGACATCAAACAACAATAAGATTGACATTAAAGTCGCCCGCGTATAATTTACAGCTGGCCACACACTCGTCAAAATGCACAAATTAACCATCGAGTATGCAAATAGGTTGTAAAATCACCAAATTGAGTAATCTTCATGATTTATGTGCGATTACCAGCAGTTTAAAATTTGTATCGGGTAGTGTTTAATGAATGTGCTCGGTTTTGTTATCTGTTTGTGTTAATGGAATTGTGTTCAAGTGATTTTGATCCTTAAGAATCCGTTTATATATTTTATAACCGTACTTAATTCCGATACGTTTATTTTCTTTCTTTATTAGTCAATGAACGGGAACGCTCAATTTTACGGGTCGGTCAACAGTATACAATATCCAAATTACCCAATTTTATGAAAGACCATCTTCGTCAGCAAAATATTTTTCGTTACGTTGTAATTATGTAGAATAATTAGGTACTTATTTATTAATATTGTAATTTTACGTAGAGTGACTCAAAACACCTTGTTACTGTTATTATAAAAAAGAAGCGTATGGACACCCATAAAACGTATCGGATGCTTAACGATAAACACTTGTGCTAGCCTAATTAAAAATGCTCCTCAATAGACAAACCAGAATAGATTAAATGCAATAAAGAGGAACAACAGAATTACCGCTTGATACAATACACGCAGAACAGATGGCCGAGGGGGCCGAAAGGTTCTGAAGACGTAGCGTTTGAAGGCCTCCCACAAGGTGGACCGATGGCCTTGTAAAGGCCGCATGAATCCGCTGGATAAGGAAAACACAGAATCGGTGGAAGTGGCGATGTTTAGGGAGACCTATGTCCAACAGTGGACGACTTTATGTCCGTCGCACATTCTGTTTTAAGCCTTTCTTGATTACACACCTCACTTTTTGATGGTCGAATGGATCTTGCTGTATAGTACAAGAAAAGTGTGCTCTCAGGCCTACGCAAGTGGTAATCACTTTCAAAGCATTGTCTATTTCTACAAGAGCTTTCAACAGGATTGACAATATGTCGAAAATGCGACCATTAACATATGCGACCGAAACGCTTGTGTTAAACTAATACATTTTTGACTTACTTATATCTCTGTATCTAGGCCATAGGATTCAACAATGTCAGAACCAGAAAAGCCTTTGCTAATTTTGGACGAAATCAACTGACATAATGCTTGTTTCTGTACAGTGCACAAATGGTACAATGTACACCAATGGTAACCATAAATTTATTTATTTATTTATTTATTTATTTATTTATTTATTTATTTATTTATTTATTTATTTATTTATTTATTTATTTATTAGAAACACTTACAACTATCATCACAGGCGTCTTACCCAATACAATAGTGTAGTTATATATAATAGTTTTAAAAGATAACACATAGGTAGCTTACAATTAATAAAGACTTATTTTACAAAATGCGGCCCTTGTGAATTCATTCAAAGTGCAATTGAAGCAGTCAACCTGTAAATGTATCATTAACCTTGGTATGTAATCTCTTGCACCTTATCGGAGTGTGTCTTCTGACTTTTTTGTTTTATAAATTTTAATAAGATACTAGTTAGCCCCTTATTTACGATAGTGTATTTGAACCATATCTGTTTTAATCGATGAGGTGTATGGCTCACTGACTCTAACAAATTGACGTTCAACGAGTAGGTACAATATTTTTTATACAACCAATGCTATGAAAAAAGGTTATCAACGCAATGAAGTTGTTGTAATTAGACTACAGATGACCTGTCACCGCCTCCAGATAAGCAATTTGGCAGATAGTTTAAAAGAAACTCAGTTTTATAGCATTGACCTTCAAAGTGGCCCGCAGACAGGCTCTGTTTCATGGGTTTTGCAATTGGTAGATAGATCTATTGTTCATCTATTGCATGAAAGTACCTATAGGGTTAAATCAGTTCAGTCTATCACAGTAAACAGCTGGACAAAAGCTTCGGCTAACCACATAACCCGTAAAAGTACAAACACATAACGTGCAGTTCCGTAGCAATAAAATGAAAGTACTCATGAACGAACTACGACAAAACCACTAACATATCACCATGCAAATCTCGAAATGACAAATGTACTAAGAATTTTGATTCTTGCGTGGGTGGGTTCCCAGGTTCCCACGGCCTATGAATATATACAACCACTTTCATACAACGACAATGTTACGTTGAGTCGCAGCCATTTTATTAAGATTACATTAGATTTATAGATGGAAGAATTATAATATTTTTTAAGATTTATTCTGGTATCTACCGCCGTTACGGAGTGCCGTTAATCATTGAAATTGGTGTTTGATATTTGGAGTTTTTTTTTTAATATGCATGCCTATTTGTTGGTATGGTAGGTAGACCAGGTGTTTTGTTTTTATGTTTATTTTAGATTTTACGAGAATCCGTAGTAAAAGATGAGATCATCATTAGCTTGTTTAAGCCAATGCTTTCACTTCGATAAACAAGTTGAATCCTTCTAAAATATTTTGTTTGTAAGTTCAACAGTGTGAACAAAAGCAACTATTAAAGACAAATGTTTCTTAGTATATTTTGTGTCAGGCGTTAGTAGCTGCGCCACAGTATTCTAATTTTGCAGTAGTTTGCGTTTCCTTGTTAAGTGTTAACCTAAACTGCCCCACGTGTCAACTATACTATAAATAAAATAAAATAAAATAAACAATGACAATAGCAAGGGTTATACAAATAGTAGGTTAAATAAATATAACCAGTATGATTGTTTTTTCAGCCAAATACGTCATAAAGAAGAGATGCGCAGGATTTAAAGCGCTTTCCAGATGGAAACTTCTGCGCATCTTGTAAACACAAGACATGTTCCAAATGTCCATAACATACACCACAATATTGCGTTCAACGAACATATTTTGTGCACTTAACCCTACAAAGCGTATGCGGTCTCAGTGGGTATTGTGTTACAAAATGACGAGTTTTGACCCAAAAATTGTGTAACCATGTGGTTTTAAATGTGATTCATGTTACTTTGCCCTAGCGGTTCTGGGTAAATGTTATAATGTTAACATATTGCTTACTGACAAATCGGGGTTTTTGGTAGATGTTATTGCAATTGTGACTTGGGTGCGGCGGGAAAACAGTGCCATCTTGATTTCAAGGATGCGGTATTACGTGTTTAACGTGACATTTCCCCATAGTAAAAAAAGAAATATAACATAATATTATGTCATGCGTGTTTTCCCCTTAAGAATAGGCAGGCGCATATAGTACAGCCACATATTGCCAGTAATGAAGAAAAATAAAAAAATAAAATGTGAGAGAAAGTGAACTTACCCCGATAAAATTAGAGGCTCAAAAATGAAGGCATTATCAAACCTAATCATAATAAATTGATAAACGCATCAACAAGAACAGTAGGACCAAAATAAACACTGCAAAACAGCAAAAAAACAAGTTAGACAGCGAATCTAAAAATGTACAACGATCTGCGAACCAATCTCTAAGGCTAGGCTAGACTGTATCGATATCTAGACCATTGTTCACCAGCACAAACCATTGTCTCCAAAATCGGTTACAATCCAAATTCGGACTCACCTTATTTTTTATCAGACATTATTAATGACGAGAAACATCTGGCTTCAGGTTTCAACACACAGTATGACCTAGAAATCGTTCTTATCAATTTGCGGTTGGTGTTCGGCCGAAAACTGATTCTATTTTTCCGCCGAAAACGAAAACTATATTCGGCCTGATTTGCATTCCGAAAACGGAAAAAATGTTTTATTGTTTGTGGATAGGTTTTTGTTTGGTAAAAGTAAAATAAATACAGGTTCAATCTTTTAATAAATCGTTAGACAATTTACTTTTCACAAAGGCAAGCATTTTGACAGTTATTTTGCGTTTCGTTGTTGTAACGACGGATTATATAAAAAAAAAAAAAAGTTTGTAAGTATTGATTTATCGGAACTTATTTTATCGGCCACTGCCGAAAACCGAATACGAAATCAAAATTCGGTTGGACTCTATTTGCGGAACAAAAATGGTGTCTTAAGTCATAAATCTCGAGTGTATATTTTGAGTGGTGGTATCTCGGGTGTTTGAACGGTCGCAAACAATAGTTCACGATCGATAATGGCTGATCGGTGGCAAGTGCCATGGTCACTTGTGTTCTCACGGCATAATGGTGGTCGGTGAGACCTGTGGCCGTGGTGATGGGTTGAGCGGGTAGAGGATTTATTAATTTTATTTTCGATTGGGTTTTTTGGGAAAAGAATAACACTTTAAGTGTATTCATCAATAGAAAATGAAAAAGTTTTACAGGATCGAAAAGCAGGCATAATCAAACCTAATTATTATAATCCAATCAATACAATAAGTATTCCCCAAAATAAATGTTTTTCCGTATATACTGATGTTTATTAAATATTGGTGACTTTGTAAAAGATTTTTTACTATTCTTTCCACTTGATCTTTGTTTATTATGTACCTACATAATAAACAAAGATCAAGTGGAAAGAATACAATCATTTTGAACTTAACTTAGGAAGGATAGCGATATCCAAGATACCTTAAACTACATGAAAATACAATCCAAATCCGCCAAAGTTAAACTCGCTCCGTCTACCGCTTATCACTAACACCAAACTTTACAAAACGAGCGATCCAAGCCGCGGGCGGTGCGTGCATTTGGTAGCGACGGCGCATCACTGATCGCCGCGACCTATATACAGCACAAATTACATGGATTATGTAATTATTGTTTCTATTTTGTATCGAAATTGGTACGAGGTTTTTGGTTATTCGAATTGACGTTCTTTTTTGTTAAGTATTATAAAATATTGGACTTTCGATTAGCATTTCGATCTTCAGGTCACAATCAGCAAAAATACACAAATATAATTTTCAGTGTGTAACTATTCCGTACTGAACTGGTATTAGTAACTAAATTCATAATTGTAAATTCGCTTTGCTCTCTCATAAAAGCTCAGTTGCGACATAATTTGTTATTGTTTACTTAGATAATTATTATATGTTGAGAATAACAACAAGAAGTAATACTGATGATATTTAACTTGAACACTAGAATACTGCCATCTTTTTTGCTATTTTTGATCTTGTAATGCTACCTTCTTTGTATTAAAAAAAAAAAAAAATATTTAAAATAATTTGTATAAATAACGTAATAGTAATTTAATTGTAACGTACCGAACGTAACGTAATGTTATTTAATTTAATAATTTAGTTTAATTTGTAATAATGTTGTAATGTAAATAATATAATATAATCTATAAAATAATTCTTCAAAATCACCCCAAATAATATAAACTAACTGAACACAAAAATCAAACAATTATTTATAGTATAAACCCCAGGGCGATACCCAGCGACCTCAGAGTGTCAGGTTGCGCAACCAAGGAGCGTCCTGACGTATAGCCCGCGATTTCTGTCCGCGATTACCAGCAAAACTTATTACACACTTACATAACTTAAAGATACGCATAAAGATATGGAATTTATATATTTTTAAGTTATATTCTGTAACTTGAGTCTGTTATAATGTGTGATAATTTATAATTGGGATCGTCTGTGATGTGAAAGTTGATGTGGATGTTAGGTTACAGTTAAGGGATTGTAGGTTAAGGAAAAAGCGAAGAGAAGAAGGTACAGAATTAATACTTTTCACAGAGTATACGCATCGTATCAGAGCAGATGCTTGTCAATAATTTCTATACACAGAAATTATTGACAAGCATCTGTTCAGATATTAATGAAGTATAGAATGTTCAGATATTTATGGTAACTTCTAGTGTGTGGAACTTATTGAAATTTTAAATAGTTCAGAAGTATTTGGTCACCTTGTCTGCTACAATATAACTGACAGCGAATGTACTTCATCAGCCATTCCCACATCAGCATATAAACTATAAAGATATAGTCCCCCATAAAAATAACAATAAACTTGCATTATTCTAATTTAACGTCAGCTCTCCCCATCACACAAATTGATTCGCTTATCACAAGTTCGAACATAATTCAATCACTTAAAATAGTGATCGGAATGAAATATTCACACATTTTGAATAATATATTGATCTATAAACAATCTGAAAGGTTTTTGTTGCCCACGCGCAACGAAATGTGTATCGGAGATTTTGGAAAGAGTTTTTCTGTGACCTGCGCCTACGCAGACGACCTGCGCCTATGCAAATTAGGTGATGTAAGTTATGGTTGGCCCGGTAATGTTTGGGCTTAAGATGATAAAAAAATAATGATAAGATGTGCATCATTTTGTGTTGGTATCGTATTTTTATTAGTGGAACGGCTACTGAGTTTTATACAACTGTACATATAGATGGCCACAATGAAGACTGCCTCGTTGGTCTAGTGATCCCAAGCGCCATTTCTGAGCATGAGGTCCTGGGTTCGATTCCCAGGTCGGGCTAAGTGATATTGGGTTTTTCTATCTAGAATTTCTCAGTAGCGGCCCGGAATTTGGATTAGTGCCAAATTGATGGCAATAGCCTCGTCCCCTATTACATGGGACTTGCACATAACTGGCGTGGGTGTACACTAGGTACTGCCCAACCCTTCGGGGAAACAAGGCGTGATGTTTTATTGACCACAATTTATTAGCTAAAGGGAGAAACCCAATCTAGATTTGTGCTCACACTTAACATACATTTGAATTCTGCTTATCACCATAAAACAAATACGTCGTTTTGTATGGCGATCCAATTATTCAATTTATACAAAACATGTTTATTTTTTCTTATAAATACATGCCTATTATGACAATTCTTATGAAATTCGTCACCCAACCTTCACACGCATGATAAACTTTCCAATTTCCGAGAAAATATAGAAACTAGTTCAAATATTACGAATTATTTCGAAATGACAGAGATTTGAAAAACATTGATGAAATCTTTGAAAGAAAGTATGGCAGTATGTGTCATAGGCACTTGACATTCTTCATAAATCTACTTTAAAGTTTTTATAAATCTAGTCCATCAAATTCGTCACACATTAATAAGCTCAAGTGAACTAAAATTTTATCTATTGAGATACTCGAATACCTATCTTATTATAAACGGTAACGTTCTTTAATATTTGGGGACTTTGTTTTTGTTTTAAAAAAAATAATATATGTAACAGTTTCAGGCTTCAGAGAAAAATTGACCTTAAAAGCAAAGACAATTCAAATCACAAGAAAACACAATCTAAAGTACCTACACAGATGATGAATTGAAGAGATAATTAAGAAAGCAAAAGCGTTCATTGCAATTTTCTTCTAAATATCTGAACTAAATTCGGCCGCTTCGACAGCGTTAGCGTTGGCCTCGCAAAGGTCAAACTCAAACTCAAACTTAAACTCAAAGCATTTATTTCATATAAACCATTACAGGCACTTTTGGATTGTCAAGGGGTCGGTCAGTCAGAAAAATGAAGCTAGTTCTAGGTCTTCCATAGTGCAGGTGTTGTTGCACAGAGAGACACAAGAAGTCTGGTAAGGCATTGCTTTTGAAGTGGCGCCACAGTCGCACTGTGGCTCATCTGAGAGACACCTGACTCTGCTGCGAATTGCAAAAAATATTGGTGACATTCATGTTGAATTATTACAATCAGTACTAGCTAGCTTAGGACATTTTAAACTATTCACATTCAAATACCCAAAAAACAAAACAACAAACACTAACGGAAAATCAGTTCAGAAAAACACATTTAAAACTCAGAACCGTGATACATCATTGCAAACATTGCATCATCAATCAAGGAAAAATGATTCTTAAAAGTTAAAATCTTATTCTAAAACCTGACTCATTTCTCTTAGAATAACAAATGATCTACATTAGTAAAAACCTCTGTAGGCAAAGTGTGTTATAATCATTTTTCCTTAACACATCATCGTTTCGTGATTTGATCTAAGTATATTCTTTTCTTGAAATGTTGTGCTTCTATAAATTGCTGGTGAGTAATCGTAAGTAAGTTAATATAACGTGCTAATTTGTGGTTTAGTGATTGGAATGTAGGTAAAATGAAGGATAGATAATAGTTATTTGTTATACAAGAGTGCAAAGTTGCTTTTTAACCGCGTGTTCAATTTTGATGACCGAGCAAGCGAAGGATTCTAAAATTTAATCACGAGCGTAGCGAGTGATTCAAAATTAGAATCCTGAGCGTTAGCGAGGGAATCAAAAGAGCACGAGGTGAAAAATCTTTGCACTCGAGTGCAACACGTAACTTTTCATTCCACCTCAGCGAGGAAATGACTAAATGCAAAAAAAAAAACGTTTACAATCACAAGATAGGTACACTTTTATTTCAGTTTAGGTATTAATTACTACATTATGACAGGTAAGTAATATAGAATAATCTTTAAATTATAACAAAATATTACTAAGGTATAATTAAGAAAATTTTAAAGTAACGTTGCTACAGTTATTTAAATTGAGTGTAATATTTTTGTTTGGTACTGTAATATTGGTGTTAGTCACTTGTGTACTGTTTTTCGGTAAACTATCTGTCATACTTAATAGTTGTACCGATTCATCGGATTCCCTTGGCGTGAATGTTGGAGAGAGAGGGAGATGGTTAGGTGTTTCATAACGGCTTATTTTTGATGTAGAAGGGCCAGTCCAAGGATCCGATTGAGGCTCTTTCAGTGTAATGGCTCCTACGATGCCTTCACATATTTTAGACTTATTTTGGATGGAATCCTCTATGTATCCCTCTACAACTGCATTGGACTTCCAGCCTCCGTGGCGCTTAAGGGACAGGAGATCAGCTCCGGAATCAGCCAAAAGTGTGGCTGAAGTTCGTCGGAAACAATGACCCGTGTACAACAGGGGTTCTGGAAGTTCAAGAAATGTTGCTATTTCTCGTGGGATACTGCCAATTTTATTAGTACCCATAGGCTGTCTAACACACTTTCCATTGCGATACTGTAGAAAAAATCGATTGATTGGAGTGTTAGGCGGGCGTAAGGCTTGATATTTCTCAACAATCGTTACGTATTCCTTGCGAATGACGAAGTTGCGGTCTCTTTTTGTCTTTGTATTAGGTAAATTAATTAATAGTAAGTCATCTGAATGTTTCTCAATGTTTTTGACATTAAGTTGTGTTAGTTCATTAGTTCGACATGCTCCGTTTATTCCAATAATAAGAACAACCTGTAACGTAAAGAGTATTGTAGTAGATAAATGAATAAAATTGATATGAACGCATAATTATGCCTATCAACATCTACTAAGTATACTATTTAATTGAGATTAATATACTTAAGTAGATACTGAATGTGCAACTGACTTACTTTTGCCGCCAAATATACGGAATCGGGTGCTTCGTTAAGAAACTTTTCAATATCAGATACTGTGAAAACCTTCGATTTTTTTGGTTGATGACCAGATGAGGCTCTTTTTAAAAATGCCACTAATTTAGGATAGGTATCGATATGTTTGTCTTTTTTCATCTTTATTGTTGCTTTTAGCATCGAATACGTACTCCATAGAGTGCTTGCTTTCTTGTTCTCGGATAATTCTATAAAATATGCCAGCAAAACGTTTTCTGAGAAAGTTTTGGCTCCTTTTGCTAGTCGCCACGTGTTGAACATATCGTACTGTTTTAAATACTTCTCGCGTGATTGTTGAGGGAGAAAGCTCATTTGCGCATTATTAACAGTTTCAGTTAATTCTGTTGGCGTCAAGCAAACTTCCTCGTCGCTAGAATCACTCATTTTAGTTTTTTCACTTGTTTTCAAGTTTCTTGTTTTTAATATAAGGTTTAACAATGACGTGAAAAAATGCCGCGTAAAGAACCGCGTACAAAGCAAATTGAAAAAAGAACACCAAGAAGGTTCCGAGTCTGAGTTTTTAACAAATTAAAAAAAAGTTGTATGATATATTCGGCACCATAGAGGTAGCAGTAAATAGGTTTAATGTTTTTTTTAATTCACAAACTTAGTGCACACGATGTTCTAAATTCAATTTACTTTATCCTCTAGAGAATAAAAACGGCTTTTCCACTCAGATATTGAAGATTAAAAATACTCTTTCCGAGATGGTGGGATGAAAAATTTATTTTTATTGCTGGCTCGATTTCTGTTAAGATTGTGGTTAAAATTAACACTCTTATAACTTATCTTCAACGACTTATGTTGATGGATGAGTTTACAAGGAGTTGTTTTGGTTTGAATATTTATAAGGAAATACTAAGTGATGAGTGTGAGTATTATTGGTTGACGCGAGCAAAGTTTATTATATTATATTATTTGGAGCTTTGTTCCAAAAAATATAATATCGAACGTTTTATCTACTCTGAACATCCGGCGAATGAGAGGTAGACCAAAAACGTGTAATATTTTGACTGTCACGACACTTTTGCAATACTATGTGGGTTCTTTTTTTATTCAGTTACTCTCAAACGTTGTAAATTTATTTTACTGTACCTGTGATTTAATACATGATATACAGCGCAAGGATATTCGCTCCAAACGGGTGCCCCACGACACCTCTCGAATTTTTCTTAAAGTAAATAAGTATTTTAATTCAATGTTATTGTTGATGCTTTATTTTATGATTGTAGTATTATCAACAGCCTGGCGGACATCCTTGTCAATATGTCTATTATTTCTTTGTATAATAATTGGCGAGAGAAATGTGTCTATGTAGCTGCAGTCAGGAACATTTTTTGCTGGATCAATATTGGACTAATCAAACGTTGATCCACATAAGTTATCAACTTGTTACCTTTTATATGCTGCTATACAAAACTGTAAAATATTAAGACTAGATAATAATATCCCGATGCGTCATTGAAATAGCGTTTAAAAGATTAATGGCAGCTCAGGTTTCGAAATTAAGATTTTATTATTATAAAAGGCAGTAGGTATAGAGACTTATGATTTTATTTGTATAAAAACAGCTATTTAAAAGCAAGTTTTAGTTTAAATGTTTTGTTTTGCCCCGTGGTTTTGGCTGTCACAATAAAAAAGTATTTTTATTTTTATTTTCAGCGCTTAAATTGAGAAATAAAATGAATGATATAGCAATAAATAACTATAAAGTATCTTTACATATGGCTAAAAATACTTGTGAATACAAAGATATAGGAAAACCGAATTGCAAGCATATAAAACAGATTTTATAAGCAACAAAGAGAACATTATGCAAACAATTCAAAACATAAATTCATATTCTTCAATTTGAATCAAACCTGAACACAAATCATTCGTTTATGTTACGATTTATAAACATGATTTATTTATTACCACCAGCATCTGTAAGCCATACAAGAATTTGCCCATACACGGAAATCGAACTCCTGACCCTGAGTTCAAAATTCTAATTTAGCGCAGTTCTCATTCAAATACTGCACAGAAATTAGATTTAATTAAAATTCAACGAACCGACAGAAACGTTGACATATTTATAATATTATAAATGATAGAACTCGATTCTGAATGTAATGTAGACCCAATAAAATATAAATTATGTATAAAATCCACATCGCGATTCGATCATAACTGTTTATAATTAATTTCTAAGATTTTTAGTTCATTTAGTCTAGACTTTCTCATTATTTGTCTGTGGATTTCGGTTATCAATCATGCTTTCTTCTTGTTTAAAGTATGCATTTCAGAACATTATAAATTGATTTCAGATTATGATTTGAATATGTCTCAGCATCATTTAATAGCACTTGAATGAAATGTCAAAGGTTATCCTCCATTTTTATTATCTGTTGGCAATTTCTTTCTGACTTCAGATTTTACTAGAGAATCTTTGACCTTCCCAGCTACCTATCTTAAGATCTAACTATGAAAATAAAAGTACTAGCTTTATCCCACGGCTTCGCCCGCGTGGAGGTCAGAAATTATCCCACGGGAATGTACTACCGGGGAAAATAGTACCCTATCTGTTAATCCAGGTTATAAACTATCCATGTGCCAAATTTCATCCAAATCTGTTCAGCCGTTTTTTCGTGATTGAGTAAATAACATCAAACCATCCATCCGTCATCACAAACTTTCGCGTTTATGATATTGGTAGGTTAATCAGTTTTTCGCATAGAGCAACTGTCATCTGCTTTCGACAACCCTAACAGTGACCAGTTAAACCTAAAGAATAACCTTTTATCATACTTATAATAATATACCTATCTCTATAAAAATGGAAATCGGTGACCAATGCATACGGAGGATGAAACAGGTCTCAATGAGCGACCAAAAATCTGTGTGACTCACAGTCCGAAGATTTTTGCCCAACATAGAACACCAGAAATCTTAATTATATGCCCAAATATAAAATCCACCATCATCAAATTCATTAAGAAATCTTCGAAACGTCAAAGTGTCACCGACCCAGCCACACCTATTTAGTTTTAGTGCACGGGGCATTCCATACGCGGTGATATGGCCCAATAAATATATCACCAAGCTTCACCCCGCCACTAAATCTTCACAATACGGCACGAAACGTATCTAACAATAAAAAATGACCACCATAAGTGATGGTTACGAAATCTGAAAGTGGGGTTAAGTTAGGAGAGTTTAGCGATGTTAAAACAATGTTTTATGTCAACGTAACTCTTGTGGAAATGGTTGCTTTTGTAATAATAGAGCTTCTAAAGATGTCATGTCGCATCATACCCACATCATTTATTTTATGGCATTTATTATGAGTGCATTTTTGAAAATGGTAACAAGCCCAGCCTATGCAGAAATTATGTATACGGCGTCAAAATTCCAACTGGAATGGAAGGTAGAAATAACTGTATTAACAATAAGAATTTCTACGAGAATGTACTGGTTTAATAAAAGGTCTTTTCACCCAAAACTAGATAAATTTACGTACTTTTTCATCCTAAACAATGTCAGCTAATGAAAGAGAAAACTTCTTTTTCAAAAACGCTCAGCTTGTAACTCACACCACAAACTAACAGGTATTTTATCGACTCGTGCGCGAAGGTGATAAAAAAGCATATAAATATAAACGCTAGAGGTATAAAGGAGCTGAATTAATTAAGAGAATTTTGATGTTAGTGACGTCGCATTTCACCGGCGCGCGACAAATTCTTTATGACTGAATGACGTTGTTCAATGGAGGCAACATTCGTGTTAGGTGGACGTAACATGTTTGAGTTTTGACGAAGCATGTTTAAGTGAAATGTTAACAAATTGAATTGAAAAGCAGTGAGTTTTTTCTGTGAAATACTAATTCTATTAGAGAGGTATGAGGAACAGGCATGGAACAGGGCGTAAAGTTCACTCACCCTCCATAGAAAAGGGAGGATCCACCGACCAGACAGGTGTTGTGTCTGGTGGGCTACTGACCGACGATTGATATCGGGATGTTGTAATTATATCAGTCGCGCGGTAAACGCTGCTTGCGCGATGCAAGATTTGTGTGACGTTAGGTCTTTGATGCACAGTTCGCATGTAGCGTTGTAGATAATAATATCATTGCATATTTTGACAGTGTTTATTTGTGAAGAAAGAGACAAATTCTGATATAAATGTATTTAAAATTATTTTGTAGAGCAATCTCAGAGAGATCTTTACTAAGCAAAGATAAAACAGTTTTCCAGGATTTAAACGAAGAGCTGTCCAGGTGGCTACTTTCTGGTCGGAGTCAAATCGACGCTTAAAGAAGAAGCAAAGATGTTTCATCTCCACTTGGCACGAGCTATACAAGAGAATTTACGAACCAATAATTTACATTCGATGGATTAATTAGACTCGTGTTCCAAAATCTGAACAAAACATAACCTACTTGCAAGACAAAAGTAAAAACACGCTATTAGGCTTGAAGCAATTTTTTTTTCCTATAAAAACTAATTTAAAAATTCTCCTCCATTTACAAGTAGCACTTTCAATATTTAATGACACTTGACACCAGTGACATAAAGCAGTCGCCCACACACGGACACAGGTACCTACTTACTGACATTCATTATATTTATAGCTGTTTATTCTATCCGACATATCACTCATAAACAGATAGATTTCGTCAAACATAAATATTAATAAAACCTGTTTTTGCTCTAATGAATGAAGACAAGACTTTTGAATGGACCCACCTGTTGAGAATTTAACACCATGCTGCGAAAATTTAGTTTCCCTGAGTTCATTAGAGGTCAGGTAGCAGTCGTTCCAAAGTAGCTAATGAATCAAGTCATCGATGTGACGATGAACGAACTTTAGGTTTGCTTATGGAGATAAGTGAAACAATAAAAACTTTTTACAAAAAAAAAAAAAACTACAAAGTGAAAAATAACTTTAATTTCGGAAGAATTTACAAAATCCATCTACAATTGACGAAAATAATATCGAGGGACATACATAAAACAAAAAAATACATACGCTACGAACATAGAACCTCCTCCTTTTTGGAAGTCGGTTAAAAATACTAGAATTAATTGGGTGATGCAAGATAGATAGAATACTCATGTCAAACAATGCCATGCAAGTCATGTCGATAAGACATGGGTGACAAGTTAAAGTAAGTAATTTCGAGAAACCTTTTTTCGATGTTGTTGTGTAGACTTGATAACTTATTGTAAAATAACCGATTCGTTATGTATAATGAATCGGTTATTGGTTACATAAAAAAGTGCAATACCTAAAGTTACACAGTCAAAATGTAAGGAACAGCTGACTTTTTGGGGTCTACAATTGTCTATTCATGATAAAAGTTTGTGCGATGTCTTTTATACCGTAGATTCATCCATAGGTACAACCGCGGACATTAATTGCGGTCAACAACTTTTCAACCTTATGCCCTCAGTAATAAGGTTGAAAAGTTCACCGCCAGGGTCCACGATGGTACATTTTTGTTTTTAATAGAAAATCAAAAACATGGTTGAACAATGAATTCACAGAATCCTATTGCTGAAACCCAACATGCACATCGTGAATTATCGACTCAATTGCCTAAACACTATGTGCAGTTAATGTACTATACTAAAGACAGTTTACAACACTTCACATACTAACATTTTCGCTCACCCCAACCCCATCAAAATACCATTCTTTTCCCGCACAATCGTTACAAGGTGAACACAAAAAGCCAACTAGGCATTATGCCCATAAACATGCGCGGGCGCCCAGCGATGGGTAATCACAGCCATAAGCATACCATAAGTAAGGTGTTATCTTAATGTTAAGCTTGGCGGGCGTGAGTAGGATTGGGATTTGGTGGGGACAAGAGCGGAAGCGATTTTGGTGAGGAACTTGACGCCCGGAAAAGGTGTAAACGTGGAATGAGAAACATGACTGATTTGAACCGTAGCACCATTTAATCTAAAATTCCAATTCCGGTTATTTAAAATCTTAAAAATCACAAACTTGATAAAAATGTAAAAAAATCGAGGTACTTTTGTGACAGATTGAAACAAAAAAAATGAAAATTCTTAAAAATATGAAAAAAAATCTGGACCTTTGGTCCTGTCCTATTCTGTTTCTATGATCGTCTTTAAAAAAAGATAAACTACTTATATTATACGCCTTTTATTGATATGAGGGATCCTGGTTCAACAACCAGTGACAGCCTACAGTAAATTCCGAAAAGGTATATAATAAATAGGTATGGAGTTTTTTCTGATTGATGATTAGTTACTATTTGTCATCGGCCTGATTCACATAGTAATATCCAGGGGCCTACTAATTTATAAACGTTACAATGATCTCACAATCATCAGTTTTTGACAGATTTACCATACAAAACTGTGTAAACTCACCATATGGAGAGACCATTGTAACGTTTATAAATTGCCTTAGGCCTCAGACCCAATAACGATGAAAAACCAAGCCAACACAGAGTAAGAATGTTCCTCATTCCGCTTATCGCTCCGCCCGTCACAGCACACACTCGTTACCTTTGACCGTTGCAGTGCGCTGTCTCACAAGTTAATGTCCGATATTCGAGCCCAGATAACGGCCATCGGCTGTTTCCGACCAGATGTTTAATTAGATAAGTTAAGCTCTTCTTCGCGTTTTCTCTTGTTTATTTTTAGCCGATTTTGCTTTAATTTGCCTGGGAAGATTAGGTGATAGGGGGACATGGAGTTTTGTTGGAGAAACGTATGTGACGTCATCGTATGTTGACTTGTTCGTTTACAATTAATAAGTTTTGCTATGTATGTAAAATACTCGTAAGAAGGTAATGGATAGAATCCTTAACACTTTCTTATTTGTACATTTATAACTGAATTAGGTAGTTTTAAATAATTACTATTATAGAAACCTCTATCTATTATCTTCGTGATTATGTAGACAACTGTAATTCAATGCATTTTAAAGACAAAATAAAAGAGTAGGTATCTTATGCTAGAATCGATAACGACCACTAATCGTTTACTATTTAAAAATAAAATAAAATTCTATTTAAATCCCGACAAGCTTATAAAACATAATATCGTCCAATTTTGAAATACCTTACAAAAGAATTCAAACTGTACAAGAAATAAAAATAATTTAACAAGAACAACATTTCGCATAAAAAATATTCACACACGAAACATAGCATCTAGATCGATTAAGAAACGATAAAATTTTATTTCCTGCTAAAGGATGTTCCAAAATTGACCGAATGCTACATTTCATCCTGGTAGCATTAAATATAAGACGTCAAAATCACTTTACGATTCGTTACGATTTCAATATCAATCATACCAACTGCTAGACAAAAAGAGCCACCGGGTATATTTTTATGGTGTAAGCGGTAGCGGGTTTTAGAGTAGCGATGTTCATTATTGCACCACCAGTGCTGTTGGAAATCAATCAACTCAGCCTATCTCCGTCCATTTCTGAACATAGGCCTCTCACAAGCTGCGTCATATCACTATGTGCTCCGCCTTCCATAGCCAGTCTCTCTATCACTTTTTTAAGGTCGTCGGAAGTTGGAAATGGATGAAAATCAATGTTCCAGCGTTGTTATGATATTTTTTCCCTCTTTAAATTCTCAGCAGGCTTAAATTGTCAGGTTTGGCGTTACGTGACATGTTCTGTCAGTAGTAGAATAAAAAGGCTTCGAATTAATTAACTGGTGTATGGTTGCTTTACTAACAAGAATAGTAAAACTTGTTAGAATTTGAAACACACACGGCATAAGTATGGTTTCTATGTATAGTGAATTTACGTTTCAAGCGACAAAACGCCGGAGAAAAATACTATTCAGTAAGGAAAGTTAAACTATCTTACTGTCTTTACGACCGTTATTATAATCAAATTATGACCGTTATTCCTACCGCTCTTCGCTTTTAACTTGCACTACACATTCTCTCCCAAGTAATTGTTTCCACCGCGTATTAAAAAATAAAACATTTATTATAATTTTCGGCTTGTCAGTCTGTCTATTGAAATGCGAGCGTGTCTCATCTTTAATTGGATAATATCACACCCGTCCTAGAACATAATGATGAACACATGTATATAAATTAACTTTTTTATATTAGGTAAGTATATAATATTGAATTTGTAACAAGTGATATATGGTTTCATCTATTTTTGATTAGAGTGTTATTATTTTTTAATGATGTGGGTGAGAGATAATATAGCCTCTGAATTATAGATAAAAAAATAGTATGCTCATTAATAAGTGAAGCGAATCATGATATTGAAAACAAAAGAAGACAGTTCTAAGAGGAAACAACAGATAAAAACAATTGAATAATAAATCTTCTGATTTTTAAGATGAAATCAAAATCAAATTCAATAATATTAAAAATGTGTTGATGTTACCCCAAACTAGACCACCCAAAATCAGGAACGTTATAGTACTAAACTTTGAAATTACAATGACATTGGCAAAAAACCCTCATAAACGAAAAATTATGATATATGCCAATTTTAATACCGTTCTACAGGTCAAAGCTCGACTGCCTTGTTGGAGTAGTGGTCGCAAGCGCTACTGCTGAGCATGAAGTCCTGGGTTCGATTCCCAGGTCGACCAAAGTATTATTGGGTTTTGCCAACAGGAATTTCTCAGTAGCAGCCCGGAGTCTGGATTTGTGCCCGGTTGATGGCAATAGGCTCGACCCCTATTACATGGGACTTAAAACCTAACTGACAGAATGTGGATGTACTACAGTTACACCTCTGCCCAACCCTTTAGGGAAACAAGGCGTGATGATAAGTTGTGTTACGTAGGTCACTCACTGCAATTACCAGAAAAAAACTTATTAAGTATCTCCCTAATCAGTAGAAAAGGCGAACGCTATCAAAACTAAAGGTTTTTCTAACTAATCCACTAAAGAAAAACCGTAAATTGAATCAGCTGTTTTAGTCGTAAACCTCGACCGAGAGGAGATAAGTAATAGCAATGATTAACTTACCGCCAAAGGCAATAGTTTATGTCTTAATATGAAAGCTGTACTCAGAAGAACTGTATCGCGCAGATAGCATCTTAGAGTTTTCTAATTATATGGTTCAGACTTTAGAGCTGCAAATAGGTAGGTATGTTGTAAGTATCGTAGAAGATAAAGCAACAGTTGAATAACAGATGAATTTATTTTTGAGCAACATTTCACCACACAATAATTCTTATTAAATAAATTATGATCACATAACAAAATTATTAATTCGATTTTCGTAAAAAAAAAAAAAAAAAATTAATAAATATAAATATTATTATTATTATTTATTATATATAATAAAATATTATTTTCTAATAATATTCTTTTTAACAGATGATCTAGATATCTTTGTAATATAACTTAGATCTAAGCTAGCAATAAAAATGCCTGGCCGATTCTAAATTTAAGCTCACACAAAAAAAATTAGCTCGGATCTGTATTAAAGACCCCATTCCCACTATTCAGCGATCGATAAAGAGAGATGACGTCACGTTATCGACTACCAATCAATAACAATAAAAGCCGATGGTCTATTGAGAGAAAAAAACGAGGAGCAATCGCTTCAGGCGCTAACCAGTAGCGGCTTCTATTCGTTATTAAAATACTTAGATCGTAATCACACAGAGATACAAGAATGATAAATTGTTGAGTATCGACGGTAAGTGTCGGGACCACGAGGTAGTTTTTGCATCGATACGTACGATGTGAGTATGGAATTTGTTTTGTATTTACCTTCATTTTCTGTGGAGGTTATAAATTCCAGGTCTGTATTTCTATTCGATTTTCATTACCTATAAAAACTGTTTAAGTGTTTTCTAAGATTTTTTGGTTCATATACTTTGGAAGAGTTTTTTCGTCATCAATTCTTTCATCACAATTGGTCATCTTTTACCAATGATTGCTTCGTTAATAGAAAAAGTTCTTTTCTTATTTTCAACTTACTTCTTTAGGAAACCCACACTATGGTTATATGAATTATTTATTATTGTCAATTGATACCAATTTCATTGCAAATTTTTCTCAGCTGCAATTGCTGTGTTGCTCTTCTTGCCCATCACAACCCCTCTCCCGCCCAATTTATTTGGAATCCGTGCATCATATATTTTTTTCCATACTTCTCTATTAATCGTCATCGTGGTAATCACCCCCTTTAGAACTATAATCATCTTTGACACAGTCCAACCATCGTTCCTTTAATTAATCTTGCCCATATTCATCGCAATAATCTGCCCAACAAATCACAAAGACTATCATTACAAAACTATTTCTTTCTCTGTTCTGTCTACTAGTAGCCTAACATCGCGAATTCATATCACTTATTCATTATGTTGATAGCCATCTCATTTCAACTTAATGATAATTATCGCTCGCAGTGTTAATCATTTCTCTGATGATGTTTTTTTTCCGAAGAATCGAATAGAAAGGTTTTTTTGATTCGTATTATTTGATTGAATTGATATATGATGGGATTAATAGGTACCTAGTTACGTTGGCTGTCTTCAACCTGTTATTTAGGTAGTTCTAAGGCAATTGGCGGCACGGTTGGTTAGTAGCTAAGCGTAGTGGTTAAGCAATTGACTGCTGCGCTGCGTGTCGCGGGTTTGATTCCCGCACGGAATAAATATTTGTATGACCTACATGTAGTTGTTTCGGGTCTGGCTGTTTGTGTGTGTCAGTTTAAATGTTTGTAAACCCACCCACGATACAGGAGAAATTCCAAGTGCGGGGCAAAGTTTAAAAAAAAAATTGAAATGGAGGATGTAGCGTATTACATCTATTTTTTTCATTTAGCAGTCTATTATGCCTTATTATAACAGCCATATTATATTTCCCATATATGTATTAGATATATGGGAAATAAAAACTGATGCACTATGGATTATACTTTATTAACTACAAGTAGGTACAACATTAATGATCAATCAAATAACTAATATTTTGTATCAATATATTTTAAAAGTGTGACCATGGAGTTTCTTGCACGTTCTTCTCCTTAGCTTCATCTTTCTGACTGACTGACTGCTTTGACAATTCAAAAGTGGCTGTTTAATTGAAATAAATGCTTGAGTTTGAGTTTGTCTGTATTTTCTCGCCATAACTGTTCACCCATAAACATGCATGACTGGCTCAAAATGCTTAGCCTCTGATAATATTATAGATTTATTAACCACTACATGAAATATTAAGCCATAATATTCATAAGTAAACTTAAAACATTAAAATTATTTATGAGCCGATCAAAAAAACATTAACCCTAAAAAGCGCACGGGCACATTATTCCACAAAAATAACAGTATAATATAAATTTAACCGAGTATATTATATCGGGCATATAATTGTCGGTTGTAAGGCATATAATAGTGTATAATTACGACACGTTCATTAATGTGTTACTATAATTTAGTTTAATATGAGACTAATTGAGCTATCGTTACTTAAAGCTTTGATCGACATGAGAACCGATCGCTTTTATTATACACTGTTTGGTTTAATTAAATACTTGTTTTTTTTTTATGTTGCACTAGTTATTTGGTTATAGTACCTCAATGCCTTTAGTCTATATGTAAGCGTTTCTCATTGTTATACATTTCTTACTTTCTTATTTTTTTACTCAAGTCAGTTTAGTTTGGGAAGAAGCTAATCTCTTGTTAAGGTAATCTTGTTTTTTTTTTCTAAAGTAATCTAGGTTACGACAAATCATATAGTTGAGAATCGAACCCAACACAACACCTTGCACGCGGTCTGCACGCGCAGGCATCGTGATCAGCGCGTCATCGGTACCCTGAGGCGCGGCGCGGCAGAGGCTGGAGGACCACTAGCTTCCACGGAATCCACCACGACTGACTATTTTCCTTTCTAATTTAAACCTTTGATTGTTTCTCCGAGATAGTTCTATATTTGTAAATATAAAGCTTTAAACCATTGCCTAAAATACAGTCCACTCTTTAATTGCTCCCCGCGTTAACAATATAATTTTCGCGGCTACTGCACATAAGTAACTAAAGAAGATAATGCTCTTTTATTCAATATAATCGCTCTACCGCTTATTACAACACTCAATTAACCTAAAGAAAAGCCTTAAGCTAACTATAATAAGTTTAACTGCCTCACCGACAAATATAATTAGATACCAACACTAAACTGCCGACCTATCATTTCACATAATACATTCATATCACGATCACACACACAGACACATAATTTAATAGTAAACAAAATAAATATAAAATCTAATGCAAATTAATAATGTGCATACAAAAAACGAGATAATGATTTGGATCGTGAGAACGTTGAAGTGAAAGTGCTAACTATAATTTTAGTATTACGATTACGGTAACCAATGTGTGTAACAATAAAAACTGGTGCCATATTGGAAGTATCGGGTTCCGTAGATAACATTTTATTGTTATATTTACGCTCTACTTTTGAAATAACGTGACTGTGAAGTGTGAACTCAATAATGGTCGTAAATATACAATATGGAGAGAATAAGACGACAATAAATGTAAATGCTGAGGAGTATTTTGAAACTATGAAATAATAAAAAAATTATGAAATAAATAATATATCTGTGTATATAAATAATGAAATAAATAAATAAATAATAAATTTTTGAAAATTATATTTTTCAAACAAATTAAATAGTAGAGATGGGTTGACTACGGGTTTTATCTATCAACCAACTGACTTTAGTGACTAAACTATTGCCAAAATATTTAATTGAAAATTTGTATGCAGTCTAGGAGCGTCTTACAAAGTTTTATAATTTATTGTCATATCGTCACCCCCACATTGTTTAAGTACTAGTATGGTTATGGTTAAGTTTAAAATTATGTTGGTTATAAGGAACGCTAGTAAGAGGAAGATTACCAGTAATATAATTTCTCTAGAAGAGGTCAGGCGAGCGTCGATCTGCCTGTAAAACCAGTAGCCTGCCGTTTTGCACAGGAGCTAACTGATTCTTGGCTCATTACTAAACCTACATGAATTTTCCTCATTAGTTTAGCTAAAACAATATTTACATATTATGCGCAGAAGCAAATATTCTGAGATTTATTTTGTCTGACATTTTATTTTATTTTATTGGCACTGCAATAGATTTATAAAAAACTAGCTGTTTCCCGTGGCTTCGTCTACGATCCAAAAAAAAAAGTCTATGTCCTAACCCAGGTCATGGTCTACCCATATGCTAAATTTCATCCAACTCCGTCCAGCCGTTTTAGCGTAACAAACAATCCCACTTTCGCATTTATATTATGTATTGATTAGGCTAGCTAGCTATTAGCTTTAGCTACTATTTATTACGGCTTTTGGTTTAATTTGCTTTTTTATGCTTTTTAATATTTTTTCTTTCCTTCATTAAATTAAATACAAATTCTCAATGAAGAATTTAAATAAAATGCGAAAAATTAGCTACCAAAATTGAAAGATCTCCAAAACTACTCGGCACATAATAATAATATAATATCCGTAAGCAATCACAGATCATGAGCAGTAATCAGACAACCTGTCGCTTTGTAAAGGTGAGGACAGAACAATGTAATGCGTTGCGTAAAGTAATCGTGTATCGCGTGGTTAAAGGGCACCAGTTTTAACGTTTTTTTTAATGTGATTTGTTTTCACAGGCTTATTTGAATAAAAACATAATCACCAATATATTTTCTTTGGGTTTATTTTTATTATAAAAAAATTGATAATTTTCATTACATTGGAAATAAAATCTAAATAGTTTGTAACCTGTTTTATAACACTTCAAGTTATAGCCAAAAAGTAGGTGTGTAAAGTTTGAATAAATATTCTTGAAATAATCTAACAGTTTCACATAACCGTTAAAAAGAAACGTGATGAGTGATGACAGTTAAGTAATAGTTTAATTAATTTAAACGTGATAATTAATATTAATTAACTGCGACTTGTTTCCATGTAATCCATATTTAAATTATCATAATTATGTACTTTAAATGTAGTATTAGACACTGAAACGTGTAGTGTTAATACATTATTATAAATACAACTATTTAATTCGTCGGCATAATTATGTGTAAAAAATACCTACCTATATTTTTAAATAATATTATATTTAATTAAAAATAATGTTTAAATATTATAACATCGCAAGCAAAGGGTTAAATGCAAAAAGTACCGCAAAGCAATACACGCTAGCTCCAGCTCTTTGACATAATACAATTGCATAAAATTAGGATTTCCACAAACGAGGCACATTATCAATAATCAGAATATCAGATACGCTAATTATTTAAATTTCATGCTTACACAAGAAGTCAATGCACGCATCTTCATAACTTGGTACTAATTACATCACCAGATTTGGTGTTTATTATAATTTTAATGTTTATCTACGTATTGCATTTCAAATGATTTCTAATCATTGGTATCAGTCAGAATCTAGCTTTAGAAGAGATCGTCTTCCCTTAGACTACACACATAGGAGAAGTTATAGTGTAGTTACGAGTTGACCTCACGCACACACAGACACGTTCACCTGCCGCGATCCACTCGTGCTCACTGTCACATGTTAGGACGTGGGTACACCGGGCACTTTTCTTTTAAAGTTTTTTTTGTTAAATGTGGTGTTGGTTATTTTTATGGCAGTGTTAAGTTACGATTCACCGGCAAAAAATTAGAATGGATATAAATTGTTTTTAACATTTTGTTTTATAACTATAATAAATTCCGCACAATAATAATGAGTAGCATGATCATCCTGTCAGACTGATCCAAATAAATCTCACCTGTCAATTTACGTGCAATAAAAATGCCAATTTTCCGACACGATATCTAAGCTAATGAAACATCGGATTTCGAACACTAATTAAATGCAAAGCAATAAAAACAATAAACCCAGTGTAGCAACACTCTAAGCTAAACTCTGACATTCCACTCACACACGCACACGATCGAGCGAGTATCGCAACACATCACCTGTCGAGTCGACCGCGACCTCCCAACCAGCCAGTACGTTATTAATATTGGTCAATACACTCACACTAACACACCTAACTTTTCACAAAATCAACCGTATCAATCCAAACACAGAATTCAAATTCAAACGCAACGACTTTTCATTCAATACGATTCTACACGCACACATTCAAACCAAAGGTGTTGGCTGCGCATGTGTGCACGAGACATCGCTTTTGAATGGATACAGTTATTGCTGGAATAGTTTTGAGCTGTATTTAACTGAAATTAGGGTTCGTATTAGTTCGTACTAGGAAGTAAGATTGGATAGAGCACAGCGAAATGTAGCTCTGAGGTCGTGGGAGCTCGCCCGACCGGCGATTCGGTTAGTTATATTATTTTCGAAGATGTAACGGTATGAAATTTTTGATAACATATTCGGGTACAATATATTTGACGTATATTATTGTTTATGACAGCTATTGTTATTAATTTCGCGTAGTAATGGCGAGAAAATCGTAAAAAGCGTTCTTATACCCGGTTTTTGGTGCTTTACTTTCATTTATGCTGTTGCAGATATTTTATTTTAATATTAAAAATAATTATTATCATGTGATAACGGCATTATTTTTAATTATTGTAAAACTAAAAAAGTGAAAATATAGACATGGTTTTGTATTTATTATTTTACTTTACGATCAAATAATCGGTAACCGTCGCTCGTCATTAGAAAAGTTTTACTCTAAAAAATCATTTCATTTTTTTTTTCACCAGAATTAGATCAAACTTTGTTGGTAGACATAATTAAATGCTATAAAAGTAGACAGTTAACTTACTCACCAAATAAATAAGCAAAATAGATTAAAAAATAAATTGATGCACATTTTTAGATCAAAATATAATTAAGTCTAGATTAATTTGAACAAAATGAGGAGATCTAAATGTAAAAATCGTAAATTATAATTTCTTGTGGTTTTACAACATTTTTATTTTTAGATTAAGACAAAAATAGCTATGAAAGTGAATGCTCATCATGTTGCTAAAGATCAAAATTAGGGTGATGCATTTACAATATAAACTACAGATTATTTAAATTAACAAGCTTGGTTTATAAAAACGGAAAACAGTAATTACATTTTTAGCGACATTGGGTAATTGGTTATACATTTGCCGCTATGATCTAGTGCTTAGACCACCTGTCTCAGACCCAGAGGGCCCGGGTTCGATTCCCAGTGCGGGCAAAAATTTCTGTTCGGTTTGGTTCGTGGTAGGGCTTGTTCTAAGTCCGCCTGGCTAGCTACCACCATCTTAACTAAGCCTGTCGCCATAACAACAATGTTAACAGCATTATGGTGTTTCGGCAGTTAGAGTTAAGATAGCTATTGTGGTTGAGGATTCCGGGTGAAGCCCGCTTCCACCTTTGGCCTGATCATCACTGACCATCAGGTGAGATTCAGGCCAAGAGCTTCCAAGTTGTGGATAAAAAAAATAAGTTACAAGTATCCTCTCAGTATAAGAGATGACTGAAAAATAAGAACAATCTAATACACGTTCAGAACTATTCACGTATCAGATAACAAAATAATGTTAAACAAAATATAACATAACATCTCAACTGATTCCCCGATGGATTGGGCAAAGGTGTACCTACATACCACCTACACCCAGTAATAGGGGGTGAGCCTATTGCCATCAACTGGGCACAAATGCAGACTCCAGGCTGCTACTGAGAATTACAGGTGGAAAAGCCAAAAAACTTGGCTGGACCTGATAAAAAAAAAAATGATAACTAAAAATATTGTGATAACTGATAAGGAAATGATATAATAACAGTATCTTCTGACGGTCGTCCACTCACCAAGTACAGCAGTACACAAATTATTTATCAATCAATATCATATCATTAAATATCATATCATTCTATACCGAATTAAATCAATCTAGTTTCAACTTTTGATCTCACCGCGAACTTTCGCCTGATCATAGTTAAAAATTAACTACATAATAGATATACTTTTTATATATTATATTGATTAATAATATAAAAATATTAATTAACGTTATAAATCATAATTGACTACTCGAAATAATTACTTTAATTGTATCATGATTATATTTTTATTAAGTTGTTAGTGTTGTATGGGGAGTCGCGGTAACATGAAAGTTTTAATTTTTAGTTTAGAGCATAATTTAGTTTAAACGGATGTTGTTTTAGCGTGTTTTATATTTTAATTGATTATAAACGAGCATACGGCACACCCGATTTTTTCGTTATTCAGTGCAGTTTACATTTATTTATTTATAAGTTTTCGTTTTTAATGATTTTAATTTTAAACGAGATTGGATGTGTTTGCCCATCATTTTGCCATATTCATTACAGGTAGTTAGTGTTATTACTTGTATTTTAAAACAGGTTTTTTATTTGTGGTTTATGATTGTTGACCGTGGGTTTAGTGGAATAATTATTTTATTGGTAGATACAATCTGGGCCTGGGAAAGAATTTTGCAATTTCGAGAAAGTCAAACTTAAATTGAGCAGATTTTTTTTAATGTGCCTCGTTGGTCGTAATTATGGTTGCAAGGGCTACTGCTTAGCTTGAAGTCTTGATTTCAATTCCCAAGTTGACCAAAGTGTATTGGGTTTTTCCATCTGGAATTCCTCAATAGCAGCCCAGAGTCTGAATTTGTGCCCGGTTGATGGCAATAGGCGCGCCCCCTATTACATGGGACTTAAACATAATTGGTGAAATGTGGGTGTACCTACTATAGGTTCACGTTTGCCTAACCCTTCGGGCTTTTTCTTCTTTACTGGCTTTTTAACCCCCGACGGAAAAAGAGGGGTGTTATAAGTTTTGTATCCGTGTTCGATCAACTATCAAAATCAACCGATTTTGATTATTATTTTTTTGTTTGAAAGGGGTCTTGGTCGAGAGTGTTCTTAGATACAATTCAAGAAAATCGGTTCAGCCAATTGAAGATTATCAGCTCTTTTCTAGTTGAAGATTGGATGTGCGCATCTTCCACATGTCTGATCGATTCGAAATGTAGAATTCTGTTACTTCAATAATATTAGAAAACATAGTAACCTTGAACCGATTCTGCAGCATCACCTGGAATTGTGTCGGGGGTTATTTTTATTTTTAATTTTAACTTGTTTTTCTTTTTACGGGCGTGATGTTATGTTATGTATATTAGCAATTTCTTCTGTAGATGAATAAGATCGATTATTTATATGCTGTCAAGTTATTTGCGAAGCTCGATGTGTTGTGGTTTCAATTGTTTTAATTTGAATAAAAAAGATCATCCATCATGTGGAAATAGTGCGTCAAAATTAAGCCTTATTAAATGAAATGTTGAAACAAACCATGACGAATGTATGATAGATCTGACATTTGACATCATTGACAAAACTATTGCGATCATCGATCAGCTGTTATTTGTGTATCGTCAAATATTTGCACATGAAAGGTCGTAGGTTCAATTCCTGATTGCCTTGATAATTATATGAGTTTTTTCAACAAAGTTATGTTTTTGATCTACTTTTTTCAGAAATAGTTATAAATAATTATGAAGTTTATGTTTTTTTCGGCTTTGTGATTTATGTATTTTACCCTCGAAATCAAAATGTTGCAATAAAATAAATAGTGATACAACTAGTCTGCTTAGTTTTGATACGTTATTAACACTTTGCAATTATAAATATTCGCACCCACAGTAATTATTGGTAGTTAATAATTACGTAAAAACCTTGTACGAACACTATCTTTGATTGCAAAATTAACATACTTTAAATCAAATAAACTTGCTGATTAGACTTACACGAACTGTTAATTAGAGGCATAAAATATACACAGTGTAGTATTTTGTAAAACTTATAATGCATATTTATTATTTTTTCAAGTCCTCGACTGCCTCGTTGGTATAGTGGTCGCAAGCGCTACTGTTGAGCTTGAGGTCTTGGGTTAGATTCCCAGATCGGGCAAAGTGTTATTGGGTTTTTATATCTGGAATTCCTCAGTGGCAGCCTGGAGTCTGGATTTGTGCCCGGTTGATTTGAATAGGCTCGCCCCCTATTACATGAGACTTAAACATAACTGGCGTAATCTGGGTGTACTATAGGCACACCTTTGCCTAACCCTTCGGGGAATACAGGCGTGATGTTATGTTATTTGTTCAAATACCTTGAATTAAAAATAACAATAAACTGTTGTAGCTCCAGCATTTATGTCTTTTGTACCACGCATTAGGCGTAGTACAAAAGATATAAACGCGATAAAGTATCCGAATCCACTATGTTTTTTTATAATAAATTAATTTACTAACTTACTATTCGTTAAACAAACGGCCCGTTAGAAATATAGGAACTGGAAAAAGTTTACACATCTAATTAGACAGCCCGCCCCGATTAAAAATAATTTAACACTGAGTGCAAAAGATAAACGCGTAAGTGTCCGCTACAAAATTTTTAAATCAACTTTGATAACTTACCATTCGTAAATAAAATGACTCGTTAGCAATTAGGAACTAGTGATATACCGACTAGTCAGGAAAGCCGACAAGTCGGCCATATTTGTAGTCGGCGACTAGTCGGCTAAAACTGCCGACTAGTTGGCCCATTTTTTACTCGTATCAGTTACTTTAGTATACTTAAAAAATTAAAAGACGGTGATTGAAATGAAATTGAAATCTCTATTGTTATTTTTGTTTTGTTATAAAATCAGTTTTACAGATTACTTTCAGTGCAATCTAGAATAGGATGGACGTAAACGGCTCGCACGTAAACAATGATAGAAAAAATGCAATGTAAATGAAAACATGTCCCGACACGTCCGCATGGTCGCCGTGCACCACGCGCCCTACGAGCCGAAAGCGAACATTTCCGATTTCACCCGAACTCAACCGAAAGCAATGATCGGCTTGGCAGACTAGTCGGCCATTTTGCAACCGACTAGTCGGCTAGTCGGCCAAAGTCATAGTCGGCCCATCTCTAATAGGAACCAGAAAAAGTTTACCCATCTAATCAGACAACCCGCCCCGATTCAAAATCATTTACCACCGTCCGTAAGTAACACTATAACGGTGCCTAAGTGCTGTAGGTGCAAACATGCAGTATATTTATCGAATAGTTAACATTTCTGTTCGTTTGTTTACTTAGCTAATGACTTGGCCGGTTGTTAGAGATCTATTCATGTTATTAGTGGTTAGTGAGGTTGTCACTGTGTACGTGCTTACGAGGCGTTGATGATCTGTTGGTAAGTAATTGTTATAGGATTCACGATACTTATCTGGAACTAAATACTTTTTTGTTGTAGGTTTTAATATTAGTATCAGCCTATACTCATCACATTAAGCATGAACAAATATTGATAAGACACTTACAAAATGGTAACTGATTTTTCATAAATTATGGTTGCTGATAGGCAAGTGTATCTTCTGTCGTAGGTACGTTTAGGCCTCATGAAATATACAACTAGGTCTTAAATACACATAATATATAAATGATAATATCGTTATTGTTTATATGTTGGCAATCCGTTAAGGGGATGTAGGTCATTTGCAACCAAATGACCCCTCATGACCCCTATGCCAATGTCAACCATTTTCGAGTAATTTTTATATTTTATATTTTGGCATTATAATCATTATTTTCTGTTTTTTTTTTTTAGTTGGTATATTTTGCCAATAAACGCATTTTTCTTTCTGTATATCTTAGATAGTGCCACAGAATCTGACAAATAGTTTAATAGTCGCATTAGGTTTTAAGTCTTTTTTATCCCAAAAAATAATATTACACAATATAACAGTAATCAGTATTCGCCAAACTGCAAAATAGTTTGCCGCCAACCTAATCTTGAAACTGTCCGACTGATACCATTTGGGAACGTTGGAATATGTAATGCTTAACCAATACTAATCAGAAAATATTTTATCTGTCAGTAATTAATTACTTAATGTTGATTACCAGTATTAAGCAATATCAAAAAGATTACTGTCAATATTTATACTTATAGGGCTCACGCGGGAAATAACGCTTTTAATGGCAAATTACCTTTGAATGTCAGCGTCACTTATAAAATGTTTCAAAATCTGTAGGCCTAATGACGAATTTAATGCTCGGCCTTCACTAAACTAAATTAATAACCACTCATTTATCACCTTGCAAATTTAACACATTTGAGAAAAAACTTTATAATATTCCCATGATTAAGCAAAATGAACTTTGGTATTAAGGAGCTAAAGTTTATATTAGATTGTTTAAATTATATAGTCGTTGGTCTTGACAAATTTAATGTTAAGTTGCCGTCGATTCGAGTACCGAGTGATTTGATTACTGATCGATGTATTGGTTTATATAGAGTTGGTAATACCGCCTTGTAAAATCGTTTTTTTTTTGCGGATAAAGGAGGAACATTTCTCATACTACTTAACGATAATCTGTTTAATAGTTATGATTAGCAAATAGCTTTTATGATAATAACTAGTACTCTCATAATTTACCATATCATAATTTATACCATTATATCAACTACCTACTGAATATGGCTATATGCCAAGACGGTCGATATATTGACGACTAACCAATATTTGGATAAATCTTGCAAAGTTAGAAAACCTTTAAATAAAGGAAAACCACCTTAACATAGTATTTATTTAAATAAACAACCCGCTTAACAACTCCAGACAATTCGTAGCCAAGTTGCGATACTCGGGTGACGCTCGTGAAATGCGAAATCAGATAGTTACAGCTTTTTGCTCGACTGTACCCGTTCGTGTGCACTTTTTACTGTGACTGTACAAGTGTTGCGCAGTTCCAGACCTGGAGATTTTGTTTATAGATGTACTTTAGAAAGAACTTGTGAATACTAACTCTAGAGGTGCTTTTGAAATATTTTTTTACTTACTTAGTATAAAATACAGGTAAGTATTCTTACCCGTATTTCTCAGTTCAGTGGAAGATTCGTTTTTTTGGAATACAAATGTAGAAGGATACATTTGAAGAATAAAGTTATTCAAGATTGAAAAGCAACCTATTCCACACATTGCATAATGACAGCAGGCATTTGCAAGAGTTCTTTACATTCATCCAATCTAAAAGTATATGCTATCAGAGAGGCATTTCCCGTAATTTTTAAGAACGTTCGCATACGCGTCTCATTCGCAATCTGTCAAAAATACAATCAATTTACCAACAATTTTTACTAGTTTGACGGATGTTTTTTAAATACGAGAATTGGCCTTCTGATATAAGTTATACTTAAGACAGGTTTTATAGGTACTTCACTACAGAAAGACGGATGAGAAACTTGGACCAGTTCCAAAACAAAAAAAAAGTCTTGGGAACTACTAGAAAAATCTTGTTCTCAGCAGAAAGCCGACAGTGTACAAAAGAAAACCTGTGTTTCCCATCACCCCCGGGCAGCACAATACGAATAGAAACATAAAACGACCCCCACAGACCGACGACTTTTTTGTCGCACAGCTGGACAGAAAATGTTCGGAAGCAAAGCAATTTCATTGATCGCAGCGTCTCTGTAATTCGTTGTATGCGTTGCTACGCGGTCGGTGAGTCGATAGTCTGCGGGGGACCTTTGGGCTGTAATTGTCAGGATTTTTTGTTAGAAAGTTTACAGGATACCTGTGTAAGTTTTGGTTAAATGGCTGTTATTGTTGGTAGGTGTGTTCATCCTGTACCTACTACATGATACAGGTTCTTTGCCCAATGAGGGGAGCGCCATGTGCATATTTTTGACAACGCATCTAACCATTGTCATACAGTATAAATATTTTCCTAAGCAAATATCCTGTGAAAATGCATCCAAGCAGGTATAATCTTCTTTAGAAATATTATGTGAATTTAATTTTTACTGTGCGCTTCCCGAGTCCCATCCATTTTAGCTTCTCTCTGCCCTATGCATTCTAAAATGCCAGTTGATGATTCAATGATAAACTTGAAATCGATGAATTGCCTTACATATTCTTCAATCAACCCACGTTGATTCATCAATGGCAATGAATTGATTATGGGAATTTCTTTGTTTTTCAACTTCATCTTAACTTTATTTCATTCGATATTAATACGCCATAAAACTTTAAATCACTCGATTTAAACATACGATTCGTCTAAATTTATACTAAATGTCGCAATGATAATTCACGACCATCCCTAGCTATAACTCTTCGTACATGTTACCTTGAAAGTTGTCACCTTTATATAAAGGGGTTAGAGTTCAGAATTGTGTAACTGTTGTAAAAGAAGTGCTTATTTGAAAATTCCTAACACGGCAGAAATTAAAATACAATGCTGCCTTCGTATAGTTGAATGTGTGACGTCGGCGAAGTTGAAAGCCGGTGGACGGCGATATATCCTTCAATGTAGGGATTAGGGTTGGCGAAATTTTCGTCATTATTTTTATACATACTCTTCTTTATTTGTTCAATTAGCTATTGTCTATGCTTATTACGAAAAAAATATTTTGCTTATCGCACCAGCAACCCTTTTGTTTTAAATAAGAATGATCTACTTATCGTTTTTTTTTGTTGGTAAGTATGATATCTCGCGATGTGAAAAAAAAAGTTCAAGTTATAAGTTTTTGAAGGTATGATTTTGATTTTGATACTCTTTAGAAAACGGAGGATCCTCCAACCAGACGGGTGTGGTGTCTGACGGGCAACTGCCCAACGATATATTTCGGAAAGTTATGTATATCCTATTCGCGCGGTAAACTTTGCTTGCGCGATGCAGGATTTCGCGTGACTTTTCTGTGGCGATCTTAAGTGTACTTTGGCACACCTAATTATTGTTCTACTGACGTCATTGGCCTCGTGCACCACTTGAAATTCTGCCCGCGCCACAGAATCAATAGCTTCACTATAATTAACACTTATTAAACCTAATTCCAGTGCTAAACTCCTCACGTAAAGGTCGACCGTATTGAATTAATTCCAATTGTGTCAGGAAGCATTGAAATTAGTTTTAATTTTTTCTTCTTCAATTTAGCTAACCACAATCATGTGTTTGTTATTGTGGTTGCAGCCTTTGAGGTTTATAATTATATCAGACTATCAAAATCCACATTTGGATGAAGGACTTCTCAAGTTTTTGTAACACTTAGCTGACCACTTCCCGCGTTCAGTTTCTTCTATTATAATGTTTCCGTATTGTGTAATTCTCGATTTAGTTGAATTTCCTACTCTAGTGACGATAGTCAACATTGTAAACTAGCTCTTGCCTCTCCGTAATCAAATTCTTGGGATTAATGAATAAATCAATCAAATTAAAAGGAATTCAATCAATAAAGTCAATAATTGGACGATTACCTTAAATGCCATAGGAATATATGCAATAAAAACCTCACAGAACCAGAGTGCTTCTTACAATATATATACAGTTTTAGAGGAAATGCAGCCAAAACTTTTCGCCTTGGTCCGTGAAGCAATAGTTTGATGAAATAATGTAAAGTAATAATGTAATTGGGTGTGTAATAATGTAATGTAATGTTATATGCCAAAACATTAAAGATCTGAGAACGATTGAGGATCATTTATTTCAGGAAGACGATCTTAGCTTACCTAGTAGACTATTAGTATTAGTCTCCACGTAAAGGCCAATGTATGGGTTAAGCGAATAAAATTAATTCTATTTGTCTTCAAATTGTCCCAAATTACGTGTTTAAAGTAACTTATTGGTATGTATTTGTTGAAGGCATCATAAAACAGTGAAAGTTTATGGCTCTTATTGGGAGCCGAATTTAAATAAAATGTAGCAACTAGGCCTTCATTATGTTGATTGGTTTAATTATGTGGCATATGTAATGAGAATTAAGGTCTTTTATGGCGTACGCGAAAAACTAAGTGGTTGTATGAGATATGAGTTGTGTGGTCTGTTTTGGATGGGCCATCTGTATTTTTGTGTAGCTTTAATTTTGCATTGCTTTATGTTTGTAAGGATCGTATACGATGGCGTTCTATAGTTTCCGCCTACCCCAATGGGAAAAAGGTGTTACTTTATGTATGTATGTACGTAATTTTGCAATAGACTGAGACGCGTGCCTTTTCCTCAGAGATCAAGTTCAAAAGTCTTTCGTTGCTGTTCGTTGTCCCTTCAAATTGCACACAGCAATGTGGCAGAAGAAGAAAAAAAAACGGGGCAATCTACTCTGATTACTTGCCACCCATTACATAACCAAACCCCAAAGTGAAGTCACCAAGCGAGTTTTTTTTTTACCCTGGTTAATTTGCCGCATTGCCCGGTGGGAACCAGGTAACCTTAAAAAGTTGGTGGTGATGCGCAAGGTAGATGGGAAAAGACCTCGCGGCCGGTCACCTAACCGCTAGACGGACCAAGTAACTTCCCTCAATAGACTCTTTGTTACGATGGTCCTGATAGAAGCGAAGAACTGAAGTGGAAGAACATCTTATATAAAGCCACGAATGCTTTTCAGGGTTTTTAACCGCCTCTGTGGTCTAGTGGTTAGACCACCTGTCTCAGACCCAGAGGTCCCGGGTTCGATTCCCAGTGGGGGCAAAATTGTCTGCTCGGTTTGGTTGGTGGTAGGGCTTGTTTGAAGTCCGCCTTACTAGCTACCACCATCTTATCTAAGTCTGTCGTCATAACAACAATGTTAAAAGCATTGTTGTGTTCCGGCAGTTAGAGGTAAGATAGCTAGTTCCTCTGTGGTTGAGGATTCCGGGTGAAGCTCGCATCCACCTTCGGCCTGATCATCACTTACCATCAGGTGAGATTTAGGCCAAGAGCTTACCCGTTGTGGTTAAAAAATAAAAAAAGGAACACGACCTTCCGTAATGGAGAAGAAGGATTTGCCTCAGCGCAAACTTCAACACAGCTAGCTACCACTACAAGCTAAAGTATAACCTATTACCATAAAGCACGCTGCACTAAGTACCAAGTACCATCCTAAGTACCTACTAATGTTCTTAACGACATAAAACTAGCCCATCGCTCAAAGTTATACCATCAGATAACGACAAGTGGTTTATTCTCCATGAATTTAACGTTCGTGCATAATTATTTATTAGATTTGCGCATATTATTTGTTAGATTCTACATAAGAATGTAAGGTTATCAGTGAGATTTATGTGGTTTGTGCTACTAAACGGTAAAGGTAGGTTTCCGTAAGGCATATACCTGTAATTATGTGTTGCAGGTTGTATTATAACCTTATTTTGATGTTACATGCGCGATGTATTTTGTAAAAAAAATGTTTTATCGTGACTTTTAGCTGACTTAGCATCATCACCGCAGAAATGGAAGATACGTAACACAAAATGACAGATTGTAGAAAGTTCCTGTTAATCCCCAAGGGAAAAAGTGTGATCTTTTGTTATAGGGCACCATTATTGCATTAAAACTTGCTCTGTTAGTTTATATTTAAAAAAAAATACAAATCTGTTTTATTCATGTGTCCCTATGCAGCCGATTTATCTCATTGATAAAACTTAATTTATCCTAATTTTTAATACATTTTTAGCCAAGCGTCAACCCTAGGCCCGCGCGTGCGCACACGCGGCAATTTGTAAGCGGCGTCCGCGCAGCTTTCCCGATGCGAGCCAAAGAGGATCAATCTACTCCATATCGATGTGTTTCGCCTATTGGCTATTGTGGAACTGTGTGTCTATGAGAGCCCAGTATTTATGATGTGTGTAGGTGGTATAGGCAGGAGTGTTTTTGCTTGAGTTGTGATGATGAATCTTATTTTAGGTGTATATTTTATGACGGTTTTATTATTTCTATGGGTAGACTTTTGGATACTTTTTATAAAATACTAGCTTTTACCCGCGGCTTATACCGCGTTAAGGTCGAAAACAAAAACCTTAGTTGAGTTAGTAGGTAGATAATTTTGATATTTTTATTATTTAATGAATTAGTTTATAAGTTGTTATGTACGTATATAATACTGTTTTTCTTTCATATACCTTTTTTTTTTACTAATGTGGTTGTGGTTGAATAAAATTTGACAACTTTTGGTCTTAAAATGTTCGTAAAAACCTAATTCAAACTAAATTAGGTTTTTAAGGAAATAGAAATTGGAAATGTTTGGATACTTATAAAGGGTATAAGGGACCGCCCTCCGTAGACTGATGGGGTGACTTCAGTATATTATTATCAAGATGACCGGTACATTAAATTATTTCAGGAACGTTATGGGATTCCAATAAACCTGATTTGTTTAATTACCTCACACGCAATGTATCGTTACCGTGGCAAAACGCACGTAGCAAACGGCAGCGCACGTAGAGTATTTCAACATCAATTGCTGTTTTATTTTTATTTTAGCTGTTACATTTACATAAATTGAGTGCTGCGTACAGATAATGTAATTTTGTAACAGAAAAAAAAAAAAAAAAAAAAAAAAAAACTGACATTTTTTCCGGTGGAATATGATTCAAAATAAGGAGCTGAATGCACCCTGTAAGTTTACGGAGGGCTGTCCCCTACACCCTGTATTACTGCAGCTTTAACAGGGCACAAAAAATGAAAGCAAGGCTATCACTAGCCTATTTTTATGAAAGCAAATATACTTTCAGTCCTTTCACCATTCGCGCACCGTTTAATAACACTACCCATCTAACATTTATCGTCAATAAAAGCTATCGAAACAATAGCGAGTGTGATCAGATTCGTAATCGATACATACGAAATCGAATCGGGATGTATCGATATGCGCTGGCGACGATTCGCGCGGAATTTTCCTTTGTGAATATTGAGTTATTGAGATCAATGCCAATGAAGTTTGCATATTTTAAATGTATTTTATTTACTTGATGTCCATAAGGGATTTTGAGTTTTACTTGGCCACTAACGGGCGGTAAATTATAGAAACATGTCATAAAATTCTTCATGATTGTTCAGTAGCGAATGTCAGAGACTAATATATTAATACATACAAAAATTACATAAGAACCATAAGCACTTTTATACGCACTAACCGTTTAGAGTCAAGTGCCACCTTTATATTCCACTTGAAACTACAAATGTTAACGATTGGTCAAGTACTTGTATTGAGTAACAACAAATAGACGCATCCACAATAAAGAATATTTCAAACAAGAATGATTGACGTAAAACGAAGACGATAATGGTTTGGTCAGAAGTAATGTGTTTGGGCAATAGTACTCGATGAGTCTGTACCCGGCATTACAAACCCAACACCAAGTGTATTGACCCAATAATCTAGTTAAACTACTTACATAACATGGTCGCATGGGGCATAATAAGTGTCGATTTATTTATTTGAAGCGCGAACTCTGCCGTCATCGTCTTCTTTAATTATCACACCTTCATCATCTACCAGTGCAATTCCAACTTTATGACGTTGACAAGTAAGTTTCTTTTTGCATAAAACGGAGACACTTTAAGTTGTTTCTGTATCGCGTTCGAAATATACATTTAAATAGTGGCGTTTATACGGATTTGCCAGTTGAATCATCAATGCGTTCACTCGAACGTACGCCGAGTATTAAGTCGAGTCGAACAGATCTAAATGTAAATGTTTAGCAACACGAATGTAGAATAAGGTTTTATTTTTAAGGTTCCGTATCCCAAGGGAGCCAAACGGAACCATAACGCCTCCGCTATCCGTCTATCTGTCAGCGGGCTGTATCTCATAAACCGTAATAGGTAGACAATTGAAATTTTCACAGAATGTGTATTTCTATCGCCGCTATAACAAGGAATAATAATATTTCATAAAAATAAAAAAAATATATATATACGAAACTTGTTTATTTCGGCGTTTTTTGCTCGATCGGAAACCTTCATGTGCGAATCCGACTCGCACTTGGCCGGTTTTTTGTAAACAAACTTCGGTATTTCTCGAGATCATTTGATCATTTATATACATGACACAGACAGTGTTTTTCTATCGACGGCCGTATTTTGAGTTGCTTGTAAACAGGTTTGTTTTCAAGTTCTCGATTACTGGATACATTGTAATGTCCTTTACTTGAAGGCAGTACGTTTGATAATCTATAAGAATGTACCCGCAATCTTAGTAAGAATGCTGGTCAAGTTACTATGCTGATCTTCGAGAAAGAAGTATATGGATTGTATTGGCGGTTTACTGCGAGCTTGTAAAAGTCTTCACGCTCTTTTTATAAGGGCGAGCAGATCTAAGATCTAAAATGACCATAAATATACGGTTCATTGGTAACTGCAGTAATGCAGAAATGTAAGTACTAAGATTTAAAGATACATTTTTAAATACTTGTAGCGGTTTAGCGGTTTATTGGTTACTCGCACGAATGTACTCGCCCGAAACCGGCGAATAGACACTTTTTTTTTTGAGGAGATTCGCCTAGTTATAAATTAAATTAGTGCGGAAAACTTACTCTTGTTTCCAACAGTGGACTTAAATGAGTTTAAACAAAATTAAACGAGAATCCCAAGTGATTCGAATTAGGGCTCTATTTCTATGTTTTTAGCCAAACTAACACCCTCTCTCAAGATGCTAAAATATTACACATTTCGACACTATATTTTAATAAACACGTTCCATTTTAAATTGACTTCTGAATATTAGTAGAACATTAAAATAAAATAAGTTTCTTATACACCTATTTCGCTTAAGCATACTCGCTAATTTGTTGACATACCAGTCTTTACTCGCCCGGTCTGAACGAGGCGTTAGCGATTATTATCGAATCGTTTTGCATATCGATACTCGTGTTCGAACCGATACTGTTTGCGTCTGAGTAAGGATATTTGTTGTGGATACTAACGATGATGTCCACAGTAATGTTTCCATAAACGGGGAGTGTTTCTCGAAACTAGTACGGTACAATCGATTCTGAAATCGAGTAGGCATGAAGCGTATACTAAATCAAATATTTGATAGGTTCGATGTATAGACAAGGATATTGTTATCGTTTTAAGAGGTTTTCTGTTTTGGTGATTGGATTTTGTTTGAGGTTCTCATGTTTGTTTTGCAACCGTGATTAAAACATGGCTATGTGTTCTACTAGGCTTTGAATATGTTAAGACTTTTTGCTCGAATTTACTTATTTATTTACACACAGCACACAGAGGAATCACGAATAAAAACTCAATATATTAAAGAAAAAACTATGGCTAATGATGTGACGTTATCACAGTTTGACAGTGAGTGTTATAAATTCGTGATTTGCATCTAATTAATAGTTCTAATTAAAATTTCAAGCTCTCATTTTGTCTGTCTCATCATAAAAAGGTACACTGTCCTAATTTCCTAAACTATTCGGAACATTAAGACAAAATTAAAATACATTAACCACAATTTACTATCCTCATTTCAATATTAGATTAACTCGGCGCGTCAAGCACTGGCGTTAAAAAATAAATTGTCATCAAAGATACCAAAATAATCGACGATGCGTGTTCATTTTGAGTGAGCATTGCGCTAGAACGCACTCCATATCATTCCATCCTTATTTACGACTATAAACCGATAAAGCTCAATAAAGTTAAAGATAAAATAGGTATACGGCGTAACATACACTTTGAACTGTGAAAAAAGGGTACATTACAAATAGATTTCGTGGTCAGTCGTTTGAAGGCGTCCAACCGAGGATTGAAATCGACTAAACGATTTAGGCGAGCGTAGTTATCGATAGAATGTATCGAATGATTACCGTAATGACAATTTATGCGTGAGTCTAGTGGAATATGTAAACGAGGCATGGACAAGTGTGGCAGTCGCCTCATTTTAATGGGACCACCCGTGTGAACCTGAGCTTATGTGTCGTGATTTGTTCGAATTCGTTTTTCGATGTTTATTGTTCGGTTATGAATGTAGCTGATAGGGTTACTTAAATCTTTCATTATTTCGATACGGATATTATAATGTTTCTTATAGAATTTCAAAATTATGATGCAGTGTGTTGTTCATTGGAGAAATTTTTGGAATTTATTGGAATCGGTGTTAAGTTCTGCTTGTTAGAGATATTTTATCGGTAAAAGCTTAACGTGATTTATGGATAATGTGTCATACATAATCAACATACTACTTACTCTCATAATAAAGGTCCGATCGCAGGAAATGATCAATTGGAAATGTCAATTTTTACGTGATCGATACACATTGATCGTCTACAAAATGCAATTGCGAAGCGATTGACAATAAACATTAACACTTACAATTTATCGTTTTCCAATTCAATTCCCATTATAATTTTAGCCCGTAAACGCCGAGTGCTACTATTCAAACTACCAACCAACGATGTGAAAAGTCATTGAGAAACTATGCCTTTTCCACCACCAAGGATGTCAAGCAGAAACAGAAGACACTGCGGTTTACCCAACTAGCTTTTAATTACATCTCAATCTGCCTAGCCTTTTCCCAACTATGTTGGGGTCGGCTTCCAGTCTAATCAGATGCAGCTAAATACCAGTATTTTACATGGAGCGACTGCCTATCTGACCTCCACAAACCCGTAACTGGGTAATACGATACCTTGGTAACACTGGTTGTCAGACTTTCGGGCTTCTGACGACCCGTATTGACTGTCATAAATCCGTGAATGACAGCCGGGACCAACGGCTTAACGTGTTTTCCGAAGCACGGAGGAGTCTCGGTATGTAAAGATGCTCACCCATCCACGGACCAACCTCGGCAAGCGTAGCTTAAACTAATGGATCGACCCATGCGGCTGTTATTACTTAGCCACTAGCTCCTTTTAATTGCACCTAAAGGAAGAAAGCCTCTCTCCCCCACCTCTCTTTTTTTGCTAGGAATCGATATTATGGAACCATCTATGTAAGTAGGTAAGTACCTACTCTAATATGGAAATCAAGGCTATGTATAGGTTAACCTACAAATAAATTAAAGATTGCTACAAACCCTTGAAGTATCAAATCGTAAAAGCGAAGGTACAAATTATTTTGATTACATGCATTTATTTTTTCCGATTGACAAATTGATTGATTCCAATCAATCATTATCACCTTGGCTTGAAGCGTGAAATTGTAACTAACAAATAATTGTTTCGACACGAACTTATTCATCATTTTGTTGTTTCATGACCGCCATTTTTTTATTATTTCAAATAATATTTATATAAAGAAGATTCTTTTTAATTATTTGTGAAGATAATCAATCATTATTAGTTACGATTGTCAATCAGTTTTGATCGTTTAGAGGTCTAAGTATCGACAGGTAAATTAAAAATTGTTTATGTTTTTATTTTGATTTAAAAAAACAGGTACAATTGTTTGTGCGGTAAAAAAGAGTTCCTGTCTGCGTATTTTTGCCTGAAAAGAATAATTATCGGTAACTATGTTCTGATTTATTATAGATTTTTGCAAAAACAATAGCTGATCGATCAATGTGGGTAATACGAAAGGCTGTGTCCAGTTTAGCAAGTGATGTAATAAAGAGTACCCTATTTTTTTTCAAGTTTCTACAGAGCTCCGACGAAATATTAATTAGCATTAAAATTTATTTTTCACTCATAAAAGACTAGACAATGATCTATGAGTATAATTTCTAACACTAAGGGCCTGTTAAAATACATATTCCAGTTTTTGAAATCTAAGTAGCCAAATTCTTCAAAACAGCCCATCCATCTAATCACTTCCAACAACAAATTAGTTTTACACGTCACAAGCGCCACAACACTGTGTCGTGTGCGCTGATCCGTGCTGCGCGCGCTTACATGCTAGAGTAACTCAGATTATGATAGGGATCTATGTAATTATGTGGTTAATTTGTTTGAAAGTAACTGTTTGTTGTTTGTTTTTGTTTATCATGGTAGGTGTAATTAAAAATGCGTTATGCCTCGCAAGCTGTTACCGTGTTTACATAAAAATTACTTGTTTCTTACATTATGGTCTTTTTCTAGATCTAACGTTGTAAGCATCAAGCTTATTGCGCAAGGTTTGGGTTTTGAATTGTCGCTCTGTAACATTTTTGTCACAGATACGGTAAACTACAGTAAATGGAGACTCACAAACTAATTTAAAAATGGCGTAAGCGACTTGAGTGTAGTTCTTTACCTACTTATAACGCTTTTCATTACAACTTTCAGACCACAATTTTCACTTGAACAAAAAAGCATTTAAATAAAGAAGAAAATTCTTGCAGAAATGTATCAGCAAAGCGGATGGACGCCTACGACGCATGCGCAACAGGGCACCTGCGTGGTCACACCCGCTGTGTCGTTTCTCTATAGGAAAAGAAGTTGCTTCAAGAATGAGATTACTGTAATTCAAATTGGGGAAGAAAATATGGTGCGTTGACAAGAAAAGGTTTGTCTTTACCCTTTTTAACTTATTCGTCAATCAAAGAGACAAGTGTGCTAAGTATGCAGCAGTCATCCTGAGAGTAAACTGGATATCATGGTGACAATGATATCCAGAAAATCGTAGAGCGAAAATACCACTTGGACTCATTCTATAGGACATGTTTGTTTAACCTATCATACCATAACATCCTCAACTCTTCATGTTAGTATGAAATACAATAGACGTAGATATATGTAGTAACCTATTCCGCTTAACTATTCCTAAAGAGTCATAAAAACCCGGTAAGAAATCGACACGTGTTTCAACTCTGAAAGACGCATCCTCAGGATGACGATTGACGTGTTGCCACGCTGATCGCTGGACGCTGAGTGAGCCACACCGCCCGACAACCTCACTTATACAGGATTACTGCTCGAGCTCGGGATTAGTATGAATCGCTTCAAGAAAACTTCAAAACTTTCTAGAACTCCCGGTCAATTTAAAACGAGACCATAAAACCTATGATATAGTGGAATAATTATGAAAATATCGAAACACGTAGATATTGCAATTTGAGCCGGAAAACGTCGCCATGTCGCCTCGTCCCGTTGGTTCAGAGGTTAAATTGTATATTTGAATATTACGACCGTAAATGTTTGAGCTAGATTTCCAGTGGGAGGTATGCTATAGGGGAGCTATACAGCATGTATCTCAAAATTAATGGTGTGGTACCTATAGACCGAAAAATCTTTTTCCATGCGACCAACTTTTTTTTTTTTTTAACCACAACTGGGAAGCTCAGCTGTCCCATACATTTGGGTACACCCTTAATTTGACCCTACCTTTCTGATACACGCAGCATTTTTGGTTGATACAGAAGCCAATTTTGCCATTAATGGCAAGATTTGTGGATGTAGCTTATAATACCTACCTGTGTATGATGCTAAGGTTAAATGTGATTTAAAGTCAATAAAATATTTTTAAATAATGATTCGCATTTTAACTGTAATGGCTTGATTATGTTGGTTATCACACGGGAAATCTTACAATATGGTTAGATAATAATATGATGCAGTAATTGCATCCGTTTTACACTTAAAAAAAAGCTTAATGTTCATTACAATGAAACGATAAGAAAAAAATTATAAATATTTGCTTGTTTATGACGCCAAATCTAGATTCTAATTTATCATTTTATAAAGGCAACTGCATTATAAATAATGACGTTCAAAGAAATCAAATTACCTACATTTTGAATATTGAATACAGATAAAAACCCCACAAAAAGGTTAGCTTGTTACCAGTAACAAAAATAAAAAACGGATATCATTATAAAAAACTGATCATCAATAAATGATGAATGCAAACAATAATTATTAGTTGTTTATATTTAGGTTCAAAACGTTGGTAATTGGATTGCAAATGTACATAAAATGGAATCAAATAGAAGATTCCAAGCTAAAATAACTGAAAAATAATTATTTCGGTAAATGCTTTGACTGAATCCGAGACGCTCAATAAATAGGAAAGATACCTACGATATCTAGTAGGAAGATTCTTCCACAAGATATTTATTATTTATTTTTGTTTGTTATTTATTTCTAGAGGAATAAATAGCTGCGAATTAGCATCGCATCGCGTGCAACAAATCCTAACTACATAAAGCACAGTTTTGTAACGAACCCGAGTGTGCGTTAAGAATTTTAATAGTGTTTTTTGCATGCGTCTGCGCCGTTCAAAAGGTCATGCACAGCTGTGTCATCTATTTGCATGATCTAGGTTAATATTTTACGTTCGCCAATTTAATTCTTTGTTGAATTTTTAGTCTCTGTCCTTGCGATTTTAGATCTGGTTTTTTTGTAGAAATAATGATAGGGTTTTACTTCCTTTTCAGCTTAGGAATATAAAGATCGTTGGCAAGACGTGCCCGTGAAATAAATATGGTGGTTGGAAAGTCAAGAACTATACAATACATAAATACACACTTTCTTCCCATGGCGGTAGTCATATAGTTTATTTATTTATTTATTGGATCTCCAACAGACATTTATTTATTGGATCTCCAACAGAGGCTACACAATTTCATGCAAGTTTACAAGAACAGAGACAAATACAAGTGTGCGCTTTCAATTATAGCAGACCACATTATTCTCGTATGATCTAGGTAAATACATTAAGCCTGACTAGCGAAAATATTATAATAACTCAAAACAAACAACACGAAAATCATAGAAAAAAAAAATTGTCCATCTATAGTGGCGCAAAATAGAGAAGAGTTCCATACAAACAAGATGGGTTTTGCCTGACACTGGTTTGAAAAAGACTGTGTAAAAACTGTGAGGTTTTCTCCGATTTCGATCTGGTTATGGATTTATGAGTTAACATCACGGTCAGTTGTATCATATTAATTATTCCACACGTGCTAATGAAAAACCATTAGCCAGCCCAATAAATTAAAGTGTTTTTTTGTTGTATCTCAATCTCAGAACATCGAAAACTGATTTAGGTTTAGTGTCGTATCTCTGATAATTCGATCACGCACGACGTTTTTTGTGACCCATTAATTTCTGATCTCATTAATAAAACCAGTTCTTAATTAGAAACACCATCGGGAATTATACAGTTGTCATGATACATCAAATAATAAGTTCTATAAACACATTCTTGTGCTACTAAACATGTTAATACTGCTATATGAATTTTGTGTTTCCACAAGAGCAGGTATTGATTTAATTTATATTATAATGTTAAGTTAGTGATTTATGTCCAAAATTTACATTAAAATGAGATTTATTATGTGTTAATGCTATTTTGTCATTTACTGATTAGGGTTGTATAAAGAAAAAGTATAACAAAATGGTCGACCCACTATTTTAAACGTGATGATAATTTAGGCTTTTGGAGCCAGCTGTCACCCGATTTATAGGTATATGGAAACCTTCATGAGTCCTATGATCATTAATAATATGCTTAAGCATCTGTTTAGCAAAATAATTTAGTGTGAGCACTATTTTGCTACATACAGTCCGGCCGTCAAGACAGTGGACTATTTCTAGTAGTAATAAGGATCAAATTCGCAAAACACATATTCGTTAGTAAGAAACTCACAAGTATCAAGAACGAACTCTCTCGACGGCCGGACTTTAATGTAATTTACCAGACGCTCTGTTCCCATGTGCTGGGCACTACTAAGCTATTACATTATAAAGTAGGAAAACGGTAGAAAATCGCACATTTCCTTCATTTAGACAAATAAAATGTATAGTTTGAACCCTTATTATTATGATAAATACATTGGATTTGTGCACTCTATAAAAATATTAGTTTAAAGTTAAAAAAATAAGCAATGGTTGGACCAAGAAAAAGTATAATCCTCTTCCGACAGCTTTGAGTGATGTGCTTCTAAACTGTTGCTTTGACCTGACCTTTAATAGATCTTAATTATACCCACACGGGTATTAATATACCATAAATATTTCTACGTACAACGCTATAATAGTACGTTTAAAAAACGTGCAACGAATGAGAGCAATCGATTTCATTACATGTAGGGGGCGTGTCAGAATCGATTCCGATGAACTGCAAGAATCGAATATTGAGTGATAACTTGGACCACCATGCGAGTAACCAAACATTTTGGCACATAAACCATACGTGATTGCACACAATTTGATCCTGATTGCAATTACATTTGGATTCGAATGTTTTCTACGAAAATCAATTTTATTATGGTGCATTGGCATCGGGAGCGTTTCACTGGGTTACCAATAATTTTATTGGCAATCATTATTGCCATAAGTGTTGCCTGATTGAAACCGAAGTGCGTAATTCGTACTTGGGGGGCCGTTTCCTATAATAAGGCCGTGTTGAGATAATTTAACGGAAAAAGCTAAAGGGCAAAGATGTACAGTTTGTTTTTTGGTATTTAAATCACAAGAAAAATATTGTTAATAAGATTGTAAAGTTTCCGGGCACTCCTATTTTGTGACAAAACCAGCGTTATAAATTAAAAAAAAAAATTAAATCAGCGAGAATTCACATTATAAAACGCATGTTTTAATTCATGTCTGGTTCTATTTGGAATATGAAAAAACTAATCAATTTATTTATTTTCTTTGCTTAAAAAGTCCGTCAACCACTATTACAAGCAAAATAGATTTATAATTCATTTTCTTAAAATATTGTGCAAAACTGGGGCAATTCCAATAACATTAAATGTCAATCAAACATTTAAGAATACGTATTTTGCATTTTAAATGGGAGCTAATTGACCAAAAATCTTCAGTAGAATCAATTTAAATATATTTGACATTTTATTGTTGACTTTTACGAGGTTTACATCGATAAATTAGCGTCAATCAGATCAATAAAGATTGAGGAAGCAAGAGCTTTATCGATTGAAGACTGTTTTTTTCTTTTTTAATCGGGTAGTTGTCATGTCTTTGAATGTATGCATTTATAAAATTTCTTCAGAATGACAGTGTCAATCTCTAGGGATTGGCACTGTTACTGACTACTTCAAGCTAAGCACCTAAGATTTCACGGTGAGAATTTTACAAAACAGTCCAGCAGTTATGTTTAGTGAGTAGCTGATTTGATTTTCTATTTAGTTAAATTCAAATCACTGTCTACTGAATATAAAAACATAGATTTATTGATAAAAATTATCTCAATGCCCAGACATTTTGAAATAAGTCTAATCTTCAATCAAAAATAAACACAAAACCATTATGAAATCTTTAACTGTATTAAGTGGCTGAAATCAAGCTAAAAATACAGCTCCCAAATTCTCAGATATTAATTGACAGGTGTGGTCAAATGTCAAGTTTTTGAACCGGCTACTGCTTTCAAACTAGACTTTATTAACACGTCTTGTTATATCTAAGTCAGTTCTCACTTCGATATTTCGTTCATCTGCTCACACAAAACATGTCCCGTGAACTTTTAATGAGCAGTCTATTTGATACCAGAAAACTTCAACAATAGACCCAATCAAGTCAAAAAATCACAAAACTCACTACCGTTACCAATTCAATATTCGTAACCGATAGAATCGATTATAATCACGTTCGATTCAGTATCGATACAATGATCGACATAGTGACGCCTTGTCCAGTGCAAAGATGGTTTTACAATAGAAAAGAAAGTGTTAAGTCTGCTAACGATGTATAAATTTGGTATATGCGTTAGATGTTACCAATAATAACTGTTATTCTGTGGCAAATTCTTTTTTATGTCAACCTTCCTGCTTTCTCTTCTCGCGAATGTTTTGACAGGTCGAGCTGTCAGTGTCAGATTGGAACAATGCAATTTGATCTTACTATAGTGACGATGATACAAATGTTTATCACTACTTTTTATACAACATGCTTTTTTTAATCTAGTTATTTCTTGTCTAGAATTAATAACAAAAGATGGCATCGAGATATCATTAGGAAGCATGATTAAGTTGTTCGTGAAATTGTGAAGTACCTTATTCATTTGTAAAGTACGTACTAAACGTTAAGTGTATCTACGTAAAGCCTAATCCAATAATACGGAAATCATAATTTATAATTAGTGTTGCTACTAGCTAGGTATTTAATAATTAACCTAATGTTAATAACTTGAAAAACCCTTCGATTTCAAGCGCAGAATTTTTCTACATTATAATAGTATAATATAAACTTCATTGTCTCTAGAGCCGACATCGGTAAGCGGAACACGGATAGTTCTAAGCTTAATTTGTAGGCGCAAACCGACGACTAACGGTTTAACAAGTACAACACCATAATCAGAGGAATCAGCCGGCTCATTACGAGTTTAATATGAAGATTGAACACGAGGTTTTAGGGATCCGTAGATTTGATATTATAGTACATTTTGTGGAAATAGTTGAAATACAGTTTGTTACTTTATCTGACATGTCTTAGAAGTTTAATATATTCAAATGGAAAAGAAAATCTTGCATGCTGGTTTAGTAATTTAAACTGTTTGAAGTAAGTCAATGAATTCTATAGAATTTGGGGTAACATTGATGTCAATAAGTTAGCAAATATTAATTCTCACGCTATTTTTGTCTTGTTATCAAGTATTTGAACAATATTTAAAATAGACTAGAGTTTCATCTATTTTTAAACGTCTTTCTGGCAAATAGATTATTTATACTTCGCATGCTAAGAAAGCGTATCTTATTCTTTCTGTCTTTTATTTTTATTTCTATTAATTTCACCACATACGGGACCTTTAATTTTGCGATTGGATAACTGATATTTCCCAGAGTCGTTGCAAAATCTCTTTTACTTATACATGGTTAGCTTTAATGTCACATGATCGCTGGTTTGGTATTTTTCTTATATGGAAAAAAACATGACAAAAATATTTTTATGTAAATTATTCAGATTTTTTAAATTGTATTTTAACGTTTCCACTGCAAATTCATAGGGTAATAAACAATGCAGATCCTAAATTATTTAAAACCAAAGAGGATGTTTGCCTGTACGGTTAATTAACAAACTCAACAAAAGCTTTCAACATACCTAGGTGCATAACTTTAGATAATGTCTGAGACAACAACTATGAACCTCATAAAGAATTCAGTCCAAATACCAGTTCATATTTAAGTATTTATTTTTAAATGATCTTTATTTGTCCATCTACATTTACTATTCAAACAATTTGCTCTAAAATTTCTCCGACAAGTCTCGTAGGTATATTTATCTGATATATTTGCATATACTATACATACATGTACCAAAATCTTCATGAATTATTCATGGTGCGTACGCGCATTATAAGTCATTACGATATCTGCGCAAGCGATGCCGCTGTCTTTAAATTTCAATTTCTTGTTACTTTTGATTTTAAAAAGTGCCTTTTCTGAATATTAATGCAAAATCGAGTTAATGTAGCTTATTATGGATCTAAAATTATTTTAAAGTAAAAATTATATTTTGTTCATGTTCATCACGATGAACCTATGAAATATTGTAATTACGACATTTTTTCTTTTCAAAGATGGACCGATATCTTCTCTTTAATCAAACAAATAGTTTATTCGACTAGAATTTAGTCCAATAACACCTTAATTAAAAATTGTTCCAACTTTGAACAAAAACACTACCTGTAAAAAAAAAGTATCTACAGTAAAAAATGGTACAATTTAAATTGGTCAGCAATTTTTTACAAGTGTCGGTACGAATTGAAGATGGTCTGTTGGTAATAATTCAATTTATACATAAATGATCGTAAATATACGTAACCAACGATACGGAGTGTTCATGTTACGGTACATTACAAGTACGGTCAGCAGAAAAATGGTGAGTACTTGTAGGTTTATAATATTATATTTCAAGATGTTTTCTTTAATAGCTGATAATGTGATGTTGTAACATCATTTTGTGATTATTGTCAAATCAAAATCAAATCAAATCATTTTTTATTTGTATAACATAGGTAGTATTCTTTAATTAAAGTTCATAGATCGCTATGTTATTGCAAGAGGCGTACAAATATGGTTGCATGCGAAATAATATTATTTTGGAATAATTTCTACAGTCAATGCATAAATAAATAATCTTAAATTACATTAGTCACAATATTCAATTAAAAATTGTTTCTGCAGTTAAATAAGTGAAAAAATAAGTCTACATTAATTTATCATTCATAAATTCATCAGTCGTATAATAAGTCGTATAATTGTGTAATGCAATGTTATTCATTTATGTTACATAGTTTTCAATTTCTTGAATTTTATATATTCATGTTTTCCTCACATACCTAAGTCTTAATAATGTAATTACCAAATACAAAAAAAAACTTATAAAAGAAAGTGGAACGGATTGCAAGACGATATCATAATAAAAATATCAGAAAAAATTCACTTTGAAAACAAAATTCCCAAAAAAAAAGACTGGCCTGGATATTTTTCTTTCCTGTCAACCGTCTCAAAACTTAGCCGAACTCATAAACAATAATCAAGCGCAACGTCCAACATTTTGCAACAACCAGTTTTGAAATTAAATTTCCCTCTGTACCATCGGTATGAAGTACGATGTCGATTATTGAAAAGTGTGCAAATTATAGGGTCATCGATAATATTCGGCGGTAATGGCCGCCCGAATTACTGACCCCGACGCCATGTTTAAAACTCTTTATAATTTATAATGTCCCACATATTTCGTGCGTCAAGTGTACTTCGATATATTTATGATTTAATAATATTAATTTGATTTCTTTTAGGAGTTAAATGGTTGATATTATTCTGTTTTGTATTTCTGTGTATACTGCTTTGGTGGGATTTCGTTTTTATTATTTTCTTCGCTATAGATGATGATGATGTCGGGTCAAGATCAAATTTATTCAAACTAGGCTCAGAATTAGCACTTTTCGAACGTCAACATTACGTAAGAAAGTCCCCCAAAACGCCCACCCTTCACCACTTCCTAGTGCTTTAGCTGGGAAGAAGTGGCGCAACAAACTCCCCAGCATGTGTTCAGATAGAAAAACTTGATTCTATGCAAAATTTATTTATTTATTCACTCCAAACATACAAATATCCTTACAGGCTAGACCCAATGCGATATTGTAGTACTTACACTTAAAAATTAAATAGTTCTACTGCTTGTACGATAACAAATTTTATAAGTAGCTATTCTTCCAAATTCACCCAAATCGCAACAGAATATGTCGACGTCATCAGCAATGAGGTTGAGAGTGCGGAGCGCGCTCGTCAGCGGCGCCTCCCTCAGCAAGTTAGTTCGCGCGCGGTATGGCCAGCAACCGCGGCTGGCGACGACGACTCACATACCCGTCTGGCACACCTTTCGCAATATATCCGCATTGTGTATCTTCCCTCTAATTATCTTAAAGATATAAGTAACAAGTGTGAGTTGCCTCCTGACCCTTAGTTCATTATATCCGTAAAATATTTACATTACGCAAGTCAGCAGCCCGAAAGTCTGACAACCAGTCCTGTCAAGGGGTATCGTATTACCCAGTAGGTAACTGTCAGGTGGCGGAGGTCAGATAGAGGCAGTTGCTGCATATAAAATACTGGTATCCAGCTGCATCCGGCTTAGACTGGAAACCGAGCACAACATAGTTGGGAAAACACTAGGAAGATTGATGTATTAAGATGATGATGATGTTCTGATTGTGTACCTACCTACTAGCATAATCAGCCCATAATGTTGCCACTGCTGGACCTCCTCTCGGGAGAGGGAGTGGGGCCGTAAGCCACCACGCGGGCCCAGTGCGGGTTGGTGTATGTCTTAATGTCTTAGAATTTTTGGTTCTAGGTAATGCTGGTCTCCTCACGATGTTTACCTTCTCCGTTTTGAGAGGTAATGAAGATGAGAGATCAAACGAGAAATATTTTGCTGCAAACAACAGTTGTGATTTACTTGTGTTCTTGTTCTAATATCACGCGAGATCAATAAAATTTTAATCGCTTCTTACAACAACGAACAATCTGTTTTGCTATAAAGCGGTACATATAGAAAGCTAATTATGAATTTTACGATCACATATTGCAGTACTACAGTTCAAAAGGGTAAAATCCTCATAATAGCGTTTGGTGTCATCGTAGAACACAAATGTTCTGCAATAATATCTAAACCCTAATTCCCTTTCATTTGCCTGCATTCAAGGTTATAATAAAAAGCCTAACTAAGCTACTAAGCGGTTTTAATGTCAACAGTAGACATTAGGTAAATTAAATTTGACTTGTGTAAATATTTCCTACAAAAAGCGTATTAATATAAATGTCAAAAGCAAATGCCTTTGGGTATTAAACCTTTAGTATATTATGAAATAGGTTTTTAGCTTTGAAGCTAGATTGAGCGGGAGTTATGGCGAAATAAAATGGGTAATGTACCTTATGGTATATGTCGTCAGGCCATAGACATTACCTATATGATAGAGTTTATGAATCGTACGTCCTACGAAACGGGCATTTTTCATATTGCATGTTAAATTAATAAGTGATTATTTAGGTTTAGAATAGAATAGAATAAAATAGGCCTTTATTTACTTAGAATGCAGGTACCTACATAAAAATAAGTTATTAAATTATATAATAGGATCCATGTGCAGTTAGCAGCTAGTTGTTGATGCTTTAGCGCTAGTTCAAATCAAAAATCAAAATCAAAATATTTTATTTCACATAAACCTACATGGGCACTTATGAAACGTCAGAATCTAGGTGCACGGTCCCAATTGGTCGTTTCCTATGGAGAAGAGCCGGCAAGAAACTCCACGGTTCACAGAGGACTTCCGTTTTCGTAAACGGAACAGGTACTTTTTGTTCCACAATATTTCTTATAATGTATTAGTAGGCAAATGAAAATCTGACCCTAAAGTGATGACGCAACAAAGACATCATTAATTTTGTTTTCTTCTGATACCGAAACTTTAATAAAATAATAAAAAATCTTATAATTTTATAATCAAAAATTGGTTTTCCAAACCGAAGTTTTTATAACAACAATAAATTGCTTAATAACGATCGGAAAACTATCACACACCTACGATCAATAACAAATACGAGACTAACTAAATCCACATACTACAACAATGAATAATGACCCCTAAAACTGGAGACCAAAGGGTGTAATTAGCATAAAGATTCTTCGATTCTGCGCCCACTCCTTGTTTATATTTTGTCATTTGAATAAACAGTTAATTATGTTAAGTATAATCGGAGATATAGTGAAAAGTATATTTGTTATAAGCCAAAGATGGCTGACATTTATCATGTTTATACGTTTCTGATTATAATATATTGATAACTGATACGTGCAGGCACCAATTATTATAACAAATCACCGTTTCGTACCGTTTTTTGGTCGAAAAGTTCAGAAAGTTATTTAAGTAATGTCCCTTACAAGGCGATTGTCTTCGTAAATATTGTTTTTCATCGTCCTAGCGGTTTTAACGGTATTTTGTAAAGAAATACTTTGGTATAAACATAATATATTATTCAAAAATAAAAATTCTTATGAATAGACTTTCTTTTACGATACCTACATAACAGGTCTCGAGGAAAATTGCAAAAACACCAAAAATGTTACGGGCACAGGAAAACGCTATTGCCACTGCGACACATCCGGATAATCCAATGGGCATTTTTACCAGAATGCACTCTCATTTCCGGAGCTCACCAATTCTACAGCAGCAGTTAAAAAAGATAATTTTTTTACTCCGTTCTCACCGATATCTTTCCCAAAAAGCGCTAGCATACGTAACATGCCAAAAAATCCCACAATCATGCCTGTTTTCCCAGAAGGGTTAGGCTGAGGTGTACCTATAGTATTCAAACTCAAACTCACAGCATTTATTTCAATTAAACCATTTACAGGCACTTTTGAATTGTAAAGTAGTCGGTCAGCCAGAAATATGAAGCTAGTTGCTCATTCCAAAGCGTAGTATGTATCGACGGAGAAGAACGGGCAAGAAACTCCACGGAAACTATTAAAATCTTTTTTTTTACACAATATTGGTTACATCATTCATGTTAATATTATACATGTGAGAACAATGAAGAAAGACGTGCACGTTAAAAGCGTCCGTAATAAAAATACAAAAAACAATTTAAAAAATTAAATTAATTAGAATGAATAAGCCATGGCAGGTAAGAGATGACCAGCCCCAACTGACGGCGCCCGTTCTCGAACATGACGCATGGATTAGTATTTAAGTCCCATGTAACAGGAGGCGAGCCTATTGCCATCAACCGAGCACAAATCTGTTAATCTAACAGACTCCGGGGTGCTAGTGAGAAATTGATAGAAAAGCGCTAAAACCATCAAATAATACCACTTATGTCGATCCCCTTCTATAGTATTTAAAATCCATTAGTATCTTACGACAATATCAAGAAGAAATGGAGATCACGACTCTAGAAGATATCTAATGAATATAATTCACACTATCACAAATGATAATCATAGAGCTCGGGACCAATTATAAAGCAACATTCGGTAACCGTTTATCGAAAGTTACGACTGTGTTATTTTCCTAACAATTAATGAATTTATATATTGATTTATAACATCGAATTTGTAATTATCTTTCACAAATTGTCTTCGTTCTCATAGAAATGGGCTGTGTTATATTGGTGTGGTCTGGGAGCTTGACAACTTTTATTTTGTGCCATTTTAATAATTGGGAGTGAAACATAACATAACACGCCAGTATTTCTCGAAGGGTCACATAAAGGTGTACCTAAAGTTGGGTGTACTTTAGGTACACCTCTGTCTAACCCATACTCATTTCATCAGTTATGTTTAAGTCCCATGTAATAGGTGTGAGCCTTATGCCATCAACCGGGCACTGATCCAGACTCCGGGCTGCTACTAAAAAAATCCAGATAGGAAAACCCAATAACACTTTGCCCGACCCGTAGTCATTCCGTAGTCATTTGGAGAGAAAGTCAAGACTTTTCGTATTTGCTTACTGGATGATTATTAAGCTAAAATCTAGTAATATCGCATGAATAAGCTAAATAAATAATGAATGCGCTTATGATTTAGCGTAACTTTCATTTATGAAGATGCTTGAGACGTTTTATCTTCACACTATTAATTTAAAAATTGAAATATCTAGAACATAAAATAGGTAGTTAGTTTTATCACGGTTGCAATTTTATATTTATTTTACTGACAAGTGTTTTTGAAATAGATATCTATTTGACCAGCACTAGAGTGGGCTCTTAGTTATGTAACTGCTTACATTTTAAGTTCACATTCATTTTTTTATTTATTTAAATCATATAATATAAAGTTCTGTTTTAACCTGTAAAAATTATAAAGTAATAAATTACCTTATGCTCAATAATTGCACCAATAAATTTAATCACACACTTCGCATTCGCAGCATATATTGCGTAAAAATGATGGACGTCATCTCCTTGACTACCCCGCCAAACTATCGTCGGCTTCTCCTTATCAATAAGCAATTGTTAAACACTGATAAATTGGTCAATTTGTTACCTTATACGTCGCGTAACGTCAGTTGGAGATATATAATTAAGTGTATGTTCAACCTCCTCTGAAAGATACGTAGGTACATATATCGTCAGTCATCGCTTTTTGTGAGATTTTTTTAAATTCATTTACAGACCTTTTTTGCGATTAAAATGGTCTTTGGATTAGGCCGCTGGAGCTTGACAATAATTATGATCTTGTGAAAAAGAGTATTTATTAATTAAACTTTTGCTATAGCAATTTGTTCATCACTTTTAACTCATTATAACTTGTGAAGCCTAATGATTAAGATTATCATCACTTTTTTCTGATATTTGGCGAACACTGTCATTACTGAGCCTATTTTTACGTACCGCAAAGCTGTAAGAAGGTATCTTGTTTACGATAACGCACTTTTGACACGGTAGAATTATGAGCGGCGGGATGTGAGAAAATATTCCCAGTTTGGTGGAATTTCATCCCGAAAATCAGACAGAAGTAACAGTTACTTGGTTTTGAAAGTAAAAGTTTGTATCATCGATATCAAAATTGGTTGTACAATCGGCTAAAGATGCTATGAAATTATTAAATCATCTCTTAATTACCAGTGCGACTTTAACTCATAAGGCGGTGACATATTCGTTCGCCTTGATAGCGGGTGGTCTTTTATTGATCGGTACAAATCTACGACGAAACATGGGCGGGGTTCATTTTGAGGCCAAATTATGGATTTATAAAAATATTCAAAATCGTACGTGAGTAGGTGTGATCTTGTGAGTATCGCTCGTGTCAGTTTTACTACGCAGTTAGGTACATTTTACTCATGGATAATTTTATTTTTGGTAATGTCATTATCACAATTAATTATGTGTTAATCATATAATTATCACTAGGTAAAGGTTTCAGGAAGGTCATAAAATCCAAATTACAGTTTGCGTGAATGGTCTAATTATACGATATGACTTTAAGAAATAAATAAATCTTCATCTTAAAAAGCATCTTAAAAAACATTTAAGTATTACGTAATTCTCGCGGCAAAGGAATATAACGGAGAATTTTAAATATCGCATGATAAAATTATCAATATAATAGAAATATAAAGCCCAGCTAAAAACTCCCAAAACCTCCTGAAATCCACTCCCCACTCAACCGATTTCTAATCCTACTCCTTCATACACTGTAAACGCGGTTCGGTTGTGGAATTCACTTCCGCTTGACAATAGGGACTGCCAAACTGTTGCAGTATTTAAAAGAAGAGTGAAAGAACACTATCTTTCCACTTCGGCATTCGTATGTATTTATTGTTTTAAATTAAATTATATTTCAGTGATATTTATTTTAGAAGTAAGTAGGTATGCGTTTTAAGTATAGATATATTATTATGGTTTATTTAAAAAGTGAATTATTGTTTTGATTTTATGTATTTTATTTTCCCTTCTACTCTAACACACGCACCGTATCTACATCACTTTTTATCCTCTGTCCTATCTCTGCGATAAGATTTCTTTTGAAATAAGCATCACCTTTTTACGTATTTTCCTGTTCCTTTCTTCTTGTTTGTTTATAAATATGTGTGTACATAAATGGTTAAGTAAATAAATAGATAAATAATAAAACTCCGCATTTTCCTTTCAAAGAAAATGAGCAAAACTAGCGCACTCTACTTCAATCCAAAACCCGTTAACTCAAATACCTTCACTTCATACGCAATGCAATTACGAAATCAGAATAAGTTTCTTTACGTTCATAATTCAGTTGCCATGGCAACAAAACAACGATGCAGTTAACAGAAAATTGAATCGGGCGACATTACGAGCGACAAAAACGTCGCAAATTGATTCGGAGTAGCAAATTGCGACGGACGACGGGCGCGACAATTTGTGATTGGCTGTCGTATTCGTGCGTATTACGTGTTGGTGTGGGAAAATTTGCTGTGGGATATAGTAAATGATATAGATTAACAGGTCACATTGAAAAGTCCGTCGAAAGACTTCCAATACATATATTGGACGACTTTCGACGGAATTTTTGATGATACTATATTACCTACTAGCTTCAACTTTCAGGCTGACTTTTCGACAATTCAAAACTGCCTGTTATGTTAATTGAAATACCTATATGTTTTGAGTTTGAGTTTGTCGAAAACTGAAGCGACTACGATGACTATTTTACTAATCGTTTTTCCGCCATCAATTCAAGCATTGTCATTCCCAAAGGAACTTTTTAATACATGACATAAAACGTGAGTGACAGCAAGTCCAAAAAGTAACCAAATTATGATTTTTTGCATTTTTAGGTGCAAGTTCATTTACAACGTCACAAAATCAATATGCAGAGCCTTTTCCCAACTACGTTGGGGTTGGCTTCCAGACTAACCAGATGCAACTTTCAACGTCATATAGCTTAAATTATTCCAAGAAAATATCAATGGAATCATTTCCGTGACCTTTAAAAAAAAAATTACGTACAATAGCAACTGCGTCACAATCGCCATTCGAGGCCGACACGTAATACCGGCGCCGCCTGTCATTAATCATTTGACATAACATGTGACCGATAGCAATGATATTAAAGTCGGCTATCTTTACGCTGTTTTGCGCTTGTAGGGTGGGCAGTGTTTCAAGTGAGTAGCTGTATTGTATCATCTTGGAATTCTTTTCACTTGCAAAGTGACTTCTAGTCAAATATTTTGGACGATCGAAAGCTCCTCGATCGATTGTGTTTGTTTATTGAGTATTTGAGATTTATTTTTGGAACTGTCTAAGTATAGTTTTGAACCTCTTTTCTTATTTGACCCTTCTTACAGCTTAGCGATGCTAAGCTGTCGAAGCTTTAGCTATTGTCCACTTAAAAAAAAAATTCAGTATAAGTTTGGTTTTATCAATTATAGGTCTACTGGTATCGAAAATAATTGTTACAATAACGTCAAGTCACTTTTAAATAGAAAAAAAAAACTACTATGACTCACAAAAAAAATCGGAATCCAATATTCTAATCCAGTCCAAAGCCGTACCTACATCAGACACATCTCTTCCGCCATCCATCTAAATACCAAGCGTCTCCATAAAACCAATACATTGGAACAATCAGACAATTTTGCTTGTAGCGTGATTTATTCTGTAGGATGGACCACCGGCTCTGCTGACGACCATTCACGCGTCAATCCTTTTCATTCTATAAGGCGCACGTCGTATACCATCGCGTTTTAGATTCCCGTCTACTTCGGTTAGGGTGTGTTCACATCTATGAACGAACGCGCTTGAATTTTGTATCGAGTTTACAAGCTTTTCGTTGACTAGCGTGTATTCAAGGTTTACATAATCAATATGTATAGTCTGTGAATCAGAATGTGTTCACATCTATGAACGATGTTACATCTGGCAACGTGCGTTTTATTAACAATTTTACATCGTCAGTTTATTTTATAGCTAAAACATCGAATTTTAGATTCCTATGATCTTCGGTTAGGGTATGTTCACATCTATGAACGAACGTGCTTGAATTTTGTATGGAGTTCACATACTTTTCGTTGAACTTACTCTCAGAACATGTTTGGTTAGCTAACATTAGGTTTGTATCGTCAATCTGTTTCATAATAACAACATCGAACTTAAGATTTCCGTCGCCTTGGGTTAGGCTGTGTTCACATGTATGAGCGAACGTGCTTGAATTTTGTGTCGAGAGAGTTCACAAACTTTTCGTTAAGCTTGCACTAGCTGCGTGCGTTTATCATAATTTATTCATAGTATGCTTATAGCGTAAAGAAACGGTCGTATTTTGTCTTTCTAGTTTAGTGCACAGTTTTGATTTTGCGTTTACACGTTGTAGGAAAAACGGTTTTCCTCTATTTTAAATCTTGTATCTTGAAAATGGAAATTCGAAGAAACGCTCATTGTATCTTATTAATATTATGAGCGTTGCGTCTGATGATGTGTAAGCCCCCTAAGGAAAAGGGTGGCTTTGTTGTAAGTGAACTTTTATTTTGCTTGATTTTGCTTGCAATGGAATCAGAATTAAAATAAGTAGGTATTATGTGAGTCTAAAAAACGGCGGGTTAATGCTTGTTATCTAGGATTGGTAATGATAGTGACGGTAAAAAAAAATTATTATATAAATCCATTCATGTTCTATATTGTTTTTGTTTTTGCTTTTTTTAAGTCCAATAGTTAATAGTTCAATTGGTTTTCCGTATATACATTCATGATCGAACAAAACGTATAGGTATTTAAAAATAATGATGAATAACTTTATTAAGTAAAATACATGTACCTAGCTAATAAATGTGTCTAAAATAAATTAATTACAATATTCAAATTAAAAGAATCAAGATTTTATTTTGCGCGGATGATTCGTTTTAAGCAAAAATGAAAAAAAAAAAAGGAAATAGTGTCGCGTATCATTAATATTAATTACACTCATTAGTATCGCTTTAGTAAGTATGGGTATTAATCAAATGTATCTTTTAAGGGGCGCTTCATAGGGCTCTAAAAAATTATATAACAGAATTGTGTTAAATAAAATAAAATAAAATTGTTGTGTTCATTTTTTTTTCTAAATAATCTAGTTACCTTGCAGCCTTCACAGGTGAACGCGCCAAAGTGGAAGCCAGCCGCGGGTTCTCCGCACACTTTACATTGTTGATTCATCTGAAACAATTCAAAATAAAACTAAATTATCATTTTATTACAATAATCATTTAATCAATATACAAGGCTTACAAAAAATTATATATATAAAAGATAAGCAACAAAATAAGAAAAATAGAGTAAGCCCATTTTTCTTTATATTTTTTTTGTTGTGAATTCGCTTGCTTCTGAAACCGAATATATGCATCTAGCATTTACATAATACCACACACAAACACACATATTTACCTAATAATGCTTAATTCCATTAAATGGAAGTAGGTAACTTTAAGAGCACATTCAGAAATTGCTGGCCTATTAACTTTTCGCCACAGGAATTATATATTTTCTTCAAAATCTCACAAATTATATTAAATTCACATCTTGTTTCGACTACATTACACAACGGACCAAAAGTTACACATCACTTAAGGATAGTTAAAGAGAAATTAACACATCTTCATGTAAGTATTTATGACTCAATAATAACTAAGAACTATTTAAAACTTCCATGGCGCATTGAATCGAAAATTCTACAATTTTATAAATTTTTCAACATTATCCATTGCTTTTTTTCTTCTACAGGTTTTGAGCTTTGACACACAGAAGCAGCAATGGATAAAAAATAAGACGACATTTCCTGCTTATACTAATTAACTACATTCTTTCGCAAAGTTTATTGTTTTTTTTTTTTCAACGAGGAAGAAACGTGATAATTTATAAAGCCTAGTGAACCCTTTAAAGTCATGTTATTGGTAATAAACTGCATTATTAAAAGAGTTAAGGAAAAATTCGTGGAATCTCAAAATAATGTTGATTGTTATGAAAACACGAATAACCAAATATTTTGGTTGTCCGCCTTAACCTTTTATACAGGTATCATTCACATACTTGTGTTAAAACACATTTTCGCTATACCACAGAAAATATAATAATACGGCTATACTAACATACATCAGACAATTTTTAACAGTATGTGAATGGTAGCACCTCAATCATTATCACTACTACTTACTGTACCTAACACACCTCTGCCTAACCCTTCGGGGATATAGGCATGATATTGTGTTATAATCAATAATAAGCCAAATCAAAGAAATCCTTAAAATGGACATTTATTATATCGTTTAGACCAAAAAATCGAATAACTCACACAATTAAAAAAAAAAAAACAAGAATTTGCTCACCACGTTCCATTTATAAAATATAGATGTTTTGATATCTTTGGGAGTGACCTTATTAGATGAGTACAACAAAAACGCTTATCCAAATATCGTAATACTAATAAATGCTCGACCATATCCGTTACTCATTGTTATTTTAACGCGTTGTTAAAGCCACTACTTGTACCACAATGGTTGTCAACTGATTATGATGTAATGATTTATTTGGTAAGTCTACTTTAACATTATAGTAAAAAAGGTCTTAAGAAAATATGGATTTGTTGTCAGTCCAAATAAGTTCAGAGCAAAATCTACATTAAGTACTTGTGTTGTCGAATAAATTATGTTATTTGCTTTATTCAACTTTCGAGGAAAATGGTTATCGTATTTGGTATTAAACCCTTGAATGAGTTTTTTAGAAAAATTCAATCAAATGTAAACTTTTAACGATTGACCAAAGATCAAACTGAGACTGACCGAAAAATCGACAGCTATGAAGTCAGATGGGATAAATAATTACCACAGAAGTACCTTTTTGTTATCAATACGTTTTATAAGTTTTCTAGTTAAATGTATTACGTTGATGAATGATTGACCTCATTGATCAAAATGAGACTTAAGGAAATATTGACAGTTAAAGCCAGCCCGTAAAAACAAAGCTTATCTGTCATCAATTTTCTTCGAACTGATTCGTAGGGATTCGCATTAATAATAAAACAACTCTTCAAAACCAATATTATCTAATAACAGGAAATAAATCCAGAATTCCAAGTGGCAACCTTAAAATCTTCAAAAGTAAAACTTCAAAATTTACCGAAAGCCATTGAAGTGTTATGCTTATGACGGTCAAGTGGCTTGATGAGCCAAAAAATTGGGTGTCCGACTCCTACTGAGCAAACATTGTGATCGCGGAGTGAAGAGCCATTGAGGAGGTCAGACCATCTTGTATGAGTGGTCAGGTGTGGTTGGTATTGAGTCAGAAGCGAAGACTGAATACTGTGCAGATGTAGATGGTGATATTATTTTACTTGGCGGCTAGCTAATGAATGTTTGAAAGAAATCTCCTGCCGTGGATAGCTAGGTCATGAATACTGAGGAGGAATTTGTAATCTATACTTATAATAAATCTGTAGAAGTGAAAATTCTGTACATTGAAGATATCAAAAAAATCTATACTTATAATAAATCTGTAGAAGTGAAAATTCTGTACATTGAAGATATCAAAAAAATAAATGGCAGGGGGTGTTACTAGACCGACACCGAACCCAAAAATTTGATTAATTTTTTTTTTGTCTGTCTGTCTGTCTGTCTGTCGGTCTGTCTGTCTGTCTGTCTGTTTGTTCAGGCATCACGCAAAAACTACCGGTTCGATTACGATGAAACTTGGTATAATTATTCTTTAATATCCTGGGCACCACACTGGGTACTTTTTATCCCGGAAAAGTACCCTATCCTACGGTTGGGGGGTGTCAAAGTTTGTATGGAAGAATTTTAACGCGCTGTCCGATTAACTCGAAACTCAATATTTATACTTAAACCCAAAAATTAAGAATAACGTGTATCAGGATTTTTCGAAATTCAACCCCTAAGGGGGTAAAATAAGGGATGAAAGTTTGTATGAAATATCTTATTCCTTGAGGTAATAAACATGAAACTTCGCACGAATAGTTATCTAAATAAATGATAAAGTTTGTAGTTTTTTGTTTTTTCTAAATTACCCCCTAAAAGGTTGGGGGGTGTCAATGTTTGTATGGAAGAATTTTAACGCGCTGTCCGATTAACTCGAAACTCAATCATGGGGATGTATGGGGTAATTTCCGACACTCACGCGGGCGAAGCCGCGGGCAGCAGCTAGTGATAAATAAAACAGTCCGCATTATTTGGAATGGATTGGATTTCCGTGGAGATTGCTCCCAATATCGAAATTATCCGTTAAATTCTTGCAATTTCATGTCCGACATGTCCGTATGGATTTCTGAAAATCACACCCAGAAATGCCACATAAACACACAAAAGTGACACGCCACTTTTCGCCCGACATCGACAGAACACGACAGCGAAAATTTCCGAAAAAATCACTTTCGTGGCATCGCGTGCGCAATTGTGTATTTTGTTAAACCGATTCCCCCGTTCTCGTAACAAACGGACGCAGGTTTAAAAAAATTAAATAAATGTTGAATAATAACATGTTTTGGGCCTGTGCTAACAAGTTGGCGTGACTGGGCACTGTTAACGTATCCGAAATGTTATTTTTTTGTGCCTTTTTTGGGCATCGCGAACAAGCGATGAAGGATTGAGCACGTCTGTAAGACAAGGGGTCCGAAGTAATGGATTCAACTCTTATGAATAATCTTTGATGTTTTCGGGAGAAGATACTCCATCAGGGGCTGACGCGAATGAATTGCTTGGTCTGATTTCGATATTTTTATAAGTATTGCTGGTAATAAAGGCTGATAAATGAAAGGTTGAGCGTAATATTTTCAGAGTAAGTACATGCTTCATCAAAGTAATCAACGGACGAGTTTTGAACAACACTGGACAAGTGGTTCATTTTGCGTTATTAAAAAGTAATTCAGTACACTTACACGAAGTAGAATTGAATATATCTGACAGGGGTGTGGTAAAGGTGGTTTCAGACCAAAATATGAAACCTGGCATATATTATATGCCAATCTTGGCAGAAAATCTGCGAGCGAAAAATCAGTTTCTCTTTTGACTATATTAAGGAAACAATATTAATTTCATACCATATTTCTTGGCTTAATTTGTATTCGGATCGATGTACCACGTCGGAGAATATTTTATAAATCACCCAGATTTTATCATTTGGAATCACCGGAATCGGCAAATGAATGATATATCAAAGTCCGATATTTGGGTTGCAATCCCAACAATTTTATCAGATCCTTTAAAATTACGGTTTAATTAAGTAATTCTTGCAAAGTTTGAACATTGTTGATTTTTATCGTTTTCTTTCCTTACATATCGTCCATTTCGGGTATAAATACAAATTGTTGCGATTTATCATTCGCGTGTAATACCGTAATCTTTGTCTTGAGAAATATCTTCGATGTCAAAATGTTTTTTTAATATGGATGTAACCGATTGCCGGTGAATGTAAAACTTGACTTGTCGATTTTAAACTGTATGCTTGAGTATGTAATGTGTGAATATGCAATTATGACGATTGAGATTCTTTTTGATTTCGATCTTTATTTTGTAAAATATCGTTTTATGCTTCATTTACACAGTTCTAGTTTAATCAACTACAATTTATGTTTAAAGTCTAATTTAGTCATCCTGATGAGCAGGTGTTCTACGAGTCCAAAAGTCTTTGACACTTTTATTATCAACTGTATCAGTTCTACTGATTAAACCATCTATTACTGCATTGTCATCAAGATCAATAATCTCACTATCAACATTTACCCCGTCAACATTCTCAACACTACAAACACCCCACCCCTCCTCGACCATACAAACAATCTAAACATATTCCCTCATCAAATCAAGGTCCATGTTCTACAAAACAATACGACCAGGTATTAAGGATGGTCCGAACACCAGAAGTCGTTAAACAGTCGCTTGGGGCTAATCGGAACACTGATTGACGAAAACTGTATACAATTTACAACGAGCGAAGATGTAGCGCCGACGGTCGGCTGTAAAGCATGTCCATGTGTGGTGTAAGGGATCAGATGACAGCGATTTAGATTTCATTCTAATCGCTCTTGGGCAATAAATGAGGAAGAGGGGCATAAATATATACCAAATATTATATTGCAGTGTGTCGCTAGCAGACTGGACTGTTTGTGTGTGAATCGCTGCTGCAAGCTTTCCACATCGTTGTTGAGCTTGTAGCAGGGATTCTCATAACTACTTATAGGGCAGTGTTAAGTTAAGTATGTAGGTTAAGTTTACTAACATAGTTGTTAAGTAATATTGTTACTAACATATTGAGACATTGTTACTTGTGAATAAAA